>JAILYB010000117.1:0-647932 GCA_021437785.1 Rhodomyrtus psidioides
TAGTTCGGAATTTTTTTCATATTATCCTCTTTTCTGTTGGAAGAATTGCTGAAAACTCCTACCTATTGAATATATAATCCTTTGTTGAAGTACCATAATTTTTATTTATTAGTTATCTTGAAATATTAAGCATTGCCAATCCAAGTATCGATCAAATAGGTAGTTAGTTAATTTCACCTTCTTAAAGTCATTTCTACTCGAAGAACATTAGGAAAATTGCGACTTTTGTATAGATAACACTATGTTGATGTATCATCATATTTTTATTTATTATTACGCTTCAAATAATAGCTACAATCAAGTTAAGGATCAATGCAAATATTTTGCGCGGCCATCAAATAGTTAGTTAGGCAATTTTGTCATATTTGCTCTTTTCTGTTTGACGAATTGCCGAAAACTCCTACCTATTGAATATATAATCCTTTGTTGAAGTACCCTAATTTTTTATTTATTAGTTATCTTGAAATATTAAGCATTGTCAATCCAAGTATCGATCAATTAGGTAGTTAGTTAATTTCACCTTCTTAAAGTCATTTCTACACGAAGAACCGTAGGAAAATTGCGACTTTTGTATAGATAACACTATTTTGATGTATGATCTTTTTTATTTGTTATTTCGCTTCAAAAAATAGCTAGAGTCAAGTTAAGGATCGTTGCAAATGTTTTGCGCGGCGATCAAATAGGTAGTTAGGCATTTTTGTCATATTATGCTCATTTCTGTTTGACGAATTGCCGAAAACTCCTACCTATTGAATATATATAATCCTTTGTTGAAGTACCCTAATTTTCTATCTATTAGTTATCTTAAAATTTTAAGCATTGTCAATCCATGTATCGATCAAACAGGTGGTTAGTTAATTTTACCTTCTTAAAGTCATTTCTACTCGAAGAACCTTAGGAAAATTGCGACTTTTGTATAGATAACACTATGTTGATGTACGATCATTTTTTTATTTATTATTACACTTCAAATAATAGCTAGAGTCAAGTTAAGGATCACTGCAAATGTTTTGCGCGGCGATCAAATAGGTAGTTTGGCATTTTTGTCATATTATGCTCATTTCTGTTTGACGAATTGCCGAAAACTCCTACCTATTGAATATATAATCCTTTGTTGAAGTACCCTAATTTTCTATCTATTAGTTATCTTAAAATTTTAAGCATTGTCAATCCATGTATCGATCAAACAGGTGGTTAGTTAATTTTACCTTCTTAAAGTCATTTCTACTCGAAGAACCTTAGGAAAATTGCGACTTTTGTATAGATAACACTATGTTGATGTACGATCATTTTTTTATTTATTATTACACTTCAAATAATAGCTAGAGTCAAGTTAAGGATCACTGCAAATGTTTTGCGCGGCGATCAAATAGGTAGTTAGGCATTTTTTGTCATATTATGCTCATTTCTATTTGACGAATTGCCGAAAACTCCTAACTGTTGAATATTTAATCCTTTGTTGAAGTACCCTAATTTTTTATTTATTAGTTATCTTGAAATTTTAAGCATTGTCAATCCATGTATCGATCAAATAGGTAGTTAGTTAATTTTACCTTCTTAGAGTCATTTCTACTCAAAGAACCTTAGGAAAATTGCGACTTTTCTATTGATAAGACAACGTTGAGGTATCATCATTTTTTTATTTATTATTACGCTTCAAATAATAACTAGAGTCAATTAAGGATCACTGTAAATGTTTTGCGCGGCGATCAAATAGGTAGTTAGGCATTTTTGTCATATTATGCTCTTTTCTGTTTGATGAATTGCCGAAAACTCCTACCAATTGATTATATATTCCTTTGTTGAAATACCCTAATTTTTTATTTACTAGTTATCTTGAAATATTAAACATTGTCAATCCAAGTATCGATCAAATAGTTGGTTAGTTAATTTCACCTTCTTAAAATCACTTCTACACGAAGAATCTTAGGAAAATTGCGACTTTTGTATAGATAACACTATGTTGATGTATCATCATTTTTTTATTTATTATTACACTTCAAATAATAGCTAGAGTCAAGTTAAGGATCACTGCAAATGTTTTGCGCGGCGATCAAATATGTAGTTAGGCATTTTTTGTCATATTATGCTCATTTCTGTTTGACGAATTACCGAAAACTCCTACGTATTGAATATATAATCCTTTGTTGACGTACCCCAATTTTTTACTTATTAGTTATCTTGAATTTTTAAGCATTGTCAATCCATGTATCGATCAAATAGGTAGTTAGTTAATTTTACCTTCTTAAAGTCATTTCTACTCGAAGAACCTTTGGAAAATTGCGACTTTTCTATATATAACACTATGTTGAGGTATCATCAATTTTTTATTTGTTATTACGCTTCAAATAATAGCTAGAGTCAAGTTAAGGATCACTGCAAATGTTTTGCGCGGCGATCAAATTGGTATTTAGGCATTTTTGTCATATTATGTTTTTTTCTGTTTGAATAATTGCCGAAAACTCCTACCTTTTGAATATGTAATCCTTTGTTGAAGTACCCTAATTTTTTATTTACTAGTTATCTTGAAATATTAAGCATTGTCAATCCAAGTATCGATCAAATAGGTGGTTAGTTAATTTCACCTTCTTAAAGTCATTTCTACTCGAAGAACCTTAGTAAAATTGCAACTTTTGTATAGATAACACTATGTTGATGTATCATCATTTTTTTACTTATTATTACGCTTCAACTAATAGCTAGAGTCAAGTTAAGGATCACTGCAAATGTTTTGCGTGGCGATCAAATAAGTAGTTCGGAATTTTTTTCATATTATGCTCTTTTCTGTTTGAAGAATTGCCGAAAACTCCTACCTATTGAATATATAATCCTTTGTTGAAGTACCATAATTTTTTATTTATTAGTTATCTTGAAATATTAAGCATTGCCAATCCAAGTATCGATCAAATAGGTAGTTAGTTAATTTCACCTTCTTAAATTCATTTCTACTCGAAGAACCTTAGGAAAATTGTGACTTTTGAATAGATAACACTATGTTGATGTACGATCATTTTTTTATTTATTATTACGCTTCAAATAATAGCTAGAGTCAAGTTAAGGATCACTGCAAATGTTTTGCGCGGCGATCAAATAGGTAGTTAGGCATTTTTTGTCATACTACTCCCATTTCTATTTGTCGAATTGCCGAAAACACCTACATATTGAATATATATTCCTTTGTTGAGGTACCCTAATTTTTTATTTATTAGTTTTCTTGAAATATTAAGCATTGTCAATCCATGTATCGATAAAATAGGTAGTTAGTTAATTTTACCTTCTTAAAGTCATTTCTACTCGAAGAACCTTAGGAAAATTGTGACTTTTCTATTGATAACACTATGTTGAGGTATCATCATTTTTTTATTTATTATTACGCTTCTAATAATAGCTAGAGTCAAGTTAAGGATCACTGCAAATGATTTGCGCGGCGATCAAATAGGTAGTTAGGCATTTTTGTCATATTATGCTCTTTTCTGTTTGAAGAATTGCCGAAAACTCCTACCTATTGAATATATAATCCTTTGTTGAAGTACCCTAATTTTTTAATTACTAGTTATCTTGAAATATTAAACATTGTCAATCCAAGTATCCATCAAATAGGTGGTTAGTTAATTTCACCTTCTTAAAGTCACTTCTACTCGAAGAACCTTAGGAAAATTGCGATTTTTGTATAGATAACACTATGTTGATGTATCGTTATTTTTTTATTTATTATTACGCTTCAAATAATAGCTAGAGTCCAGTTTAGGATCACTGCAAATGTTTTACGCGGCGATCAAATCTGTAGTTAGGCATTTTTTGTCATATTATGCTCATTTCTGTTTGACGAATTCCCTAAAACTCCTACCTATTGAATATATAATCCTTTGTTGAAGTACCCTAATTTTTTATTTATTAGTTATCTGGAAATTTTAAGCATTGTCAATCCATGTATCGATCAAATAGGTTGTTAGTTAATTTTACTTTCTTAAAGTCATTTCTACTCGAAGAACATTAGGAAAACCGCGACTTTTCTATAGATAATACTACGTCGAGGTATCATCATTTTTTTTTATTTGTTATTACGCTTCAAATAATAGCTAGAGTCAAGTTAAGGATCACTGCAAATGTTTTGCGCGGCGATCAAATAGGTAGTTAGGCATTTTTGTCATATTATGCTCTTCTCTATTTGAAGAATTGCCGAAAACTCCTACCTATTGAATATATAATCCTTTGTTGAAGTACCCTAATTTTTTATTTACTAGTTATCTTGAAATTTTAAGCATTGTCAATCCATGTATCGATCAAATTGGTAGTTAGTTAATTTTACCTTCTTAAAGTCATTTCTACTCGAATAACCTTTGGAAAATTGCGACATTTCTATAGATAACACTATGTTGAGGTATCATCTTATTTTTATTTGTTATTACGCTTCAAATAATAGCTAGAGTCAAGTTAAGGTTCACAGCAAATGTTTGCGCGGCGATCAAATAGGTAGTTAGTTATTTTTGTCATATTATGCTCATTTCTGTTTGACGAATTGCCGAAAAGACCTACCTATTGAATATATAATCCTTTGTTGAAGTACCCTAATTTTTTATTTATTAGTTATCTTGAAATATTAAGCATTGTCAATCCAAGTATCGATCAAATAGGTAGTTAGTTAATTTCACCTTCTTAAAGTTATTTCTACTCGAAGAACATTAGGAAAATTGCGACTTTTGTATAGATAACACTATGTTGATGTATCATCATATTTTTATTTATTATTACGCTTCAAATAATAGCTACAATCAAGTTAAGGATCAATGCAAATATTTTGCGCGGCCATCAAATAGTTAGTTAGGCAATTTTGTCATATTTGCTCTTTTCTGTTTGACGAATTGCCGAAAACTCCTACCTATTGAATATATAATCCTTTGTTGAAGTACCATAATTTTCTATCTATTAGTTATCTTAAAATTTTAAGCATTGTCAATCCATGTTTCGATCAAACAGGTGGTTAGTTAATTTTACCTTCTTAAAGTCATTTCTACTCGAAGAACCTTAGGAAAATTGCGACTTTTGTATAGATAACACTATGTTGATGTACAATCATTTTTTTATTTATTATTACGCTTCAAACAATAGCTAGAGTCAAGTTAAGGATCACTGCAAATGTTTTTACGCGGCGATCAAATAGGTATTTAGGCATTTTTTGTCATATTATGCTCATTTCTTTTTGACGAATTGCCGAAAACTCCTAACTATTGAATATTTAATCCTTTGTTGAAGTACCCTAATTTTTTATTTATTAGTTATCTTGAAATTTTAAGCATTGTCAATCCATGTATCGATCAAATAGGTAGTTAGATAATTTTACCTTCTTAAAGTCATTTATACTCAAAGAACTTTAGGAAAATTGTGACTTTTCTATTGATAACACTATGTTGAGGTATCATCATTTTTTTATTTATTATTACGCTTCAAATAATTGCTAGAGTCAATTAAGGATCACTGCAAATCTTTTGCGCGGCGATCAAATAGGTAGTTAGGTATTTTTGTCATATTATGCTCTTTTCTGTTTGAAGAATTGCCGAAAACTCCTACCTATTGATTATATATTCCTTTGTTGAAATACCCTAATTTTTTATTTACTAGTTATCTTGAAATATTAAACATTGTCAATCCAAGTATTGATCAAATAGGTGGTTAGTTAATTTCACCTTCTTAAAGTCACTTCTACACGAAGAACCTTAGGAAAATTGCGACTTTTGTATAGATAACAGTATGTTGATGTATCATCATTTTTTTATTTATTATTACACTTCAAACAATAGCTAGAGTCAAGTTAAGGATCACTGCAAATGTTTTGCGCGGCGATCAAATAGGTAGTTAGGCATTGTTTGTCATATTATGCTCATTTTTATTTGACGAATTGCCGAAAACTCCTAACTATTGAATATTTAATCCTTTGTTGAAGTACCCTAATTTTTTATTTATTAGTTATCTTGAATTTTTAAGCATTGTCAATCCATGTATCGATCAAATAGGTAGTTAGTTAATTTTACCTTCTTAAAGTCATTTCTACTCGAAGAACCTTAGGAAAATTGTGACTTTTCTATAGATAACACTATGTTGAGGTATTGTTGACACCTGATTTTTGACCATTTATTATTGTGATTTTTATTCTTTAAAATTAATTAAAAATATCAAAAAAAGGTCATAAAATCACAAAATCAACTTTGGAAGCCTTGGGCTAGCCTCGGGGACCAATTTTGAACAATTTTTTTTTCTTTCATGCATAGCATATCATGCATCACATTTACGAGTTGCGTCGATGACGAAGACGAAGACATTCGGGTCAATACTGATAAGCTTCATCTGATCGCTAACATCGTCATTATCTCAGGACACATTCCCTCCACTAACGGCTATCTTCCGCTTTTTCTCGCTCTTTGCAAAGCTCTCCTCTGCGTGCGAGGCGCCCACTGCAAATTTTCTTAAAGGAAGAAGGAGCCAACCCATCAAACTTTAGAGATGATGGGCAGACGATGGGTAGACAAGGACAAGTAGAGAAAAAAAATAATAATAACAAGAAACCCATCATGAACGTCCAGCTAAAAGAGAGATGGCCAGCAAACCACCCTGGGGAAAAGAGGCATCCACTTTTATATGTGGACACGTGAGGGACCAAGAAAAGAAGGAGAATATGTGCTGGGAATTGCTCCTCAATCTGCGATAAAGAAGGACATTGAGAAGCAAAGTAATAAGATTGAATAAAAAATGGAAAGAAAAGGGACAACTTAAAGCAATAGATGTCAGGGCCATCACGTTCTCCACCACCATGAAACAGAAAAGACAAAAAGAAAGAGAAAAGAAAGGAAGAGGTGGCAATCTACTCACTCGAAAAACAATGGGGAGGATAAAGAATAAAGAATAAAAAAAACTGCGTTCCTGTTGAGAAGTGGACGGTTAGAGAATGGGCGCACAAAAAAAAAAAAAGAACAAGAGGCCGGGAGTGAGCTAGAAATGGAGACCGAGAGAGAAAGAGGGGAAGGATGAGGTGTTCGGGCAGAAACAGAGGGGAGCAAGGTGGTACTGGAGCTTGAGTACGCGAGACTGATCTTCACTGGAGTCAAGGTCGCCGCCCGTGAGCCCAAACCAGTGAGAACGCGCCGACGACACGAGCCGAAGCTCCGCCGGCCGCGGTTCAGACCGTAAGCTCGACGGGCAACTTCAAGCCATCACCGAGGATTGGGCGATCTCAGGTAAGTTTCCTGACCTCCCATGGATGCTCTCTGAACGATTAGAATCAAGCTTAAAGTTAAAAAAAATTCTGCAACTATGTTCGCCGTCGCCGGCGCCGGTTCGGTGAAGGATGGTTCGGCCGTATCCCGACGTAAAACTTGCCATGCTTTGGTTGTTTATTGATGCTGGGCCAATGTGGAGTCGAACGCCGAAGAAAGGAACGAAAAAAACGCCAAGTTTTGGCTCGGTTTCGGGGCTCTCCGGCGACTTTGGCCGGAAAAAGCACTATTCATCGTCTTCTCCGGCGATTCGCCGACGGTCAGCGGTCAACGGTCAAAGCTGACGTGGCGTGCCACGTGGGCTGCCACGTCAGCAAAGTGGGTCCGGGCCGGTGAAATCAAAACCAGGATCGGACGGCCGTGGTTCCGCCACGTGTCACGATCCTGGATTTTTGAAAAATAAAAAAAAAAATGATTTTCAGATTAAATAAATGAATTCCGGATAAATAAAAAAATTAGATCCGATGGTCAATATTTCGCCAAGTGGCGCTCTGTGGATCGTCCGATCATGCTCAAGATCGGACGCACCAAAGTCCAACACGTGGCACGTTTTGATCCGTCGGATGAGGTTTAATTTTCGAATTTATAAAATAAAACCGTTCTGATCGAACGGTCGTGGTTCAGCCACGTGGCGCGTTGTGGACCGTCCGATCTATAGGATTTTCGGATAATAATAAAAAATGCTTAAAAAAATAAAAAAATAAAAATATATAAAAGGGGAGAGGAGAGCAGTAAAACAAAACATAGTTTTGGGTGCACATTGGCTGGCTTCGGCCAATTTGGTTACGCATTGGGTCGGCCGAGTGGGCTGCTGGCCTAGGTATAGAGTGGGCTTGGAAAATGAGATTGGGCTTGAGAATAAAATTGGGTCTTCCTTAAAATAGAGGGGAAAAGAATGAGTTTAGGACTAAGCCTATTAAGTCAACTTGGGCCCTTAAGGCCTCTGAGAGGGTTGGACGTAGAAGTCCAATCTAGATCACTATTTTCGTAATTTAATAATAAAATAATAATAAAAAATTCAAAAATTCAATAAAAAAATAAAAAATCATAAAAAATTCAAAAAATTCGGAAAATTCAAAAAAATTCTAAAAAATTCCAGAAAATAGGAAATGGCCACATTCAACTGGCCACGACCTGTTTCGGGCCATTTGACTCCCGATCTTTCCAGAAATGACGGTTTTGCCCTTCCGGCAAACCGTTTTCCAAAAAAATTCTAAAAAAATCCAAGAAAATCCCCAAAAATAGGAAATGGCCACAACCAACTGGCCAAGGCTCATCCCGGGTGTTTTGAACCCCGAACCTTCTTAAAAATGACGATTTCGCCCTTTGGGCGAATCGTCTTCCAAAAATTGAAGAAAAAATCAAGAAATTCCAAAAAATTCTCAAAAATGGGAAATTGCCACAAACAACTGGCCGTGGAATATTTTGGGTAATTCGGTATCCAAATCTTCCAAAATTTGACGATTTTTCCCTTTGGGCTAATCGTTCCCAAATCTTCTCATTTTGCCCCTGGTCCTAAATCACGCCTTCCCTAAGCCCTTATGGCTATACTAGGAGGCCTTTGACTTGAATTGATGTGCATTGATGTGATTTATTTATGCACTTGATTGAGCTTTTCATTAAAATTGATTGTGATTGATAGGAATAGTCTTCCAATCTGCATGAAACCCTGAATCAAACCTACCTCGCCTAAAATTGCGCCTGCATGAACTCTTAGCCAGGAAAATCACTCGCGTTAGGTACCGAAAGGGCGTTGGTAATGACACCGACGTAACCAAGTCCCCGAACCCAAAATCTCTGGTTCTGCAGAACTGATCGATCTCTCCTAATCGATCAGTAAGGTTTCCGGTCTACCCTCCAAGAAAGACCGGTGGCGACTCCAAATGCATGAACAAGTTGCACATGCCACCACGACCACACTGAAGGTCGAAAGCGATCGACTCTTATCGTCGAATCCTTCTAAAAAATACTCCCGCCGCGATTTGGTATGGGCTTGGGAGGGCCCGCGCCTATCCAAAACCCCACGATCCGCACTCCAGTGCGGAGGTAAGGCCCACGATCGATAATCCATTAGCCGCGTCCGCTTTCGGACGGGTCGCGACAGGTATCATCATTTTTTTATTTATTATTACGCTTCAAATAATAGCTAGAGTCAATTAAGGATCACTGCAAATGTTTTGCGCGGCGATCAAATAGGTAGTTAGGCATTTTTGTCATATTATGCTCTTTTCTGTTTGAAGAATTGCCGAAAACTCCTACCTATTGATTATATATTCCTTTGTTGAAATACCCTAATTTTTTATTAACTAGTTATCTTGAAATATTAAACATTGTCAATCCAAGTATCGATCAAATATGTGGTTAGTTAATTTCACCTTCTTAAAGTCACTTCTACATGAAGAACCTTAGGAAAATTGCGACTTTTGTATAGATAACACTATGTTGATGTATCGTCATTTTTTTATTTATTATTACACTTCAAATAATAGCTAGAGTCAAGTTTAAGGATCACTGCAAATGTTTTGCGCGGCGATCAAATATGTAGTTAGGCATTTTTTGTCATATTATGCTCAATTCTATTTGACGAATTACCGAAAACTCCAACCTATTGAATATATAATCCTTTGTTGACGTACCCTAATTTTTTATTTATTAGTTATCTTGAATTTTTAAGCATTGTCAATCCATGTATCGATAAAATAGGTAGTTAGTTAATTTTACCTTCTTAAAGTCATTTCTACTCGAAGAACCATAGGAAAATTGCGACTTTTGTATAGATAACACTATGTTGAGGTATCATCAATTTTGTATTTGTTATTACGCTTCAAATAATAGCTAGAGTCAAGTTAAGGATCACTGCAAATGTTTTGCGCGGCGATCAAATATGTATTTAGACATTTTTGTCATATTAAGCTCTTTTCTATTTGAAGAATTGCCGAAAACTCCTACCTATTGAATATGTAATCCTTTGTTGAAGTACCCTAATTTTTTATTTACTAGTTATCTTGAAATATTAAGCATTGTCAATCCAAGTATCGATCAAATAGGTGGTTAGTTAATTTTACCTTCTTAAAGTCATTTCTACTCGAAGAACCTTAGGAAAATTGCAACTTTTGTATAGATAACACTATGTTGATGTATCATCATTTTTTTATTTATTATTACGCTTCAACTAATAGCTAGAGTCAAGTTAAGGGTCACGGCAAATGTTTTGCGCGGCGATCAAATAGGTAGTTCGGAAATTTTGTCATATTATGCTCTTTTCTGTTTGAAAAATTGCCAAAAACTCCTACCTATTGAATATATATTCCTTTGTTGAAGTACCATAATTTTTTATTTACTAGTTATCTTGAAATTTTAAGCATTGTCAATCCATGTATCGATCAAATAGGTAGTTAGTTAATTTTACCTTCTAAAAGTCATTTCTACTCGAAGAACCTTTGGAAAATTGCGACTTTTCTATAGATATCGCTATGTTGAGCTATCATCATATTTTTATTTGTTATTACGCTTCAAATAATAGCTAGAGTCAAGTTAAGGATCGTTGCAAATCTTTTGCGCGGCGATTAAATAGGTAGTTAGGCATTTTTTTGTCATTCTACTCTCATTTCTATTTGACGAATTGCCGAAAACACCTACCTATTGAATATATAATCCTTTGTTGAAGTACCCTAATTTTTTATTTATTAGTTTTCTTAAAATTTTAAGCATAGTCAATCCATGTATCGATAAAATAGGTAGTTAGTTAATTTTACCTTCTTAAAGTCATTTCTACTCGAAGAACCTTAGGAAAATTGTGACTTTTCTATTGATAACACTATGTTGAGGTATCATCATTTTTTTACTTTTTAGCTTCAAATAATAGCTATACTCAAGTTAAGGATCACTGCAAATGATTTGCGCGGCGATCAAATAAGTAGTTAGGCATTTTTGTCAGATTATGCTCTTTTCTGTTTGAAGAATTGCCGAAAACTCCTACCTATTGATTATATAATCCTTTGTTGAAGTACCCTAATTTTTTAATTACTATTTATCTTGAAATATTAAACATTGTCAATCCAAGTATCGATCAAATAGGTGGTTAGTTAATTCCACCTTCTTAAAGTCACATCTACTCGAAGAACCTTAGGAAAATTACGACTTTTGTATAGATAACACTATGTTGATGTATCGTCATTTTTTTATTTATTATTACTCTTCAAATAATAGCTAGAGTCCAGTTAAGGATCACTGCAAATGTTTTGCGCGGCGATCAAATATGTAGTTAGGCATTTTTTGTCATATTATGCTCATTTCTATTTGACGAATTGCCGAAAACTCCTACCTATTGAATATATAATCCTTTGTTGAAGTACCCTAATTTTTTACTTATTAGTTATCTGGAAATTTTAAGCATTGTCAATCCATGTATCGATCAAATAGGATGTTAGTTAATTTTACCTTCTTAAAGTCATTTCTACTTGAAGAACCTTAGGAAAACTGCGACTTTTCTATAGATAATACTACGTTGAGGTATCATCATTTTTTTTATTTGTTATTAAGCTTCAAATAATAGCTATAGTCAAGTTAAGGATCACTGAAAATGTTTTGCGCGGCGATCAAATAGGTAGTTAGGCATTTTTGTCATATTATGTTCTTTTCTATTTGAAGAATTGCCGAAAACTCCTACCTATTGAATATATAATCCTTTGTTGAAGTACCCTAATTTTTTATTTACTAGTTATCTTGAAATTTTAAGCATTGTCAATCCACGTATCGATCAAATTGGTAGTTAGTTAATTTTACCTTCTTAAAGTCATTTCTACTCGAAGAACCTTAGGAAAATTGCGACTTTTCTATAGATAACACTATGTTGAGGTATCATCATTTTTTTATTTGTTATTACGCTTCAAATAATAGCTAGAGTCAAGTTAAGGATCACTGCAAATGTTTTGCGCGGCGATCAAATTGGTTGTTTGGCATTTTTGTCATATTATGCTCATTTCTGTATGACAAATTGCCGAAAACTCCTACCTATTGAATATATAATCCTTTGTTGAAGTACCCTAATTTTTTATTTATTAGTTATCTTGAAATATTAAGCATTGTCTATCCAAGTATCGATCAAATAGGTTGTTAGTTAATTTTACCTTCTTAAAATCATTTCTACTCGAAGAACCTTAGGAAAATTGCGACTTTTGTATAGATAACACTATGTTGATTTATCGTCATTTCTTTATTTATTATTACGCTTCAAATAATAGCTAGAGTCAAGTTAAGGATCAGTGCAAATGTTTTGCGCGTTCATCAAATAGTTAGTTAGGCATTTTTGTCATATTATTCTCTTTTCTATTTGAAGAATTGCCGAAAACTCCTACCTATTGAATATATAATCCTTTGTTGAAGTACCCTAATTTTTTATTTATTAGTTATCTTGAAATAAAAAACAATGTCAATCCAAGTATCGATGAAATAGGTAGTTAGTTAATTTCACCTTCTTAAAGTCATTTCTACTTGAAGAACCTTAGGAAAATTGCGACTTTTGTATAGATAACACTATTTTGATGTATGATCATTTTTTTATTTGTTATTACGCTTCAAAAAATAGCTAGAGTCAAGTTAAGGATCGTTGCAAATGTTTTGCGCGGTGAGCATATAGGTAGTTAGGCATTTTTGTCATATTATGCTCATTTCTGTGTGACGAATTGCATAAAACTCCTACCTATTGAATATATTATCCTTTGTTGAAGTACCCTAATTTTTTATTTATTAGTTATCTTGAAATTTTAAGCATTGTCAATCCATGTATCGATCAAATAGGTAGTTAGTTAATTTAACCATCTTAAAGTCATTTCTAATCGAAGAACCTTTGGAAAATTGTGACTTTTCTATAGATAACACTATGTTGAGGTATCATCATTTTTTTATTTGTTTTTACGCTTCAAATAATAGCTAGAGTCAAGTTATGGATCACTGCAAATGTTTTGCGCGGCGATCAAATAAGTAGTTAGGCATTTTTGTCATATTTTGCTCTTTTCTGTTCGAAAGAATTGCCGAAAACTCCTACCTATTGAATATATAATCCTTTGTTGAAGTACCCTAATTTTTTATTTACTAGTTATCTTGAAATTTTAAGCATTGTCAATCCACGTATCGATCAAATAGGAAGTTAGTTAATTTTTCCTTCTTAAAGTCATTTCTACTCGAAGAACCTTAGGAAAATTACGACTTTTCTATAGATAACACTATGTTGAGGTATCATCATTTTTTTATTTGTTATTACGCTTCAAATAATAGCTAGAGTCAAGTTAAGGTTCACAGCAAATGTTTTGCGCGGCGATCAAATAGGTAGTTAGGCATTTTTGTCATATTATGCTCATTTCTGTCTGACATTTCTGTCTGACGAATTGCCGAAAACTCCTACCTATTGAAAATATAATCCTTTGTTGAAGTACCCTAATTTTTTTATTATTAGTTATCTTTAAATATTAAGCATTGTCAATCCAAGTATCGATCAAATAGGTAGTTAGTTAATTTCACCTTCTTAAAGTCATTTCTACTCGAAGAACCTTAGGAAAATTACGACTTTTGTATAGATAACACTATATTGATGTATCATAAATTTTTTTATTTATTATTACGCTTCATGTAATAGCTACAATCAAGTTAAGGATCACTGAAAATGTTTTGCGCGGCCTTCAAATAGTTAGTTAGGCATTTTTGTCATATTTGCTCTTTTCTGTTTGACGAATTGCCGAAAACTCCTACCTATTGAATATATAACCCTTTGTTGAAGTACCCTAATTTTTTATTTATTAGTTATCTTGAAATATTAAGCAATGTCAATCCAAGTATCGATCAAATAGGTAGTTAGTTAATTTCACCTTCTTAAAGTCATTTCTACTCGAAGAACCTTAGGAAAATTGCGACTTTTGTATAGATAACACTATTTTGATGTATGATCATTTTTTTATTTGTTATTTCGCTTCAAAAAATAGCTAGAATCAAGTTAAGGATCGTTGCAAATGTTTTGCGCGGCGATCAAATAGGAAGTTAGGCATTTTTGTCATATTATGCTCATTTCTGTTTGACGAATTGCCGAAAACTCCTACCTATTGAATATATAATCCTTTGTTGAAGTACCCTTTTTTTTTATCTATTAGTTATCTTAAAAATTTTAAGCATTGTCAATCCATGTATCAATCAAACAGGTGGTTAGTTAATTTTACCTTCTTAAAGTCATTTCTACTCGAAGAACCTTAGGAAAATTGCGACTTCTGTATAGATAACACTATGTTGATGTACGATCATTTTTTTATTTATTATTACGCTTCAAATAATAGCTAGAGTCAAGTTAAGGATCACTGCAAATGTTTTGCGCGGCGATCAAATAGGTAGTTAGGCATTTTTTGTCATATTATGCTCAGTTCTATTTGACGAATTGCCGAAAACTCCTAACTATTGAATATTTAATCCTTTGTTGAAGTTCCCTAATTTTTTATTTATTAGTTATCTTGAAATTTTCAGCATTGTCAATTCATGTATCGATCAAATAGGTAGTTAGTTAATTTTACCTTCTTAAAGTCATTTCTACTCAAAGAACCTTAGGAAAATTGCGACTTTTCTATTGATAACACTATGTTGAGGTATCATCATTTTTTTATTTATTATTACGCTTCAAATAATAGCTAGAGTCAATTAAGGATCACTGCAAATGTTTTGCGCGGCGATCAAATAGGTAGTTAGGCATTTTTGTCATATTATGCTCTTTTCTGTTTGAAGAATTGCCGGAAACTCCTACCTATTGGTTATTTATTCCTTTGTTGAAATACCGTAATTTTTTATTAACTAGTTATCTTGAAATATTAAACATTGTCAATCCAAGTATCGATCAAATAGGTGGTTAGTTAGTTTCACCTTCTTAAAGTCACTTATACACGAAGAACCTTAGGAAAATTGCGACTTTTGTATAGATAACACTATGTTGATGTATCATCATTTTTTTTATTTATTATTACGCTTCAAATAATAGCTAGAGTCAAGTTAAGGATCACTGCAAATGTTTTGCGCGGCGATCAAATAGGTAGTTCGGCATTTTTTGTCTTATTATGCTCATTTCTATTTGACGAATTGCCGAAAACTCCTACCTATTGAATATATAATCCTTTGTTGAAGTGCCCTAATTTTTTATTCATTAGTTATCTTGAAATTTTAAGCATTGTCAATCCATGTATCGATCAAATAGGTAGTTAGTTAATTTTACCTTCTTAAAGTCATTTCTACTCGAAGAACCTTAGGAAAATTGCGACTTTTCTATTGATAACACTATGTTGAGGTATCATTATTTTTTTATTTGTTATTACGCTTCAAATAATTGCAATAGCTAGAGTCAAGTTAAGGATCACTGCAAATGTTTTGCGCGGCGATCAAAAAGGTAGTTAGGCATTTTTGTCATATTATGCTCTTTTCTGTTTGAAGAATTGCCGAAAACTCCTACCTATTGAATATATAATCCTTTGTTGAAGTACCCTAATTTTTTATTTACTAGTTATCTTGAAATTTTAAGCATTGTCAATCCATGTATCGATCAAATAGGTAGTTAGTTAATTTTACCTTCTTAAAGTCATTTCTACTCGAAGAACCTTAGGAAAATTGTGACTTTTCTATAGATAACACTATGTTGCGGTATCATTATTTTTTTATTTGTTATTACGATTCAAATATTAGCTAGAGTCAAGTTAACGATCACTGCAAATGTTTTGCGTGGTGATCAAATAGGTAGTTAGGCATTTTTGTCATATTTTGCTCTTTTCTGTTTGAAGAATTGCCGTAAACTCCTACCTATTGGTTATTTATTCCTTTGTTGAAATACCGTAATTTTTTATTAACTAGTTATCTTGAAATATTAAACATTGTCAATCCAAGTATCGATCAAATAGGTGGTTAGTTAGTTTCACCTTCTTAAAGTCACTTATACACGAAGAACCTTAGGAAAATTGCGACTTTTGTATAGATAACACTATGTTGATGTATCATCATTTTTTTTATTTATTATTACGCTTCAAATAATAGCTAGAGTCAAGTTAAGGATCACTGCAAATGTTTTGCGCGGCGATCAAATAGGTAGTTCGGCATTTTTTGTCTTATTATGCTCATTTCTATTTGACGAATTGCCGAAAACTCCTACCTATTGAATATATAATCCTTTGTTGAAGTGCCCTAATTTTTTTATTCATTAGTTATCTTGAAATTTTAAGCATTGTCAATCCATGTATCGATCAAATAGGTAGTTAGTTAATTTTACCTTCTTAAAGTCATTTCTACTCGAAGAACCTTAGGAAAATTGTGACTTTTCTATTGATAACACTATGTTGAGGTATCATTATTTTTTTATTTGTTATTACGCTTCAAATAATTGCAATAGCTAGAGTCAAGTTAAGGATCACTGCAAATGTTTTGCGCGGCGATCAAAAAGGTAGTTAGGCATTTTTGTCATATTATGCTCTTTTCTGTTTGAAGAATTGCCGAAAACTCCTACCTATTGAATATATAATCCTTTGTTGAAGTACCCTAATTTTTTATTTACTAGTTATCTTGAAATTTTAAGCATTGTCAATCCATGTATCGATCAAATAGGTAGTTAGTTAATTTTACCATCTTAAAGTCATTTCTACTCGAAGAACCTTAGGAAAATTGCGACTTTTCTATAGATAACACTATGTTGCGGTATCATTATTTTTTTTTTTGTAATTACGATTCAAATATTAGCTAGAGTCAAGTTAACGATCACTGCAAATGTTTTGCGTGGCGATCAAATAGGTAGTTAGGCATTTTTGTCATATTATGCTTTTTTCTGTTTGACGAATAGCCGAAAACTCCTACCTATTGAATATATAATCCTTTGTTGAAGTACCCTAATTTTTTATTTATTAGTTATCTTGAAATATTAAGCATTGTCAATTCAAGTATCGATCAAATAGGTAGTTAGTTAGTTTCACCTTCTTAAAGTCATTTCTACTCGAAGAACCTTAGGAAAATTGCGACTCTTGTATAGATAACACTATGTTGATGTATCATCATTTTTTTATTTATTATTACGCTTCAAATAGTAGCAAGAGTCAAGTTAAGGATCCCTGCAAATGTTTTGCGCAGCCATCAAATAGTTAGTTAGGCATTTTTGTCATATTACGCTCTTTTCTGTTTGACGAATTGCCGAAAACTCCTACCTATTGAATATATAATCCTTTGTTGAAGTACCCTAATTTTTTATTTATTAGTTATCTTGAAAAATTAATCATTGTCAATCCAAGTATCGATCAAATATGTTGTTAGTTAATTTTACCTTCTTAAAGTCACTTCTACTCGAAGAACCTTAGGAAAATTGCGACTCTTGTATAGATAACACTATGTTGATGTATCATCTTTTTTTTATTTATTATTACGCTTCAAATAATTACAATAGCTAGAGTCAAGTTAAGGATCACTGCAAATGTTTCGCACGGCGATCAAATAGGTAGTTAGGTATTTTTGTCATATTATGCTCTTTTCTGTTTGAAGAATTGCCGAAAACTCCTACCTATTGAATATATAATCCTTTGTTGAAGTACCCTAATTTTTTATTTACTAGTTATCTTGAAATTTTAAGCATTGTCAATCCATGTATCGATCAAATAGGTAGTTAGTTAATTTTACCTTCTTAAAGTCATTTCTACTCGAAGAACCTTAGGAAAATTGCGACTTTTCTATAGATAACACTATGTTGCGGTATCATTATTTTTTTATTTGTTATTACGATTCAAATATTAGCTAGAGTCAAGTTAACGATCACTGCAAATGTTTTGCGTGGCGATCAAATAGGTAGTTAGGCATTTTTGTCATATTATGCTATTTTCTGTTTGACGAATAGCCGAAAACTCCTACCTATTGAATATATAATCCTTTGTTGAAGTACCCTAATTTTTTATTTATTAGTTATCTGGAAATATTAAGCATTGTCAATTCAAGTATCGATCAAATAGGTAGTTAGTTAGTTTCACCTTCTTAAAGTCATTTCTACTCGAAGAACCTTAGGAAAATTGCGACTCTTGTATAGATAACACTATGTTGATGTATCATCATTTTTTTATTTATTATTACGCTTCAAATAATAGCAAGAGTCAAGTTAAGGATCCCTGCATATGTTTTGCGCGGCCATCAAATAGTTAGTTAGGCATTTTTGTCATATTACGCTCTTTTCTGTTTGACGAATTGCCGAAAACTCCTACCTATTGAATATATAATCCTTTGTTGAAGTACCCTAATTTTTTATTTATTAGTTATCTTGAAAAATTAATCATTGTCAATCCAAGTATCGATCAAATATGTTGTTAGTTAATTTTACCTTCTTAAAGTCACTTCTACTCGAAGAACCTTAGGAAAATTGCGACTCTTGTATAGATAACACTATGTTGATGTATCATCTTTTTTTTATTTATTATTACGCTTCAAATAATTGCAATAGCTAGAGTCAAGTTAAGGATCACTGCAAATGTTTCGCACGGCGATCAAATAGGTAGTTAGGTATTTTTGTCATATTATGCTCTTTTCTGTTTGAAGAATTGCCGAAAACTCCTACCTATTGAATATATAATCCTTTGTTGAAGTAACCTAATTTTTTATTTACTAGTTATCTTGAAATTTTAAGCATTGTCAATCCATGTATCGATCAAATATGTAGTTAGTTAATTTTGCATTCTTAAAGTCATTTCTACTCGAAGAACCTTGGCAAAATTGCGACTTTTGTATAGATAACAATATGTTGAGGTATCATCATTTTTTATTTGTTATTACGATTAAAATAATAGCTAGAGTCAAGTTAAGGAACACTGCAAATGTTTTGCGTGGCGATCAAATAGGTAGTTAGGCATTTTTGTCATATTATGCTCTTTTCTGTTTGACGAATTGCCGAAAACTCCAACCTATTGAATAAATAATCCTTTGTTGACGTACCCTAATTTTTTATTTTTTAGTTATCTTAAAATTTTAAGCATTGTCAATCCAAGTATCGATCAAATGGGTGGTTTGTTAATTTCACATTCTTAAAGTCATTTCTACTCGAAGAACCTTAGGAAAATTGCAACTTTTGTATACATAACACTATGTTGATGTATCATCATTTTTTTATTTATTATTACGCTTCAACTAATAGCTAGAGTCAAGTTAAAGATCACTGCAAATGTTTTGCGCGGCCATCAAATAGTTAGTTAGGCATTTTTGTCATATTATGCTCTTTTCTGTTTGACGAATTGCCGAAAACTCCGACCTATTGAATATATAATCCTTTGTTGAGGTACCTAATTTTTTATTTATTAGTTATCTTGAAATATTAAGCATTGTCAATTCAAGTATCGATCAAATATGTAGTTAGTTAGTTTCACCTTCTTAAAGTCATTTCTACTCGAAGAACCTTAGGAAAATTGCGACTTTTGTATAGATAACACTATGTTGATGTATCATCATTTTTTTATTTATTATTACGCTTCAAATAATAACTAGAGTCAAGTTAAGGATCGTTGCAAATGTTTTGCGCGGCGATCAAATAGGTAATTAGGCATTTTTGTCATATTATGCTCATTTCTGTTTGACGAATTGCCGAAAACTCCTACCTATTGAATATATAAACCTTTGAAGAAGTACCCTAATTTTTTATCTATTAGTTATCTTAAAATTTTAAGCATTGTGAATCCAAGTATCGATCAAATATGTTGTTAGTTAATTTTACCTTCTTAAAGTCACTTCTACTCGAAGAACCTTAGGAAAATTGCGACTCTTGTATAGATAACACTATGTTGATGTATCATCTTTTTTTTTATTTATTATTACGCTTCAAATAATTGCAATAGCTAGAGTCAAGTTAAGGATCACTGCAAATGTTTCGCACGGCGATCAAATAGGTAGTTAGGCATTTTTGTCATATTATGCTATTTTCTGTTTGAAGAATTGCCGAAAACTCCTACCTATTGAATATATAATCCTTTGTTGAAGTACCGTAATTTTTTATTTACTAGTTATCTTGAAATTTTAAGCATTGTCAATCCATGTATCCATCAAATAGGTAGTTAGTTAATTTTACCTTCTTAAAGTCATTTCTACTCGAAGAACCTTAGGAAAATTGCGACTTTTGTATAGATATCACAATGTTGATGTATCATCATTTTTTTATTTATTATTACGCTTCAAATCATAGCTAGAGTCAAGTTAAGGAACACTGCAAATATTTTGCGCGGCGATCAAATATGTAGTTAGGCATTTTTTGTCATATTATGCTCATTTCTCTTTGACGAATGGCCGAAAACTCCTACCTATTGAATATATAATCCTTTGTTGAAGTACCCTAATTTTTTATTTAATAGTTATCTTGAAATTTTAAGCATTGTCAATCCATGTATCGATCAAATAGGTAGTTAGTTAATTTTGCATTCTTAAAGTCATTTCTACTCGAAGAACCTTGGCAAAATTGCGACTTTTGTATAGATAACACTATGTTGTGGTATCATCATTTTTTATTTTTTATTACGATTAAAATAATAGCTAGACTCAAGTTAAGGAACACTGCAAATGTTTTGCGCGGCGATCAAATAGGTAGTTAGGCATTTTTGTCATATTATGCTCTTTTCTGTTTGACGAATTGCCGAAAACTCTTACCTATTGAATATATAATCCTTTGTTGAAGTACCCTAATTTTTTATTTATTAGGTATCTTGAAATATTAAGCATTGTCAATCCAA
Source organism: Rhodomyrtus psidioides (assembly GCA_021437785.1). Taxonomy (NCBI): domain Eukaryota; kingdom Viridiplantae; phylum Streptophyta; class Magnoliopsida; order Myrtales; family Myrtaceae; genus Rhodomyrtus; species Rhodomyrtus psidioides. The sequence goes on from JAILYB010000117.1 coordinate 21,014, forward strand.
GTATCGATCAAATAGTTGGTTAGTTAATTTCACCTTCTTAAAGTCATTTCTACTCGAAGAACCTTAGGAAAATTGCGACTTTTGTATAGATAAAACTATGTTGATGTATCATCATTTTTTTATTTATTATTACGCTTCAAATAATAGCTAGAGTCAAGTTAAGGATCACTGCAAATGTTTTGCGCGGCCATCAAATAGTTAGTTAGGCATTTTTGTCATATTATGCTCTTTTCTGTTTGACGAATTGCCGAAAACTCCTACCTATTGAATATATAATCCTTTGTTGAAGTACTCTAATTTTTTATCTATTAGTTATCGTAAAATTTTAAGCATTGTCAATCCCTGTATCGATCAAAGAGGTGGTTAGTTAATTTTACCTTCTTAAAGTTATTTCTACTCGAAGAACCTTAGGAAAATTGCGACTTTTGTATAGATAACACTATGTTCATGTACGATCATTTTTTTATTTATTATTACACTTCAAATGATAGCTAGAGTCAAGTTAAGGATCACTGCAAATGTTTTGCGCGGCGATCAAATAGGTAGTTAGGCATTTTTTGTCATATTATGATCATTTCTATTTGACGAATTGCCGAAAACTCCTACCTATTGAATATATAATCCTTTGTTGAAGTACCCTAATTTTTTATTTATTAGTTATCTTGAAATTTTAAGCATTGGCAATCCATGTATCGATTAAATAGGTAGTTAGTTAATTTTACCTTCTTAAATTCATTTCTACTCGAAGAACCTTAGGAAAATTGCGACTTTTCTATTGATAATACTATGTTGAGGTATAATCACTTTTTTATTTATTATTACGCTTCAAATAATAGCTATAGTCAAGTTAAGGTTCACTGCAAATGTTTTGCGCGGCCATCAAATAGGTAGTTAGGTATTTTTGTCATATTATGCTCTTTTCTGTATGAAGAATTGCAGAAAACTCGTACCTATTGATTATATAATCCTTTGTGGAAGTACCCTAATTTTTTATTTTCTAGTTTTCTTGAAATATTAAACATTGTCAATCCAAGTATCGATCAAATAGGTGGTTAGTTAATTTCACCTTCTTAAAGTCACTTCTACTCGAAGAACCTTAGGAAAATTGCGACTTTTGTATGGATAACGCCATGTTGATGTATCATCATTTTTTTATTTATTATCACGCTTCAAATAATAGCTAGAGTCAAGTTAAGGATCACTGTAGATGTTTTGCGCGGCGATCAAATATGTAGTTAGGCATTTTTATCATATTATGCTCTTTTCTGTTTGAAGAATTGCCGAAAACTCCTTCCTATTGAATATATAATCCTTTGTTGAAGTACCCTAATTTTTTATTTACTAGTTATCTTGAAATATTAAGCATTGTCAATCGAAGTATCGATCAAATATGTGGTTAGTTAATTTCACCTTCTTAAAGTCATTTCTACTCGAAGAACCTTAGGAAAATTGTAACTTTTGTATAGATAACACTATGACGATGTTTCATCATTTTTTATTTATTATTACGCTTCAAATAATAGCTAGAGTCAAGTTAAGGATCACTGCAAATGTTTTGCGCGGCCATCAAATCGTTAGTTAGGCATTTTTGTCATATTATGCTCTTTTCTGTTTGACGGCATGCCGAAAACTCCTACCTATTGAATATATAATCCTTTGTAGAAGTTCCCTAATTTTTTATCTATTCGTTATCTTAAAGTTTTAAGCATTGTCAATCCATGTATCGATCAAACAGGTGGTTAGTTAATTTTACCTTCTTAAAGTCATTTCTACTCGAAGAACCTTAGGAAAATTGCGACTTTTGTATAGATAACACTATGTTGATGTACGATCATTTTTTTTATTTATTATTATGCTTCAAATAATAGCTAGAGTCAAGTTAAGGATCACTGCAAATGTTTTACGCGGCGATCAAATAGGTAGTTAGGCATTTTTTTGTCATATTATGCTCATTTCTATTTGCGGAATTGCCGAAAACTCATACCTATTGACTATATAATCCTTCGGTTAAGTACCCTAATTTTTTATTTATTAGTTATCTTGAAATTTTAACCATTGTCAATCCATGTATCGATCGAATAGGTAGTTAGTTAATTTTACCATCTTAAAGTCATTTCTACTCGAACAACCTTAGGAAAATTGTGACTTTTCTATATATAACACTATATTGAGGTATCATCATTTATTTTAATTGTTATTACGATTCAAATAATAGCTAGAGTCAAGTTAAGGATCACTGCAACTGTTTTGCGCGGCGATCAAATAGGTAGTTAGGCATTTTTGTCATATTATGCTCTTTTCTGTTAGAAGAATTGCCGAAAATTCCTACCTATTGAATATATAATCCTTTGTTGAAGCACCCTAATTTTTTATTTACTAGTTATCTTGAAATTTTAAGCATTGTCAATCAATGTATCGATCAAATAGGTAGTTAGTTAATTTTACCTTCTTAAAGTCATTTCTACTCAAAGAATCTTAGGAAAATTGCGACTTTTGTATAGATAACACTATGTTGATGTATCATCATTTTTTTATTTCTTACTATGCTTCAAATAATAGCTAGGATCAAGTTAAGGATCACTGCAAAAGTTTTACGCGGCCATCAAATAGTTAGTTAGGCATTTTTGTCATATTATTCTCTTTTAAGTTTGACGAATTGCCGAAAACTCCTACCTATTGAATATATAATCCTTTGTTGAAGTACCCTAATTTTTTATTTATTAGTTATGTTGAAATATTAAGCATTGTCAATCCAAGTATCGATCAAATAGGTAGTTAGTTAATTTCACCTTCTTAAAGTCATTTCTACTCGAAGAACCTTAGGAAAATTCCGACTTTTGTATAGATAACACTATTTTGATGTATGATCATTTTTTTATTTATTATTACGCTTCAAATAATAGCTAGAGTCAAGTTAAGGATCACTGCAAATGTTTTGCGCGGCCATCAAATAGTTAGTTAGGCAATTTTGTCATATTTGCTCTTTTCTGTTTGACGAATTGCCGAAAACTCCTACCTATTGAATATATAATCATTTGTTAAAGTACCCTTATTTTTTATCGATTAGTTATCTTAAAATTTTAACATTTGTCAATCCATGTATCGATCAAACATGTGGTTAGTTAATTTTACCTTCTTAAAGTCATTTCTACTCGAAGAACCTTAGGAAAATTGCGACTTTTGTATAGATAACACTATGTTGATGTACGATCATTTTTTTATTTATTATTACTCTTCAAATAATAGCTAGAGTCAAGTTAAGGATCACTGCAAATGTTTTGCGCGGCGATCAAATAGGTAGTTAGGCATTTTTGTCATATTATGCTCTTTTCTATTTGACGAATTGCCGAAAACTCCTACCTATTGAATATATAATCCTTTGTTGAAGTACCCTAATTTTTATTTATTAGTTATCTTGAAATATTAAGCATTGTCAATCCAAGTGTCGATCAAATAGGTAGTTAGTTAATTTCACCGTCTTAAAGTCATTTCTACTCGAAGAACCTTAGGAAAATTGCGACTTTTGTATAGATAACACTATGTTGATGTATCATAATTTTTTAATTTATTATTACACTTCAAATAATAGCTAGAGTCAAGTTAAGAATCACTGCAAATGTTTTGCGCGGCGATCAAATAGTTAGTTAGGCATTTTTGTCGAATTATGCTCTTTTCTGTTTGACGAATTGCCGAAAACTCCTACCTATTGAATATATAATCCTTTGTTGAAGTACCCTAATTTTTATTTATTAGTTATCTTGAAATATTAAGCATTGTCAATCCAAGTGTCGATCAAATAGGTAGTTAGTTAATTTCACCGTCTTAAAGTCATTTCTACTCGAAGAACCTTAGGAAAATTGCGACTTTTGTATAGATAACACTATGTTGATGTATCATAATTTTTTAATTTATTATTACACTTCAAATAATAGCTAGAGTCAAGTTAAGAATCACTGCAAATGTTTTGCGCGGCGATCAAATAGTTAGTTAGGCATTTTTGTCATATTATGCTCTTTTCTATTTGACGAAATGCTGAAAACTCCTACCTATTGAATATATAATCCTTTGTTGAAGTACCCTAATTTTTTACTTATTAGTTATCTGGAAAGTTTAAGCATTGTCAATCCATGTATCGATCAAATAGGATGTTAGTTAATTTTACCTTCTTAAAGTCATTTCTACTCGAAGAACCTTAGGAAAACTGCGACTTTTCTATAGATAATACTACGTTGAGGTATCATCATTTTTTTTATTTGTTATTACGCTTCAAATAATAGCTAGAGTCAAGTTAAGGATCACTGCAAATGTTTTGTGCGGCGATCAAATAGGTAGTTAGGCATTTTTGTCATATTATGTTCTTTTCTATTTGAAGAATTGCCGAAAACTCCTACCTATTGAATATATAATCCTTTGTTGAAGTATCCTAATTTTTTATTTACTAGTTATCTTGAAATTTTAAGCATTGTCAATCCATGTATCGATCAAATTGGTAGTTAGTTAATTTTACCTTCTTAAAGTCATTTCTACTCGAAGAACCTTTGGAAAATTGTGACTTTTCTATAGATAACACTATGTTGAGGTATCATCATTTTTTTATTTGTTATTACGCTTCAAATAATAGCTAGAGTCAAGTTAAGGATCACTGCAAATGTTTTGCGCGGCGATCAAATTGGTTGTTTGGCATTTTTGTCATATTATGCTCATTTCTGTTTGACAAATTGCCGAAAACTCCTACCTATTGAATATATAATCCTTTGTTGAAGTACCCTAATTTTTTATTTATTAGTTATCTTGAAATATTAAGCATTGTCTATCCAAGTATCGATCAAATAGGTTGTTAGTTAATTTTATCTTCTTAAAGTCATTTCTACTCGAAGAACCTTTGGAAAATTGTGACTTTTGTATAGATAACACTATGTTGATTTATCATCATTTTTTTATTTATTATTACGCTTCAAATAATAGCTAGAGTCAAGTTAAGGATCAGTGCAAATGTTTTGCGCGGCCATCAAATAGTTAGTTAGGCATTTTTGTCATATTATGCTCTTTTCTGTTTGACGAATTGCCGAAAACTCCTACCTATTGAATATATAATCCTTTGTTGAAGTACCCTAATTTTTTATTTATTAGTTATCTTGAAATATTAAACAATGTCAATCCAAGTATCGATGAAATAGGTAGTTAGTTAATTTCACCTTCTTAAAGTCATTTCTACTTGAAGAACCTTAGGAAAATTGCGACTTTTGTATAGATAACACTATTTTGATGTATGATCATTTTTTTATTTGTTATTACGCTTCAAAAAATAGCTAGAGTCAAGTTAAGGATCGTTGCAAATGTTTTGCGCGGTGAGCATATAGGTAGTTAGGCATTTTTGTCATATTATGCTCATTTCTGTGTGACGAATTGCATAAAACTCCTACCTATTGAATATATTATCCTTTGTTGAAGTACCCTAATTTTTTATTTATTAGTTATCTTGAAATTTTAAGCATTGTCAATCCATGTATCGATCAAATAGGTAGTTAGTTAATTTAACCATCTTAAAGTCATTTCTAATCGAAGAACCTTTGGAAAATTGTGACTTTTCTATAGATAACACTATGTTGAGGTATCATCATTTTTTTATTTGTTATTACGCTTCAAATAATAGCTAGAGTCAAGTTAAGGATCACTGCAAATGTTTTGCGCGGCGATCAAATTGGTTGTTTGGCATTTTTGTCATATTATGCTCATTTCTGTTTGACAAATTGCCGAAAACTCCTACCTATTGAATATATAATCCTTTGTTGAAGTACCCTAATTTTTTATTTATTAGTTATCTTGAAATATTAAGCATTGTCTATCCAAGTATCGATCAAATAGGTTGTTAGTTAATTTTACCTTCTTAAAGTCATTTCTACTCGAAAAACCTTTGGAAAATTGTGACTTTTGTATAGATAACACTATGTTGATTTATCAACATTTTTTTATTTATTATTACGCTTCAAATAATAGCTAGAGTCATGTTAAGGATCAGTGCAAATGTTTTGCGCGGCCATCAAATAGTTAGTTAGGCATTTTTGTCATATTATGCTCTTTTCTGTTTGACGAATTGCCGAAAACTCCTACCTATTGAATATATAATCCTTTGTTGAAGTACCCTAATTTTTTATTTATTAGTTATCTTGAAATATTAAACAATGTCAATCCAAGTATCGATGAAATAGGTAGTTAGTTAATTTCACCTTCTTAAAGTCATTTCTACTTGAAGAACCTTAGGAAAATTGCGACTTTTGTATAGATAACACTATTTTGATGTATGATCATTTTTTTATTTGTTATTACGCTTCAAAAAATAGCTAGAGTCAAGTTAAGGATCGTTGCAAATGTTTTGCGCGGTGAGCATATAGGTAGTTAGGCATTTTTGTCATATTATGCTCATTTCTGTGTGACGAATTGCATAAAACTCCTACCTATTGAATATATTATCCTTTGTTGAAGTACCCTAATTTTTTATTTATTAGTTATCTTGAAATTTTAAGCATTGTCAATCCATGTATCGATCAAATAGGTAGTTAGTTAATTTAACCATCTTAAAGTCATTTCTAATCGAAGAACCTTTGGAAAATTGTGACTTTTCTATAGATAACACTATGTTGAGGTATCATCATTTTTTTATTTGTTTTTACGCTTCAAATAATAGCTAGAGTCAAGTTATGGATCACTGCAAATGTTTTGCGCGGCGATCAAATAAGTAGTTAGGCATTTTTGTCATATTTTGCTCTTTTCTGTTCGAAGAATTGCCGAAAACTCCTACCTATTGAATATATAATCCTTTGTTGAAGTACCCTAATTTTTTATTTACTAGTTATCTTGAAATTTTAAGCATTGTCAATCCACGTATCGATCAAATAGGAAGTTAGTTAATTTTTCCTTCTTAAAGTCATTTCTACTCGAAGAACCTTAGGAAAATTACGACTATTCTATAGATAACACTATGTTGAGGTATCATCATTTTTTTATTTGTTATTACGCTTCAAATAATAGCTAGAGTCAAGTTAAGGTTCACAGCAAATGTTTTGCGCGGCGATCAAATAGGTAGTTAGGCATTTTTGTCATATTATGCTCATTTCTGTCTGACGAATTGCCGAAAACTCCTACCTATTGAAAATATAATCCTTTGTTGAAGTACCCTAATTTTTTTATTATTAGTTATCTTTAAATATTAAGCATTGTCAATCCAAGTATCGATCAAATAGGTAGTTAGTTAATTTCACCTTCTTAAAGTCATTTCTACTCGAAGAACCTTAGGAAAATTACGACTTTTGTATAGATAACACTATGTTGATGTATCATAATTTTTTTTATTTATTATTACGCTTCATGTAATAGCTACAATCAAGTTAAGGATCACTGCAAATGTTTTGCGCGGCCATCAAATAGTTAGTTAGGCATTTTTGTCATATTTGCTCTTTTCTGTTTGACTAATTGCCGAAAACTCCTACCTATTGAATATATAACCCTTTGTTGAAGTACCCTAATTTTTTATTTATTAGTTATCTTGAAATTTTCAGCATTGTCAATTCATGTATCGATCAAATAGGTAGTTAGTTAATTTTACCTTCTTAAAGTCATTTCTACTCAAAGAACCTTAGGAAAATTGCGACTTTTCTATTGATAACACTATGTTGAGGTATCATCATTTTTTTATTTATTATTACGCTTCAAATAATAGCTAGAGTCAATTAAGGATCACTGCAAATGTTTTGCGCGGCGATCAAATAGGTAGTTAGGCATTTTTGTCATATTATGCTCTTTTCTGTTTGAAGAATTGCCGGAAACTCCTACCTATTGGTTATTTATTCCTTTGTTGAAATACCGTAATTTTTTATTAACTAGTTATCTTGAAATATTAAACATTGTCAATCCAAGTATCGATCAAATAGGTGGTTAGTTAGTTTCACCTTCTTAAAGTCACTTATACACGAAGAACCTTAGGAAAATTGCGACTTTTGTATAGATAACACTATGTTGATGTATCATCATTTGTTTATTTATTATTACGCTTCAAATAATAGCTAGAGTCAAGTTAAGGATCACTGCAAATGTTTTGCGCGGCGATCAAATAGGTAGTTCGGCATTTTTTGTCTTATTATGCTCATTTCTATTTGACGAATTGCCGAAAACTCCTACCTATTGAATATATAATCCTTTGTTGAAGTACCCTAATTTTTTATTTACTAGTTATCTTGAAATTTTAAGCATTGTCAATCAACGTATCGATCAAATAGGAAGTTAGTTAATTTTTCCTTCTTAAAGTCATTTCTACTCGAAGAACCTTAGGAAAATTACGACTTTTCTATAGATAACACTATGTTGAGGTATCATCATTTTTTTATTTGTTATTACGCTTCAAATAATAGCTAGAGTCAAGTTAAGGTTCACAGCAAATGTTTTGCGCGGCGATCAAATAGGTAGTTAGGCATTTTTGTCATATTATGCTCATTTCTGTTTGACGAATTGCCGAAAACTCCTACCTATTGAAAATATAATCCTTTGTTGAAGTACCCTAATTTTTTTATTATTAGTTATCTTTAAATATTAAGCATTGTCAATCCAAGTATCGATCAAATAGGTAGTTAGTTAATTTCACCTTCTTAAAGTCATTTCTACTCGAAAAACCTTAGGAAAATTACGACTTTTGTATAGATAACACTATGTTGATGTACGATCATTTTTTTATTTATTATTACTCTTCAAATAATAGCTAGAGTCAAGTTAAGGATCACTGCAAATGTTTTGCGCGGCGATCAAATAGGTAGTTAGGCATTTTTGTCATATTATGCTCTTTTCTATTTGACGAATTGCAGAAAACTCCTACCTATTCAATATATAATCCTTTGTTGAAGTACCCTAATTTTTATTTATTAGTTATCTTGAAATATTAAGCATTGTCAATCCAAGTGTCGATCAAATAGGTAGTTAGTTAATTTCACCGTCTTAAAGTCATTTCTACTCGAAGAACCTTAGGAAAATTGCGACTTTTGTATAGATAACACTATGTTGATGTATCATAATTTTTTAATTTATTATTACACTTCAAATAATAGCTAGATTCAAGTTAAGGATCACTGCAAATGTTTTGCGCAGCCATCAAATAGTTAGTTAGGCATTTTTGTCATATTACGCTCTTTTCTGTTTGACGAATTGCCGAAAACTCCTACCTATTGAATATATAATCCTTTGTTGAAGTACCCTAATTTTTTATTTATTAGTTATATTGAAAAATTAATCATTGTCAATCCAAGTATCGATCAAATATGTTGTTAGTTAAATTTACCTTCTTAAAGTCACTTCTACTCGAAGAACCTTAGGAAAATTGCGAATCTTGTATAGATAACACTATGTTGATGTATCATCTTTTTTTTATTTATTATTACGCTTCAAATAATTGCAATAGCTAGAGTCAATTTAAGGATCACTGCAAATGTTTCGCACGGCGATCAAATAGGTAGTTAGGCATTTTTGTCATATTATGCTCTTTTCTGTTTGAAGAATTGCCGAAAACTCCTACCTATTGAATATATAATCCTTTGTTGAAGTACCCTAATGTTTTATTTACTAGTTATCTTGAAATTTTAAGCATTGTCAATCCATGTATCGATCAAATATGTAGTTAGTTAATTTTGCATTCTTAAAGTCATTTCTACTCGAAGAACCTTGGCAAAATTGCGACTTTTGTATAGATAACACTATGTTGAGGTATCATCATTTTTTATTTGTTATTACGATTAAAATAATAGCTAGAGTCAAGTTAAGGAACACTGCAAATGTTTTGCGTGGCGATCAAATAGGTAGTTAGGCATTTTTGTCATATTATGCTCTTTTCTGTTTGACGAATTGCCGAAAACTCCTACCTATTGAATAAATAATCCTTTGTTGACGTACCCTAATTTTTTATTTTTTAGTTATCTTGAAATTTTAAGCATTGTCAATCCAAGTATCGATCAAATAGGTGGTTTGTTAATTTCACATTCTTAAAGTCATTTCTACTCGAAGAACCTTAGGAAAATTGCAACTTTTGTATACATAACACTATGTTGATGTATCATCATTTTTTTATTTATTATTACGCTTCAACTAATAGCTAGAGTCAAGTTAAGGATCACTGCAAATGTTTTGCGCGGCCATCAAATAGTTAGTTAGGCATTTTTGTCATATTATGCTCTTTTCTGTTTGACGAATTGCCGAAAACTCCGACCTATTGAATATATAATCCTTTGTTGAGGTACCTAATTTTTTATTTATTAGTTATCTTGAAATATTAAGCATTGTCAATTCAAGTATCGATCAAATATGTAGTTAGTTAGTTTCACCTTCTTAAAGTCATTTCTACTCGAAGAACCTTAGGAAAATTGCGACTTTTGTATAGATAACACTATGTTGATGTATCATCATTTTTTTATTTATTATTACGCTTCAAATAATAACTAGAGTCAAGTTAAGGATCGTTGCAAATGTTTTGCGCGGCGATCAAATAGGTAATTAGGCATTTTTGTCATATTATGCTCATTTCTGTTTGCCGAATTGCCGAAAACTCCTACCTATTGAATATATAAACCTTTGTAGAAGTACCCTAATTTTTTATCTATTAGTTATCTTAAAATTTTAAGCATTGTGAATCCAAGTATCGATCAAATATGTTGTTAGTTAATTTTACCTTCTTAAAGTCACTTCTACTCGAAGAACCTTAGGAAAATTGCGACTCTTGTATAGATAACACTATGTTGATGTATCATCTTTTTTTTATTTATTATTACGCTTCAAATAATTGCAATAGCTAGAGTCAAGTTAAGGATCACTGCAAATGTTTCGCACGGCGATCAAATAGGTAGTTAGGCATTTTTGTCATATTATGCTCTTTTCTGTTTGAAAAATTGCCGAAAACTCCTACCTATTGAATATATAATCCTTTGTTGAAGTACCCTAATTTTTTATTTACTAGTTATCTTGAAATTTTAAGCATTGTCAATCCATGTATCCATCAAATAGGTAGTTAGTTAATTTTGCATTCTTAAAGTCATTTCTACTCGAAGAACCTTGGCAAAATTGCGACTTTTGTATAGATAACACTATGTTGAGGTATCATCATTTTTTATTTTTTATTACGATTAAAAAAATAGCTAGAGTCAAGTTAAGGAACACTGCAAATGTTTTGCGCGGCGATCAAATAGGTAGTTAGGCATTTTTGTCATATTATGCTCTTTTCTGTTTGACGAATTGCCGAAAACTCTTACCTATTGAATATATAATCCTTTGTTGAAGTACCCTAATTTTTTATTTATTAGGTATCTTGAAATATTAAGCATTGTCAATCCAAGTATCGATCAAATAGTTGGTTAGTTATTTTCACCTTCTTAAAGTCATTTCTACTCGAAGAACCTTAGGAAAATTGCGACTTTTGTATAGATAAAACTATGTTGATGTATCATCATTTTTTTATTTATTATTACGCTTCAAATAATAGCTAGAGTCAAGTTAAGGATCACTGCAAATGTTTTGCGCGGCCATCAAATAGTTAGTTAGGCATTTTTGTCATATTATGCTCATTTCTGTTTGACGAATTGCCGAAAACTCCTACCTATTGAATATATAAACCTTTGTAGAAGTACCCTAATTTTTTATCTATTAGTTATCTTAAAATTTTAAGCATTGTGAATCCATGTATCGATCAAACAGGTGGTTAGTTCATTTTACCTTCTTAAAGTCATTTCTACTAGAAGAACCTTAGGAAAATTGCGACTTTTGTATCGATAACACTATGTTGATGTACGATCATTTTTTTAATTATTATTTCGCTTCAAATAATAGCTAGAGTCAAGTTAAGGATCACGGCAAATGTTTTGCGCGGCGATCAAATAGGTAGTTTGGCATTGTTTGTCATATTATGCTCATTTCTATTTGACGAATTGCCGAAAATTCATACCTATTGAATATATAATCATTTGTTGAAGTACCCTAATTTTTTATTTATTAGTTATCTTGAAATATTAAGCATTGTCAATCCAAGTATCGATCAAATAGGTAGTTAGTTAATTTCACCTTCTTAAAGTCATTTCTACTCGAAGAACATTAGGAAAATTGCGACTTTTGTATAGATAACACTATGTTGATGTATCATCATTTTTTTAATTATTATTACTCTTCAAATAATAGCTAGAGTCAAGTTAAGGTTCACTGCAAATGTTTTGTGCGGCCATCAAATAGTTAGTTAGGCATTTTTGTCATATTATGCTCTTTTTTGTTTGACGAATTGCCGAAAACTCCTACCTATTGAATATCAAACCCTTTGTTGAAGTACCAGAATTTTTTATGTAGTAGTTATCTTGAAATATTTAGCATTGTCAATCCAAGTATCGATCAAATAGGTAGTTAGTTAATTTTACCTTCTTAAAGTCATTTCTACTCGAAGAACCTTAGGAAAATTCCGACTTTTGTATAGATAACACTATGTTGATGGATCATCATTTTTTTATTTATTATTACGCTTCAAATAATAGCAATAGCTAGAGTCAAGTTAAGGATCACTGCAAATATTTTGCACGGCGATCAAATAGATAGTTAGGCATTTTTGTCATATTATGCTCTGTTCTGTTTGAAGAATTGCCGAAAACTCCTACCTATTGAATATATAATCCTTTGTTGAAGTACCCTAATTTTTTATTTACTAGTTATCTTGTAATTTTAAGCATTGTCAGTCCATGTATCGATCAAATAGGTAGTTAGTTAATTTTACCTTCTTAAAGTCATTTCTACTCGAAGAACCTTAGGAAAATTGCGACTTTTGTATAGATAACACTATGTTGAGGTATCTTCATTTTTTTATATGTTATAACGATTCAAATAATAGCTAGAGTGAAGTTAAGGATCACTGCAAATGTTTTGCGCGGCGATCAAATAGGTAGTTAGGCATTTTTGTCATATTATGCTCTTTTCTGTTTGACGAATTGCCAAAAACTCCTACCTATTGAATATATAATCCTTTGTTGAAGTACCCTAATTTTTTATTTATTAGTTATCTTAAAATATTAAGCATTGTCAATCCAAGTATCGATCAAATAGGTAGTTAGTTAATTTCACCTTCTTAAAGTCATTTCTACTCGAAGAACCTTAGGAAAATTGCGACTTTTGTATAGATAACACTATGTTGATGTATCATCATTTTTTTATTTATTATTACGCTTCAAATAATAGCTAGAGTCAAGTTAAGGATCACTGCAAATGTTTTGCGCGGCCATCAAATAGTTAGTTAGGCATTTTTGTCATATTATGCTCTTTTCTGTTGGACGAATTGCCGAAAACTCGTACCTACTGAATATACAATCCTTTGTTGAAGTACCCCAATTTTTTATTTATTAGTTATCTTGAAATATTAAGCATTGTCAATCCAAGTATCGATCAAATAGGTTGTTAGTTAATTTCACATTCTTAAAGTCATTTCTACTAGAAGAACTTTAGCAAAATTGCGACTTTTGTATAGATAAACTATTTTGATGTATGATCATTTTTTTTATTTGTTATTACGCTTCAAAAAATAGCTAGAGTCAAGTTAAGGATCGTTGCAAATGTTTTGCGCGGCGATCAAATAGTTAGTTAGGCATTTTTGTCATATTATGCTAATTTCTGTTTGACGAATTGCCGAAAACTCCTACTTATTGAATATATAATCCTTTGTAGAAGTACCCTAATTTTTTATCTATTATTTATCTTAAAATTTTAAGCATGGTCATTCCATGTATCGATCAAACAGGTGGTAAGTTAATTTTACCTTCTTAAAGTCATTTCTACTCGAAGAACCTTAGGAAAATTGCGACTTTTGTATAGATAACACTATGTTGATGTACGATCATTTTTTTATGTTTTATTTCGCTTCAAAAAATAGCTAGAGTCAAGTTAATGATCACTGCAAATGTTTTGCGCGGCCATCAAATAGTTAGTTAGGCATTTTTGTCATATTAAGCTCTTTTCTTTTTGACGAATTGTTGAAAACTCCTACCTATTGAATATATAATCCTTTGTTGAAGTAACCTAATTTTTTATTTATTAGTTATCTTGAAATATTAAGCATTGTCAATCCATGTATCGATCAAATAGGTAGTTAGTTAATTTTACCTTCTTAAAGTCATTTCTACTCGAAGAACCTTAGCAAAATTGCTACTTTTGTATAGATAACACTATGTTGAGGTATCATCATTTTTTTATATGTTATAACGATTCAAATAATAGCTAGAGTGAAGTTAAGGATCACTGCAAATATTTTGCACGGCGATCAAATAGGTAGTTATGTATTTTTGTCATATTATGCTTTTTTCTGTTTCAAGAATTGCCGAAAACTCCTACCTATTGAATATATTATCCTTTGTTGAAGTACCCTAATTTTTTATTTACTAGTTATCTTGAAATTTTAAGCATTGTCAATCCATGTATCGATCAAATAGGTAGTTAGTTAATTTTACCTTCTTAAAGTCATTTCTACTCGAAGAACCTTAGGAAAATTGCGACTTTTCTATAGATAACACTATGTTGAGGTATCAACATTTTTTTATATGTTATAACGATTCAAATAATAGCTAGAGTGAAGTTAAGGGTCACTGCAAATGTTTTGTGTGGCGATCAAATAGGTAGTTAGGCATTTTTGTCATATTATGCTCTTTTCTGTTTGACGAATTGCCGAAAACTCCTACCTATTGAATATATAATCCTTTGTTGAAGTACCCTAATTTTTTATTTATTAGTTATCTTGAAATATTAAGCATTGTCAATCCAAGTATCGATCAAATAGGTAGTTAGTTAATTTCACCTTCTTAAAGTCATTTCTACTCGAAGAACCTTAGGAAAATTGCGACTTTTGTATAGATAACACTATGTTGATGTATCATCATTTTTTTAATTATTATTACGCTTCAAATAATAGCTAGAGTCAAGTTAAGGATCACTGCAAATGTTTTGCGCGGCCATCAAATAGTTAGTTAGGCATTTTTGTCATATTATGCTCTTTTCTGTTTGACGAATTGCCGAAAACTCCTACCTATTGAATATACAATCCTTTGTTGAAGTACCCTAATTTTTTATTTATTAGTTATCTTGAAATATTAGGCATTGTCAATCCAAGTATCGATCAAATAGGTAGTTAGTTAATATCACCTTCTTAAAGTCATTTCTACTCGAAGAACCTTAGCAAAATTGCGACTTTTGTATAGATAACACTATTTTGATGTATGATCATTTTTTTATTTGTTATTACGCTTCAAAAAATTGCTAGAGTCAAGTTAAGGATCGTTGCAAATCTTTTGCGCGGCGATCAAATACGTAGTTAGGCATTTTTGTCATATTATGCTCATTTCTGCTTGACGAATTGCCGAAAATTCCTACCTATTGAATATATAATCCTTTGTAGAAGTACCCTCATTTTTATATATTAGTTATCATAAAATTTTAAGCATTGTCAATCCATGTATCGATCAAACAAGTGGTTAGTTAATATTACCTTCTTAAAGTCATTTCTACTTGAAGAACGGTAGAAATATTGCGACTTTTGTATAGATAACACTATGTTGATGTACGATCTTTTTTTTATTTATTATTTCGCTTCAAATAATAGCTAGAGTCAAGTTAAGGATCACTGCAAATGTTTTCGGCGATCAAATAGTTAGTTAGGAATTTTTTGTCATATTATGTTCATTTCTATTTGACGAATTGCCGAAAACTCCTACCTATTGAATATATAATCCTTTGTTGAAGTACCCTAATTTTTTATTTATTAGTTATCTTGAAATTTTAAGCATTTTCAATCCATGTATCGATCAAATCGGTAGTTAGTTAATTTTACCGTCTTAAAGTCATTTATACTCGAAGAACCTTAGGAAAATTGCGACTTTTCTATTGATAACACTATGTTGAGGTATAATCATTTTTTTATTTATTATTACGCTTCAAATAATAGCTATAGTCAAGTTAAGGATCACTACCAATGTTTAGTCCGGCGATCAAATAGGTAGTTAGGCATTTTTATCATACTATGCTCTTTTCTGTTTGAAGAAATGCCGAAAACTCCTACCTATTGATTATATAATCCTTTGTTGAAGTACCCTAATTTTTTATTTACTAGTTATCTTGAAATATTAAACATTGTCAATCCAAGTATCGATCAAATAGGTGGTTAGTTAATTTCACCTTCTTAAAGTCACTTCTACTCGAAGAACCATAGGAAAATTGCGACTTTTGTATAGATAACACCATGTTGATGTATCATCATTTTTTTATTTATTATTACGGTTCAAATAATAGCTAGAGTAAAGTTAAGGATCGCTGCAAATGGTTTGCGCGGCGATCAAATATGTAGTTAGGCATTTTTTGTCATATTATGCTCATTTCTGTTTGACGAATTGCCGAAAACTCCTACCTATTGAATATATAATCCTTTGTTGAAGTACCCTAATTTTTTATTTATTAGTTATCTTGAAATATTAAGCATTGTCAATCCAAGTATCAATCAAATAGGTAGTTAGTTAATTTCACCTTCTTAAAGTCATTTCTACTCGAAGAACCTTAGGGAAATTGCGACTTTTGTATAGATAACACTATGTTGATGTACGATCTTTTTTTTATTTATTATTTCGCTTCAAATAATAGCTAGAGTCAAGTTAAGGATCACTGCAAATGTTTTCGGCGATCAAATAGTTACTTAGGAATTTTTTGTCATATTATGCTCATTTCTGTTTGAAGAATTGCCGAAAACTCCTATCTATTGAATATATAATCCTTTGTTGAAGTACCCTAATTTTTTATTTACTAGTTATCTTGAAATTTTAAGCATTGTCAATCCATGTATCGATCAAATAGGTAGTTAGTTAATTTTACCTTCTTAAAGTCATTTCTACTCGAAGAACCTTAGGAAAATTGCGACTTTTCTATAGATAACACTATGTTGAGGTATCATCATTTTTTTTATAAGTTATAACGATTCAAATAATAGCTAGAGTGAAGTTAAGGGTCACTGCAAATGTTTTGCGCGGCGATCAAATAGGTAGTTAGGCATTTTTGTCATATTATGCTCTTTTCTGTTTGACGAATTGCCGAAAACTCCTACCTATTGAATATATAATCCTTTGTTGAAGTACCCTAATTTTTTATTTATTAGTTATCTATAAATATTAAGCATTGTCAATCCAAGTATCGATCAAATAGGTAGTTAGTTAATTTCACATTCTTAAAGTCATTTGTACTCGAAGAACCTTAGGAAAATTGCGACTTTTGTATAGATAACACTATGTTGATGTATCATCATTTTTTTATTTATTATTACGCTTCAAATAATAGCTAGAGTCAAGTTAAGGATCACTGCAAATGTTTTGCGCGGCCATCAAATAGTTAGTTCGGCATTTTTGTCATATTATGCTCTTTTCTGTTTGACGAATTGCCGAAAACTCCTACCTATTGAATGTACAATCCATTGTTGAAGTACCCTAATTTTTTATTTATTAGTTATCTTGAAATATTAAGCATTGTCGATCCAAGTATCGATCAAATAGGTAGTTAGTTAATTTCACCTTCTTAAAGTCATTTCTACTCGAAGAAACTTAGCAAAATTGCGACTTTTGTATAGATAACACTATGTTGATGTATCATCATT
Source organism: Rhodomyrtus psidioides (assembly GCA_021437785.1). Lineage (NCBI taxonomy): Eukaryota > Viridiplantae > Streptophyta > Magnoliopsida > Myrtales > Myrtaceae > Rhodomyrtus > Rhodomyrtus psidioides. Next base: position 38,688 of record JAILYB010000117.1, read on the forward strand.
TTTTTATTTATTATTACGCTTCAAAAAATAGCTAGAGTCAAGTTAAGGATCACTGCAAATGTTTTGCGCGGCCATCAAACAGTTAGTTAGGCATTTTTGTCACATTATGTTCTTTTCTGTTTGACGAATTGCCGAAAACTCCTACCTATTGAATATACAATCCTCTGTTGAAGTACCCTAATTTTTTATTTATTAGTTATCTTGAAATATTAGGCATTGTCAATCCAAGTATCGATCAAATAGGTAGTTAGTTAATTTCACCTTCTTAAAGTCATTTCTACTCGAAGAACCTTAGCAATATTGCGACTTTTGTATAGATAACACTATTTTGATGTATCATCATTTTTTTATTTGTTATTACGCTTCAAAAAATAGCTAGAGTCAAGTTAAGGATCGTTGCAAATGTTTTGCGCGGCGATCAAATACGTAGTTAGGCATTTTTGTCATATTATGCTCATTTCTGCTTGACGAATTGCAGAAAATTCCTACCTATTGAATATATAATCTTTTGTAGAAGTACCCTAATTTTTATATATTAGTTATCATAAAATTTTAAGCGTTGTCAATCCATGTATCGATCAAACAGGTGGTTAGTTAATTTTACATTCTTAAAGTCATTTCTACTCGAAGAACGGTAGGAAAATTGCGACTTTTGTATAGATAACACTATGTTGATGTACGATCTTTTTTTTATTTATTATTTCGCTTCAAATAATAGCTAGAGTCAAGTTAAGGATCACTGCAAATGTTTTGCGCGGCGATCAAATAGTTATTTAGGCATTTTTTGTCATATTATGCTCATTTCTATTTGACGAATTGCCGAAAACTCCTACCTATTGAATATATAATCCTTTGTTGAAGTGCCCTAATTTTTTATTTATTAGTTATCTAGAAATTTTAAGCATTGTCAATCCATGTATCGATCAAATAGGTAGTTAGTTAATTTTACCATCTTAAAGTCATTTCTACTCGAAGAACCTTAGGAAAATTGCGACTTTTCTATTGATAACACTATGTTGAGGTATAATCATTTTTTTATTTATTATTATGCTTCAAATAATAGCTATAGTCAAGTTAAGGATCACTACCAATATTTAGCCCGGCGATCAAATAGGTAGTTAGGCATTTTTGTCATATTATGCTCTTTTCTGTTTGAAGTAATGCCGAAAACTCCTACCTATTGATTATATAATCCTTTGTTGAAGTACCCTAATTTTTTATTTACTAGTTATCTTGAAATATTAAACATTGTCAATCCAAGTATCGATCAAATAGGTGGTTAGTTAATTTCACCTTCTTAAAGTCACTTCAACTCGGAGAACCTTAGGAAAATTGCGACTTTTGTATAGATAACACCATGTTGATGTGTCATCATTTTTTTATTTATTATTACGCTTCAAATAATAGCTAGAGTAAAGTTAAGGATCGCTGCAAATGTTTTGCGCGGCGATCAAATATGTGTTAGGCATTTTTTGTCATATTATGCTCATTTCTGTTTGACGAATTGCCGAAAACTCCTACCTATTGAATATATAATCCTTTGTTGAAGTACCCTAATTTTTTATTTATTAGTTATCTTGAAATATTAAGCATTGTCAATCCAAGTATCGATCAAATAGGTAGTTAGTTAATTTCACCTTCTTAAAGTCATTTCTACTCGAAGAACCTTAGGAAAATTGCTACTTTTGTATAGATAACACTATGTTGAGGTATCATCATTTTTTTTATATGTTATAACGATTCAAATAATAGCTAGAGTAAAGTTAAGGATCGCTGCAAATGTTTTGCGCGGCGATCAAATATGTAGTTAGGCATTTTTTGTCATATTATGCTCATTTCTGTTTGACGAATTGCCGAAAACTCCTACCTATTGAATATATAATCCTTTGTTGAAGTACCCTAATTTTTTATTTATTAGTTATCTTGAAATATTAAGCATTGTCAATCCAAGTATCGATCAAATAGGTAGTTAGTTAATTTCACCTTCTTAAAGTCATTTCTACTCGAAGAACCTTAGGAAAATTGTGACTTTTGTATAGATAACACTATGTTGATGTATCATCATTTTTTTATTTATTATTATGCTTCAAATAATTGCAATAGCTAGAGTCAAGTTAAGGATCACTGCAAATATTTTGCACGGCGATCAAATAGGTAGTTATGTATTTTTCTCATATTATGCTCTTTTCTGTTTGAAGAATTGCCGAAAACTCTTACCTATTGAATATATAATCCTTTGTTGAAGTACCCTAATTTTTTATTTACTAGTTATCTTGAAATTTTAAGCATTGTCAATCCATGTATCGATCAAATAGGTAGTTAGTTAATTTTACCTTCTTAAAGTCATTTCTACTCGAAGAACCTTAGGAAAATTGCGACTTTTCTATAGATAACACTATGTTGAGGTATCATCATTTTTTTATAAGTTATAACGATTCAAATAATAGCTAGAGTGAAGTTAAGGGTCACTGCAAATGTTTTGCGCGGTTATCAAATAGGTAGTTAGGCATTTTTTTCATATTATGTTCTTTTCTGTTTGACGAATTGCCGAAAACTCCTACCTATTGATTATATAATCCTTTGTTGAAGTACCCTAATTTTTTATTTACTAGTTATCTTGAAATATTAAACATTGTCAATCCAAGTATCGATCAAATAGGTTGTTAGTTAATTTCACCTTCTTAAAGTCACTTCTACTCGAAGAACCTTAGGAAAATTGCGACTTTTGTATAGATAACACCATGTTGATGTGTCATCATTTTTTTATTTATTATTACGCTTCAAATAATAGCTAGAGTAAAGTTAAGGATCGCTGCAAATATTTTGCGCGGCGATCAAATATGTAGTTAGGCATTTTTTGTCATATTATGCTCATTTCTGTTTGACGAATTGCCGAAAACTCCTACCTATTGAATATATAATCCTTTGTTGAAGTACCCTAATTTTTTATTTATTAGTTATTTTGAAATATTAAGCATTGTCAATCCAAGTATCGATCAAATAGGTAGTTAGTTAATTTCACCTTCTTAAAGTCATTTCTACTCGAAGAACCTTAGGGAAATTGCGACTTTTGTATAGATAACACTATGTTGATGTATCATCATTTTTTTATTTATTATTACGCTTCAAATAATAGCAATAGCTAGAGTCAAGTTAAGGAGCACTGCAAATATTTTGCACGGCGATCAAATAGGTAGTTATGTATTTTTGTCATATTATGCTCTTTTCTGTTTGAAGAATTGCCGAAAACTCATACCTATTGAATATATAATCCTTTGTTGAAGTACCCTAATTTTTTATTTACTAGTTATCATGAAATTTTAAGCATTGTCAATCCATGTATCGATCAAATAGGTAGTTAGTTAATTTTACCTTCTTAAAGTCATTTCTACTCGAAGAACCTTAGGAAAATTGCGACTTTTCTATAGATAACACTATGTTGATGTATCATCATTTTTTTATTTATTATTACGCTTCAAATAATAGCTAGAGTCAAGTTAAGGATCACTGCAAATGTTTTGCGCGGCCATCAAATAGTTAGTTCGGCATTTTTGTCATATTATGCTCTTTTCTGTTTGACGAATTGCCGAAAACTCCTACCTATTGAATGTACAATCCTTTGTTGAAGTACCCTAATTTTTTATTTATTAGTTATCTTGAAATATTAAGCATTGTCGATCCAAGTATCGATCAAATAGGTAGTTAGTTAATTTCACCTTCTTAAAGTCATTTCTACTCGAAGAAACTTAGCAAAATTGCGACTTTTGTATAGATAACACTATGTTGATGTATCATCATTTTTTTATTTATTATTACGCTTCAAAAAATAGTTAGAGTCAAGTTAAGGATCACTGCAAATGTTTTGCGCGGCCATCAAACAGTTAGTTAGGCATTTTTGTCACATTATGTTCTTTTCTGTTTGACGAATTGCCGAAAACTCCTACCTATTGAATATACAATCCTTTGTTGAAGTACCCTAATTTTTTATTTATTAGTTATCTTGAAATATTAGGCATTGTCAATCCAAGTATCGATCAAATAGGTAGTTAGTTAATTTCACCTTCTTAAAGTCATTTCTACTCGAAGAACCTTAGCAAAATTGCGACTTTTGTATAGATAACACTATTTTGATGTATGATCATTTTTTTATTTGTTATTAAGCTTCAAAAAATAATTAGAGTCAAGTTAAGGATCGTTGCAAATGTTTTGCGCGGCGATCAAATACGTAGTTAGGCATTTTTGTCATATTATGCTCATTTCTGCTTGACGAATTGCAGAAAATTCCTACCTATTGAATATATAATCTTTTGTAGAAGTACCCTAATTTTAATATATTAGTTATCATAAAATTTTAAGCGTTGTCAATCCATGTATCGATCAAACAGGTGGTTAGTTAATTATACATTCTTAAAGTCATTTCTACTCGAAGAACGGTAGGAAAATTGCGACTTTTGTATAGATAACACTATGTTGATGTACGATCTTTTTTTTATTTATTATTTCGCTTCAAATAATAGCTAGAGTCAAGTTAAGGATCACTGCAAATGTTTTGCGCGGTGATCAAATAGTTAGTTAGGCATTTTTTGTCATATTATGCTCATTTCTATTTTACGAATTGCCGAAAACTCCTACCTATTGAATATATAATCCTTTGTTGAAGTGCCCTAATTTTTTATTTATTAGTTATCTTGAAATTTTAAGCATTGTCAATCCATGTATCGATCAAATAGGTAGTTAGTTAATTTTACCATCTTAAAGTCATTTCTACTCGAAGAACCTTAGGAAAATTGCGACTTTTCTATTGATAACTCTATGTTGAGGTATAATCATTTTTTTATTTATTATTACGCTTCAAATAATAGCTATAGTCAAGTTAAGGATCACTACCAATGTTTAGCCCGGCGATCAAATAGGTAGTTAGGCATTTTTTTCATATTATGCGCTTTTCTGTTTGAAGAAATGCCGAAAACTCCTACCTATTGATTATATAATCCTTTGTTGAAGTACCCTAATTTTTTATTTACTAGTTATCTTGAAATATTAAACATTGTCAATCCAAGTATCGATCAAATAGGTGGTTAGTTAATTTCACCTTCTTAAAGTCACTTCTACTCGAAGAACCTTAGGAAAATTGCGACTTTTGTATAGATAACACCATGTTGATGTGTCAACATTTTTTTATTTATTATTACGCTTCAAATAATAGCTAGAGTAAAGTTAAGGATCGCTGCAAATGTTTTGCGCGGCGATCAAATATGTAGTTAGGCATTTTTTGTCATATTATGCTCATTTCTGTTTGACGAATTGCCGAAAACTCCTACCTATTGAATATATAATCCTTTGTTGAAGTACCCTAATTTTTTATTTATTAGTTATCTTGAAATATTAAGCATTGTCAATCCAAGTATCGATCAAATAGGTAGTTAGTTAATTTCACCTTCTTAAAGTCATTTCTACTCGAAGAACCTTAGGAAAATTGTGACTTTTGTATAGATAACACTATGTTGATGTATCATCATTTTTTTATTTATTATTACGCTTCAAATAATTGCAATAGCTAGAGTCAAGTTAAGGATCACTGCAAATATTTTGCACGGCGATCAAATAGGTAGTTATGTATTTTTCTCATATTATGCTCTTTTCTGTTTGAAGAATTGCCGAAAACTCTTACCTATTGAATATATAATCCTTTGTTGAAGTACCCTAATTTTTTATTTACTAGTTATCTTGAAATTTTAAGCATTGTCAATCCATGTATCGATCAAATAGGTAGTTAGTTAATTTTACCTTCTTAAAGTCATTTCTACTCGAAGAACCTTAGGAAAATTATGACTTTTCTATAGATAACACTATGTTGAGGTATCATCATTTTTTTATAAGTTATAACGATTCAAATAATAGCTAGAGTGAAGTTAAGGGTCACTGCAAATGTTTTGCGCGGTTATCAAATAGGTAGTTAGGCATTTTTTTCATATTATGTTCTTTTCTGTTTGACGAATTGCCGAAAAGTCCTACCTATTGATTATATAATCCTTTGTTGAAGTACCCTAATTTTTTATTTACTAGTTATCTTGAAATATTAAACATTGTCAATCCAAGTATCAATCAAATAGGTTGTTAGTTAATTTCACCTTCTTAAAGTAACTTCTACTCGAAGAACCTTAGGAAAATTGCGACTTTTGTATAGATAACACCATGTTGATGTGTCATCATTTTTTTATTTATTATTACGCTTCCAAATAATAGCTAGAGTAAAGTTAAGGATCGCTGCAAATGTTTTGCGCGGCGATCAAATATGTAGTTAGGCATTTTTTCTCATATTATGCTCATTTCTGTTTGACGAATTGCCGAAAACTCCTACCTATTGAATAAATAATCCTTTGTTGAAGTACCCTAATTTTTTATTTATTAGTTATCTTTAAATATTAAGCATTGTCAATCCAAGTATCGATCAAATAGGTAGTTAGTTAATTTCACCTTCTTAAAGTCATTTCTACTCGAAGAACCTTAGGAAAATTGCGACTTTTGTATAGATAACACCATGTTGATGTATCATCATTTTTTTATTTATTATTACGGTTCAAATAATAGCTAGAGTAAAGTTAAGGATCGCTGCAAATGGTTTGCGCGGCGATCAAATATGTAGTTAGGCATTTTTTGGCATATTATGCTCATTTCTGTTTGACGAATTGCCGAAAACTCCTACCTATTGAATATATAATCCTTTGTTGAAGTACCCTAATTTTTTAATTATTAGTTATCTTGAAATATTAAGCATTGTCCAATCCAAGTATCAATCAAATAGGGTAGTTAGTTAATTTCACCTTCTTAAAGTCATTTCTACTCGAAGAACCTTAGGGAAATTGCGACTTTTGTATAGATAACACTATGTTGATGTGTCATCATTTTTTTATTTATTATTACGCGTCAAATAATAGCTAGAGTTAAAGTTAAGGATCGCTGCAAATGTTTTGCGCGGCGATCAAATATGTAGTTAGGCATTTTTTGTCATATTATGCTCATTTCTGTTTGACGAATTGCCGAAAACTCCTACCTATTGAATATATACTCCTTTGTTGAAGTACCCTAATTTTTTATTTATTAGTTATCTTGAAATATTAAGCATTGTCAATCCAAGTATCAATCCAATAGGTAGTTAGTTAATTTCAACTTCTTAAAGTCATTTCTACTCGAAGAAACCTTAGGGAAATTTGCGACTTTTGTATAGATAACAATATGTTGATGTATCATCATTTTTTATTTATTATTACGCTTCAAATAATAGCAATAGCTAGAGTCAAGTTAAGGAGCACTGCAAATATTTGCACGGCGATCAAATAGGTAGTTATGTATTTTTGTCATATTATGCTCTTTTCTGTTTGAAGAATTGCCGAAAACTCCTACCTATTGAATATATAATCCTTTGTTGAAGTACCCTAATTTTTTAGTTACTAGTTATCTTAAAATATTTAAGCATTGTCAATCCATTGTATCGATCAAATAGGTAGTTAGTTAATTTTACCTTCTTAAAGACATTTCTACTCGAAGAACCTTAGGAAAAATTGCGACTTTATCTATAGATAACCTATGTTGAGGTATCATCATTTTTTTATAAGTTATACGATTCAAATAATAGCTAGAGTGAAGTTAAGGGTCACTGCAAATGTTTTGCGCGGCGATCAATTAGGTAGTTAGGCATTTTTGTCATATTATGCTCTTTTCTGTTTGACGAATTGCCGAAAACTCCTACCTATTGAATATATAATCCTTTGTTGAAGTACCCTAATTTTTTATTTATTAGTTATCTGAAAAATTAAGCATTGTCAATCCAAGTATCAATCAAATAGGTAGTTAGTTAATTTCACCTTCTTAAAGTCATTTCTACTCGAAGAACCTTAGGGAATTTGCGACTTTTGTATAGATAACACTATGTTGATGTATCATCATTTTTTTATTTATTATTTCGCTTCAAATAATAGCTAGAGTCAAGTTAAGGATCACTGCAAGTGTTTTGCGCGGCGATCAAATAGTTAGTTAGGCATTTTTTGTCATATTATGCTCATTTCTATTTGACGAATTGCCGAAAACTCCTACCTACTTGAATATATAATCCTTTGTTGAAGTGCCCTAATTTTTTATTTTATTAGTTATCTTGAAATTTTAAGCATTGTCAATCCATGTATCGATCAAATAGGTAGTTAGTTAATTTTACCATCTTAAAGTCATTTCTACTCGAAGAACCTTAGGAAAATGGCGACTTTTCTATTGATAACACTATGTTGAGGTATAATCATTTTTTATTTATTATTACGCTTCAAATAATAGCTATAGTCAAGTTAAGGATCACTACCAATGTTTAGCCCGGCGATCAAATAGGTAGTTAGGCATTTTTGTCATATTATGCTCTTTTTTGTTTGATCAAATGCCGAAAACTCCTACCTATTGATTATATAATCCTTTGTTGAAGTACCCTAATTTTTTATTTACTAGTTATCTTGAAATATTAAACATTGTCAATCCAAGTATCGATCAAATAGGTGGTTAGTTAATTTCACCTTCTTAAAGTCACTTCTACTCGAAGAACCTTAGGGAAATTGCGACTTTTGTATAGATAACACTATGTTGATGTGTCATCATTTTTTTATTTATTATTACGCGTCAAATAATAGCTAGAGTAAAGTTAAGGATCGCTGCAAATGTTTTGCGCGGCGATCAAATATGTAGTTAGGCATTTTTTGTCATATTATGCTCATTTCTGTTTGACGAATTGCCGAAAACTCCTACCTATTGAATATATAATCCTTTGTTGAAGTACCCTAATTTTTTATTTATTAGTTATCTTGAAATATTAAGCATTGTCAATCCAAGTATCAATCAAATAGGTAGTTAGTTAATTTCAACTTCTTAAAGTCATTTCTACTCGAAGAACCTTAGGGAAATTGCGACTTTTGTATAGATAACAATATGTTGATGTATCATCATTTTTTTATTTATTATTACGCTTCAAATAATAGCAATAGCTAGAGTCAAGTTAAGGAGCACTGCAAATATTTTGCACGGCGATCAAATAGGTAGTTATGTATTTTTGTCATATTATGCTCTTTTCTGTTTGAAGAATTGCCGAAAACTCCTACCTATTGAATATATAATCCTTTGTTGAAGTACCCTAATTTTTTAGTTACTAGTTATCTTAAAATTTTAAGCATTGTCAATACATGTATCGATCAAATAGGTAGTTAGTTAATTTTACCTTCTTAAAGACATTTCTACTCGAAGAACCTTAAGAAAATTGCGACTTTACTATAGATAACACTATGTTGAGGTATCATCATTTTTTTATAAGTTATAACGATTCAAATAATAGCTAGAGTGAAGTTAAGGGTCACTGCAAATGTTTTGCGCGGCGATCAAATAGGTAGTTAGGCATTTTTGTCATATTATGCTCTTTTCTGTTTGACGAATTGCCGAAAACTCCTACCTATTGAATATATAATCCTTTGTTGAAGTACCCTAATTTTTTATTTATTAGTTATCCAGAAATATTAAGCATTGTCAATCCAAGTATCGATCAAATAGGTAGTTAGTTAATTTCACCTTCTTAAAGTCATTTCTACTCGAAGAACCTTAGGAAAATTGCGACTTTTGTATAGATAACACTATATTGATGTATCATCATTTTTTTATTTATTATTACGCTTCAAATAATAGCTAGAGTCAAGTTAAGGATCACTGCAAATGTTTTGCGCGGCCATCAAATAGTTAGTTCGGCATTTTTGTCATATTATGCTCTTTTCTGTTTGACGAATTGCCGAAAACTCCTACCTATTGAATGTACAATCCTTTGTTGAATTACCCTAATTTTTTATTTATTAGTTATCTTGAAATATTAAGCATTGTCGATCCAAGTATCGATCAAATAGGTAGTTAGTTAATTTCACCTTCTTAAAGTCATTTCTACTCGAAGAAACTTAGCAAAATTGCGACTTTTGTATAGATAACACTATGTTGATGTATCATCATTTTTTTATTTATTATTTCGCTTCAAATAATAGCTAGAGTCAAGTTAAGGATCACTGCAAATGTTTTGCGCGGCGATCAAATAGTTAGTTAGGCATTTTTTGTCATATTATGCTCATTTCTATTTGACGAATTGCCGAAAACTCCTACCTATTGAATATATAATCCTTTGTTGAAGTGCCCTAATTTTTTATTTATTAGTTATCTTGAAATTTTAAGCATTGTCAATCCATGTATCGATCAAATAGGTAGTTAGTTAATTTTACCATCTTAAAGTCATTTCTACTCGAAGAACCTTAGGAAAATGGCGACTTTTCTATTGATAACACTATGTTGAGGTATAATCATTTTTTTATTTATTATTACGCTTCAAATAATAGCTATAGTCAAGTTAAGGATCACTACCAATGTTTAGCCCGGCGATCAAATAGGTAGTTAGGCATTTTTGTCATATTATGCTCTTTTTTGTTTGATCAAATGCCGAAAACTCCTACCTATTGATTATATAATCCTTTGTTGAAGTACCCTAATTTTTTATTTACTAGTTATCTTGAAATATTAAACATTGTCAATCCAAGTATCGATCAAATAGGTGGTTAGTTAATTTCACCTTCTTAAAGTCACTTCTACTCGAAGAACCTTAGGGAAATTGCGACTTTTGTATAGATAACACTATGTTGATGTGTCATCATTTTTTTATTTATTATTACGCGTCAAATAATAGCTAGAGTAAAGTTAAGGATCGCTGCAAATGTTTTGCGCGGCGATCAAATATGTAGTTAGGCATTTTTTGTCATATTATGCTCATTTCTGTTTGACGAATTGCCGAAAACTCCTACCTATTGAATATATAATCCTTTGTTGAAGTACCCTAATTTTTTATTTATTAGTTATCTTGAAATATTAAGCATTGTCAATCCAAGTATCAATCAAATAGGTAGTTAGTTAATTTCAACTTCTTAAAGTCATTTCTACTCGAAGAACCTTAGGGAAATTGCGACTTTTGTATAGATAACAATATGTTGATGTATCATCATTTTTTTATTTATTATTACGCTTCAAATAATAGCAATAGCTAGAGTCAAGTTAAGGAGCACTGCAAATATTTTGCACGGCGATCAAATAGGTAGTTATGTATTTTTGTCATATTATGCTCTTTTCTGTTTGAAGAATTGCCGAAAACTCCTACCTATTGAATATATAATCCTTTGTTGAAGTACCCTAATTTTTTAGTTACTAGTTATCTTAAAATTTTAAGCATTGTCAATCCATGTATCGATCAAATAGGTAGTTAGTTAATTTTACCTTCTTAAAGACATTTCTACTCGAAGAACCTTAGGAAAATTGCGACTTTACTATAGATAACACTATGTTGAGGTATCATCATTTTTTTATAAGTTATAACGATTCAAATAATAGCTAGAGTGAAGTTAAGGGTCACTGCAAATGTTTTGCGCGGCGATCAAATAGGTAGTTAGGCATTTTTGTCATATTATGCTCTTTTCTGTTTGACGAATTGCCGAAAACTCCTACCTATTGAATATATAATCCTTTGTTGAAGTACCCTAATTTTTTATTTATTAGTTATCCAGAAATATTAAGCATTGTCAATCCAAGTATCGATCAAATAGGTAGTTAGTTAATTTCACCTTCTTAAAGTCATTTCTACTCGAAGAACCTTAGGAAAATTGCGACTTTTGTATAGATAACACTATATTGATGTATCATCATTTTTTTATTTATTATTACGCTTCAAATAATAGCTAGAGTCAAGTTAAGGATCACTGCAAATGTTTTGCGCGGCCATCAAATAGTTAGTTCGGCATTTTTGTCATATTATGCTCTTTTCTGTTTGACGAATTGCCGAAAACTCCTACCTATTGAATGTACAATCCTTTGTTGAATTACCCTAATTTTTTATTTATTAGTTATCTTGAAATATTAAGCATTGTCGATCCAAGTATCGATCAAATAGGTAGTTAGTTAATTTCACCTATTTAAAGTCATTTCTACTCGAAGAAACTTAGCAAAATTGCGACTTTTGTATAGATAACACTATGTTGATGTATCATCATTTTTTTATTTATTATTTCGCTTCAAATAATAGCTAGAGTCAAGTTAAGGATCACTGCAAATGTTTTGCGCGGCGATCAAATAGTTAGTTAGGCATTTTTTGTCATATTATGCTCATTTCTATTTGACGAATTGCCGAAAACTCCTACCTATTGAATATACAATCCTTTGTTGAAGTGCCCTAATTTTTTATTTATTAGTTATCTTGAAATTTTAAGCATTGTCAATCCATGTATCGATCAAATAGGTAGTTAGTTAATTTTACCATCTTAAAGTCATTTCTACTCGAAGAACCTTAGGAAAATGGCGACTTTTCTATTGATAACACTATGTTGAGGTATAATCATTTTTTTATTTATTATTACGCTTCAAATAATAGCTATAGTCAAGATAAGGATCGCTACCAATGTTTAGCCCGGCGATCAAAAAGGTAGTTAGGCATTTTTGTCATATTATGCTCTTTTTTGTTTGATCAAATGCCGAAAACTCCTACCTATTGATTATATAATCCTTTGTTGAAGTACCCTAATTTTTTATTTACTAGTTATCTTGAAATATTAAACATTGTCAATCCAAGTATCGATCAAATAGGTGGTTAGTTAATTTCACCTTCTTAAAGTCACTTCTACTCGAAGAACCTTAGGAAAATTGCGACTTTTGTATAGATAACACCATGTTGATGTGTCATCATTTTTTATTTATTATTACGCTTCAAATAATAGCTAGAGTAAAGTTAAGGATCGCTGCAAATGTTTTGCGCGGCGATCAAATATGTAGTTAGGCATTTTTTGTCATATTATGCTCATTTCTGTTTGACGAATTGCCGAAAACTCCTACCTATTGAATATATAATCCTTTGTTGAAGTACCCTAATTTTTTATTTATTAGTTATCTTGAAATATTAAGTATTGTCAATCCAAGTATCGATCAAATAGGTAGTTAGTTAATTTCACCTTCTTAAAGTCATTTCTACTCGAAGAACCTTAGGGAAATTGTGACCTTTGTATAGATAACACTATGTTGATGTATCATCATTTTTTTATTTATAATTACGCTTCAAATAATTGCAATAGCTAGAGTCAAGTTAAGGATCACTGCAAATATTTTGCATGGCGATCAAATAGGTAGTTATGTATTTTTCTCATATTATGCTCTTTTCTGTTTGAAGAATTGCCGAAAACTCTTACCTATTGAATATATAATCCTTTGTTGAAGTACCCTAATTTTTTTATTTACTAGTTATCTTGAAATTTTAAGCATTGTCAATCCATGTATCGATCAAATAGGTAGTTAGTTAATTTTACTGTCTTAAAGTCATTTCTACTCGAAGAACCTTAGGAAAATTACGACTTTTCTATTGATAACACTATGTTGAGGTATACTCATTTTTTTATTTATTATTACGCTTCAAATAATAGCTATAGTCAAGTTAAGGATCACTACCATTGTTTTGCCCGGCGATCAAATAGGTAGTTAGGCATTTTTGTCATATTATGCTCTTTTCTGTTTGAAGAAATGCCGAAAACTCCTACCTATTGATTATATAATCCTTTGTTGAAGTACCCTAATTTTTTATTTACTAGTTACCTTGAAATATTAAACATTGTCAATCCAAGTATCGATCAAATAGGTGGTTAGTTAATTTCACCTTCTTAAAGTCACTTCTACTCGAAGAACCTTAGGAAAATTTTGACTTTTGTATAGATAACACCATGTTGATGTGTCATCATTTTTTTATTTATTATTACGCTTCAAATAATAGCTAGAGTAAAGTTAAGGATCGCTGCAAATGTTTTGCGCGGCGATCAAATATGTAGTTAGGCATTTTTTGTCATATTATGCTCATTTCTGTTTGACGAATTGCCGAAAACTCCTACCTATTGAATATATAATCCTTTGTTGAAGTACCCTAATTTTTTATTTATTAGTTATCTTGAAATATTAAGCATTGTCAATCCAAGTATCGATCAAATAGGTAGTTAGTTAATTTCACCTTCTTAAAGTCATTTCTACTCGAAGAACCTTAGGAAAATTGCGACTTTTGTATAGATAACACTATGTTGATGTATCATCATTTTTTTATTTATTATTACGCTTCAAATAATAGCAATAGCTAGAGTCAAGTTAAGGATCACTGCAAATATTTTGCACGGCGATCAAATAGGTAGTTATGTATTTTTCTCATATTATGCTCTTTTCTGTTTGAAGAATTGCCGAAAACTCCTACCTATTGAATATATAATCTTTTGTTGAAGTACCCTAATTTTTTATTTACTAGTTATCTTGAAATTTTAAGCATTGTCAATCCATGTATCGATCAAATAGGTAGTTAGTTAATTTTACCTTCTTAAAGTCATTTCTACTCGAAGAACCTTAGGAAAATTGCGATTTTTGTATAGATACCACTATGTTGAGGTATCATCATTTTTTTATATGTTATAACGATTCAAATAATAGCTAGAGTGAAGTTAAGGGTCACTGCAAATGTTTTGCGCGGCGATCAAATAGGTAGTTAGGCATTTTTGTCATATTATGCTCTTTTCTGTTTGACGAATTGCCGAAAACTCCTACCTATTGAATATATAATCCTTTGTTGAAGTACCCTAATTTTTTATTTATTAGTTATCTAGAAATATTAAGCATTGTCAATCCAAGTATCGATCAAATAGGTAGTTAGTTAATTTCACCTTCTTAAAGTCATTTCTACTCGAAGAACCTTAGGAAAATTACGACTTTTGTATAGATAACACTATGTTGATGTATCATCATTTTTTTATTTATTATTACGCTTCAAATAATAGCAATAGCTAGAGTCAAGTTAAGGATCACTGCAAATATTTTGCACGCCAATCAAATAGGTAGTTATGTATTTTTCTCATATTATGCTCTTTTCTGTTTGAAGAATTGCCGAAAACTCCTACTATTGAATATGTAATCCTTTGTTGAAGTACCCTAATTTTTTATTTACTAGTTATCTTGAAATTTTAAGCATTGTCAATCCATGTATCGATCAAATAGGTAGTTAGTTAATTTTACCTTCTTAAAGTCATTTCTACTCGAAGAACCTTAGGAAAATTGCGATTTTTGTATAGATAACACTATGTTGAGGTATCATCATTTTTTTATATGTTATAACGATTCAAATAATAGCTAGAGTGAAGTTAAGGGTCACTGCAAATGTTTTGCGCGGCGATCAAATAGGTAGTTAGGCATTTTTTTCATATTACGCTCTTTTCTGTTTGACGAATTGCCGAAAACTCCTACCTATTGAATATATAATCCTTTGTTGAAGTACCCTAATTTTTTATTTATTAGTTATCTTGAAATATTAAGCATTGTCAATCCAAGTATCGATCAACTAGGTAGTTAGTTAATTTCACCTTCTTAAAGTCTTTTCTACTCGAAGAACCTTAGGAAAATTGCGACTTTTGTATAGATAACACTATGTTGATGTATCATCATTTTTTTATTTACTATTACGCTTCAAATAATAGCTAGAGTCAAGTTAAGGACCACTGCAAATGTTTTGCGCGGCCATCAAATAGTTAGTTAGGCATTTTGTCATATTATGCTCTTTTCTGTTTGACGAATTGCCGAAAACTCCTACCTATTGAATATACAATCCTTTGTTGAAGTACCCTAATTTTTTATTTATTAGTTATCTTGAAATATTAGGCATTGTCAATCCAAGTATCGATCAAATAGGTAGTTAGTTAATTTCACCTTCTTAAAGTCATTTCTACTCGAAGAACCTTAGCAAAATTGCGACTTTTGTATAGATAACACTATTTTGATGTATGATCATTTTTTTATTTGTTATTACGCTTCAATAAATAGCTAGAGTCAAGTTAAGGATCGTTGCAAATCTTTTGCGCGGCGATCCAATACGTACTTAGGCATTTTTGTCATATTATGCTCATTTCTGCTTGACGAATTGCCGAAAATTCCTACCTATTGAATATATAATCTTTTGTAGAAGTACCCTAATTTTTATATATTAGTTATCATAAAATTTTAAGCGTTGTCAATCCATGTATCGATCAAATAGGTAGTTAGTTAATTTCACCTTCTTAAAGTCATTTCTACTCGAAAAACCTTAGGAAAATTGCGACTTTTGTATAGATAACACTATGTTGATGTATCATCATTTTTTTATTTATTATTACGCTTCAAATAATAGCAATAGCTAGAGTCAAGTTAAGGATCACTGCAAATATTTTGCACGGCGATCAAATAGGTAGTTATGTATTTTTCTCATATTATGCTCTTTTCTGTTTGAAGAATTGCCGAAAACTCCTACCTATTGAATATATAATCCTTTGTTGAAGTACCCTAATTTTTTATTTACTAGTTATCTTGAAATTTTAAGCATTGTCAATCCATGTATCGATCAAATAGGTAGTTAGTTAATTTTACCTTCTTAAAGTCATTTCTACTCGAAGGACCTTAGGAAAATTGCGACTTTTCTATAGATAACACTATGTTGAGGTATCATCATTTTTTTATAAGTTATAACGATTCAAATAATAGCTAGAGTGAAGTTAAGGGTCACTGCAAATGTTTTGCGCGGCGATCAAATAGGTAGTTAGGCATTTTTGTCATATTATGCTCTTTTCTATTTGACGAATTGCCGAAAACTCCTACCTATTGAATATATAATCCTTTGTTGAAGTGCCCTAATTTTTTATTTATTAGTTATCTTGAAATTTTAAGCATTGTCAATCCATGTATCGATCAAATAGGTAGTTAGTTAATTTTACCGTCTTAAAGTCATTTCTACTCGAAGAACCTTAGGAAAATTGCGACTTTTCTATTGATAACACTATGTTGAGGTATAATCATTTTTTTATTTATTATTACGCTTCAAATAATAGCTGTAGTCAAGTTAAGGATCACTACCAATGTTTAGCCCGGCGATCAAATAGGTAGTTAGGCATTTTTGTCATATTATGCTCTTTTCTGTTTGAAGAAATGCCGAAAACTCCTACCTATTGATTATATAATCCTTTGTTGAAGTACCCTAATTTTTTATTTACTAGTTATCTTGAAATATTAAACATTGTCAATCCAAGTATCGATCAAATAGGTGGTTAGTTAATTTCACCTTCTTAAAGTCACTTCTACTCGTAGAACCTTAGGAAAATTGCGACTTTTGTATAGATAACACCATGTTGATGTGTCATCATTTTTTTATTTATTATTACGCTTCAAATAATAGCTAGAGTAAAGTTAAGGATCGCTGCAAATTCTTTGCGCGGCGATCAAATATGTAGTTAGGCATTTTTTGTAATATTATGCTCATTTCTGTTTGACGAATTGCGGAAAACTCCTACCTATTGAATATATAATCCTTTGTTGAAGTACCCTAATTTTTTATTTATTAGTTATCTTGAAATATTAAGCATTGTCAATCCAAGTATCGATCAAATAGGTAGTTAGTTAATTTTACATTCTTAAAGTCATTTCTACTCGAAGAACCTTAGGAAAATTGCGACTTTTGTATAGATAACACTATGTTGATGTATCATCATTTTTTTACTTATTATTACGCTTCAAATAATAACAATAGCTAGAGTCAAGTTAAGGATCACTGTAAATATTTTGCACGGCGATCAAATAGGTAGTTATGTATTTTTCTCATATTATGCTCTTTTCTGTTTGACGAATTGCCGAAAACTCCTACCTATTGAATATATAATCCTTTGTTGAAGTGCCCTAATTTTTTATTTATTAGTTATCTTGAAATTTTAAGCATTGTCAATCCATGTATCGATCAAATAGGTAGTTAGTTAATTTTACCGTCTTAAAGTCATTTCTACTCGAAGAACCTTAGGAAAATTGCGACTTTTCTATTGATAACACTATGTTGAGGTATAATCATTTTTTTATTTATTATTACGCTTCAAATAATAGCTGTAGTCAAGTTAAGGATCACTACCAATGTTTAGCCCGGCGATCAAATAGGTAGTTAGGCATTTTTGTCATATTATGCTCTTTTCTGTTTGAAGAAATGCCGAAAACTCCTACCTATTGATTATATAATCCTTTGTTGAAGTACGCTAATTTTTTATTTACTAGTTATCTTGAAATATTAAACATTGTCAATCCAAGTATCGATCAAATAGGTGGTTAGTTAATTTCACCTTCTTAAAGTCACTTCTACTCGAAGAACCTTAGGAAAATTGCGACTTTTGTATAGATAACACCATGTTGATGTGTCATCATTTTTTTATTTATTATTACGCTTCAAATAATAGCTAGAGTAAAGTTAAGGATCGCTGCAAATTCTTTGCGCGGCGATCAAATATGTAGTTAGGCATTTTTTGTAATATTATGCTCATTTCTGTTTGACGAATTGCTGAAAACTCCTACCTATTGAATATATAATCCTTTGTTGAACTACCCTAATTTTTTATTTATTAGTTATCTTGAAATATTAAGCATTGTCAATCCAAGTATCGATCAAATAGGTAGTTAGTTAATTTCACCTTCTTAAAGTCATTTCTACTCGAAGAACCTTAGGAAAATTGCGACTTTTGTATAGATAACACTATGTTGATGTATCATCATTTTTTTACTTATTATTACGCTTCCAATAATAGCAATAGCTAGAGTCAAGTTAAGGATCACTGTAAATATTTTGCACGGCGATCAAATAGGTAGTTATGTATTTTTCTCATATTATGGTCTTTTCTGTTTGAAGAATTGCCGAAAACTCCTACCTATTGAATATATAATCCTTTGTTGAAGTACCCTAATTTTTTATTTACTTGTTATCTTGAAATTTTAAGCATTGTCAATCCATGTATCGATCAAATAGGTAGTTAGTTAATTTTACCTTCTTAAAGTCATTTCTACTCGAAGGACCTTAGGAAAATTGCGACTTTTCTATAGATAACACTATGTTGAGGTATCATCATTTTTTTATAAGTTATAACGATTCAAATAATAGCTAGAGTGAAGTTAAGGGTCACTGCAAATGTTTTGCGCGGCGATCAAATAGGTAGTTAGGCATTTTTTTCATATTATGTTCTTTTCTATTTGACGAATTGCCGAAAACACCTACCGATTGAATATATAATCCTTTGTTGAAGTACCCTAATTTTTTATTTATTAGTTATCTTGAAATATTAAGCATTGTCAATCCAAGTATCGATCAAATAGGTAGTTAGTTAATTTCACCTTCTTAAAGTCATTTCTACTCGAAGAACCTTAGCAAAATTGCGACTTTTGTATAGATAACGCTATTTTGATGTATGATCATTTTTTTATTTGTTATTACGCTTCAAAAAATAGCTAGAGTCAAGTTAAGGATCGTTGCAAATGTTTTGCGCGGTGATCAAATACGTAGTTAGGCATTTTTGTCATATTATGCTCTTTTCTGCTTGACGAATTGCCGAAAATTCCTACCTATTGAATATATAATCTTTTGTAGAAGTACCCTAATTTTTATATATTAGTTATCATAAAATTTTAAGCGTTGTCAATCCATGTATCGATCAAACAGGTGGTTAGTTAATTTTACCTTCTTAAAGTCATTTCTACTCGAAGAACGGTAGGAAAATTGCGACTTTTGTATAGATAACACTATGTTAATGTACGATCTTTTTTTTATTTATTATTTCGCTTCAAATAATAGCTAGAGTCAAGTTAAGGATTACTGCAAATGTTTTGCGCGGCGATCAAATAGTTAGTTAGGCATTTTTTGTCATATTATGCTCATTTCTATTTGACGAATTGCCGAAAACTCCTACCTATTGAATATATAATCCTTTGTTGAAGTGCCCTAATTTTTTATTTATTTGTTATCTTGAAATTTTAAGCATTGTCAATCCATGTATCGATCAAATAGGTAGTTAGTTAATTTTACCGTCTTAAAGTCATTTCTACTCGAAGAACCTTAGGAAAATTACGACTTTTCTATTGATAACACTATGTTGAGGTATACTCATTTTTTTATTTATTATTACGCTTCAAATAATAGCTATTGTCAAGTTAAGGATCACTACCATTGTTTAGCCCGGCGATCAAATAGGTAGTTAGGCATTTTGTCATATTATGCTCTTTTCTGTTTGAAGAAATGCCGAAAACTCCTACCTATTGATTATATAATCCTTTGTTGAAGTACCCTAATTTTTTATTTACTAGTTATCTTGAAATATTAAACATTGTCAATCCAAGTATCGATCAAATAGGTGGTTAGTTAATTTCACCTTCTTAAAGTCACTTCTACTCGAAGAACCTTAGGAAAATTGCGACTTTTGTATAGATAACACCATGTTGATGTGTCATCATTTTTTTTATTTATTATTACGCTTCAAATAATAGCTAGAGTAAAGTTAAGGATCGCTGCAAATGTTTTGCGCGGGGATCAAATATGTAGTTAGGCATTTTTTGTCATATTATGCTCATTTTTGTTTGACGAATTGCCGAAAACTCCTACCTATTGAATATATAATCCTTTGTTGAAGTACCCTAATTTTTTATTTATTAGTTATCTTGAAATTTTAAGCATTGTCAATCCAAGTATCGATCAAATAGGTAGTTAGTTAATTTCACCTTCTTAAAGTCATTTCTACTCGAAGAACCTTAGGAAAATTGCGACTTTTGTATAGATAACACTATGTTGATGTATCATCATTTTTTTAATTATTATTACGCTTCAAATAATAGCAATAGCTAGAGTCAAGTTAAGGATCACTGCAAATATTTTGCACGGCGATCAAATAGGTAGTTATGTATTTTTCTCATATTATGCTCTTTTCTGTTTGAAGAATTGCCGAAAACTCCTACCTATTGAATATATAATCCTTTGTTGAAGTACCCTAATTTTTTATTTACTAGTTATCTTGAAATTTTAAGCATTGTCAATCCATGTATCGATCAAATAGGTAGTTAGTTAATTTTACCTTCTTAAAGTCATTTCTACTCGAAGAACGTTAGCAAAATTGCGACTTTTCTATAGATAACACTATGTTGAGGTATCATCATTTTTTTATAAGTTATAACGATTCAAATAATTGCTAGAGTGAAGTTAAGGGTCACTGCAAATGTTTTGCGCGGCGATCAAATAGGTAGTTAGGCATTTTTTTCATATTATGTTCTTTTCTGTTTGACGAATTGCCGAAAACTCCTACCTATTGAATATATAATCCTTTGTTGAAGTACCCTAATTTTTTATTTATTAGTTATCTTGAAATATTAAGCATTGTCAATCCAAGTATCGATCAAATAGGTAGTTAGTTAATTTCACCTTCTTAAAGTCATTTCTACTCGAAGAACCTTAGGAAAATTGCGACTTTTGTATGGATAATGCTATTTTGATGTATGATCATTTTTTTATTTGTTATTACGCATCAAAAAATAGCTAGAGTCAAGTTAAGGATCGTTGCAAATGTTTTGCGCGGCGATCAAATACGTAGTTAGGCATTTTTGTCATATTATGCTCATTTCTGCTTGACGAATTGCCGAAAATTCCTACCTATTGAATATATAATCTTTTGTAGAAGTACCCTAATTTTTATATATTAGTTATCATAAAATTTTAAGCGTTGTCAATCCATGTATCGATCAAACAGGTGGTTAGTTAATTTTACCTTCTTAAAGGCATTTCTACTCGAAGAACGGTAGGAAAATTGCGACTTTTGTATAGATAACACTATGTTGATGTACGATCTTTTATTTATTTATTATTTCACTTCAAATAATAGCTAGAGTCAAGTTAAGGATCACTGCAAATGTTTTGCGCGGCGATAAAATATTTAGTTAGGCATTTTTTGTCATATTATGCTCATTTCAATTTGACGAATTGCCGAAAACTCCTACCTATTGAATATATAATCCTTTGTTGAAGTGCCCTAATTTTTTATTTACTAGTTATCTTGAAATTTTAAGCATTGTGAATCCATGTATCGATCAAATAGGTAGTTAGTTAATTTTACCGTCTTAAAGTCATTTCTACTCGAAGAACCTTAGGAAAATTGCGACTTTTCTATTGATAACACTATGTTGAGGTATACTCATTTTTTTATTTATTATTACGCTTCAAATAATAGCTAGAGTCAAGTTATGGATCACAGCAAATGTTTTGCGCGGCGATCAAATAGTTAGTTAGGCATTTTTTGTCATATTATGCTCATTTCTATTTGACGAATTGCCGAAAACTCCTACCTATTGAATATATAATCCTTTGTTGAAGTGCCCTCATTTTTTATTTATTAGTTATCTTGAAATTTTAAGCATTGTCAATCCATGTATCGATCAAATAGGTAGTTAGTTAATTTTACCGTCTTAAAGTCATTTCTACTCGAAGAACCTTAGGAAAATTGCGACTTTTCTATTGATAACACTATGTTGAGGTATACTCATTTTTTTATTTATTATTACGCTTCAAATAATAGCTATAGTCAAGTTAAGGATCACTACCATTGTTTAGCCCGGCGATCAAATAGGTAGTTAGGCATTTTTGTCATATTATGCTCTTTTCTGTTTGAAGAAATGCCGAAAACTCCTACCTATTGATTATATAATCCTTTGTTGAAGTACCCTAATTTTTTATTTACTAGTTATCTTGAAATATTAAACATTGTCAATCCAAGTATCGATCAAATAGGTGGTTAGTTAATTTCACCTTCTTAAAGTCACTTCTACTCGAAGAACCTTAGGAAAATTGCGACTTTTGTATAGATAACACCATGTTGATGTGTCATCATTTTTTTATTTATTATTACGCTTCAAATAATAGCTAGAGTAAAGTTAAGGATCGCTGCAAATGTTTTGCGCGGCGATCAAATATGTAGTTAGGCATTTTTTGTCATATTATGCTCATTTCTGTTTGACGAATTGCCGAAAACTCCTACCTATTGAATATATAATCCTTTGTTGAAGTACCCTAATTTTTTATTTATTAGTTATCTTGAAATATTAAGCATTGTCAATCCAAGTATCGATCAAATAGGTAGTTAGTTAATTTCACCTTCTTAAAGTCATTTCTACTCGAAGAACATTAGGAAAATTGCGACTTTTGTATAGATAACACTATGTTGATGTATCATCAATTTTTTATTTATTATTACGCTTCAAATAATAGCAATAGCTAGAGTCAAGTTAAGGATCACTGCAAATATTTTGCACGGCGATCAAATAGGTAGTTATGTATTTTTCTCATATTATGCTCTTTTCTGTTTGAAGAATTGCCGAAAACTCCTACCTATTGAATATATAATCTTTTGTTGAAGTACCCTAATTTTTTATTTACTAGTTATCTTGAAATTTTAAGCATTGTCAATCCATGTATCGATCACTGCAAATGTTTTGTGCGGCTATCAAATATGTAGTTAGGCATTTTTTGTCATATTATCCTCATTTCTGTTTGACGAATTGCCGAAAACTCCTACCTATTGAATATTTAATCCTTTGTTGAAGTACCCTAATTTTTTATTTATTAGTTATCTTGAAATTTTAAGCATTGTCAATCCATGTATCGATCAAATAGGTAGTTAGTTAATTTTACCTTGTTAAAGTCATTTCTACTCGAAGAACCATAGGAAAATTGCGACTTTTCTATAGATAACACCATGTTGAGCTATCATCATTTTTTTATTAGTTATTACGCTTCAAATAATAGGTAGAGTCATGTTACGGATCACTTTAAATGTTTTGCGCGGCGATCAAATTGGTAGTTAGGCATTTTTGTCATTTTATGCTCATTTCTATATGACGAATTGCCGAAAACTCCTACCTATTGAAAATATAATCCTTTGTGGAAGTACCCTAATTTTTTCTTTATTAGTTATCTTGAAATTTTAAGCATTGTCAATCCATGTATCGATCAAATAGGTAGTTAGTTAATTTTACTTTGTTAAAGTCATTTCTACTCGAAGAACCTTAGGAAAATTGCGACTTTTCTATAGATAACCCCATGTTGAGGTATCATCATTTTTTTATTTGTTATTACGCTTCAAATAATAGCTAGAGTCAAGTTACTGATCACTGTAAATATTTTGCGCGGCGATCAAATAGGTAGTTAGGCATTTTTGTCATATTATGCTTTTTTCTTTTTGAAGAATTGCCGAAAACTCCTACCTATTGAATATATAATCCTTTGTTGATGTACCCTAATTTTTTATTTACTAGTTATCTTGAAATTTTAAGCATTGTCAATCCATGTATCGATCAAATAGGTGGTTAGTTAATTTTACCTTCTTAAAGTCATTTCTACTCGAAGAACCTTAGGAAAATTGTGACTTTTCTATAGATAACACTATGTTGAGGTATCATCATATTTTTATTTGTTATTACGCTTCAAATAATAGCTAGAGTCAAGTTAAGGATCACTGCAAATGTTTTGCGCGGCGATCAAATAGGTAGTTAGGCATTTTTGTCATATTATGCTCATTTCTGTTTGACGAATTGCCGAAAACTCCTTCCTATTGAATATATAATCCTTTGTTGAAGTACCCTAATTTTTTATTTATTAGTTATCTTGAAATTTTAAGCATTGTCAATCCATGTATCGATCAAATAGGTAGTTAGTTAATTTTACCTTCTTAAAGTCATTTCTACTCGAAGAACCTTAGGAAAATTGCGACTTTTCTATTGATAACACTATGTTGAGGTATCATCATTTTTTTATTTTTTATTACGCTTCAAATAATAGCTAGAGTCAAGTAAAGGATCACTGCAAAACTTTTGCGCGGCGATCAAATAGGTAGTTAGGCATTTTTGTCATATTATGCTCTTTTCTGTTTGAAGAATTGCCGAAAACTCCTACTATTGATTATATAATCCTTTGTTGAAGTACCCTAATTTTTTAATTACTAGCTATCTTGAAATATTAAACATTGTCAATCCAAGTATCGATCAAATAGGTGGTTAGTTAATTTCACCTTCTTAAAGTCATTTCTACTCGAATAACCTTAGGAAAATTGCGACTTTTGTATAGATAACACTATGTTGATGTATCATCATTTTTTTATTTATTATTACGCTTCAAATAATAGCAAGAGTCAGGTTAAGGACCACTGCAAATGTTTTGCGCGGTGATCAAATATGTAGTTAGGCATTTTTTGTCATATTATGCTCATTTCTGTTTGACGAATTTCCGAAAACTCCTACCTATCGAATATATAATCCTTTGTTGAAGTACCCTAAATTTTTATTTATTAGTTATCTTGAAAGAGTAAACATTGTCAATCCAAGTATCGATCAAATAGGTGGTTAGTTAATTTCAACGTCTTAAAGTCACTTCTACTCGAAGAACCTTAGGAAAATTGCGACTTTTGTATAGATAACACCTTGTTGATGTATCATCATTTTTTTATTTATTATTACGCTTCAAATAATAGCTATAGTAAAGTTAAGGATCGCTGCAAATGTTTTGCGCGGCGATCAAATATGTAGTTAGGCATTTTTTGTCATATTATGCTCATTTCTGTTTGACGAATTGCCAAAAACTCCTACCTATTGAATATATAATACTTTGTTGAAGTACCCTAATTTTTTATTTATTAGTTATCTTGAAATTTTAAGCATTGTCAATCCATGTATCGATCAAATAGGTAGTTAGTTAATTTTACCTTGTTAAAGTCATTTCTACTCGAAGAACCTTTGGAAAATTGTGACTTTTCTATAGATAACACTATGTTGAGCTATCATCATTTTTTTATTTGTTATTACGCTTCAAATAATAGCTAGAGTCAAGTTAAGGATCACTGCAAATGTTTTGCGCGGCGATCAAATAGGTAGTTAGGCATTTTTGTCATATTATGCTCTTTTCTGTTTGAACAGTTGCCGAAAACTCCCACCTATTGATTATATAATCCTTTGTTGAAGTACCCTAATTTTTTATTTACTAGTTATCTTGAAATATTAAACATTGTCAATCCAAGTATCGATCAAATATGTGGTTAGTTAATTTCACCTTCTTAAAGTCACTTCTACTCGAAGAACCTTAGGAAAATTGTGACTTTTGTATAGATAACACTATGTTGATGTATCATCATTTTTTTATTTATTATTACGCTTCAAATAATAGCTAGATTAAAGTTAAGGATCACTGCAAATGTTTTGTGAGGCGATCAAATATGTAGTTAGGCATTTTTTGTCATATTATCCTCATTTCTGTTTGACGAATTGCCGAAAACTCCTACCTATTGAATATATAATCCTTTGTTGATGTACCCTAATTTTTTATTTACTAGTTATCTTGAAATTTTAAGCATTTTCAATCCATGTATCGATCAAATAGGTGGTTAGTTAATTTTACTTTCTTAAAGTCATTTCTACTCGAAGAACTTTAGGAAAATTGTGACTTTTCTATAGATAACACTATGTTAAGGTATCATCATTTTTTTATCTGTTATTACGCTTCAAATAATAGGTAGGGTCATGTTACGGATCACTGTAAATGTTTTGCGCGGCGATCAAATTGGTAGTTAGGCATTTTTGTCATTTTATGCTCATTTCTATATGACGAATTGCCGAAAACTCCTACCTATTGAATATATTATCCTTTGTTGAAGTACCCTAATTTTTTCTTTATTAGTTATCTTGAAATTTTAAGCATTGTCAATCCATGTATCGATCAAATAGGTAGTTAGTTAATTTTACTTTGTTAAAGTCATTTCTACTCGAAGAACCTTAGGAAAATTGCGACTTTTCTATAGATAACCCCATGTTGAGGTATCATCATTTTTTTATTTGTTATTACGCTTCAAATAATAGCTAGAGTCAAGTTACGGATCACTGTAAATGTTTTGCGCGGCGATCAAATAGGTAGTTAGGCATTTTTGTCATATTATGCTCTTTTCTTTTTGAAGAATTGCCGAAAACTCCTACCTATTGAATATATAATCCTTTGTTGATGTACCCTAATTTTTTATTTACTAGTTATCTTGAAGTTTTAAGCATTGTCAATCCATGTATCGATCAAATAGGTGGTTAGTTAATTTTACCTTCTTAAAGTCATTTCTACTCGAAGAACCTTAGGAAAATTGTGACTTTTCTATAGATAACACTATGTTGAGGTATCATCATATTTTTATTTGTTATTACGCTTCAAATAATAGCTAGAGTCAAGTTAAGGATCACTGCAAATGTTTTGCGCGGCGATCAAATAGGTAGTTAGGCATTTTTGTCATATTATGCTCATTTCTGTTTGACGAATTGCCGAAAACTCCTTCCTATTGAATATATAATCCTTTGTTGAAGTACCCTAATTTTTTATTTATTAGTTATCTTGAAATTTTAAGCATTGTCAATCCATGTATCGATCAAATAGGTAGTTAGTTAATTTTACCTTCTTAAAGTCATTTCTACTCGAAGAACCTTAGGAAAATTGCGACTTTTCTATTGATAACACTATGTTGAGGTATCATCATTTTTTTATTTTTTATTACGGTTCAAATAATAGCTAGAGTCAAGTTAAGGATCACTGCAAAACTTTTGCGCGGCGATCAAATAGGTAGTTAGGCATTTTTGTCATATTATGCTCTTTTCTGTTTGAAGAATTGCCGAAAACTCCTACTATTGATTATATAATCCTTTGTTGAAGTACCCTAATTTTTTAATTACTAGCTATCTTGAAATATTAAACATTGTCAATCCAAGTATCGATCAAATAGATGGTTAGTTAATTTCACCTTCTTAAAGTCATTTCTACTCGAATAACTTTAGGAAAATTGCGACTTTTGTATAGATAACACTATGTTGATGTATCATCATTTTTTTATTTATTATTACGCTTCAAATAATAGCAAGAGTCAGGTTAAGGATCACTGCAAATGTTTTGCGCGGCGATCAAATAGGTAGTTAGGCATTTTTGTCATATTATGCTCTTTTCTGTTTGAACAGTTGCCGAAAACTCCCACCTATTGATTATATAATCCTTTGTTGAAGTACCCTAATTTTTTATTTACTAGTTATCTTGAAATATTAAACATTGTCAATCCAAGTATCGATCAAATATGTGGTTAGTTAATTTCACCTTCTTAAAGTCACTTCTACTCGAAGAACCTTAGGAAAATTGTGACTTTTGTATAGATAACACTATGTTGATGTATCATCATTTTTTTATTTATTATTACGCTTCAAATAATAGCTAGATTAAAGTTAAGGATCACTGCAAATGTTTTGTGAGGCGATCAAATATGTAGTTAGGCATTTTTTGTCATATTATCCTCATTTCTGTTTGACGAATTGCCGAAAACTCCTACCTATTGAATATATAATCCTTTGTTGATGTACCCTAATTTTTTATTTACTAGTTATCTTGAAATTTTAAGCATTGTCAATCCATGTATCGATCAAATAGGTGGTTAGTTAATTTTACTTTCTTAAAGTCATTTCTACTCGAAGAACTTTAGGAAAATTGTGACTTTTCTATAGATAACACTATGTTAAGGTATCATCATTTTTTTATCTGTTATTACGCTTCAAATAATAGGTAGGGTCATGTTACGGATCACTGTAAATGTTTTGCGCGGCGATCAAATTGGTAGTTAGGCATTTTTGTCATTTTATGCTCATTTCTATATGACGAATTGCCGAAAACTCCTACCTATTGAATATATTATCCTTTGTTGAAGTACCCTAATTTTTTCTTTATTAGTTATCTTGAAATTTTAAGCATTGTCAATCCATGTATCGATCAAATAGGTAGTTAGTTAATTTTACTTTGTTAAAGTCATTTCTACTCGAAGAACCTTAGGAAAATTGCGACTTTTCTATAGATAACCCCATGTTGAGGTATCATCATTTTTTTATTTGTTATTACGCTTCAAATAATAGCTAGAGTCATGTTACGGATCACTGTAAATGTTTTGCGCGGCGATCAAATAGGTAGTTAGGCATTTTTGTCATATTATGCTCTTTTCTTTTTGAAGAATTGCCGAAAACTCCTACCTATTGAATATATAATCCTTTGTTGATGTACCCTAATTTTTTATTTACTAGTTATCTTGAAATTTTAAGCATTGTCAATCCATGTATCGATCAAATAGGTGGTTAGTTAATTTTACCTTCTTAAAGTCATTTCTACTCGAAGAACCTTAGGAAAATTGTGACTTTTCTATAGATAACACTATGTTGAGGTATCATCATATTTTTATTTGTTATTACGCTTCAAATAATAGCTAGAGTCAAGTTAAGGATCACTGCAAATGTTTTGCGCGGCGATCAAATAGGTAGTTAGGCATTTTTGTCATATTATGCTCATTTCTGTTTGACGAATTGCCGAAAACTCCTTCCTATTGAATATATAATCCTTTGTTGAAGTACCCTAATTTTTTATTTATTAGTTATCTTGAAATTTTAAGCATTGTCAATCCATGTATCGATCAAATAGGTAGTTAGTTAATTTTACCTTCTTAAAGTCATTTCTACTCGAAGAACCTTAGGAAAATTGCGACTTTTCTATTGATAACACTATGTTGAGGTATCATCATTTTTTTATTTTTTATTACGGTTCAAATAATAGCTAGAGTCAAGTTAAGGATCACTGCAAAACTTTTGCGCGGCGATCAAATAGGTAGTTAGGCATTTTTGTCATATTATGCTCTTTTCTGTTTGAAGAATTGCCGAAAACTCCTACTATTGATTATATAATCCTTTGTTGAAGTACCCTAATTTTTTAATTACTAGCTATCTTGAAATATTAAACATTGTCAATCCAAGTATCGATCAAATAGATGGTTAGTTAATTTCACCTTCTTAAAGTCATTTCTACTCGAATAACTTTAGGAAAATTGCGACTTTTGTATAGATAACACTATGTTGATGTATCATCATTTTTTTATTTATTATTACGCTTCAAATAATAGCAAGAGTCAGGTTAAGGATCACTGCAAATGTTTTGCGCGGTGATCAAATATGTAGTTAGGCATTTTTTGTCATATTATGCTCATTTCTGTTTGACGAATTTCTGAAAACTCCTACCTATTGAATATATAATCCTTTGTTGAAGTACCCTAAATTTTTATTTATTAGTTATCTTGAAATATTAAACATTGTCAATCCAAGTATCGATCAAATAGGTGGTTAGTTAATTTCACCGTCTTAAAGTCACTTCTACTCGAAGAATCTTAGGAAAATTGCGACTTTTGTATAGATAACACCTTGTTGATGTATCATCATTTTTTTATTTATTATTACGCTTCAAATAATAGCTAGAGTAAAGTTAAGGATCGCTGCAAATGTTTTGCGCGGCGATCAAATATGTAGTTAGGCATTTTTTGTCATATTATGCTCATTTCTGTTTGACGAATTGCCGAAAACTCCTACCTATTGAATATATAATCCTTTGTTGATGTACCCTAATTTTTTAATTACTAGTTATCTTGAAATATTAAACTTTGTCAATCCAAGTATCGATCAAATAGGTGGTTAGTTAATTTCACCTTCTTAAAGTCATTTCTACTCGAATAACCTTAGGAAAATTGCGACTTTTGTATAGATAACACTATGTTGATGTATCATCAATTTTTTTATTTATTATTACGCTTCAAATAATAGCAAGAGTCAGGTTAAGGATCACTGCAAATGTTTTGCGCGGCGATCAAATAGGTAGTTAGGCATTTTTGTCATATTATGCTCTTTTCTGTTTGAACAATTGCCGAAAACTCCCACCTATTGATTATATAATCCTTTGTTGAAGTACCCTAATTTTTTATTTACTAGTTATCTTGAAATATTAAACATTGTCAATCCAAGTATCGATCAAATATGTGGTTAGTTAATTTCACCTTCTTAAAGTCACTTCTACTCGAAGAACCTTAGGAAAATTGTGACTTTTGTATAGATAACACTATGTTGATGTATCATCATTTTTTTATTTATTATTACGCTTCAAATAATAGCTAGATTAAAGTTAAGGATCACTGCAAATGTTTTGTGAGGCGATCAAATATGTAGTTAGGCATTTTTTGTCATATTATCCTCATTTCTGTTTGACGAATTGCCGAAAACTCCTACCTATTGAATATATAATCCTTTGTTGATGTACCCTAATTTTTTATTTACTAGTTATCTTGAAATTTTAAGCATTGTCAATCCATGTATCGATCAAATAGGTGGTTAGTTAATTTTACCTTCTTAAAGTCATTTCTACTCGAAGAACCTTAGGAAAATTGTGACTTTTCTATAGATAACACTATGTTGAGGTATCATCATTTTTTTATTTGTTATTACGCTTCAAATAATAGCTAGAGTCAAGTTAAGGATCACTGCAAATGTTTTGCGCGGCGATCAAATAGGTAGTTAGGCATTTTTGTCATATTATGCTCATTTCTGTTTGACGAATTGCCGAAAACTCCTTCCTATTGAATCGATAATCCTTTGTTGAAGTACCCTAATTTTTTATTTATTAGTTATCTTGTAATTTTAAGCATTGTCAATCCATGTATCGATCAAATAGGTAGTTAGTTAATTTTACCTTCTTAAAGTCATTTCTACTCGAAGAACCTTAGGAAAATTGCGACTTTTCTATTGATAACACTATGTTGAGGTATCATCATTTTTTTATTGATTATTACGCTTCAAATAATAGCAAGAGTCAAGTTAAGGATCACTGCAAAACTTTTGCGCGGCGATCAAATAGGTAGTTAGGCATTTTTGTCATATTATGCTCTTTTCTGTTTGAAGAATTGCCGAAAACTCCTACTATTGATTATATAATCCTTTGTCGAAGTACCCTAATTTTTTAATTACTAGTTATCTTGAAAGATTAAAATTTGTCAATCCAAGTATCGATCAAATAGGTGGTTAGTTAATTTCACCTTCTTAAAGTCATTTCTACTCGAATAACCTTAGGAAAATTGCGACTTTTGTATAGATAACACTATGTTGATGTATCATCAATTTTTTTATTTATTATTACGCTTCAATTAATAGCAAGAGTCAGGTTAAGGATCACTGCAAATGTTTTGCGCGGTGATCAAATATGTAGTTAGCCATTTTTTGTCATATTATGCTCATTTCTGTTTGACGAATTTCCGAAAACTCATACCTATTGAATATATAATCCTTTGTTGCAGTACCCTAAATTTTTATTTATTAGTTATCATGAAATTTTAAGCATTGTCAATCCATGTATCGATCAAATAGGTAGTTAGTTAATTTTACCTTCTTAAAGTCATTTCTACTCGAAGAACCTTAGGAAAATTGCGACTTTTCTATAGATAACACTATGTTGAGGTATCATCATTTTTTTATTTGTTATTACGCTTCAAAAAATAGCTAGAGTCAAGTTAAGGATCGTTGCAAATCTTTTGCGCGGCGATCAAATAGGTAGTTAGGCATTTTTGTCATATTATGCTCATTTCTGTTTGACGAATTGCCGAAAACTCCTACCTATTGAATATATAATCCTTTGTAGAAGTACCCTAATTTTTTTATCTATTAGTTATCATAAATTTTTAAGCATTGTCAATCCATGTATCAATCAAACAGGTGGTTAGTTAATTTTACCTTCTTAAAGTCATTTCTACTCGAAGAACCTTAGGAAAATTGCGACTTTTGTATAGATAACACTATGTTGATGTACGATCATTTTTTTTATTTATTATTACGCTTCAAATAATAGCAAGAGTCAGGTTAAGGATCACTGCGTTAGGCATTTTTTGTCATATTATGCTCATTTCTGTTTGACGAATTTCTGAAAACTCCTACCTATTGAATATATAATCCTTTGTTGAAGTACCCTAAATTTTTATTTATTAGTTATCTTGAAATATTAAACATTGTCAATCCAAGTATCGATCAAATAGGTGGTTAGTTAATTTCACCGTCTTAAAGTCACTTCTACTCGAAGAATCTTAGGAAAATTGCGACTTTTGTATAGATAACACCTTGTTGATGTATCATCATTTTTTTATTTATTATTACGCTTCAAATAATAGCTAGAGTAAAGTTAAGGATCGCTGCAAATGTTTTGCGCGGCGATCAAATATGTAGTTAGGCATTTTTTGTCATATTATGCTCATTTCTGTTTGACGAATTGCCGAAAACTCCTACCTATTGAATATATAATCCTTTGTTGATGTACCCTAATTTTTTAATTACTAGTTATCTTGAAATATTAAACTTTGTCAATCCAAGTATCGATCAAATAGGTGGTTAGTTAATTTCACCTTCTTAAAGTCATTTCTACTCGAATAACCTTAGGAAAATTGCGACTTTTGTATAGATAACACTATGTTGATGTATCATCAATTTTTTTATTTATTATTACGCTTCAAATAATAGCAAGAGTCAGGTTAAGGATCACTGCAAATGTTTTGCGCGGCGATCAAATAGGTAGTTAGGCATTTTTGTCATATTATGCTCTTTTCTGTTTGAACAATTGCCGAAAACTCCCACCTATTGATTATATAATCCTTTGTTGAAGTACCCTAATTTTTTATTTACTAGTTATCTTGAAATATTAAACATTGTCAATCCAAGTATCGATCAAATATGTGGTTAGTTAATTTCACCTTCTTAAAGTCACTTCTACTCGAAGAACCTTAGGAAAATTGTGACTTTTGTATAGATAACACTATGTTGATGTATCATCATTTTTTTATTTATTATTACGCTTCAAATAATAGCTAGATTAAAGTTAAGGATCACTGCAAATGTTTTGTGAGGCGATCAAATATGTAGTTAGGCATTTTTTGTCATATTATCCTCATTTCTGTTTGACGAATTGCCGAAAACTCCTACCTATTGAATATATAATCCTTTGTTGATGTACCCTAATTTTTTATTTACTAGTTATCTTGAAATTTTAAGCATTGTCAATCCATGTATCGATCAAATAGGTGGTTAGTTAATTTTACCTTCTTAAAGTCATTTCTACTCGAAGAACCTTAGGAAAATTGTGACTTTTCTATAGATAACACTATGTTGAGGTATCATCATTTTTTTATTTGTTATTACGCTTCAAATAATAGCTAGAGTCAAGTTAAGGATCACTGCAAATGTTTTGCGCGGCGATCAAATAGGTAGTTAGGCATTTTTGTCATATTATGCTCATTTCTGTTTGACGAATTGCCGAAAACTCCTTCCTATTGAATCGATAATCCTTTGTTGAAGTACCCTAATTTTTTATTTATTAGTTATCTTGTAATTTTAAGCATTGTCAATCCATGTATCGATCAAATAGGTAGTTAGTTAATTTTACCTTCTTAAAGTCATTTCTACTCGAAGAACCTTAGGAAAATTGCGACTTTTCTATTGATAACACTATGTTGAGGTATCATCATTTTTTTATTGATTATTACGCTTCAAATAATAGCAAGAGTCAAGTTAAGGATCACTGCAAAACTTTTGCGCGGCGATCAAATAGGTAGTTAGGCATTTTTGTCATATTATGCTCTTTTCTGTTTGAAGAATTGCCGAAAACTCCTACTATTGATTATATAATCCTTTGTCGAAGTACCCTAATTTTTTAATTACTAGTTATCTTGAAAGATTAAAATTTGTCAATCCAAGTATCGATCAAATAGGTGGTTAGTTAATTTCACCTTCTTAAAGTCATTTCTACTCGAATAACCTTAGGAAAATTGCGACTTTTGTATAGATAACACTATGTTGATGTATCATCAATTTTTTTATTTATTATTACGCTTCAATTAATAGCAAGAGTCAGGTTAAGGATCACTGCAAATGTTTTGCGCGGTGATCAAATATGTAGTTAGCCATTTTTTGTCATATTATGCTCATTTCTGTTTGACGAATTTCCGAAAACTCATACCTATTGAATATATAATCCTTTGTTGCAGTACCCTAAATTTTTATTTATTAGTTATCATGAAATTTTAAGCATTGTCAATCCATGTATCGATCAAATAGGTAGTTAGTTAATTTTACCTTCTTAAAGTCATTTCTACTCGAAGAACCTTAGGAAAATTGCGACTTTTCTATAGATAACACTATGTTGAGGTATCATCATTTTTTTATTTGTTATTACGCTTCAAAAAATAGCTAGAGTCAAGTTAAGGATCGTTGCAAATCTTTTGCGCGGCGATCAAATAGGTAGTTAGGCATTTTTGTCATATTATGCTCATTTCTGTTTGACGAATTGCCGAAAACTCCTACCTATTGAATATATAATCCTTTGTAGAAGTACCCTAATTTTTTTATCTATTAGTTATCATAAATTTTTAAGCATTGTCAATCCATGTATCAATCAAACAGGTGGTTAGTTAATTTTACCTTCTTAAAGTCATTTCTACTCGAAGAACCTTAGGAAAATTGCGACTTTTGTATAGATAACACTATGTTGATGTACGATCATTTTTTTTATTTATTATTACGCTTCAAATAATAGCTAGAGTCAAGTTAAGGATCACTGTAAATGTTTTGCGCGGCGATCAAATAGGTAGTTAGGCATTTTTTGTCATATTATGCTCATTTATATTTGACGAATTGCCGAAAACTCCTACTTATTGAATATATAATCCTTTGTTGAAGTACCCGAATTTTTTATTTATTAGTTATCTTGAAATATTAAGCATTGTCAATCCATGTATCGATCAAATAGGTAGTTAGTTAATTTTACCTTCTTAAAGTCATTTCTACTCGAAGAACCTTAGGAAAATTGCGACTTTTCTATTGATAACACTATGTTGAGGGATCATCATTTTTTTATTTTTTATTACGCTTTAAATAATAGCTAGAGTCAAGTTAAGGATCATTGCAAATGTTTTGCGCGGCGATCAAATAGGTAGTTAAGCATTTTTGTCATATTATGCTCTTTTCTGTTTGAAGAATTGCCGAAAACTCCCACCTATTGATTATATATTCCTTTGTTGAAGTACTCTAATTTTTTATTTACTAGTTATCTTGAAATATTAAACATTGTCAATCCAAGTATCGATAAAATAGGTGGTTAGTTAATTTCACCTTCTTAAAGTCACTTCTACTCGAAGAACCTTAGGAAAATTGCGACGTTTGTATAGATAACACTATGTTGATGTATCATCATTTTTTTTATTTATTATTACCCTTCAAATAATAGCTAGAGTAAAGTTAAGTATCACTGCAAATGTTTTGTGCGGCGATCAAATATGTAGTTAGGCATTTTTTGTCATATTATGCTCATTTCTGTTTGACGAATTGCCGAAAACTCCTACCTATTGATTATATATTCCTTTGTTGAAGTACCCTAATTTTTTATTTATTAGTTATCTTGAAATTTTAAGCATTGTCAATCCATGTATCGATCAAATAGGTAGTTAGTAAATTTCACCTTCTTAAAGTCATTTCTACTCGAAGAACCTTAGGAAAATTGCGACTTTTGTTTTGTGCGGCGATCAAATATGTAGTAAGGCATTTTTTGTCATATTATGCTCTTTTCTGTTTGAAGAATTGCCGAAAACTCCCACCTATTGATTATATAATCCTTTGTTCAAGTACTCTAATTTTTTATTTACTAGTTATCTTGAAATATTAAACATTGTCAATCCAAGTATCGATCACATAGGTATTTAGTTAATTTCACCTTCTTAAAGTCATTTCTACTCGAAGAACCTTAGGAAAATTGCGACTTTTCTATAGATAACACTATGTTGAGGTATCATCATTTTTTTGTATATTATAACGATTCAAATAATAGCTAGAGTGAAGTTAAGGATCACTGCAAATGTTTTGCGCGGCCATCAAATAGTTAGTTAGGCATTTTTGTCATATTATGCTCTTTTCTGTTTGACGAATTGCTGAAAACTCCTACCTATTGAATATATAATCCTTTGTTGAAGTACCCTAATTTTTTATTTATTAGTTATCTTGAAATATTAAGCATTGTCAATCCAAGTATCGATCACATAGGTATTTAGTTAATTTCACCTTCTTAAAGTCATTTCTACTCGAAGAACCTTAGGAAAATTGCGACTTTTGTATAGATAACACTATGTTGATGTATCATCATTTTTTTATTTATTATTACGCTTCAAATAATAGCAATAGCTAGAGTCAAGTTAAGGATCACTGCAAATATTTTGCACGGCGATCAAATAGGTAGTTAGGCATTTTTGTCATATTATGCTCTTTTCTATTTGAAGAATTGCCGAAAACTCCTGCCTATTGAATATATAATCCTTTGTTGAAGTACCCTAATTTTTTATTTATTAGTTATCTTGAAATATTAAGCATTGTCAATCCATGAATCGATCAAATTGGTAGTTAGTTAATTTTACCTTCTTAAAGTCATTTCTACTCGAAGAACCTTAGGAAAATTGCGACTTTTCTATTGATAACATTATGTTGAGGTATCATCAATTTTTTATTTATTATTACGCTTCAAATAATAGCTAGAGTCAAGTTAAGGATCACTGCAAAACTTTTGAGCGGCGATCAAATAGGTAGTTAGGCATTTTTGTCATATTATGCTCTTTTCTGTTTGAAGAATTGCCGAAAACTCCTACCTATTGATTATATAATCCTTTGTTGATGTACGCCAATTTTTTATTTACTAGTTATCTTGAAATATTAAACATCGTCAATCCAAGTATCGATCAAATAGGTGGTTAGTTAATTTCACCTACTTAAAGTCATTTCTACTCGTAGAACCTTAGGAAAATTGCGATTTTCTATAGATAACACTATGTTGAGGTGTCATCATTTTTTTATATGTTGTAACGATTCAAATAATTGCTAGAGTGAAGTTATGGATCACTGCAAATGTTTTGCGCGGCCATCAAATAGTTAGTTTGGCATTTTTGTCATATTGTGCTCTTTTCTGTTTGACGAATTGCTGAAAACTCCTACCTATTGAATATATAATCCTTTGTTGATGTACCCTAATTTTTTATTTATTAGTTATCTTGAAATATTAAGCATTGTCAATCCAAGTATCGATCAAATAGGTAGTTAGTTAATTTCACCTTGTTAAAGTCATTTCTACTCGAAGAACCTTAGGAAAATTGCGACTTTTGTATAGATAACACTATGTTGATGTATCATCATTTTTTTATTTATTATTACGCTTCAAATAATAGCAATAGCTAGAGTCAAGTTAAGGATCACTGCAAATATTTTGCACGGCGATCAAATAGGTAGTTAGGCATTTTTGTCATATTATGCTCTTTTCTGTTTGAAGAATTACCAAAAACTCCCACCTATTGATTATATAATCCTTTGTTGAAGTACTCTAATTATTTATTTACTAGTTATCTTGAAATATTAAACATTGTCAATCCAAGTATCGATCAAATAGGTGGTTAGTTAATTTCACCTTCTTAAAGTCACTTCTACTCGAAGAACATTAGGAAAATTGTGACTTTTGTATAGATAACACTATGTTGATGTATCATCATTTTTTTATTTATTATTACGCTTCAAATAATAGCTAGAGTCAACTTAAGGATCACTGCAAATGTTTTGTGCGGCGATCAAATATGTAGTTAGGCATTTTTTGTCATATTATGCTCATTTCTGTTTGACGAATTGCCGAAAACTCCTACCTATTGAATATATAATCCTTTGTTGAAGTACCCTAATTTTTTATTTATTAGTTATCTTGAAATTTTAAGCATTGTCAATCCATGTATCGATCAAATAGGTAGTTAGTTAATTTCACCTTCTTAAAGTCATTTCTACTCGAAGAACCTTAGGAAAATTGCGACTTTTGTATAGATAACACTATGTTGAGGTATCATCATTTTTTTATTTTTTATTACGCTTCAAATAATAGCTAGAGTCAAGTTAAGGATCACTGCAAATGTTTTGCGCGTCGATCAAATAGGTAGTTAGGCATTTTTGTCATATTATGCTCTTTTCTGTAGGAAGAATTGCCGAAAACTCCTACCTATTGAATATATAATCCTTTGTTGATGTACCCTAATTTTTTATTTACTAGTTATCTTTAAATTTTAAGCATTGTCAATCCATGTATCGATAAAATAGGTAGTTAGTTAATTTTACCTTCTTAAAGTCATTTCTACTCGAAGAACCTTAGGAAAATTGCGACTTTTGTATAGATAACACTATGTTGATGTATCATCATTTTTTATTTATTATTACGCTTCAAATAATAGCTAGAGTCAAGTTAAGGGTCACTGCAAATGTTTTGCGCGGCGATCAAATAGGTAGTTAGGCATTTTTGTCATATTATGCTCTTTTCTGTTTGAAGAATTGCCGAAAACTCCTACCTATTGATTATATAATACTTTGTTGAAGTACCCTAATTTTTTAATTACTAGTTAACTTGAAATATTAAACATTCTCAATCCAAGTATCGATTAAATAGGTGGTCTGTTAATTTCACCTTCTTAAAGTCACTTCTACTCGAAGAACCTTAGGAAAATTGCGACTTTTCTATTGATAACACTTTGTTGAGGTATCATCATTTTTTCATTTATTATTACCCTTCAAATAATAGCTAAAGTCAAGTTAAGGATCACTGCAAATGTTTTGCGCGGTGATCAAATATGTAGTTTGGCATTTTTTGTCATATTGTGCTCATTTCGGTTTGACGAATTGCCGAAAAGTCCTACCTATTGAATATATAATCCTTTGTTGAAGTACCCTAAATTTTTATTTATTAGTTATCATGAAATTTTAAGCATTGTCAATCCAAGTATCGATCAAATACGTAGTTAGTTAATTTACCTTCTTAAAGTCATTTCTACTCGAAGAACCTTAGGAAAATTGCGACTTTTCTATAGATAACACTATGTTGAGGAATCATCATTTTTTTATTTGTTATTACGCTTGAAAAAATAGCTAGAGTCAAGTTGTGGATCGTTGCAAATCTTTTGCGCGGCGATCAAATATGTAGTTAGGCATTTTTGTCATATTATGCTCTTTTCTGTTTGAAGAATTGCCGAAAACTCCTACCTATTGATTATATAATACTTTGTTGAAGTACCCTAATTTTTTAATTACTAGTTAACTTGAAATATTAAACATTCTCAATCCAAGTATCGATTAAATAGGTGGTCTGTTATTTTCACCTTCTTAAAGTCACTTATACTCGAAGAAGCTTAGGAAAAATGCGACTTTTGTATAGATAACACCATGTTGGTGTATCATCTTTTTTTTATTTATTATTACCCTTCAAATAATAGCTAGAGTCAAGTTAAGGATCACTGCAAATGTTTTGCGCGGCGATCAAATATGTAGTTTGGCATTTTTTGTCATATTGTGCTCATTTCGGTTTGACGAATTGCCGAAATAGGTGGTCTGTTAATTTGAAATATTAAACATTCTCAATCCAAGTATCGATTAAATAGGTGGTCTGTTAATTTCACCTTCTTAAAGTCACTTCTACTCGAAGAACCTTAGGAAAATTGCGACTTTTCTATTGATAACACTATGTTGATGTACGATCATTTTTTTTATTGATTATTACGCTTCAAATAATAGCTAGAGTCAAGTTAAGGATCACTGTAAATGTTTTGCGCGGCGATCAAATAGGTAGTTAGGCATTTTTGTCATATTATGCTCTTTTCTGTTTGAAGAATTGCCGAAAACTCCTACCTATTGATTATATAATACTTTGTTGAAGTACCCTAATTTTTTAATTACTAGTTAACTTGAAATATTAAACATTCTCAATCCAAGTATCGATTAAATAGGTGGTCTGTTAATTTCACCTTCTTAAAGTCACTTCTACTCGAAGAAGCTTAGGAAAATTGCGACTTTTGTATAGATAACACCATGTTGGTGTATCATCATTTTTTTATTTATTATTACCCTTCAAATAATAGCTAGAGTAAAGTTAAGTATCACTGCAAATGTTTTGTGCGGCGATCAAATATGTAGTTAGGCATTTTTTGTCATATTATGCTCATTTCTGTTTGACGAATTGCCGAAAACTCCTACCTATTGATTATATAATCCTTTGTTGAAGTACCGTAATTTTTTATTTATTAGTTATCTTGAAATTTTAAGCATTGTCAAAACATGTATCGATCAAACAGGTGGTTAGTTAATTTCACCTTCTTAAAGTCATTTCTACTCGAAGAACCTTAGGAAAATTGCGACTTTTGTATAAATAACACTATGTTGATGTACGATCATTTTTTTATTGATTACTACGCTTCAAATAATAGCTAGAGTCAAGTTAAGGATCACTGTAAATGTTTTGCGCGGCGATCAAATAGGTAGTTAGGCATTTTTGTCATATTATGCTCTTTTCTGTTTGAAGAATTGCCGAAAACTCCTACCTATTGATTATATAATACTTTG
Source organism: Rhodomyrtus psidioides (assembly GCA_021437785.1). Classification (NCBI taxonomy): domain Eukaryota; kingdom Viridiplantae; phylum Streptophyta; class Magnoliopsida; order Myrtales; family Myrtaceae; genus Rhodomyrtus; species Rhodomyrtus psidioides. The sequence goes on from JAILYB010000117.1 coordinate 79,947, forward strand.
TTGATGTACGCCAATTTTTTATTTACTAGTTATCTTGAAATATTAAACAACGTCAATCCAAGTATCGATCAAATAGGTGGTTAGTTAATTTCACCTTCTTAAAGTCATTTCTACTCGTAGAACCTTAGGAAAATTGCGATTTTCTATAGATAACACTATGTTGAGGTATCATCATTTTTTTATATGTTATAACGATTCAAATAATAGCTAGAGTGAAGTTAAGTATCACTGCAAATGTTTTGCGCGGCCATCAAATAGTTAGTTTGGCATTTTTGTCATATTGTGCACTTTTCTGTTTGACGAATTGCCGAAAAGTCCTACCTATTGAATATATAATCCTTCGTTGAAGTACCCTAATTTTTTATTTATTAGTTATCTTGAAATTTTAAGCATTGTCAATCCAAGTATCGATCAAATAGGTAGTTAGTTAATTTCACCTTGTTAAAGTCATTTCTACTCGAAGAACCTTAGGAAAATTGCGACTTTTGTATAGATAACACTATGTTGATGTATCATCATTTTTTTATTTATTATTACGCTTCAAATAATAGCAATAGCTAGAGTCAAGTTAAGGATCACTGCAAATATTTTGCACGGCGATCAAATAGGTAGTTAGGCATTTTTGTCATATTATGCTCTTTTCTGTTTGAAGAATTACCAAAAACTCCCACCTATTGATTATATAATCCTTTGTTGAAGTACTCTAATTATTTATTTACTAGTTATCTTGAAATATTAAACATTGTCAATCCAAGTATCGATCAAATAGGTGGTTAGTTAATTTCACCTTCTTAAAGTCACTTCTACTCGAAGAACCTTAGGAAAATTGTGACTTTTGTATAGATAACACTATGTTGATGTATCATCATTTTTTTATTTATTATTACGCTTCAAATAATAGCTAGAGTCAACTTAAGGATCACTGCAAATGTTTTGTGCGGCGATCAAATATGTAGTTAGGCATTTTTTGTCATATTATGCTCATTTCTGTTTGACGAATTGCCGAAAACTCCTACCTATTGAATATATAATCCTTTGTTGAAGTACCCTAATTTTTTATTTATTAGTTATCTTGAAATTTTAAGCATTGTCAATCCATGTATCGATCAAATAGGTAGTTAGTTAATTTCACCTTCTTAAAGTCATTTCTACTCGAAGAACCTTAGGAAAATTGCGACTTTTGTATAGATAACACTATGTTGAGGTATCATCATTTTTTTATTTTTTATGACGCTTCAAATAATAGCTAGAGTCAAGTTAAGGATCACTGCAAATGTTTTGCGCGTCGATCAAATAGGTAGTTAGGCATTTTTGTCATATTATGCTCTTTTCTGTTGGAAGAATTGCCGAAAACTCCTACCTCTTGAATATATAATCCTTTTATTGATGTACCCTAATTTTTTATTTACTAGTTATCTTTAAATTTTAAGCATTGTCAATCCATGTATCGATAAAATAGGTAGTTAGTTAATTTTACCTTCTTAAAGTCATTTCTACTCGAAGAACCTTAGGAAAATTGCGACTTTTGTATAGATAACACTATGTTGAGGTATCATCATTTTTTTATTTATTATTACGCTTCAAATAATAGCTAGAGTCAAGTTAAGGATCACTGCAAATGTTTTGCGCGGCGATCAAATAGCTAGTTAGGCATTTTTGTCATATTTTGCTCTTTTCTGTTTGAAGAATTGCCGAAAACTCCTACCTATTGATTATATAATACTTTGTTGAAGTACCCTAATTTTTTAATTACTAGTTAACTTGAAATATTAAACATTCTCAATCCAAGTATCGATTAAATAGGTGGTCTGTTAATTTCACCTTCTTAAAGTCACTTCTACTCGAAGAACCTTAGGAAAATTGCGACTTTTCTATTGATAACACTTTGTTGAGGTATCATCATTTTTTCATTTATTATTACCCTTCAAATAATAGCTAGAGTCAAGTTAAGGATCACTGCAAATGTTTTGCGCGGTGATCAAATATGTAGTTTGGCATTTTTTGTCATATTGTGCTCATTTCGGTTTGACGAATTGCCGAAAAGTCCTACCTATTGAATATATAATCCTTTGTTGAAGTACCCTAAATTTTTATTTATTAGTTATCATGAAATTTTAAGCATTGTCAATCCAAGTATCGATCAAATAGGTAGTTAGTTAATTTACCTTCTTAAAGTCATTTCTACTCGAAGAACCTTAGGAAAATTGCGACTTTTCTATAGATAACACTATGTTGAGGAATCATCATTTTTTTATTTGTTATTACGCTTGAAAAAATAGCTAGAGTCAAGTTATGGATCGTTGCAAATCTTTTGCGCGGCGATCAAATATGTAGTTAGGCATTTTTGTCATATTATGTTCTTTTCTGTTTGAAGAATTGCCGAAAACTCCTACCTATTGATTATATAATACTTTGTTGAAGTACCCTAATTTTTTAATTACTAGTTAACTTGAAATATTAAACATTCTCAATCCAAGTATCGATTAAATAGGTGGTCTGTTAATTTCACCTTCTTAAAGTCACTTATACTCGAAGAAGCTTAGGAAAAATGCGACTTTTGTATAGATAACACCATGTTGGTGTATCATCTTTTTTTTATTTATTATTACCCTTCAAATAATAGCTAGAGTCAAGTTAAGGATCACTGCAAATGTTTTGCGCGGCGATCAAATATGTAGTTTGGCATTTTTTGTCATATTGTGCTCATTTCGGTTTGACGAATTGCCGAAATAGGTGGTCTGTTAATTTGAAATATTAAACATTCTCAATCCAAGTATCGATTAAATAGGTGGTCTGTTAATTTCACCTTCTTAAAGTCACTTCTACTCGAAGAACCTTAGGAAAATTGCGACTTTTCTATTGATAACACTATGTTGATGTACGATCATTTTTTTTATTGATTATTACGCTTCAAATAATAGCTAGAGTCAAGTTAAGGATCACTGTAAATGTTTTGCGCGGCGATCAAATAGGTAGTTACGCATTTTTGTCATATTATGCTCTTTTCTGTTTGAAGAATTGCCGAAAACTCCTACCTATTGATTATATAATACTTTGTTGAAGTACCCTAATTTTTTAATTACTAGTTAACTTGAAATATTAAACATTCTCAATCCAAGTATCGATTAAATAGGTGGTCTGTTAATTTCACCTTCTTAAAGTCACTTCTACTCGAAGAAGCTTAGGAAAATTGCGACTTTTGTATAGATAACACCATGTTGGTGTATCATCATTTTTTTATTTATTATTACCCTTCAAATAATAGCTAGAGTAAAGTTAAGTATCACTGCAAATGTTTTGTGCGGCGATCAAATATGTAGTTAGGCATTTTTTGTCATATTATGCTCATTTCTGTTTGACGAATTGCCGAAAACTCCTACCTATTGATTATATAATCCTTTGTTGAAGTACCGTAATTTTTTATTTATTAGTTATCTTGAAATTTTAAGCATTGTCAAAACATGTATCGATCAAATAGGTGGTTAGTTAATTTCACCTTCTTAAAGTCATTTCTACTAGAAGAACCTTAGGAAAATTGCGACTTTTGTATAAATAACACTATGTTGATGTACGATCATTTTTTTATTGATTACTACGCTTCAAATAATAGCTAGAGTCAAGTTAAGGATCACTGTAAATGTTTTGCGCGGCGATCAAATAGGTAGTTAGGCATTTTTGTCATATTATGCTCTTTTCTGTTTGAAGAATTGCCGAAAACTCCTACCTATTGATTATATAATACTTTGTTGATGTACGCCAATTTTTTATTTACTAGTTATCTTGAAATATTAAACATCGTCAATCCAAGTATCGATCAAATAGGTGGTTAGTTAATTTCACCTTCTTAAAGTCATTTCTACTCGTAGAACCTTAGGAAAATTGCGATTTTCTATAGATAACACTATGTTGAGGTATCATCATTTTTTTATATGTTATTACGATTCAAATAATAGCTAGAGTGAAGTTAAGGATCACTGCAAATGTTTTGCGCGGCCATCAAATAGTTAGTTTGGCATTTTTGTCATATTGTGCTCTTTTCTGTTTGACGAATTGCCGAAAAGTCCTACCTATTGAATATATAATCCTTCGTTGAAGTACCCTAATTTTTTATTTATTAGTTATCTTGAAATTTTAAGCATTGTCAATCCAAGTATCGATCAAATAGGTAGTTAGTTAATTTTACCTTCTTAAAGTCATTTCTACTCGAAGAACCTTAGGAAAATTGCGACTTTTCTATAGATAACACTATGTTGAGGAATCATCATTTTTTTATTTGTTATTACGCTTCAAAAAATAGCTAGAGTCAAGTTATGGATCGTTGCAAATCTTTTGCGCGTCGATCAAATATGTAGTTAGGCATTTTTGTCATATTATGCTCATTTCTGTTTGACGAATTGCCGAAAACTCCTACCTATTGAATATATAATCCTTTGTAGAAGTACCCCAATTTTTTATCTATTAGTTACCTTAAAATTTTAAGCATTGTCAATCCATGTATCGATCAAACAGGTGGTTAGTTAATTTTACCTTCTTAAAGTCATTTCTACTCGAAGAACCTCAGGAAAATTGCGACTTTTGTATAAATAACACTATGTTGATGTACGATCATTTTTTTATTGATTACTACGCTTCAAATAATAGCTAGAGTCAAGTTAAGGATCACAGCAAATGTTTTGCGCGGCGATCAAATAGGTAGTTAGGCATTCTTTGTCATATTAAGCTCAATTCTATTTGACGAATTGCCGAAAACTCGTACCCATTGAATATATAATCATTTGTTGAAGTACCCCAATTTTTTATTTATTAGTTATCTTGAAATTTTAAGCATTGTCAATCTATGTATCGATCAAATAGGTAGTTAGTTAATTTTACCTTCTTAAAGTCATTTCTACTCGAAGAACCTTTGGAAAATTGCGACTTTTCTATTGATAACACTATGTTGAGGTATCATCATTTTTTTATTTATTATTACGCTTCAAATAATAGCTAGAGACAAGTTAAGGATCACTGTAAATGTTTTGCGCGGCGATCAAATAGGTAGTTAGGCATTTTTGTCATATTATGCTCTTTTCTGTTTGAAGAATTGCCGAAAACTCTTACCTATTGATTATATAATCCTTTTGTCGAAGTACTCTAATTTTTTATGTACTAGTTATCTTGAAATATTAAACTTTGTCAATCCAAGTATCGATCAAATAGGTGGTTAGTTAATTTCACCTTCTTAAAGTCACTTCTACTCGAAGAACCTTAGGAAAATTGCGACTTTTGTATAGATAACGCTATGTTGATGTATCAAAATTTTTTTATTTATTATTACGCTTCAAATAATTGCTAGAATAAATCTAAGGATCACTGCAAATGTTTTGTGCGGCGATCAAATATGTAGTTAGGCATTTTTTGTCATTTTATGCGCTTTTCTGTTTGAAGAATTGCCGAAAACTCCCACCTAATGATTATATAATCCTTTGTTGAAGTACTCTAATTTTTTATTTACTAGTTATCTTGAAATATTAAACATTGTCAATCCAAGTATCGATCAAATAGGTGGTTAGTTAATTTCACCTTCTTAAAGTCATTTCTACTCGAAGAACCTTAGGAAAATTGCGACTTTTGTAAAGATAACACTATGTTGATGTATCATCATTTTTTTTATTTATTATTACGCTTCGAATAATAGCTAGAGTAAAGTTAAGGATCACTGCAAATGTTTTGTGCGGCGATCAAATATGTAGTTAGGCATTTTTTGTCATATTATGCTCATTTCTGTTTGACGAATTGCCGAAAACTCCTACCTATTGAATATACAATCCTTTGTTGAAGTACCCTAATTTTTTATTTATTAGTTATCTTGAAATTTTAAGCATTGTCAATCCTTGTATCGATCAAATACGTAGTTAGTTAATTTTACATTCTTAAAGTCATTTCTACTCGAAGAACCTTAGGAAAATTGTGACTTTTGTATAGATAACACTATGTTGATGTATCATCATTTTTTTATTTATTATTACACTTCAAATAACAGCTAGAGTAAAGTTAAGGATCACTGCAAATGTTTTGGGCGGCGATCAAATATGTAGTTAGGCATTTTTTGTCATATAATGCTCATTTCTGTTTGACGAATTGCCGAAAACTCCTACCTATTGAATATATAATTCTTTGTTGAAGTACCCTAATTTTTTATTTATTTGTTATCTTAAAATTTTAAGCATTGTCAATCCATGTATCGATCAAATAGGTAGTTAGTTAATTTTACCTTGTTAATGTCATTTATACTCGAAGAACCTTAGGAAAATTGCGACTTTCCTATAGATAACACTATGTTGAGGTATCATCATTTTTTTATTTATTATTACCCTTCAAATAGTAGCTAGAGTCAAGTTAAGGATCACTGCAAATGTTTTGCGCGGCGATCAAATAGGTAGTTAGGCATTTTTGTCATATTATGCTCTTTTCTGTTTGAAGAATTGCCGAAAACTCCCACCTATTGATTATATAATCCTTTGTTGAAGTACTCTAATTTTTTATTTGCTAGTTATCTTGAAATATTAAACATTGTCAATCCAAGTATCGATCAAATAGGTGGTTAGTTAATTTCACCTTCTTAAAGTCACTTCTACTTGAAGAACCTTAGGAAAATTGCGACTTTTGTATAGATAACACTATGTTGATGTATCATCATTTTTTTTATTTATTATTACGCTTCAAATAATAGCTAGAGTAAAGTTAAGGATCACTGCAAATATTTTGTGCGGCGATCAAATATGTAGTTAGGCATTTTTTGTCATATTATGCTCATTTCTGTTTGACGAATTGCCGAAAACTCCTACCTATTGAATATACAATCTTTTGCTGAAGTACCCTAATTTTTTATTTATTAGTTATCTTGAAATTTTAATCATTGTCAATCCTTGTATCGATCAAATAAGTAGTTAGTTAATTTTACATTCTTAAAGTCATTTCTACTCGAAGAACCTTAGGAAAATTGTGACTTTTGTATAGATAACACTATGTTGATGTATCATCATTTTATTTATTTATTATTACACTTCAAATAATAGCTAGAGTAAAGTTAAGGATCACTGCAAATATTTTGTGCGGCGATCAAATATGTAGTTAGGCATTTTTTGTCATATTATGCTCATTTCTGTTTGACGAATTGCCGAAAACTCCTACCTATTGAATATACAATCTTTTGCTGATGTACCCTAATTTTTTATTTATTAGTTATCTTGAAATTTTAATCATTGTCAATCCTTGTATCGATCAAATAAGTAGTTAGTTAATTTTACATTCTTAAAGTCATTTCTACTCGAAGAACCTTAGGAAAATTGTGACTTTTGTATAGATAACACTTTGTTGATGTATCATCATTTTTTTATTTATTATTACGCTTCAAATAACAGCTAGAGTAAAGTTAAGGATCACTGCAAATGTTTTGGGCGGCGATCAAATATGTAGTTAGGCATTTTTTGTCATATTATGCTCATTTCTGTTTGACGAATTGCCGAAAACTCCTACCTATTGAATATATAATCCTTTGTTGAAGTACCCTAATTTTTTATTTATTTTTTATCTTAAAATTTTATGCATTGTCAATTCATGTATCGATCAAATAGGTAGTTAGTTAATTTTACCTTGTTAAAGTCATTTCTACTCGAAGAACCTTAGGAAAATTGCGACTTTCCTATAGATAATAATATGTTGAGGTATCATCATTTTTTTATTTATTATTACCCTTCAAATAATAGCTAGAGTCAAGTTAAGGATCATTGCAAATGTTTTGCGCGGCGATCAAATAGGTAGTTAGGCATTTTTGTCATATTATGCTCTTTTCTGTTTGAAGAATTGCCGAAAACTCCCACCTATTGATTATATAATCCTTTGTTGAAGTACCCTAATTTTTTATTTACTAGTTATCTTGAAATATTAAACATTGTCAATCCAAATATCGATCAAATATGTGGTTAGTTAATTTCACCTTCTTAAAGTCACTTCTACTCGAAGAACCTTAGGAAAATTGCGACTTTTGTATAGATAACACTATGTTGATGTATCATCATTTTTATTTATTTATTATTACTCTTCAAATAACAGCAAGAGTAAAGTTAAGGATCACTGCAAATGTTTTGTGCGGCGATGAAATATGTAGTTAGGCATTTTTTGTCATTTTATGCTCTTTTCTGTTTGAAGAATTGCCGAAAACTCCCACCTATTGATTATATAATCCTTTGTTGAAGTACTCTAATTTTTTATTTACTAGTTATCTTGAAATATTAAACATTGTCAATCCAAGTATCGATCAAATAGGTGGTTAGTTAATTTCACCTTCTTAAAGTCATTTCTACTCGAAGAACCTTAGGAAAATTGCGACTTTTCTATAGATAACACTATGTTGAGGTATCATCATTTTTTATATGTTATAACGATTCAAATAATAGCTAGAGTGAAGTTAAGGATCACTGCAATTGTTTTGCGCGGCCATCAAATAGTTAGTTAGGCATTTTTGTCATATTGTGCTCTTTTCTGTTTGACGAATTGCTGAAAACTCCTACCTATTGAATATATAATCCTTTGTTGAAGTACCCTTATTTTTTATTTATTTGTTATCTTAAAATTTTATGCATTGTCAATCCATGTATCGATCAAATAGGTAGTTAGTTAATTTTACCTTGTTAAAGTCATTTCTACTCGAAGAACCTTAGGAAAATTGCGACTTTCCTATAGATAATAATATGTTGAGGTATCATCATTTTTTTATTTATTATTACCCTTCAAATAATAGCTAGAGTCAAGTTAAGGATCACTGCAAATGTTTTGCGCGGCGATCAAATAGGTAGTTAGGCATTTTTGTCATATTATGCTCATTTCTGTTTGACGAATTGCCGAAAACTCCTACCTATTGAATATACAATCCTTTGTTGAAGTACCCTAATTTTTTATTTATTAGTTATCTTGAAATTTTAAGCATTGTCAATCCTTGTATCGATCAAATACGTAGTTAGTTAATTTTACATTCTTAAAGTCATTTCTACTCGAAGAACCTTAGGAAAATTGCGACTTTTGTAAAGATAACACTATGTTGATGTATCATCATTTTTTTTATTTATTATTACGCTTCGGATAATAGCTAGAGTAAAGTTAAGGATCACTGCAAATGTTTTGTGCGGCGATCAAATATGTAGTTAGGCATTTTTTGTCATATTATGCTCATTTCTGTTTGACGAATTGCCGAAAACTCCTACCTATTGAATATACAATCCTTTGTTGAAGTACCCTAATTTTTTATTTATTAGTTATCTTGAAATTTTAAGCATTGTCAATCCTTGTATCGATCAAATACGTAGTTAGTTAATTTTACATTCTTAAAGTCATTTCTACTCGAAGAACCTTAGAAAAATTGTGACTTTTGTATAGATAACACTATGTTGATGTATCATCATTTTTATATTTATTATTACGCTTCAAATAACAGCTAGAGTAAAGTTAAGGATCACTGCAAATGTTTTCGGCGGCGATCAAATATGTAGTTAGGCATTTTTTGTCATATAATGCTCATTTCTGTTTGATGAATTGCCGAAAACTCCTACCTATTGAATATATAATCCTTCGTTGAAGTACCCTAATTTTTTATTTATTTGTTATCTTAAATTTTTAAGCATTGTCAATCCATGTATCGATCAAATAGGTAGTTAGTTAATTTTACCTTGTTAAAGTCATTTATACTCGAAGAACCTTAGGAAAATTGCGACTTTCCTATAGATAACACTATGTTGAGGTATCATCATTTTTTTATTTATTATTACCCTTCAAATAATAGCTAGAGTCAAGTTAAGGATCACTGCAAATGTTTTGCACGGCGATCAAATAGGTAGTTAGGCATTTTTGTCATATTATGCTCTTTTCTGTTTGAAGAATTGCCGAAAACTCCCACCTATTGATTATATAATCCTTTGTTGAAGTACTCTAATTTTTTATTTGCTAGTTATCTTGAAATATTAAACATTGTCAATCCAAGTATCGATCAAATAGGTGGTTAGTTAATTTCACCTTCTTAAAGTCACTTCTACTTGAAGAACCTTAGGAAAATTGCGACTTTTGTATAGATAACACTATGTTGATGTATCATCATTTTTTTTATTTATTATTACGCTTCGAAAAATAGCTAGAGTAAAGTTAAGGATCACTGCAAATGTTTTGTGCGGCGATCAAATATGTAGTTAGGCATTTTTTGTCATATTATGCTCATTTCTGTTTGACGAATTGCCGAAAACTCCTACCTATTGAATATACAATCTTTTGCTAAAGTACCCTAATTTTTTATTTATTAGTTATCTTGAAATTTTAAGCATTGTCAATCCTTGTATCGATCAAATAAGTAGTTAGTTAATTTTACATTCTTAAAGTCATTTCTACTCGAAGAACCTTAGGAAAATTGTGACTTTTGTATAGATAACACTATGTTGATGTATCATCATTTTTTTATTTATTATTACGCTTCAAATAACAGATAGAGTAAAGTTAAGGATCACTGCAAATGTTTTGGGCGGCGATCAAATATGTATTTAGGCATTTTTTGTCATATTATGCTCATTTCTGTTTGAAGAATTGCCGAAAACTCCCACCTATTGATTATATAATCCTTTGTTGAAGTACCCTAATTTTTTATTTATTTGTTATCTTAAAATTTTATGCATTGTCAATCCATGTATCGATCAAATAGGTGGTTAGTTAATTTTACCTTGTTAAAGTCATTTCTACTCGAAGAACCTTAGGAAAATTGCGACTTTCCTATAGATAATAATATGTTGAGGTATCATCATTTTTTTATTTATTATTACCCTTCAAATAATAGCTAGAGTCAAGTTAAGGATCACTGCAAATATTTTACCTTGGGTTTAAATAGGTAGTTAGGCATTTTTGTCATATTATGATCTTTTCTGTTTGAAGAATTGCCGAAAACTCCCACCTATTGATTATATAATCCTTTGTTGAAGTACCCTAATTTTTTATTTACTAGTTATCTTGAAATATTAAACATTGTCAATCCAAATATCGATCAAATATGTGGTTAGTTAATTTCACCTTCTTAAAGTCACTTCTACTCGAAGAACCTCAGGAAAATTGCGACTTTTGTATAGATAACACTATGTTGATGTATCATCATTTTTTTATTTATTATTACTCTTCAAATAACAGCAAGAGTAAAGTTAAGGATCACTGCAAATGTTTTGTGCGGCGATCAAATATGTAGTTAGGCATTTTTGGTCATATTATGCTCTTTTCTGTTTGAAGAATTGCCGAAAACTCCCACCTATTGATTATATAATCCTTTGTTGAAGTACTCTAATTTTTTATTTACTAGTTATCTTGAAATATTAAACATTGTCAATCCAAGTATCGATCAAATAGGTGGTTAGTTAATTTCACCTTCTTAAAGTCATTTCTAGTCGAAGAACCTTAGGAAAATTGCGACTTTTCTATAGATAACACTATGTTGAGGTATCATCATTTTTTATATGTTATAACGATTCAAATAATAGCAAGACTGAAGTTAAGGATCACTGCAATTGTTTTGTGCGGCCATCAAAAAGTTAGTTAGGCATTTTTGTCATATTGTGCTCTTTTCTGTTTGACGAATTGCTGAAAACTCCTACCTATTGAATATATAATCCTTTGTTGAAGTACCCTAATTTTTTATTTATTAGTTATCTTGAAATATTAAGCATTGTCAATCCAAGTATCGATCAAATAGGTAGTTAGTTAATTTCACCTTCTTAAAGTCATTTCTACTCGAAGAACCTTAGGAAAATTGCGACTTTTGTATAGATAACACTATGTTGATGTATCATCATTTTTTTATTTATTTTTTCGCTTCAAATAATAGCAATAGCTAGAGTCAAGTTAAGGATCACTGCAAATGTTTTGCGCGGCGATCAACTAGGTAGTTAGGCATTTTTGTCATATTATGCTCTTTTCTGTTTGAAGAATTGCCGAAAACTCCCACCTATTGATTATATAATCCTTTGTTGAAGTACTCTAATTTTTTATTTACTAGTTATCTTGAAATATTAAACATTGTCAATCCAAGTATCGATCAAATAGGTGGTTAGTTAATTTCACCTTCTTAAAGTCATTTCTACTCGAAGAACCTTTGGAAAATTGCGACTTTTCTATAGATAACACTATGTTGAGGTATTATCATTTTTTATATGTTATAACGATTCAAATAATAGCTAGAGTGAAGTTAAGGATCACTGCAATTGTTTTGCGCGGCCATCAAATAGTTAGTTAGGCATTTTTGTCATATTGTGCTCTTTTCTGTTTGACGAATTGCTGAAAACTCCTACCTATTGAATATATAATCCTTTGTTGAAGTATCCTAATTTTTTATTTATTTGTTATCTTAAAATTTTATGCATTGTCAATCCATGTATCGATCAAATAGGTAGTTAGTTAATTTTACCTTGTTAAAGTCATTTCTACTCGAAGAACCTTAGGAAAATTGCGACTTTCCTATAGATAATAATATGTTGAGGTATCATCATTTTTTTTATTTATTATTACCCTTCAAATAATAGCTAGAGTCAAGTTAAGGATCACTGCAAATGTTTTGCGCGGCGATCAAATAGGTAGTTAGGCATTTTTGTCATATTATGCTCTTTTCTGTTTGAAGAATTGCCGAAAACTCCCACCTATTGATTATATAATCATTTGTTGAAGTACTCTAATTTTTTATTTACTAATTATCTTGAAATATTAAACATTGTCAATCCAAGTATCGATCAAATAGGTGGTTAGTTAATTTCACCTTCTTAAAGTCATTTCTACTCGAAGAACCTTAGGAAAATTGCGATTTTCTATAGATAACACTATGTTGAGGTATTATCATTTTTTATATGTTATAACGATTCAAATAATAGCTAGACTGAAGTTAAGGATCACTGCAATTGTTTTGCGCGGCCATCAAATAGTTAGTTAGGCATTTTTGTCATATTGTGCTCTTTTCTGTTTGACGAATTGCTGAAAACTCCTACCTATTGAATATATAATCCTTTGTTGAAGTACCCTAATTTTTTATTTATTTGTTATCTTAAAATTTTATGCATTGTCAATCCATGTATCGATCAAATAGGTAGTTAGTTAATTTTACCTTGTTAAAGTCATTTCTACTCGAAGAACCTTAGGAAAATTGCGACTTTCCTATAGATAATAATACGTTGAGGTATCATCATTTTTTTATTTATTATTACCCTTCAAATAATAGCTAGAGTCAAGTTAAGGATCACTGCAAATGTTTTGCGCGGCGATCAAATAGGTAGTTAGGCATTTTTGTCATATTATGCTCTTTTCTGTTTGAAGAATTGCCGAAAACTCCCACCTATTGATTATATAATCCTTTGTTGAAGTACCCTAATTTTTTATTTACTAGTTATCTTGAAATATTAAACATTGTCAATCCAAATATCGATCAAATATGTGGTTAGTTAATTTCACCTTCTTAAAGTCACTTCTACTCGAAGAACCTTAGGAAAATTGCGACTTTTGTATAGATAACACTATGTTGATGTATCATCATTTTTTTATTTATTATTACTCTTCAAATAACAGCAAGAGTAAAGTTAAGGATCACTGCAAATGTTTTGTGCGGCGATCAAATATGTAGTTAGGCATTTTTTGTCATATTATGCTCTTTTCTGTTTGAAGAATTGCCGAAAACTCCCACCTATTGATTATATAATCCTTTGTTGAAGTACTCTAATTTTTTATTTATTAGTTATCTTGAAATATTAAACATTGTCAATCCAAGTATCGATCAAATAGGTGGTTAGTTAATTTCACCTTCTTAATGTCATTTCTACTCGAAGAATCTTAGGAAAATTGCGACTTTTCTATAGATAACACTATGTTGAGGTATCATCATTTTTTATATGTTATAACGATTCAAATAATAGCTAGAGTGAAGTTAAGGATCACTGCAATTGTTTTGCGCGGCCATCAAATAGTTAGTTAGGCATTTTTGTCATATTGTGCTCTTTTCTGTTTGACGAATTGCTGAAAACTCATACCTATTGAATATATAATCCTTTGTTGAAGTACCCTAATTTTTTATTTATTTGTTATCTTAAAATTTTATGCATTGTCAATCCATGTATCGATCAAATAGGTAGTTAGTTAATTTTACCTTGTTAAAGTCATTTCTACTCGAAGAACCTTAGGAAAATTGCGACTTTCCTATAGATAATAATATGTTGAGGTATCATCATTTTTTTATTTATTATTACCCTTCAAATAATAGCTAGAGTCAAGTTAAGGATCACTGCAAATGTTTTGCGCGGCGATCAAATAGGTAGTTAGGCATTTTTGTCATATTATGCTCTTTTCTGTTTGAAGAATTGCCGAAAACTCCCACCTATTGATTATATAATCCTTTGTTGAAGTACTCTAATTTTTTATTTACTAGTTATCTTGAAATATTAAACATTGTCAATCCAAGTATCGATCAAATAGGTGGTTAGTTAATTTCACCTTCTTAAAGTCATTTCTACTCGAAGAACCTTAGGAAAATTGCGACTTTTCTATAGATAACACTATGTTGAGGTATTATCATTTTTTATATGTTATAACGATTCAAATAATAGCTAGACTGAAGTTAAGGATCACTGCAATTGTTTTGCGCGGCCATCAAATAGTTAGTTAGGCATTTTTGTCATATTGTGCTCTTTTCTGTTTGACGAATTGCTGAAAACTCCTACCTATTGAATATATAATCCTTTGTTGAAGTACCCTAATTTTTTATTTATTTGTTATCTTAAAATTTTATGCATTGTCAATCCATGTATCGATCAAATAGCTAGTTAGTTAATTTTACCTTGTTAAAGTCATTTCTACTCGAAGAACCTTTGGAAAATTGCGACTTTCCTATAGATAATAATAAGTTGAGGTATCATCATTTTTTTATTTATTATTACCCTTCAAATAATAGCTAGAGTCAAGTTAAGGATCACTGCAAATGTTTTGCGCGGCGATCAAATAGGTAGTTAGGCATTTTTGTCATATTATGCTCTTTTCTGTTTGAAGAATTGCCGAAAACTCCCACCTATTGATTATATAATCCTTTGTTGAAGTACCCTAATTTTTTATTTACTAGTTATCTTGAAATATTAAACATTGTCAATCCAAATATCGATCAAATATGTGGTTAGTTAATTTCACCTTCTTAAAGTCACTTCTACTCGAAGAACCTTAGGAAAATTGCGACTTTTGTATAGATAACACTATGTTGATGTATCATCATTTTTTTATTTATTATTACTCTTCAAATAACAGCAAGAGTAAAGTTAAGGATCACTGCAAATGTTTTGTGCGGCGATCAAATATGTAGTTAGGCATTTTTTGTCATATTATGCTCTTTTCTGTTTGAAGAATTGCCGAAAACTCCCACCTATTGATTATATAATCCTTTGTTGAAGTACTCTAATTTTTTATTTACTAGTTATCTTGAAATATTAAACATTGTCAATCCAAGTATCGATCAAATAGGTGGTTAGTTAATTTCACCTTCTTAATGTCATTTCTACTCGAAGAACCTTAGGAAAATTGCGACTTTTCTATAGATAACACTATGTTGAGGTATCATCATTTTTTATATGTTATAACGATTCAAATAATAGCTAGAGTGAAGTTAAGGATCACTGCAATTGTTTTGCGCGGCCATCAAATAGTTAGTTAGGCATTTTTGTCATATTGTGCTCTTTTCTGTTTGACGAATTGCTGAAAACTCCTACCTATTGAATATATAATCCTTTGTTGAAGTACCCTAATTTTTTATTTACTAGTTATCTTGAAATATTAAGCATTGTCAATCCAAGTATCGATCAAATAGGTAGTTAGTTAATTTCACCTTCTTAAAGTCATTTCTACTCGAAGAACCTTAGGAAAATTGCGACTTTTGTATAGATAACACTATGTTGATGTATCATCATTTTTTTATTTATTATTTCGCTTCAAATAATAGCAATAGCTAGAGTCAAGTTAAGGATCACTGCAAATGTTTTGCGCGGCGATCAACTAGGTAGTTATGCATTTTTGTCATATTATGCTCTTTTCTGTTTGAAGAATTGCCGAAAACTCCCACCTATTGATTATATAATCCTTTGTTGAAGTACTCTAATTTTTTATTTACTAGTTATCTTGAAATATTAAACATTGTCAATCCAAGTATCGATCAAATAGGTGGTTAGTTAATTTCACCTTCTTAAAGTCATTTCTAGTCGAAGAACCTTAGGAAAATTGCGACTTTTCTATAGATAACACAATGTTGAGGTATTATCATTTTTTATATGTTATAACGATTCAAATAATAGCTAGACTGAAGTTAAGGATCACTGCAATTGTTTTGCGCGGCCATCAAATAGTTAGTTAGGCATTTTTGTCATATTGTGCTCTTTTCTGTTTGACGAATTGCTGAAAACTCCTACCTATTGAATATATAATCCTTTGTTGAAGTATCCTAATTTTTTATTTATTTGTTATCTTAAAATTTTATGCATTGTCAATCCATGTATCGATCAAATAGGTAGTTAGTTAATTTTACCTTGTTAAAGTCATTTCTACTCGAAGAACCTTAGGAAAATTGCGACTTTCCTATAGATAATAATATGTTGAGGTATCATCATTTTTTTATTTATTATTACCCTTCAAATAATAGCTAGAGTCAAGTTAAGGATCACTGCAAATGTTTTGCGCGGCGATCAAATAGGTAGTTAGGCATTTTTGTCATATTATGCTCTTTTCTGTTTGAAGAATTGCCGAAAACTCCCACCTATTGATTATATAATCCTTTGTTGAAGTACTCTAATTTTTTATTTACTAGTTATCTTGAAATATTAAACATTGTCAATCCAAGTATCGATCAAATAGGTGGTTAGTTAATTTCACCTTCTTAAAGTCATTTCTACTCGAAGAACCTTAGGAAAATTGCGACTTTTCTATAGATAACACTATGTTGAGGTATTATCATTTTTTATATGTTATAACGATTCAAATAATAGCTAGACTGAAGTTAAGGATCACTGCAATTGTTTTGCGCGGCCATCAAATAGTTAGTTAGGCATTTTTGTCATATTGTGCTCTTTTCTTTTTGACGAATTGCTGAAAACTCCTACCTATTGAATATATAATCCTTTGTTGAAGTACCCTAATTTTTTATTTATTTGTTATCTTAAAATTTTATGCATTGTCAATCCATGTATCGATCAAATAGGTAGTTAGTTAATTTTACCTTGTTAAAGTCATTTCTACTCGAAGAACCTTAGGAAAATTGCGACTTTCCAATAGATAATAATATGTTGAGGTATCATCATTTTTTTATTTATTATTACCCTTCAAATAATAGCTAGAGTCAAGTTAAGGATCACTGCAAATGTTTTGCGCGGCGATCAAATAGGTAGTTAGGCATTTTTGTCATATTATGCTCTTTTCTGTTTGAAGAATTGCCGAAAACTCCCACCTATTGATTATATAATCCTTTGTTGAAGTACTCTAATTTTTTATTTACTAGTTATCTTGAAATATTAAACATTGTCAATCCAAGTATCGATCAAATAGGTGGTTAGTTAATTTCACCTTCTTAAAGTCATTTCTACTCGAAGAACCTTAGGAAAATTGCGACTTTTCTATAGATAACACTATGTTGAGGTATTATCATTTTTTATATGTTATAACGATTCAAATAATAGCTAGACTGAAGTTAAGGATCACTGCAATTGTTTTGCGCGGCCATCAAATAGTTAGTTAGGCATTTTTGTCATATTGTGCTCTTTTCTGTTTGACGAATTGCTGAAAACTCCTACCTATTGAATATATAATCCTTTGTTGAAGTACCCTAATTTTTTATTTATTTGTTATCTTAAAATTTTATGCATTGTCAATCCATGTATCGATCAAATAGGTAGTTAGTTAATTTTACCTTGTTAAAGTCATTTCTACTCGAAGAACCTTAGGAAAATTGCGACTTTCCTATAGATAATAATATGTTGAGGTATCATCATTTTTTTATTTATTATTACCCTTCAAATAATAGCTAGAGTCAAGTTAAGGATCACTGCAAATGTTTTGCGCGGCGATCAAATAGGTAGTTAGGCATTTTTGTCATATTATGCTCTTTTCTGTTTGAAGAATTGCCGAAAACTCCCACCTATTGATTATATAATCCTTTGTTGAAGTACCCTAATTTTTTATTTACTAGTTATCTTGAAATATTAAACATTGTCAATCCAAATATCGATCAAATATGTGGTTAGTTAATTTCACCTTCTTAAAGTCACTTCTACTCGAAGAACCTTAGGAAAATTGCGACTTTTGTATAGATAACACTATGTTGATGTATCATCATTTTTTTATTTATTATTACTCTTCAAATAACAGCAAGAGTAAAGTTAAGGATCACTGCAAATGTTTTGTGCGGCGATCAAATATGTAGTTAGGCATTTTTTGTCATATTATGCTCTTTTCTGTTTGAAGAATTGCCGAAAACTCCCACCTATTGATTATATAATCCTTTGTTGAAGTACTCTAATTTTTTATTTATTAGTTATCTTGAAATATTAAACATTGTCAATCCAAGTATCGATCAAATAGGTGGTTAGTTAATTTCACCTTCTTAATGTCATTTCTACTCGAAGAACCTTAGGAAAATTGCGACTTTTCTATAGATAACACTATGTTGAGGTATCATCATTTTTTATATGTTATAACGATTCAAATAATAGCTAGAGTGAAGTTAAGGATCACTGCAATTGTTTTGCGCGGCCATCAAATAGTTAGTTAGGCATTTTTGTCATATTGTGCTCTTTTCTGTTTGACGAATTGCTGAAAACTCCTACCTATTGAATATATAATCCTTTGTTGAAGTACCCTAATTTTTTATTTATTGGTTATCTTGAAATATTAAGCATTGTCAATCCAAGTATCGATCAAATAGGTAGTTAGTTAATTTCACCTTCTTAAAGTCATTTCTACTCGAAGAACCTTAGGAAAATTGCGACTTTTGTATAGATAACACTATGTTGATGTATCATCATTTTTTTATTTATTATTTCGCTTCAAATAATAGAAATAGCTAGAGTCAAGTTAAGGATCACTGCAAATGTTTTGCGCGGCGATCAACTAGGTAGTTATGCATTTTTGTCATATTATGCTCTTTTCTGTTTGAAGAATTGCCGAAAACTCCCACCTATTGATTATATAATCCTTTGTTGAAGTACTCTAATTTTTTATTTACTAGTTATCTTGAAATATTAAACATTGTCAATCAAAGTATCGATCAAATAGGTGGTTAGTTAATTTCACCTTCTTAAAGTCATTTCTACTCGAAGAACCTTAGGAAAATTGCGACTTTTCTATAGATAACACTATGTTGAGGTATTATCATTTTTTATATGTTATAACGATTCAAATAATAGCTAGACTGAAGTTAAGGATCACTGCAATTGTTTTGCGCGGCCATCAAA
Organism: Rhodomyrtus psidioides; assembly: GCA_021437785.1. Taxonomy (NCBI): domain Eukaryota; kingdom Viridiplantae; phylum Streptophyta; class Magnoliopsida; order Myrtales; family Myrtaceae; genus Rhodomyrtus; species Rhodomyrtus psidioides. The sequence goes on from JAILYB010000117.1 coordinate 99,458, forward strand.
TAGTTAGTTAGGCATTTTTGTCATATTGTGCTCTTTTCTGTTTGACGAATTGCTGAAAACTCCTACCTATTGAATATATAATCCTTTGTTGAAGTACCCTAATTTTTTTTTTATTTGTTATCTTAAAATTTTATGCATTGTCAATCCATGTATCGATCAAATAGGTAGTTAGTTAATTTTACCTTGTTAAAGTCATTTCTACTCGAAGAACCTTTGGAAAATTGCGACTTTCCTATAGATAATAATATGTTGAGGTATCATCATTTTTTTATTTATTATTACCCTTCAAATAATAGCTAGAGTCAAGTTAAGGATCACTGCAAATGTTTTGCGCGGCGATCAAATAGGTAGTTAGGCATTTTTGTCATATTATGCTCTTTTCTGTTTGAAGAATTGCCGAAAACTCCCACCTATTGATTATATAATCCTTTGTTGAAGTACCCTAATTTTTTATTTACTAGTTATCTTGAAATATTAAACATTGTCAATCCAAATATCGATCAAATATGTGGTTAGTTAATTTCACCTTCTTAAAGTCACTTCTACTCGAAGAACCTTTAGAAAATTGCGACTTTTCTATAGATAACACTATGTTGATGTATCATCATTTTTTTATTTATTATTACACTTCAAATAATAGCAAGAGTAAAGTTAAGGATCACTGCAAATGTTTTGTGCGGCGATCAAATATGTAGTTAGGCATTTTTTGTCATATTATGCTCTTTTCTGTTTGAAGAATTGCCGAAAACTCCCACCTATTGATTATATAATCCTTTGTTGAAGTACTCTAATTTTTTATTTACTAGTTATCTTGAAATATTAAACATTGTCAATCCAAGTATCGATCAAATAGGTGGTTAGTTAATTTCACCTTCTTAAAATCATTTCTACTCGAAGAACCTTAGGAAAATTGCGACTTTTCTATAGATAACACTATGTTGAGGTATCATCATTTTTTATATGTTATAACGATTCAAATAATAGCTAGAGTGAAGTTAAGGATCACTGCAATTGTTTTGCGCGGCCATCAAATAGTTAGTTAGGCATTTTTGTCATATTGTGCTCTTTTCTGTTTGACGAATTGCTGAAAACACCTACCTATTGAATATATAATCCTTTGTTGAAGTACCCTAATTTTTTATTTATTAGTTATCTTGAAATATTAAGCATTGTCAATCCAAGTATCGATCAAATAGGTAGTTAGTTAATTTCACCTTCTTAAAGTCATTTCTACTCGAAGAACCTTAGGAAAATTGCGACTTTTGTATAGATAACACTATGTTGATGTATCATCATTTTTTTATTTATTTTTACGCTTCAAATAATAGCAATAGCTAGAGTCAAGTTAAGGATCACTGCAAATGTTTTGCGCGGCGATCAAATAGGTAGTTAGGCATTTTTGTCATATTATGCTCTTTTCTGTTTGAAGAATTTCCGAAAACTCCCACCTATTGATTATATAATCCTTTGTTGAAGTACTCTAATTTTTTATTTACTAGTTATCTTGAAATATTAAACATTGTCAATCCAAGTATCGATCAAATAGGTGGTTTGTTAATTTCACCTTCTTAAAGTCATTTCTACTCGAAGAACCTTAGGAAAATTGCGACTTTTCTATAGATAACACTATGTTGAGGTTTCATCATTTTTTCTATGTTATAACGATTCAAATAATAGCTAGAGTGAAGTTAAGGATCACTGCAATTGTTTTGCGCGGCCATCAAATAGTTAGTTAGGCATTTTTGTCATATTGTGCTCTTTTCAGTATGACAAATTGCTGAAAACTCCTACCTATTGAATATATAATCCTTTGTTGGAGTACCCTAATTTTTTATTTATTAGTTATCTTGAAATATTAAGCATTGTCAATCCAAGTATCGATCAAATAGGTAGTTAGTTAATTTCACTTTCTTAAAGTCATTTCTACTCGAAGAACCTTTGGAAAATTGCGACTTTTGTATAGATAACACTATGTTGATGTATCATCATTTTTTTATTTATTATTACTCTTCAAATAATAGCAAGAGTAAAGTTAAGGATCGCTGCAAATGTTTTGTGCGGCGATCAAATATGTAGTTAGGCCTTTTTTGTCATATTATGCTCTTTTCTGTTTGAAGAATTGCCGAAAACTCCCACCTATTGATTATATAATCCTTTGTTGAAGTACTCTAATTTTTTATTAACTAGTTATCTTGAAATATTAAACATTGTCAATCCAAGTACCGATCAAATAGGCAGTTAGTTAATTTCACCTTCTTAAAGTCATTTCTACTCGAAGAACCTTTAGAAAATTGCGACTTTTCTATAGATAACACTATGTTGAGGTTTCATCATTTTTTTATATGTTATAACGATTCAAATAATAGCTAGAGTGAAGTTAAGGGTCACTGCAAATGTTTTGCGCGGCCATCAAATAGTTAGTTAGGCATTTTTGTCATATTATGCTCTTTTCTGTTTGACGAATTGCTGAAAACTCCTACCTATTGAATATATAATCCTTTGTTGAAGTACCCCAATTTTTTATTTTTTAGTTATCTTGAAATATTAAGCATTGTCAATCCAAGTATCGATCAAATGGGTAGTTAGTTAATTTCACCTTCTTAAAGTCATTTCTACTCGAAGAACCTTAGGAAAATTGCGACTTTTGTATAGATAACACTATGTTGATGTATCATCATTTTTTTATTTATTATTACGCTTTAAATAATAGCAATAGCTAGAGTCAAGTTAAGGATCACTGCAAATATTTTGCACGGCGATCAAATAGGTAGTTAGGCATTTTTGTCATATTATGCTCTTTTCTGTTTGAAGAATTGCCGAAAACTCCTACCTATTGAATATATAATCCTTTGTTGAAGTACCCTAATTTTTTATTTACTAGTTATCTTGAAATTTTAAGCATTGTCAATCCATGTATCGATCAAATAGGTAGTTAGTTAATTTTACCTTCTTAAAGTCATTTCTACTCGAAGAACTTTAGGAAAATTCCGACTTTTCTATTGATAACACTATGTTGAGGTATCATAATTTTTTTATTTATTATTACGCTTCAAATAATAGCCAGAGTCAAGTTAAGGATCACTGCAAAACTTTTGCGCGGCGATCAAATAGGTAGTTACGCATTTTTGTCATATTATGCTCTTTTTTGCTTGAAGAATTGCCGAAAACTCCTACCTGTTGATTATTTAATCCTTTGTTGAAGTACGCTAATTTTTTATTTACTAGTTATCTTGAAATATTAAACATTGTCAATCCAAGTATCGATCAAATTGGTGGTTGGTTAATTTCACCTTCTTAAAATCATTTCTACTCGAAGAACCTTAGGAAAATTGCGACTTTTCTATAAATAACACTATGTTGAGGTATCATCATTTTTTTATATGTTAGAACGATTCAAATAATAGCTAGAGTGAAGTTAAGGGTCACTGCAAATGTTTTGCGCGGCCATCAAATAGTTAGTTAGGCATTTTTGTCATATTATGCTCTTTTCTGTTTGACGAATTGCTGAAAACTCCTACCTATTGAATATATAATCCTTTGTTGAAGTACCCCAATTTTTTATTTTTTAGTTATCTTGAAATATTAAGCATTGTCAATCCAAGTATCGATCAAATGGGTAGTTAGTTAATTTCACCTTCTTAAAGTCATTTCTACTCGAAGAACCTTAGGAAAATTGCGACTTTTGTATAGATAACACTATGTTGATGTATCATCATTTTTTTATTTATTATTACGCTTTAAATAATAGCAATAGCTAGAGTCAAGTTAAGGATCACTGCAAATATTTTGCACGGCGATCAAATAGGTAGTTAGGCATTTTTGTCATATTATGCTCTTTTCTGTTTGAAGAATTGCCGAAAACTCCTACCTATTGAATATATAATCCTTTGTTGAAGTACCCTAATTTTTTATTTACTAGTTATCTTGAAATTTTAAGCATTGTCAATCCATGTATCGATCAAATAGGTGGTTAGTTAATTTCACCTTCTTAAAGTCATTTCTAGTCGAAGAACCTTAGGAAAATTGCGACTTTTCTATAGATAACACAATGTTGAGGTATTATCATTTTTTATATGTTATAACGATTCAAATAATAGCTAGACTGAAGTTAAGGATCACTGCAATTGTTTTGCGCGGCCATCAAATAGTTAGTTAGGCATTTTTGTCATATTGTGCTCTTTTCTGTTTGACGAATTGCTGAAAACTCCTACCTATTGAATATATAATCCTTTGTTGAAGTATCCTAATTTTTTATTTATTTGTTATCTTAAAATTTTATGCATTGTCAATCCATGTATCGATCAAATAGGTAGTTAGTTAATTTTACCTTGTTAAAGTCATTTCTACTCGAAGAACCTTAGGAAAATTGCGACTTTCCTATAGATAATAATATGTTGAGGTATCATCATTTTTTTATTTATTATTACCCTTCAAATAATAGCTAGAGTCAAGTTAAGGATCACTGCAAATGTTTTGCGCGGCGATCAAATAGGTAGTTAGGCATTTTTGTCATATTATGCTCTTTTCTGTTTGAAGAATTGCCGAAAACTCCCACCTATTGATTATATAATCCTTTGTTGAAGTACTCTAATTTTTTATTTACTAGTTATCTTGAAATATTAAACATTGTCAATCCAAGTATCGATCAAATAGGTGGTTAGTTAATTTCACCTTCTTAAAGTCATTTCTACTCGAAGAACCTTAGGAAAATTGCGACTTTTCTATAGATAACACTATGTTGAGGTATTATCATTTTTTATATGTTATAACGATTCAAATAATAGCTAGACTGAAGTTAAGGATCACTGCAATTGTTTTGCGCGGCCATCAAATAGTTAGTTAGGCATTTTTGTCATATTGTGCTCTTTTCTTTTTGACGAATTGCTGAAAACTCCTACCTATTGAATATATAATCCTTTGTTGAAGTACCCTAATTTTTTATTTATTTGTTATCTTAAAATTTTATGCATTGTCAATCCATGTATCGATCAAATAGGTAGTTAGTTAATTTTACCTTGTTAAAGTCATTTCTACTCGAAGAACCTTAGGAAAATTGCGACTTTCCAATAGATAATAATATGTTGAGGTATCATCATTTTTTTATTTATTATTACCCTTCAAATAATAGCTAGAGTCAAGTTAAGGATCACTGCAAATGTTTTGCGCGGCGATCAAATAGGTAGTTAGGCATTTTTGTCATATTATGCTCTTTTCTGTTTGAAGAATTGCCGAAAACTCCCACCTATTGATTATATAATCCTTTGTTGAAGTACTCTAATTTTTTATTTACTAGTTATCTTGAAATATTAAACATTGTCAATCCAAGTATCGATCAAATAGGTGGTTAGTTAATTTCACCTTCTTAAAGTCATTTCTACTCGAAGAACCTTAGGAAAATTGCGACTTTTCTATAGATAACACTATGTTGAGGTATTATCATTTTTTATATGTTATAACGATTCAAATAATAGCTAGACTGAAGTTAAGGATCACTGCAATTGTTTTGCGCGGCCATCAAATAGTTAGTTAGGCATTTTTGTCATATTGTGCTCTTTTCTGTTTGACGAATTGCTGAAAACTCCTACCTATTGAATATATAATCCTTTGTTGAAGTACCCTAATTTTTTATTTATTTGTTATCTTAAAATTTTATGCATTGTCAATCCATGTATCGATCAAATAGGTAGTTAGTTAATTTTACCTTGTTAAAGTCATTTCTACTCGAAGAACCTTAGGAAAATTGCGACTTTCCTATAGATAATAATATGTTGAGGTATCATCATTTTTTTATTTATTATTACCCTTCAAATAATAGCTAGAGTCAAGTTAAGGATCACTGCAAATGTTTTGCGCGGCGATCAAATAGGTAGTTAGGCATTTTTGTCATATTATGCTCTTTTCTGTTTGAAGAATTGCCGAAAACTCCCACCTATTGATTATATAATCCTTTGTTGAAGTACCCTAATTTTTTATTTACTAGTTATCTTGAAATATTAAACATTGTCAATCCAAATATCGATCAAATATGTGGTTAGTTAATTTCACCTTCTTAAAGTCACTTCTACTCGAAGAACCTTAGGAAAATTGCGACTTTTGTATAGATAACACTATGTTGATGTATCATCATTTTTTTATTTATTATTACTCTTCAAATAACAGCAAGAGTAAAGTTAAGGATCACTGCAAATGTTTTGTGCGGCGATCAAATATGTAGTTAGGCATTTTTTGTCATATTATGCTCTTTTCTGTTTGAAGAATTGCCGAAAACTCCCACCTATTGATTATATAATCCTTTGTTGAAGTACTCTAATTTTTTATTTATTAGTTATCTTGAAATATTAAACATTGTCAATCCAAGTATCGATCAAATAGGTGGTTAGTTAATTTCACCTTCTTAATGTCATTTCTACTCGAAGAACCTTAGGAAAATTGCGACTTTTCTATAGATAACACTATGTTGAGGTATCATCATTTTTTATATGTTATAACGATTCAAATAATAGCTAGAGTGAAGTTAAGGATCACTGCAATTGTTTTGCGCGGCCATCAAATAGTTAGTTAGGCATTTTTGTCATATTGTGCTCTTTTCTGTTTGACGAATTGCTGAAAACTCCTACCTATTGAATATATAATCCTTTGTTGAAGTACCCTAATTTTTTATTTATTGGTTATCTTGAAATATTAAGCATTGTCAATCCAAGTATCGATCAAATAGGTAGTTAGTTAATTTCACCTTCTTAAAGTCATTTCTACTCGAAGAACCTTAGGAAAATTGCGACTTTTGTATAGATAACACTATGTTGATGTATCATCATTTTTTTATTTATTATTTCGCTTCAAATAATAGAAATAGCTAGAGTCAAGTTAAGGATCACTGCAAATGTTTTGCGCGGCGATCAACTAGGTAGTTATGCATTTTTGTCATATTATGCTCTTTTCTGTTTGAAGAATTGCCGAAAACTCCCACCTATTGATTATATAATCCTTTGTTGAAGTACTCTAATTTTTTATTTACTAGTTATCTTGAAATATTAAACATTGTCAATCAAAGTATCGATCAAATAGGTGGTTAGTTAATTTCACCTTCTTAAAGTCATTTCTACTCGAAGAACCTTAGGAAAATTGCGACTTTTCTATAGATAACACTATGTTGAGGTATTATCATTTTTTATATGTTATAACGATTCAAATAATAGCTAGACTGAAGTTAAGGATCACTGCAATTGTTTTGCGCGGCCATCAAATAGTTAGTTAGGCATTTTTGTCATATTGTGCTCTTTTCTGTTTGACGAATTGCTGAAAACTCCTACCTATTGAATATATAATCCTTTGTTGAAGTACCCTAATTTTTTTTTTATTTGTTATCTTAAAATTTTATGCATTGTCAATCCATGTATCGATCAAATAGGTAGTTAGTTAATTTTACCTTGTTAAAGTCATTTCTACTCGAAGAACCTTTGGAAAATTGCGACTTTCCTATAGATAATAATATGTTGAGGTATCATCATTTTTTTATTTATTATTACCCTTCAAATAATAGCTAGAGTCAAGTTAAGGATCACTGCAAATGTTTTGCGCGGCGATCAAATAGGTAGTTAGGCATTTTTGTCATATTATGCTCTTTTCTGTTTGAAGAATTGCCGAAAACTCCCACCTATTGATTATATAATCCTTTGTTGAAGTACCCTAATTTTTTATTTACTAGTTATCTTGAAATATTAAACATTGTCAATCCAAATATCGATCAAATATGTGGTTAGTTAATTTCACCTTCTTAAAGTCACTTCTACTCGAAGAACCTTTAGAAAATTGCGACTTTTCTATAGATAACACTATGTTGATGTATCATCATTTTTTTATTTATTATTACACTTCAAATAATAGCAAGAGTAAAGTTAAGGATCACTGCAAATGTTTTGTGCGGCGATCAAATATGTAGTTAGGCATTTTTTGTCATATTATGCTCTTTTCTGTTTGAAGAATTGCCGAAAACTCCCACCTATTGATTATATAATCCTTTGTTGAAGTACTCTAATTTTTTATTTACTAGTTATCTTGAAATATTAAACATTGTCAATCCAAGTATCGATCAAATAGGTGGTTAGTTAATTTCACCTTCTTAAAATCATTTCTACTCGAAGAACCTTAGGAAAATTGCGACTTTTCTATAGATAACACTATGTTGAGGTATCATCATTTTTTATATGTTATAACGATTCAAATAATAGCTAGAGTGAAGTTAAGGATCACTGCAATTGTTTTGCGCGGCCATCAAATAGTTAGTTAGGCATTTTTGTCATATTGTGCTCTTTTCTGTTTGACGAATTGCTGAAAACACCTACCTATTGAATATATAATCCTTTGTTGAAGTACCCTAATTTTTTATTTATTAGTTATCTTGAAATATTAAGCATTGTCAATCCAAGTATCGATCAAATAGGTAGTTAGTTAATTTCACCTTCTTAAAGTCATTTCTACTCGAAGAACCTTAGGAAAATTGCGACTTTTGTATAGATAACACTATGTTGATGTATCATCATTTTTTTATTTATTTTTACGCTTCAAATAATAGCAATAGCTAGAGTCAAGTTAAGGATCACTGCAAATGTTTTGCGCGGCGATCAAATAGGTAGTTAGGCATTTTTGTCATATTATGCTCTTTTCTGTTTGAAGAATTTCCGAAAACTCCCACCTATTGATTATATAATCCTTTGTTGAAGTACTCTAATTTTTTATTTACTAGTTATCTTGAAATATTAAACATTGTCAATCCAAGTATCGATCAAATAGGTGGTTTGTTAATTTCACCTTCTTAAAGTCATTTCTACTCGAAGAACCTTAGGAAAATTGCGACTTTTCTATAGATAACACTATGTTGAGGTTTCATCATTTTTTCTATGTTATAACGATTCAAATAATAGCTAGAGTGAAGTTAAGGATCACTGCAATTGTTTTGCGCGGCCATCAAATAGTTAGTTAGGCATTTTTGTCATATTGTGCTCTTTTCAGTATGACAAATTGCTGAAAACTCCTACCTATTGAATATATAATCCTTTGTTGGAGTACCCTAATTTTTTATTTATTAGTTATCTTGAAATATTAAGCATTGTCAATCCAAGTATCGATCAAATAGGTAGTTAGTTAATTTCACTTTCTTAAAGTCATTTCTACTCGAAGAACCTTTGGAAAATTGCGACTTTTGTATAGATAACACTATGTTGATGTATCATCATTTTTTTATTTATTATTACTCTTCAAATAATAGCAAGAGTAAAGTTAAGGATCGCTGCAAATGTTTTGTGCGGCGATCAAATATGTAGTTAGGCCTTTTTTGTCATATTATGCTCTTTTCTGTTTGAAGAATTGCCGAAAACTCCCACCTATTGATTATATAATCCTTTGTTGAAGTACTCTAATTTTTTATTAACTAGTTATCTTGAAATATTAAACATTGTCAATCCAAGTACCGATCAAATAGGCAGTTAGTTAATTTCACCTTCTTAAAGTCATTTCTACTCGAAGAACCTTTAGAAAATTGCGACTTTTCTATAGATAACACTATGTTGAGGTTTCATCATTTTTTTATATGTTATAACGATTCAAATAATAGCTAGAGTGAAGTTAAGGGTCACTGCAAATGTTTTGCGCGGCCATCAAATAGTTAGTTAGGCATTTTTGTCATATTATGCTCTTTTCTGTTTGACGAATTGCTGAAAACTCCTACCTATTGAATATATAATCCTTTGTTGAAGTACCCCAATTTTTTATTTTTTAGTTATCTTGAAATATTAAGCATTGTCAATCCAAGTATCGATCAAATGGGTAGTTAGTTAATTTCACCTTCTTAAAGTCATTTCTACTCGAAGAACCTTAGGAAAATTGCGACTTTTGTATAGATAACACTATGTTGATGTATCATCATTTTTTTATTTATTATTACGCTTTAAATAATAGCAATAGCTAGAGTCAAGTTAAGGATCACTGCAAATATTTTGCACGGCGATCAAATAGGTAGTTAGGCATTTTTGTCATATTATGCTCTTTTCTGTTTGAAGAATTGCCGAAAACTCCTACCTATTGAATATATAATCCTTTGTTGAAGTACCCTAATTTTTTATTTACTAGTTATCTTGAAATTTTAAGCATTGTCAATCCATGTATCGATCAAATAGGTAGTTAGTTAATTTTACCTTCTTAAAGTCATTTCTACTCGAAGAACTTTAGGAAAATTCCGACTTTTCTATTGATAACACTATGTTGAGGTATCATAATTTTTTTATTTATTATTACGCTTCAAATAATAGCCAGAGTCAAGTTAAGGATCACTGCAAAACTTTTGCGCGGCGATCAAATAGGTAGTTACGCATTTTTGTCATATTATGCTCTTTTTTGCTTGAAGAATTGCCGAAAACTCCTACCTGTTGATTATTTAATCCTTTGTTGAAGTACGCTAATTTTTTATTTACTAGTTATCTTGAAATATTAAACATTGTCAATCCAAGTATCGATCAAATTGGTGGTTGGTTAATTTCACCTTCTTAAAATCATTTCTACTCGAAGAACCTTAGGAAAATTGCGACTTTTCTATAAATAACACTATGTTGAGGTATCATCATTTTTTTATATGTTAGAACGATTCAAATAATAGCTAGAGTGAAGTTAAGGATCACTGCAAATGTTTTGCGCGGCCATCAAATAGTTAGTTAGGCATTTTTCTCATATTATGCTCTTTTCGGTATGACGAATTGCTGAAAACTCCTACCTATTGAATATATAATCCTTTGTTGAAGTACGCTAATTTTTTATTTACTAGTTGTCTCGAAATATTAAGCATTGTCAATCCAAGTATCGATCAAATAGGTAGTTAGTTAATTTCACCTTCTTAAAGTCATTTCTACTCGAAGAACCTTAGGAAAATTGCGACTTTTGTATAGATAACACTATGTTGATGTATCATCATTTTTTTTATTTATTATTACGCTTCACATAATAGCAATAGCTAGAGTAAAGTTAAGGATCACTGCGAATGTTTTGCGCGGCGATCAAATAGGTAGTTAGGCATTTTTGTCATATTATGCTCTTTTGTGTTTGAAGAATTGCCGAAAACTTGATGTATCCTAATTTTTTATTTACTAGTTATCTTGAAATTTTAAGCATTGTCAATCAATGTATCGATCAAATAGGTAGTTAGTTAATTTTACCTTCTTAAAGTCATTTCTACTCGATGAACCTTAGTAAAATTGCGACTTTTCTATTGATAACACTATGTTGAGGTATCATCATTTTTTCATTTATTATTACGCTTCAAATAATAGCTAGAGTCAAGTTAAGGATCACTGCAAATGTTTTGCGCGGCGATCAAATAGGTAGTTAGGCATTTTTGTCATATTATGCTCTTTTCTGTTTGAAGAATTGCCGAAAATTCCTACCTATTGATTATATAATACTTTGTTGAAGTACCCTAATTTTTTAATTACTAGTTAACTTGAAATATTAAACATTCTCAATCCAAGTATCGATTAAATAGGTGGTCTGTTAATTTCACCTTCTTAAAGTCACTTCTACTCGAAGAACCTTAGGAAAATTGCGACTTTTCTATTGATAACACTTTGTTGAGGTATCATCATTTTTTCATTTATTATTACCCTTCAAATAATAGCTAGAGTCAAGTTAAGGATCACTGCAAATGTTTTGCGCGGTGATCAAATATGTAGTTTGGCATTTTTTGTCATATTGTGCTCATTTCGGTTTGACGAATTGCCGAAAAGTCCTACCTATTGAATATATAATCCTTTGTTGAAGTACCCTAAATTTTTATTTATTAGTTATCATGAAATTTTAAGCATTGTCAATCCAAGTATCGATCAAATAGGTAGTTAGTTAATTTACCTTCTTAAAGTCATTTCTACTCGAAGAACCTTAGGAAAATTGCGACTTTTCTATAGATAACACTATGTTGAGGAATCATCATTTTTTTATTTGTTATTACGCTTGAAAAAATAGCTAGAGTCAAGTTATGGATCGTTGCAAATCTTTTGCGCGGCGATCAAATATGTAGTTAGGCATTTTTGTCATATTATGCTCTTTTCTGTTTGAAGAATTGCCGAAAACTCCTACCTATTGATTATATAATACTTTGTTGAAGTACCCTAATTTTTTAATTACTAGTTAACTTGAAATATTAAACATTCTCAATCCAAGTATCGATTAAATAGGTGGTCTGTTATTTTCACCTTCTTAAAGTCACTTATACTCGAAGAAGCTTAGGAAAAATGCGACTTTTGTATAGATAACACCATGTTGGTGTATCATCTTTTTTTTATTTATTATTACCCTTCAAATAATAGCTAGAGTCAAGTTAAGGATCACAGCAAATGTTTTGCGCGGCGATCAAATATGTAGTTAGGCATTTTTTGTCATATTATGCTCTTTTCTGTTTGAAGAATTGCCGAAAACTCCCTCCTATTGATTATATAATACTTTGTTGAAATACCCTAATTTTTTAATTACTAGTTAACTTGAAATATTAAACATTGTCAATCCAAGTATCGATCAAATAGGTGGTCTGTTAATTTCACATTCTTAATGTCACTTCTACTCGAACAACCTTAGGAAAATTGCGACTTTTGTATAGATAACACTATGTTGATGTATCATCATTTTTTTATTTATTATTACGATTCAAATAATTGCTAGAGTGAAGTTAAGGATAACTGCAAATGTTTTGTGCGGCGATCAAATATGTAGTTAGGCATTTTTGTCATATTATGCTCATTTCTGTTTGACGAATTGCCGAAAACTCCTACCTATTGAATATATAATCATTCGTGGAAGTATCCTAATTTATTATTTATTAGTTATCTTGAAATATTAAGCATTGTCAATCCATGTATCGATCAAACAGGTGGTTAGTTAATTTTACCTTCTTAAAGTCATTTCTACTCGAAGAACCTTAGGAAAATTGCGTCTTTTGTATAGATAACACTATATTGATGTACGATCATTTTTTTATTGATTACTACGCTTCAAATAATAGCTAGAGTCAAGTTAAGGATTACAGCAAATGTTTTGTGCGGCGATCAAATATGTAGTTAGGCATTTTTTGTCATATTATGCTCATTTCTGTTTGACGAATTGCCGAAAACTCCTACCTATTGAATATATAATCCTTTGTTGAAGTACCCCAATTTTTTATTTATTAGTTATCTTGAAATTTTAAGCATTGTCAATCCATGTATCGATCAAATAGGTAGTTAGTTAATTTTACATTCTTAAAGTCATTTCTACTCGAAGAACCTTAGGAAAATTGCGACTTTTCTATTGATAACACTTTGTTGAGGTATCATCATTTTTTTATTTGTTATTACACGTCAAATAATAGCTAGAGACAAGTTAAGGATCACTGCAAATGCTTTGCGCGGCGATCAAATAGGTAGTTAGGCATTTTTGTCATATTATGCTCTTTTCTGTTTGAAGAATTGCCGAAAACTCCCTCCTATTGATTAGATAATCCTTTGTTGAAGTACTCTAATTTTTTATTTACTAGTTATCTTGAAATATTAAACATTGTCAATCCAAGTATCGATCAAATAGGTGGTTAGTTAATTTCACCTTCTTAAAGTCACTTCTACTCGAAGAACCTTACGAAAATTGCGACTTTTGTATAGATAACACTATGTTGATGTATCATCAATTTTTTATTTATTATTACGCTTCAAATAATAGCTAGAGTAAAGTTAAGGATCACTGCAAATGTTTTGGGCGGCGATCAAATATGTAGTTAGGCATTTTTTGTCATATTATGCTCATTTCTGTTTGACGAATTGCCGAAAACTCCTACCTATTGAATATATAATCCTTTGTTGAAGTACCCTAATTTTTTATTTATTTGTTATCTTAAAATTTTAAGCATTGTCAATCCATGTATCGATCAAATAGGTAGTTAGTTAATTTTACCTTGTTAAAGTCATTTCTACTCGAAAAACCTTAGGAAAATTGCGACTATCCTATAGATAACACTATGTTGAGGTATCATCATTTTTTTATTTGTTATTACGCTTCAAATTATAGCTAGAGTCAAGTTAAGGATCACTGCAAATGTTTTGCGCGGCGATCAAATAGGTAGTTAGGCATTTTTGTCATATTATGCACTTTTCTGTTTGAAGAATTGCCGAACACTCCCACCTATTGATTATATAATCCTTTGTTGAAGTACCCAAATTTTTTATTTACTGGTTATCTTGAAATATTAAACATTGTCAATCCAAATATCGATGAAATATGTGGTTAGTTAATTTCACCTTCTTAAAGTCACTTCTACTCGAAGAACCTTAGGAAAATTGCGACTTTTGTATAGATAACACTATGTTGATGTATCATCATTTTTTTATTTATCATTACGCTTCACATAATAGCAATAGCTAGAGTAAAGTTAAGGATCACTGCGAATGTTTTGCGCGGCGATCAAATAGGTAGTTAGGCATTTTTATCATATTATGCTCTTTTATGTTTGAAGAATTGCCGAAAACTCCCACCTATTGATTATATAATCCTTTGTTGAAGTACCCAAATTTTTTATTTACTGGTTATCTTGAAATATTAAACATTGTCAATCCAAATATCGATCAAATATGTGGTTAGTTAATTTCACCTTCTTAAAGTCACTTCTACTCGAAGAACCTTAGGAAAATTGCGACTTTTGTATAGATAACACTATGTTGATGTATCATCATTTTTTTTATTTATTATTACGCTTCACATAATAGCAATAGCTAGAGTAAAGTTAAGGATCACTGCGAATGTTTTGCGCGGCGATCAAATAGGTAGTTAGGCATTTTTGTCATATTATGCTCTTTTATGTTTGAAGAATTGCCGAAAACTCCTACCTATTGAATATATAATCCTTTGTTGATGTATCCTAATTTTTTATTTACTAGTTATCTTGAAATATTAAGCATTGTCAATCAATGTATCGATCAAATAGGTAGTTAGTTAATTTTACCTTCTTAAAGTCATTTCTACTCGAAGAACCTTAGGAAAATTGCGACTTTTCTATTGATAACACTATGTTGAGGTATAATCATTTTTTTATTTATTATTACGCTTCAAATAATAGCTAGTGTCAAGTTAAGGATCACTGCAAATGTTTTGCGCGGCGATCAAATAGGTAGTTAGGCATTTTTGTCATATTATGCTCTTTTCTGTTTGAAGAATTGCCGAAAACTCCCACCTATTGATTATACAATCCTTTGTTGAAGTACCCTAATTTTTTATTTACTAGTTATCTTGAAATATTAAACATTGTCAATCCAAATATCGATCAAATATGTGGTTAGTTAATTTCACATTCTTAAAGTCACTTCTACTCGAAGAACCTTAGGAAAATTGCGACTTTTGTATAGATAACACTATGTTGATGTATCATCATTTTTTTTATTTATTATTACTCTTCAAATAACAGCAAGAGTAAAGTTAAGGATCACTGCAAATGTTTTGTGCGGCGATCAAATATGTAGTTAGGCATTTTTTGTCATATTATGCTCTTTTCTGTTTGAAGAATTGCCGAAAACTCCCACCTATTGATTATATAATCCTTTGTTGAAGTACTCTAATTTTTTATTTACTAGTTATCTTGAAATATTAAACATTGTCAATCCAAGTATCGATCAAATAGGTGGTTAGTTAATTTCACCTTCTTAAAGTTATTTCTACTCGAAGAACCTTAGGAAAATTGCGACTTTTCTATAGATAACACTATGTTGAGGTATCATCATTTTTTATATGTTATAACGATTCAAATAATAGCTAGAGTCAAGTTAAGGATCACTGCAAATGTTTTGTGCGGCGATCAAATATGTAGTTAGGCATTTTTTGTCATATTAAGCTCTTTTCTGTTTGAAGAATTGCCGAAAACTCCCACCTATTGATTATATAATCCTTTGTTGAAGTACTCTAATTTTTTATTTACTAGTTATCTTGAAATATTAAACATTGTCAATCCAAGTATCGATCAAATAGGTGGTTAGTTAATTTCACCTTCTTAAAGTCATTTCTACTCGAAGAACCTTAGGAATATTGCGACTTTTGTATAGATAACACTATGTTGATGTATCATCATTTTTTTATTTATTATTACGCTTCAAATAATAGCAATAGCTAGAGTCAAGTTAAGGATGATTGCAGATGTTTTGCGCGGCGATCAAATAGGTAGTTAGGCATTTTTGTCATATTATGCTCTTTTTTGTTTGAAGAATTGCCGAAAACTCCCACCTATTGATTATATAATCCTTTGTTGAAGTACTCTAATTTTTTATTTACTAGATATCTTGAAATATTAAACATTGTCAATCCAAGTATCGATCAAATAGGTGGTTAGTTAATTTCACCTTCTTAAAGTCACTTCTACTCGAAGAACCTTAGGAAAATTGCGACTTTTGTATAGATAACACTATGTTGATGTATCTTCATTTTTTTATTTATTATTAGGCTTCAAATAATAGCTAGAGTAAAGTTAAGGATCACTGCAAATGTTTTGTGCGGCGATCAAATATGTAGTTAGGCATTTTTTGTCATATTATGCTCATTTCTGTTTGACGAATTACCGAAAACTCCTACCTATTGAATATATAATCCTTTGATGAAGTACCCTAATTTTTTATTAATTAGTTATCTTGAAATTTTAATCATTGTCAATCCATGTATCGATCAAATAGGTAGTTAGTTAATTTTACCTTGTTAAAGTCATTTCTACTCGAAGAACCTTAGGAAAATTGCGACTTTTCTATAGATAACACTATGTTGAGGTATCACCATTTTTTTATATGTTATTACGCTTCAAATAATAGCTAGAGTCAAGTTAAGGATCACTGCAAATGTTTTGCGCGGCGATCAAATAGGTAGTTAGGCATTTTTGTCATATTATGCTCTTTTCTGTTTGAATAATTGCCGAAAACTCCCACCTATTGATTATATAATCCTTTGTTGAAGTACCGTAATTTTTTTTTTACTAGTTATCTTGAAATATTAAACATTGACAGTCCAAGTATCGATCAAATATGTGGTTAGTTAATTTCACCTTCTTATAGTCACTTCTACTCGAAGAACCTTAGGAAAATTGCGACTTTTGTATAGATAACACTATGTAGATGTATCATCATTTTTTTATTTATTATTACGCTTCAAATAATAGCAATAGCTAGAGTCTAGTTAAGGTTCACTGCAAATGTTTTGCGCGGCGATCAAATAGGTAGTTAGGCATTTTTGTCATATTATGCTATTTTCTGTTTGAAGAATTGCCGAAAACTCCCACCTATTGATTATATAATCCTTTGTTGAAGTACGCTAATTTTTTATTTACTAGTTATCTTGAAATATTAAACATTGTCAATCCAAGTATCGATCAAATAGGTGGTTAGTTAATTTCACCTTTTTAAAGTCATTTCTAATCGAAGAACCTTAGGAAAATTGCGACTTTTCTATAAATAACACTATGTTGAGGTATCATCATTTTTTTATATGTTAGAACGATTCAAATAATAGCTAGAGTGAAGTTAAGGATCACTGCAAATGTTTTGCGCGGCCATCAAATAGTTAGTTAGGCATTTTTTTCATATTATGCTCTTTTCGGTATGACGAATTGCTGAAAACTCCTACCTATTGAATATATAATCCTTTGTTGAAGTACGCTAATTTTTTATTTACTAGTTATCTTGAAATATTAAGCATTGTCAATCCAAGTATCGATCAAATATGTAGTTAGTTAATTTCACCTTCTTAAAGTCATTTCTACTCGAAGAACCTTAGGAAAATTGCGACTTTTGTATAGATAACACTATGTTGATGTATCATCATTTTTTTTATTTATTATTACGCTTCACATAATAGCAATAGCTAGAGTAAAGTTAAGGATCACTGCGAATGTTTTGCGCGGTGATCAAATAGGTAGTTAGGCATTTTTGTCATATTATGCTCTTTTATGTTTGAAGAATTGCCGAAAACTCCTACCTATTGAATATATAAACCTTTGTTGATGTATCCTAATTTTTAATTTACTAGTTATCTTGAAATTTTAAGCATTGTCAATCAATGTATCGATCAAATAGGTAGTTAGTTAATTTTACCTTCTTAAAGTCATTTCTACTCGAAGAACCTTAGGAAAATTGTGACTTTTCTATTGATAACACTATGTTGAGGTATCATCATTTTTTCATTTATTATTACGCTTCAAATAATAGCTAGAGTCAAGTTAAGGATCACTGCAAATGTTTTGCGCGGCGATCAAATAGGTAGTTAGGCATTTTTGTCATATTATGCTCTTTTCTGTTTGAAGAATTGCCGAAAACTCCCTCCTATTGATTATATAATACTTTGTTGAAGTACCCTAATTTTTTAATTACTAGTTAACTTGAAATATTAAACATTGTCAATCCAAGTATCGATCAAATAGGTGGTCTGTTAATTTGACCTTCTTAATGTCACTTCTACTCGAACAACCTTAGGAAAATTGCGACTTTTGTATAGATAACACTATGTTGATGTATCATCATTTTTTTAATTTTTTATTACGATTCAAATAATTGCTAGAGTGAAGTTAAGGATCACTGCAAATGTTTTGTGCGGCGATCAAATATGTAGTTAGGCATTTTTGTCATATTATGCTCATTTCTGTTTGACGAATTGCCGAAAACTCCTACCTATTGAATATATAATCATTTGTGGAAGTATCCTAATTTTTTATTTATTAGTTATCTTGAAATATTAAGCATTGTCAATCCATGTATCGATCAAACAGGTGGTTAGTTAATTTTACCTTCTTAAAGTCATTTCTACTCGAAGAACCTTAGGAAAATTGCGACTTTTGTATAGATAACACTATATTGATGTACGATCATTTTTTTATTGATTACTACGCTTCAAATAATAGCTAGAGTCAAGTTAAGGATCACAGCAAATATTTTGCGCGGCGATCAAATAGGTAGTTAGGCATTTTTTGTCATATTAAGCTCATTTCTATTTGACGAATTGCCGAAAACTCCTACCTATTGAATATATAATCCTTTGTTGAAGTACCCTAATTTTTTATTTATTAGTTATCTTGAAATTTTAAGCATTGTCAATCCATGTATCGATCAAATAGGTAGTTAGTTAATTTTACATTCTTAAAGTCATTTCTACTCGAAGAACCTTAGGAAAATTGCGACTTTTCTATTGATAACACTTCGTTGAGGTATCATCATTTTTTTATTTGTTATTACACGTCAAATAATAGCTAGAGACAAGTTAAGGATCACTGCAAATGTTTTACGCGGCGATCAAATAGGTAGTTAGGCATTTTTGTCATATTATGCTCTTTTCTGTTTGAAGAATTGCCGAAAACTCCCTCCTATTGATTAGATAATCCTTTGTTGAAGTACTCTAATTTTTTATTTACTAGTTATCTTGAAATATTAAACATTGTCAATCCAAGTATCGATCAAATAGGTGGTTAGTTAATTTCACCTTCTTAAAGTCACTTCTACTCGAAGAACCTTACGAAAATTGCGACTTTTGTATAGATAACACTATTTTGATGTATCATCATTTTTTTATTTTTTATTACGCTTAAAATAATAGCTAGAGTAAAGTTAAAGATCACTGCAAATGTTTTGGGCGGCGATCAAATATGTAGTTAGGCATTTTTTGTCATATTATGCTCATTTCTGTTTGACGAATTGCCGAAAACTCCTACCTATTGAATATATAATCCTTTGTTGAAGTACCCTAATTTTTTATTTATTAGTTAACTTGAAATTTTTAGCATTGTCAATCCATGTATCGATCAAATAGGTAGTTAGTTAATTTTACCTTGTTAAAGTCATTTCTACTCGAAGAACCTTAGGAAAATTGCGACTATCCTATAGATAACACAATGTTGAGGTATCATCATTTTTTTATTTGTTATTACGCTTCAAATAATAGCTAGAGTCAAGTTAAGGATCACTGCAAATGTTTTGCGCGGCGATCAAATAGGTAGTTAGTCATTTTTGTCATATTATGCACTTTTCTGTTTGAAGAATTGCCGAAAACTCCCACCTATTGATTATATAATCCTTTGTTGAAGTACTCTAATTTTTTATTTACTAGTTATCTTGAAATATTAAACATTGTCAATCCAAGTATCGATCAAATAGGTGCTTAGTTAATTTCACATTCTTAAAGTCATTTCTACTCGAAGAACCTTAGGAAAATTGCGACTTTTCTATAGATAACACTATGTTGAGGTATCATCATTTTTTTATATGTTATAACGATTCAAATAATAGCTAGAGTGAAGTTAAGGATCACTGCAAATGTTTTACGCGGCCATCAAATAGTTAGTTAGGCATTTTTGTCATATTGTGCTCTTTTCTTTTTGCCGAATTGCTGAAAACTCCTACCTATTGAATATATAATCCTTTGTTGAAGTACCCTAATTTTTTATTTATTAGTTATTTTGAAATATTAAGCATTGTCAATCCAAGTATCGATCAAATAGGTAGTTAGTTAATTTCACCTTCTTCAAGTCATTTCTACTAGAAGAACCTTAGGAAAATTGCGACTTTTGTATAGATAACACTATGTTGATGTACGATCATTTTTTTATTGATTACTACGCTTCAAATAATAGCTAGAGTCAAGTTAAGGATCACAGCAAATATTTTGCGACTTTTACATTCTTAAAGTCATTTCTACTCGAAGAACCTTAGGAAAATTGCGACTTTTCTATTGATAACACTTTGTTGAGGTATCATCATTTTTTTATTTGTTATTACACGTCAAATAATAGCTAGAGACAAGTTAAGGATCACTGCAAATGTTTTACGCGGCGATCAAATAGGTAGTTAGGCATTTTTGTCATATTATGCTCTTTTCTGTTTGAAGAATTGCCGAAAACTCCCTCTTATTGATTAGATAATCCTTTGTTGAAGTACCCAAATTTTTTATTTACTGGTTATCTTGAAATATTAAACATTGTCAATCCAAATATCGATCAAATATGTGGTTAGTTAATTTCACCTTCTTAAAGTCACTTCTACTCGAACAACCTTAGGAAAATTGCGACTTTTGTATAGATAACACTATGTTGATGTATCATCATTTTTTTATTTATTATTACGCTTCAAATAATAGCAAGAGTAAAGTTAAGGATCACTGCAAATGTTTTGTGCGGCTATCAAATATGTAGTTAGGCATTTTTTGTCATATTATATCTTTTCTGTTTGAAGAATTGCAGAAAACTCCCACCTATTGATTATATAATCCTTTGTTGAAGTACTCTAATTTTTTATTTACTAGTTATCTTGAAATATTAAACATTGTCAATCCAAGTATCGATCAAATAGGTGCTTAGTTAATTTCACATTCTTAAAGTCATTTCTACTCGAAGAACCTTAGGAAAATTGCGACTTTTCTATAGATAACACTATGTTGAGGTATCATCATTTTTTTATATGTTATAACGATTCAAATAATAGCTAGAGTGAAGTTAAGGATCACTGCAAATGTTTTACGCGGCCATCAAATAGTTAGTTAGGCATTTTTGTCATATTGTGCTATTTTCTTTTTGCCGAATTGCTGAAAACTCCTACCTATTGAATATATAATCCTTTGTTGAAGTACCCTAATTTTTTATTTATTAGTTATTTTGAAATATTAAGCATTGTCAATCCAAGTATCGATCAAATAGGTAGTTAGTTAATTTCACCTTCTTCAAGTCATTTCTACTAGAAGAACCTTAGGAAAATTGCGACTTTTGTATAGATAACACTATGTTGATGTATCATCATTTTTTTTATTTATTATTACGCTTCAAATAATAGCAATAGCTAGAGTAAAGTTAAGGATCACTGCAAATGTTTTGCGCGGCGATCAAAAAGGTAGTTAGGCATTTTTGTCATATTATGCTCTTTTATGTTTGTAGAATTGCCGAAAACTCCTACCTATTGAATATATAATCCTGTGTTGATGTACCCTAATTTTTTATTTACTAGTTATCTTGAAATTTTAAGCATTGTCAATCAATGTATCGATTCAATAGGTAGTTAGTTAATTTTACCATCTTAAAGTCATTTCTACTCGAAGAACCTTAGGAAAATTGCGACTTTTCTATTGATAACACTATGTTGAGGTATCATCATTTTTTCATTTATTATTACGCTTCAAATAATAGCTAGAGTCAAGTTAAGGATCACTGCAAATGTTTTGCGCGGCGATCAAATAGGTAGTTAGGCATTTTTGTCATATTATGCTCTTTTCTGTTTGAAGAATTGCCGAAAACTCCTACCTTTTGATTATATAATACTTTGTTGAAGTACCCTAATTTTTTAATTACTAGTTAACTTGAAATATTAAACATTGTCAATCCAAGTATCGATCAAATCGGTGGTCTGTTAATTCCACCTTCTTAATGTCACTTCTACTCGAAGAACCTTAGGAAAATTGCGACTTTTGTATAGATAACACTATGTTGAGGTATCATCATTTTTTATATGTTATAACGATTCAAATAATAGCTAGAGTGAAGTTAAGGATCACTGCAAATGTTTTGCGCGGCCATCAAATAGTTAGTTAGGCATTTTTGTCATATTATGCTCTTTTCTATTTGACGAAATGCTGAAAACTCCTACCTATTGAATATATAATCCTTTGTTGAAGTACCCTAATTTTTTATTTATTAGTTATCTTGAAATATTAAGCATTGTCAATGCAAGTATCGATCAAATAGGTAGTTAGTTAATTTCACCTTCTTAAAGTCATTTCTACTCGAAGAACCTTAGGAAAATTGCGACTTTTGTAATGATAACACTGTGTTGATGTATCCTCATTTTTTTATTTATTATTACGCTTCAAATAATAGCAATAGCTAGAGTCAAGTTAAGCATCACTGCAAATGTTTTGCGCGGCGATCAAATAGGTAGTTAGGCATTTTTGTCATATTATGCTCTTTTCTGTTTGAAGAATTGCCGAAAACTCCCACCTATTGATTATATAATCCTTTGTTGAAGTACTCTAATTTTTTATTTACTAGTTATCTTGAAATATTAAACATTGTCAATCCAAGTATCGATCAAATAGGTGGTTAGTTAATTTCA
Source organism: Rhodomyrtus psidioides (assembly GCA_021437785.1). Lineage (NCBI taxonomy): Eukaryota > Viridiplantae > Streptophyta > Magnoliopsida > Myrtales > Myrtaceae > Rhodomyrtus > Rhodomyrtus psidioides. The sequence goes on from JAILYB010000117.1 coordinate 122,566, forward strand.
CCTTCTTAAAGTCACTCCTACTCGAAGAACCTTAGGAAAATTGCGACTTTTGTATAGATAACACTATGTTGATGTATCATCTTTTTTTTATTTATTATTACGCTTCAAATAATAGCTAGAGTAAAGTTAAGGATCACTGCAAATGTTTTGTGCGGCGATCAAATATGTAGTTAGGCATTTTTTGTCGTATTATGCTCATTTCAGTTTGACGAATTGCTGAAAACTCCTACCAATTGAATATATAATCCTTTGTTGAAGTACCCTCATTTTTTATTTATTAGTTATCTTGAAATTTTAAGCATTGTCAATCCATGTATCGATCAAATAAGTAGTTAGTTAATTTTACCTTCTTAAAGTCATTTCTACTCGAAGAACCTTAGGAAAATTGCGACTTTTGTATAGATAACACTATGTTGAGGTATCATCATTTTTTATATGTTATAACGATTCAAATAATAGCTAGAGCGAAGTTAAGGATCACTGCAAATGTTTTGCGCGGCCATCAAATAGTTAGTTAGGCATTTTTGTCATATTTTGCTCTTTTCTGTTTGAAGAATTGCCGAAAACTCCCACCTATTGATTATATAATCCTTTGTTGAAGTACTCTAATTTTTTATTTACTAGTTATCTTGAAATATTAAACATTGTCAATCCAAGTATCGATCAAATAGGTGGTTAATTAATTTCACCTTCTTAAAGTCATTTCTACTCGAAGAACCTTAGGAAAATTGCGACTTTTGTATAGATAACACTATGTTGATGTATCCTCATTTTTTTATTTATTATTACGCTTCAAATAATAGCAATAGCTAGAGTCAAGTTAAGCATCACTGCAAATGTTTTGCGCACCGATCAAATAGGTAGTTAGGCATTTTTGTCATATTATGCTCTTTTCTGTTTGAAGAATTGCCGAAAACTCCCACCTATTGATTATATAATCCTTTGTTGAAGTACTCTAATTTTTTATTTACTAGTTATCTTGAAATATTAAACATTGTCAATCCAAGTATCGATCAAATATGTGGTTAGTTAATTTCACCTTCTTATAGTCACTTCTACTCGAGGAACCTTAGGAAAATTGCGACTTTTGTATAGATAACACTATGTTGATGTATCATCATTTTTATATTTATTATTACGCTTCAAATAATAGCTAGAGTAAAGTTAAGGATCACTGCAAATGTTTTGTGCGGCGATCAAATATGTAGTTAGGCAGTTTTTGTCAAATTATGCTTTTTTCTGTTTGAAGAATTGCCGAAAACTCCCACCTATTGATTATATAATCCTTTGTTGAAGTACTCTAATTTTTTATTTACTAGTTATCTTGAAATATTAAACATTGTCAATCCAAGTATCGATCAAATATGTGGTTAGTTAATTTCACCTTCTTATAGTCACTTCCACTCGAAGAACCTTAGGAAAATTTCGACTTTTGTATAGATAACAGTTTTTTGATGTATCATCATTTTTTTATTTATTATTACGCTTCAAATAAAACCTAGAGTAAAGTTAATGATCACTGCAAATGTTTTGTGCGGCGATCAAATATGTAGTTAGGCATTTTTTGTCATATTATGCTCATTTCAGTTTGACGAATTGCCGAAAAATCCTACCAATTGAATATATAATCCTTTGTTGAAGTACCCTCATTTTTTATTTATTAGTTATCTTGAAATTTTAAGCATTGTCAATCCATGTATCGATCAAATAAGTAGTTAGTTAATTTTACCTTCTTAAAGTCATTACTACTCGAAGAACCTTAGGAAAATTGCGACTTTTGTATAGATAACACTATGTTGATGTATCAACATTTTTTTATTTATTATTAATCTTCGAGTAATAGCTAGAGTAAAGTTAAGGATCACTGCAAATGTTTTGTGCGGCGATCAAATATGTAGTTAGGCATTTTTTGTCATATTATGCTCATTTCTGTTTGACGAATTGCCGAAAACTCATACCTATTGAATATATAATCCTTTGTTGAAGTACCCTAATTTTTTATTTATTAGTCATCTTGAAATTTTAAGCATTGTCAATCCATGTATCGATCAAATAGGTAGTTAGTTAATTTTACCTTGTTGAAGTCATTTCTACTCGAAGAACCTTAGGAAAATTGCGACTTTTCTATAGATAACACTATGTTGAGGTATCATCATTTTTTTATTTGTTATTACGCTTCAAATAATAGCTAGAGTCAAGTTAAGGATCACTGCAAATGTTTTGCGCGGCGATCAAATAAGTAGTTAGGCATTTTTGTCATATTATGCTCATTTGTGTTTGAATAATTGCCGAAAACTCCCACCTATTGATTATATAATCCTTTGTTGAAGTACCGTAATCTTTTATTTACTAGTTATCTTGAAATATTAAACATTGACAATCCAAGTATCGATCAAATATGTGGTTAGTTAATTTCACCTTCTTATAGTCACTTCTACTCGAGGAACCTTAGGAAAATTGCGACTTTTGTATAGATAACACTATGTTGATGTATCATCATTTTTATATTTATTATTACGCTTGAAATAATAGCTAGAGTAAAGTTAAGGATCACTGCAAATGTTTTGTGCGGCGATCAAATATGTAGTTAGGCAGTTTTTGTCAAATTATGCTTTTTTCTGTTTGAAGAATTGCCGAAAACTCCCACCTATTGATTATATAATCCTTTGTTGAAGTACTCTAATTTTTTATTTACTAGTTATCTTGAAATATTAAACATTGTCAATCCAAGTATCGATCAAATATGTGGTTAGTTAATTTCACCTTCTTATAGTCACTTCCACTCGAAGAACCTTAGGAAAATTTCGACTTTTGTATAGATAACAGTTTTTTGATGTATCATCATTTTTTTATTTATTATTACGCTTCAAATAAAAGCTAGAGTAAAGTTAAGGATCACTGCAAATGTTTTGTGCGGCCATCAAATATGTAGTTAGGCATTTTTTGTCATATTATGCTCATTTCAGTTTGAGGAATTGCCGAAAACTCCTACCAATTGAATTTATAATCCTTTGTTGAAGTACCCTCATTTTTTATTTATTAGTTATCTTGAAATTTTAAGCATTGTCAATCCATGTATCGATCAAATAAGTAGTTAGTTAATTTTACATTCTTAAAGTCATTTCTACTCGAAGAACCTTAGGAAAATTGCGACTTTTGTATAGATAACACTATGTTGATGTATCAACATTTTTTTATTTATTATTAATCTTCGAGTAATAGCTAGAGTAAAGTTAAGGATCACTGCAAATGTTTTGTGCGGCGATCAAATATGTAGTTAGGCATTTTTTGTCATATTATGCTCATTTCTGTTTGACGAATTGCCGAAAACTCATACCTATTGAATATATAATCCTTTGTTGAAGTACCCTAATTTTTTAATTATTAGTCATCTTGAAATTTTAAGCATTGTCAATCCATGTATCGATCAAATAGGTAGTTAGTTAATTTTACCATGTTGAAGTCATTTCTACTCGAAGAACCTTAGGAAAATTGCGACTTTTCTATAGATAACACTATGTTGAGGTATCATCATTTTTTTATTTGTTATTACGCTTCAAATAATAGCTAGAGTCAAGTTAAGGATCACTGCAAATGTTTTGCGCGGCGATCAAATAAGTATTTAGGCATTTTTGTCATATTATGCTCTTTTGTGTTTGACTAATTGCCGAAAACTCCCACCTATTGATTATATAATCCTTTGTTGAAGTACCGTAATCTTTTATTTACTAGTTATCTTGAAATATTAAACATTGACAATCCAAGTATCGATCAAATATGTGGTTAGTTAATTTCACCTTCTTATAGTCACTTCTACTCGAGGAACCTTAGGAAAATTGCGACTTTTGTATAGATAACACTATGTTGATGTATCATCATTTTTATATTTATTATTACGCTTGAAATAATAGCTAGAGTAAAGTTAAGGATCACTGCAAATGTTTTGTGCGGCGATCAAATATGTAGTTAGGCATTTTTTGTCATATTATGCTCTTTTCTGTTTGAAGAATTGCCGAAAACTCCCACCTATTGATTATATAATCCTTTGTTGAAGTACTCTAATATTTTATTTACTAGTTATCTTGAAATATTAAACATTGTCAATCCAAGTATCGAACAAATATGTGGTTAGTTAATTTCACCTTCTTATAGTCACTTCCACTCGAAGAACCTTAGGAAAATTGCGACTTTTGTATAGATAACAGTTTTTTGATGTATCATCATTTTTTTATTTATTATTACGCTTCAAATAAAAGCTAGAGTAAAGTTAAGGATGACTGCAAATGTTTTGTGCGGCGATCAAATATGTAGTTAGGCATTTTTTGTCATATTATGCTCTTTTCTGTTTGAAGAATAGTCGAAAACTCCCACCTATTGATTATATAATCCTTTGTTGAAGTACTCTAATTTTTTATTTACTAGTTATCTGGAAATATTAAACATTGTCAATCCAAGTATCGATCAAATAGGTGGTTAGTTAATTTCACCTTCTTCAAGTCATTTCTACTCGAAGAACCTTAGGAAAATTGCGACTTTTCTATAGATAACACTATGTTGAGGTATCATCATTTTTTTATATGTTATAACGATTCAAATCATAGCTAGAGTGAAGTTAAGGATCACTGCAAATGTTTTACGCGGTCATCAAATTGTTAGTTAGGCATTTTTGTCATATTATGCTCTTTTCTGTTTGACGAATTGCTGAAAACTCCTACCTATTGAATATATAATCCTTTGTTGAAGTACCCTAATTTTTTATTTATTAGTTATCTTGAAATATTAAGCATTGTCAATCCAAGTATCGATCAAATAGGTAGTTAGTTAATTTCACCTTCTTAAAGTCATTTCTACTCAAAGAACCTTAGGAAAATTGCGACTTTTGTATAGATCACACTATGTTGATGTATCATCATTTTTTTATTTATTATTACGCTTCAAATAATAGCAATAGCTATAGTCAAGTTAAGGATCACTGCCAATGTTTTGTGCGGCGATCAAATAGGTAGTTAGGCATTTTTGTCATATTATGCTCTTTTCGGTTTGAAGAATTGCCGAAAACTCCTACCTATTGAATATATAATCCTTTGTTGAAGTACCCTAATTTTTTATTTATTAGTTATCTTGAAATATTAAGCATTGTCAATCCAAGTATCGATCAAATAGGTAGTTAGTTAATTTCACCTTCTTAAAGTCATTTCTACTCGAAGAACCTTAGGAAAATTGCGACTTTTGTATAGATAACACTATATTGATGTATGATCATTTTTTTATTTATTATTACGCTTCAAATAATAGCTAGAGTCAAGTTAAGGATCACTGCAAATGTTTTGCGCGGCCATCAAATAGTTAGTTAGGCATTTTTGTCATATTATGCTCTTTTCTGTTTGACGAATTGCCGAAAACTCCTACCTATTGAATATATAATCCTTTGTTGAAGAACCCTAATTTTTTATTTATTAATTATCTTGAAATATTAAGCATTGTCAATCCAAGTATCGATCAAATAGGTAGTTAGTTAATTTCACCTTCTTAAAGTCATTTCTACTCGAAGAACCTTAGCAAAATTGCGACTTTTGTATAGATAACACTATTTTGATGTATGATCATTTTTTTATTTGTTATTACGCTTCAAAAAATAGCTAGAGTCAAGTTAAGGATCGTTGCAAATGTTTTGCGCGGCGATCAAATATGTAGTTAGGCATTTTTGTCATATTATGCTCATTTCTGTTTGACGAATTGCCGAAAACTCCTACTTATTGAATATACAATCCTTTGTAGAAGTACCCTAATTTTTTATCTATTAGTTATCTTAAAATTTTAAGCATTGTCAATCCATGTATCGATCAAACAGGTAGTTAGTTAATTTTACCTTCTTAAAGTCATTTCTACTCGAAGAACCTTAGGAAAATTGCGACTTTTGTATAGATGACACTATGTTGATGTACGATCATTTTTTTTATTTATTATTTCGCTTCAAATAATAGCTAGAGTCAAGTTAATGATCACTGCAAATGTTTTGTGCGGCGATCAAATATGTAGTTAGGCATTTTTTTTCATATTATGCTCATTTCTGTTTGACGAATTGCCGAAAACTCATACCTATTGAATATATAATCCTTTGTTGAAGTACCCTAATTTTTTATTTATTAGTCCTCTTGAAATTTTAAGCATTGTCAATCCATGTATCGATCAAATAGGTAGTTAGTTAATTTCACTTTCTTGAAGTCATTTCTACTCGAAGAACCTTAGGAAAATTGTGACTTTTGTATAGATAACACTATGTTGAGGTATCATCTTTTTTTTATTTGTTATTGCTCATCAAATAATAGCTAGAGTCAAGTTAAGGATCACTGCAAATGTTTTGCGCGGCGATCAAATATGTAGTTAGGCATTTTTTGTCATATTATGCTTTTTTGTGTTTGAATAATTGCCGAAAACTCCCACCTATTGGTTATATAATCCTTTGTTGAAGTACCGTAATCTTTTATTTACTAGTTATCTTGAAATAACAAACATTGACAATCCAAGTATCGATCAAATATGTGGTTAGTTAATTTCACCTTCTTGTAGTCACTTCTACTCGAGGAACCTTAGGAAAATTGCGACTTTTGTATAGATAACACTATGTTGATGTATCATCATTTTTTTATTTATTATTACGCTTCAAATAATAGCTAGAGTAAAGTTAAGGATCACTGCAAATGTTTTGTGCGGCGATCAAATATGTAGTTAGGCATTTTTTGTCATATTATGCTTTTTTCTGTTTGAAGAATTGCCGAAAACTCCCACCTATTGATTATATAATCCTTTGTTGAAGTACTCTAATTTTTTATTTACTAGTTATCTTGAAATATTAAACATTGTCAATCCAAGTATCGATCAAATATGTGGTTAGTTAATTTCACCTTCTTATAGTCACTTCCACTCGAAGAACCTTAGGAAAATTTCGACTTTTGTATAGATAACAGTTTTTTGATGAATCATCATTTTTTTATTTATTATTACGCTTCAAATAAAAGCTAGAGTAAAGTTAAGGATCACTGCAAATGTTTTCTGCGGCGATCAAATATGTAGTTAGGCATTTTTTGTCATATTATGCTCATTTCAGTTTGACGAATTGCCGAAAACTCCTACCAATTGAATATATAATCCTTTGTTGAAGTACCCTCATTTTTTATTTATTAGTTATCTTGAAATTTTAAGCATTGTCAATCCATGTATCGATCAAATAAGTAGTTAGTTAATTTTACCTTGTTAAAGTCATTTCTACTCGAAGAACCTTAGGAAAATTGCGACTTTTGTATAGATAACACTGTGTTGATGTATCAACATTTTTTTATTTATTATTAATCTTCGAGTAATAGCTAGAGTAAAGTTAAGGATCACTGCAAATGTTTTGCGCGTCGATCAAATAAGTAGTTAGGCATTTTTGTCATATTATGCTCTTTTGTGTTTGAATAATTGCCGAAAACTCCCACCTATTGATTATATAATCCTTTGTTGAAGTACCGTAATCTTTTATTTACTAGTTATCTTGAAATATTAAACATTGACAATCCAAGTATCGATCAAATATGTGGTTAGTTAATTTCACCTTCTTATAGTCACTTCTACTCGAGGAACCTTAGGAAAATTTCGACTTTTGTATAGATAACACTATGTTGATGTATCTTCATTTTTTTATTTATTATTACGCTTCAAATAATAGCTAGAGTAAAGTTAAGGATCACTGCAAATGTTTTGTGCGGCGATCAAATATGTAGTTAGGCATTTTTTGTCATATTATGCTCTTTTCTGTTGGAAGAATTGCCGAAAACTCCCACCTATTGATTATATAATCCTTTGTTGAAGTACTCTAATTTTTTATTTACTAGTTATCTTGAAATATTAAACATTGTCAATCCAAGTATCGAACAAATATGTGGTTAGTTAATTTCACCTTCTTATAGTCACTTCCACTCGAAGAACCTTAGGAAAATTGCGACTTTTGTATAGATAACAGTTTTTTGATGTATCATCATTTTTTTATTTATTATTACGCTTCAAATAAAAGCTAGAGTAAAGTTAAGGATCACTGCAAATGTTTTGTGCGGCGATAAAATATGTAGTTAGGCATTTTTTGTCATATTATGCTCTTTTCTGTTTGAAGAATAGTCGAAAACTCCCACCTATTGATTATATAATCCTTTGTTGAAGTACTCTAATTTTTTATTTACTAGTTATCTTGAACTATTAAACATTGTCAATCCAAGTATCGATCAAATAGGTGGTTAGTTAATTTCACCTTCTTAAAGTCATTTCTACTCGAAGAACCTTAGGAAAATTGCGACTTTTCTATAGATAACACTATGTTGAGGTATCATCATTTTTTTATATGTTATAACGATTCAAATAATAGCTAGAGTGAAGTTAAGGATCACTGCAAATGTTTTGCGCGGTCATCAAATAGTTCGTTAGGCATTTTTGTCATAATATTCTCTTTTCTGTTTGACGAATTGCTGAAAACTCCTACCTATTGAATATATAATCCTTTGTTGAAGTACCCTAATTTTTTATTTATTAGTTATCTTGAAATATTAAGCATTGTCAATCCAAGTATCGATCAAATAGGTAGTTAGTTAATTTCACCTTCTTAAAGTCATTTCTAATCAAAGAACCTTAGGAAAATTGCGACTTTTGTATAGATAACACTATGTTGATGTATCATCATTTTTTTATTTATTATTACGCTTCAAATAATAGCAATAGCTATAGTCAAGTTAAGGATCACTGCCAATGTTTTGAGCGGCGATCAAATAGGTAGTTAGGCATTTTTGTCATATTATGCTCTTTTCGGTTTGAAGAATTGCCGAAAACTCCTACCTATTGAATATAAAATCCTTTGTTGAAGTACCCTAATTTTTTATTTATTAGTTATCTTGAAATATTAAGCATTGTCAATCCAAGTATCGATCAAATAGGTAGTTAGTTAATTTCACCTTCTTAAAGTCATTTCTACTCGAAGAACCTTAGGAAAATTGCGACTTTTGTATAGATAACACTATATTGATGTATGATCATTTTTTTATTTATTATTACGCTTCAAATAATAGCTAGAGTCAAGTTAAGGATCGTTGCAAATGTTTTGCGCGGCGATCAAATATGTAGTTAGGCATTTTTGTCATATTATGCTCATTTCTGTTTGACGAATTGCCGAAAACTTCTACTTATTGAATATACAATCCTTTGTAGAAGTACCCTAATTTTTTATCTATTAGTTATCTTAAAATTTTAAGCATTGTCAATCCATGTATCAATCAAACAGGTGGTTAGTTAATTTTACCTTCTTAAAGTCATTTCTACTCGAAGAACCTTAGGAAAATTGCGACTTTTGTATAGATGACACTATGTTGATGTACGATCATTTTTTTTATTTATTATTTCGCTTCAAATAATAGCTAGAGTCAAGTTAATAATCACTGCAAATGTTTTGTGCGGCGATCAAATATGTAGTTAGGCATTTTTTTTCATATTATGCTCATTTCTGTTTGACGAATTGCCGAAAACTCATACCTATTGAATATATAATCCTTTGTTGAAGTACCCTAATTTTTTATTTATTAGTCATCTTGAAATTTTAAGCATTGTCAATCCATGTATCGATCAAATAGGTAGTTAGTTAATTTCACTTTCTTGAAGTCATTTCTACTCGAAGAACCTTAGGAAAATTGCGACTTTTGTATAGATAACACTATGTTGATGTATGATCACTTTTTTATTTATTATTACGATTCAAATAATAGCTAGAGTCAAGTTAAGGATCACTGCAAATGTTTTGCGCGGCCATCAAATAGTTAGTTAGGCATTTTTCTCATATTATGCTCTTTTCTGTTTGACGAATTGCCGAAAACTCCTACCTATTGAATATATAATCCTTTGTTGAAGTACCCTAATTTTTTATTTATTAGTTATCTTGAAATATTAAGCATTGTCAATCCATGTATCGATCAAATAGGTAGTTAGTTAATTTCACTTTCTTAAAGTCATTTCTACTCGAAGAACCTTAGGAAAATTGCGACTTTTGTATAGATAACACTATGTTGATGTATGATCATTTTTTTATTTATTATTACGCTTCAAATAATAGCTAGAGTCAAGTTAAGGATCACTGCAAATGTTTTGCGCGGCCATTAAATAGTTAGTTAGGCATTTTTGTCATATTATGCTCTTTTCTGTTTGAAGAATTGCCGAAAACTCCTACCTATTGATTATATAATCCTTTGTTGAAGTACCCTAATTTTTTATTTACTAGTTATCTTGAAATATTAAGCATTGTCAATCCAAGTATCGATCAAATAGGTAGTTAGTTAATTTCACCTTCTTAAAGTCATTTCTACTCGAAGAACCTTAGCAAAATTGTGACTTTTGTATAGATAGCACTATTTTGATGTATGATCATTTTTTTATTTGTTATTACGCTTCAAAAAATAGATAGAGTCAAGTTAAGGATCGTTGCAAATATTTTGCGCGGCGATCAAATAGGTAGTTAGGTATTTTTGTCATATTACGCTCTTTTCTGTTTGAAGAATTGATGAAAACTCCTACCTATTGATTATATAATCCTTTGTTGAAGTACCCTAATTTTTTATTTACTAGTTATCTTGAAATATTAAACATTGTCAATCCAAGTATCGATCAAATAGGTGGTTAGTTAATTTCACCTTCTTAAAGTCACTTCTACGCGAAGAACCTTAAGAAAATTGCGACTTTTGTATAGATAACACCATGTTGATGTATCATCATTTTTTTATTTATTATTACGCTTCAAATAATAGCTAGAGTAAAGTTAAGGATCGCTGCAAATGTTTTGCGCGGCGATCAAATATGTAGTTAGGCATTTTTTGTCATATTATGCTCATTTTTGTTTGACGAATTGCCGAAAACTCCTACCTATTGAATATATAATCCTTTGTTGAAGTACCCTAATTTTTTATTTATTAGTTATCTTGAAATTTTAAGCATTGTCAATCCATGTATCGATCAAATAAGTAGTTAGTTAATTTTACCTTCTTAAAGTCATTTCTACTCGAAGAACCTTAGGAAAATTGCGACTTTTGTATAGATAACTCTATGTTGTTGTATCATCATTTTTTTATTTGTTATTACGCTTTAAATAATAGCTAGAGTAAAGTTAAGGATGACGGCAACTGTTTTGGGCGGCGATCAAATATGTAGTTAGGCATTTTTTGTCATATTATGCTCATTTCTGTTTGACGAATTGCCGAAAACTTCTACCTATTGAATATATAATCCTTTGTTGAAGTACCCTAATTTTTTATTTATTAGTTATCTTGAAATTTTAAGCATTGTCAATCCATGTATCGATCAAATAGGTAGTTAGTTAATTTTACCTTGTTAAAGTCATTTCTACTCGAAGAACCTTAGGAAAATTGCGACTTTTCTATAGATAACACTATGTTGAGGTATCATCATTATTTTATTTGTTACTACGCTTCAAATAATAGCTAGAGTCAAGTTAAGGATCACTGCAAATGTTTTGCGCGGCGATCAAATAGGTAGTTAGGCATTTTTGTCATATTATGCTCTTTTCTGTTTGAAGAATTGCCGAAAACTCCCACCTATTGATTATATAATCCTTTGTTGAAGTACCCTAATTTTTTATTTACTAGTTATCTTGAAATATTAAACATTGTCGATCCAAGTATCGATCAAATATGTGGTTAGTTAATTTCACCTTCTTAAAGTCAGTTCTACTCGAAGAACCTTAGGAAAATTGCGACTTTTGTATAGATAACACTATGTTGATGAATCATCATTTTTTTATTTATTATTACGCTTCAAATAATAGCTAGAGTAAAGTTAAGGATCACTGCAAATGTTTTGTGCGGCGATCAAATATGTAGTTAGGCATTTTTTGTCATATTATGCTCATTTCCGTTTGACGAATTGCCGAAAACTCCTACCTATTGAATATATAATCCTTTGTTGAAGTAACCTAATTTTTTATTTATTAGTTATCTTGAAATTTTAAGCATTTTCAATCCATGTATCGATCAAATAGGTAGTTAGTTAATTTTACCTTATTAAAGTCATTTCTACTCGAAGAACCTTCGGAAAATTGTGGCTTTTCTATAGATAACACTATGTTGAGGTATCATCATTTTTTTACTTGTTATTACGCTTCAAATAATAGCTAGAGTCAAGTTTAGGATCACTGCAAATGTTTTGCGCGGCGATCAAATAGGTAGTTAGGCATTTTTGTCATATTATGCTCTTTTCTTTTAGCAGAATTGCCGAAAACTCCAACCTATTGAATATATAATCCTTTGTTGATGTACCCTAATTTTTTATTTACTAGTTATCTTGAAATTTTAAGCATTGTCAATCCATGTATCGATCAAATAGGTGGTTAGTTAATTTTACCTTCTTAAAGTCATTTCTACTCGAAGAACCTTAGGAAAATTGCGACTTTTCTATAGATAACACTTTGTTGAGGTATCACCATTTTTTTATTTGTTATTACGCTACAAATAATAGCTAGAGTCAAGTTAAGGATCACTGCAAATGTTTTGCGCGGCGATCAAATAGGTAGTTAGGCATTTTTGTCATATTATGCTCTTCCTGTTTGAAGAATTGCCGAAAACTCCCACCTATTGATTATATAATCCTTTGTTGAAGTACCCTAATTTTTTATTTATTAGTTATCTTGAAATATTAAGCATTGTCAATCCAAGTATCAATCAAATAGGTAGTTAGTTAATTTTACCTTCTTAAAGTCATTTCTACTCGAAAAACCTTAGGAAAATTGCGACTTTTCTATTGATAACACTTTGTTGAGGTATAATCATTTTTTTATTTATTATTACGCTTGAAATAATAGCTATAGTCAAGTTAAGGATCACTGCCAATGTTTTGCCCGGCGATCAAATAGGTAGTTAGGCATTTTTGTCATATTATGCTCTTTTCTGTTTGAAGAATTGCCGAAAACTCCTACCTATTGAATATATAATCCTTTGTTGAAGTACCATAATTTTTTATTTATTAGTTATCTTGAAATATTAAGAATTGTCAATCCAAGTATCGATCAAATAGGTAGTTAGTTAATTTCAACTTCTTAAAGTCATTTCTACTCGAAGAACCTTAGTAAAATTGCGACTTTTGTATAGATAACACTATGTTGATATACGATCAATTTTTTATTTATTATTACGCTTCAAATGATAGCTAGAGTCAAGTTAAGGATCACCGCAAATGTTTTGCGCGGCCATCAAGTAGTTAGTTAGGCATTTTTGTCATATTATGCTCATTTCTGTTTGACGAATTGCCGAAAACTCCTACTTATTGAATATATAATCCTTTGTAGAAGTACCCTAATTTTTTATCTATTAGTTATCTTAAAATTTCAAGCATTGTCATTCCATGTATCGATCAAACAGGTGGTTAGTTAATTTTACCTTCTTACAGTCATTTCCACTCGAAGAACCTTAGGAAAATTGCGACTTTTGTATAGATAACACTATGTTGATGTATCATCATTTTTTTATTAATTATTACGCTTCAAATAATAGCTAGAGTAAAGCTAAGGATCACTGCAAATGTTTTGTGCGGCGATCAAATATGTAGTTAGGCATTTTTTGTCTTATTATGCTCATTTCTGTTTGACGAATTGCCGAAAACTCCTACCTATTGAATATATAATCCTTTGTTGAAGTACCCTAATTTTTTATTTATTAGTTATCTTGAAATTTTAAGCATTTGCAATCCATGTATCGGTCAAATAGGTAGTTAGTTAATTTTACCTTGTTAAAGTCATTTCTACTTGAAGAACCTTAGGAAAATTGCGACTTTTCTATAGATAACACTATGTTGAGGTATCATCATTTTTTTATTTGTTATTACGCTTCAAATAATAGCTAGAGTCAAGTTAAGAATCACTGTAAATGTTTTGCGCGGCGATCAAATAGGTAGTTAGGCATTTTTGTCATATTATGCTCTTTCCTGTTTGAAGAATTGCCGAAAACTCCAACCTATTGAATATATAATCCTTTGTTGATGTACCCTAATTTTTTATTTACTAGTTATCTTGAAATTTTAAGCATTGTCAATCCATGTATCGATCAAATAGGTGGTTAGTTAATTTTACCTTCTTAAAGTCATTTTTACTCGAAGAACCTTAGGAAAATTGCGACTTTTCTATAGATAACACTATGTTGAGGTATCATCATTTTTTTATTTGTTATTACGCTTCAAATAATAGCTAGAGTCAAGTTAAGGATCACTGCAAATGTTTTGCGCGGCGATCAAATAAGTAGTTAGGCATTTTGTCATATTATGCTCTTTCATGTTTGAAGAATTGCCGAAAACTCCCACCTATTGATTATATAATCCTTTGTTGAAGTACCCTAATTTTTTATTTATTAGTTATCTTGAAATATTAAGCATTGTCAATCCAAGTATCAATCAAATAGGTAGTTAGTTAGTTTTACCTTCTTAAAGTCATTTCTACTCGAAGAACCTTAGGAAAATTGCGACTTTTCTATTGATAACACTATGTTGAGGTATAATCATTTTTTTATTTATTATTACGCTTCAAATAATAGCTATAGTCAAGTTAAGGATCACTGCCAATGTTTTGCCCGGCGATCAAATAGGTATTTAGGCATTTTTGTCATATTATGCTCTTTTCTGGTTGAAGAATTGCCGAAAACTCCTACCTATTGAATATATAATCCTTTGTTGAAGTACCATAATTTTTTATTTATTAGTTATCTTGAAATATTAAGAATTGTCAATCCAAGTATCGATCAAATAGGTAGTTAGTTAATTTCAACTTCTTAAAGTCATTTCTACTCGAAGAACCTTAGTAAAATTGCGACTTTTGTATAGATAACACTATGTTGATATATGATCATTTTTTTATTTATTATTACGCTTCAAATAATAGCTAGAGTCAAGTTAAGGATCACTGCAAATGTTTTGCGCGGCCATCAAATAGTTAGTTAGGCATTTTTGTCATATTATGCTCATTTCTGTTTGACGAATTGCCGAAAACTCCTACTTATTGAATATATAATCCTTTGTAGAAGTACCCTAATTTTTTATCTATTAGTTATCTTAAAATTTCAAGCATTGTCATTCCATGTATCAATCAAACAGGTGGTTAGTTAATTTTACCTTCTTACAGTCATTTCCACTCGAAGAACCTTAGGAAAATTGCGACTTTTGTATAGATAACACTATGTTGATGTATGATCATTTTTTTATTTATTATTACGCTTCAAATAATAGCTAGAGTCAAGTTAAGGATCACTGCAAATGTTTTGCGCGGCCATCAAATAGGTAGTTAGGCATTTTTTGTCTTATTATGCTCATTTCTATTTGACGAATTGCCGAAAACTCCTATCTATTGAATATATAATCCTTTGTTGAAGTACCCTAATTTTTTATTTATTAGTTATCTTGAAATATTAAGAATTGTCAATCCAAGTATCGATCAAATAGGTAGTTAGTTAATTTCAACTTCTTAAAGTCATTTCTACTCGAAGAACCTTAGTAAAATTGCGACTTTTGTATAGATAACACTATGTTGATATATGATCATTTTTTTATTTATTATTACCCTTCAAATAATAGCTAGAGTCAAGTTAAGGATCACTGCAAATGTTTTGCGCGGCCATCAAATAGTTAGTTAGGCATTTTTGTCATATTATGCTCATTTTTGTTTGACGAATTGCCGAAAACTCCTACTTATTGAATATATAATCCTTTGTAGAAATACCCTAATTTTTTATCTATTAGTTATCTTAAAATTTCAAGCATTGTCATTCCATGTATCAATCAAACAGGTGGTTAGTTAATTTTACCTTCTTACAGTCATTTCCACTCGAAGAACCTTAGGAAAATTGCGACTTTTGTATAGATAACACTATGTTGATGTATGATCATTTTTTTATTTATTATTACGCTTCAAATAATAGCTAGAGTCAAGTTAAGGATCACTGCAAATGTTTTGCGCGGCCATCAAATAGGTAGTTAGGCATTTGTTGTCTTATTATGCTCATTTCTATTTGACGAATTGCCGAAAACTCCTATCTATTGAATATATAATCCTTTGTTGAAGTACCCTAATTTTTTATTTATTAGTTATCTTGAAATATTAAGCATTGTCAATCCATGTATCGATCAAATAGGTAGTTAGTTAATTTTACCTTCTTACAGTCATTTCCACTCGAAGAACCTTAGGAAAATTGCGACTTTTGTATAGATAACACTATGTTGATGTATGATCATTTTTTTATTTATTATTACGTTTCAAATAATAGCTATAGTCAAGTTAAGGATCACTGCAAATGTTTTGCGCGGCCATCAAATAGTTAGTTAGGCATTTTTATCATAATATGCTCTTTTCTGTTTGACGAATTGCCGAAAACTCCTACCTATTGAATATATAATCCTTTGTTGAAGTACCCTAATTTTTTATTTATTAGTTATCTTGAAATATTAAGCATTGTCAATCCAAGTATCGATCAAATATGTGGTTAGTTAATTTCACCTTCTTAAAGTCACTTCTACTCGAAGAACCTTAGGAAAATTGCGACTTTTGTATAGATAACACTATGTTGATGTATCATCATTTTTTTATTTATTATTACGCTTCAAATAATAGCTAGAGTAAAGTTAAGGATCACTGCAAATGTTTTGTGCGGCGATCAAATATGTAGTTGGGCATTTTTTGTCTTATTATGCTCATTTCTGTTTGACGAATTGCCGAAAACTCCTACCTATTGAATATATAATCCTTTGTTGAAGTACCCTAATTTTTTATTTACTAGTTATCTTGAAATTTTAAGCATTTTCAATCCATGTATCGATCAAATAGGTAGTTAGTTAATTTTACCTTGTTAAAGTCATTTCTACTCGAAGAACCTTAGGAAAATTGCGACTTTTCTATAGATAACACTATGTTGAGGTATCATCATTTTTTTATTTGTTATTACACTTCAAATAATAGCTAGAGTCAAGTTAAGGATCACTGCAAATGTTTTGCGCGGCGATCAAATAGGTAGTTAGGCATTTTTGTCATATTATGCTCTTTCCGGTTTGAAGAATTGCCGAAAACTCCAACCTATTGAATATATAATCCTTTGTTGATGTACCCTAATTTTTTATTTACTAGTTATCTTGAAATTTTAAGCATTGTCAATCCATGTATCGATCAAATAGGTGGTTAGTTAATTTTACCTTCTTAAAGTCATTTTTACTCGAAGAACCTTAGGAAAATTGCGACTTTTCTATAGATAACACTATGTTGAGGTATCATCATTTTTTTATTTGTTATTACGCTTCAAATAATAGCTAGAGTCAAGTTAAGGATCACTGCAAATGTTTTGCGGGGCGATCAAATAAGTAGTTAGGCATTTTTGTCATATTATGCTCTTTCATGTTTGAAGAATTGCCGAAAACTCCCACCTATTGATTATATAATCCTTTGTTGAAGTACCCTAATTTTTTATTTATTAGTTATCTTGAAATATTAAGCATTGTCAATCCAAGTATCAATCAAATAGGTAGTTAGTTAATTTTACCTTCTTAAAGTCATTTCTACTCGAAGAACCTTAGGAAAATTGTGACTTTTCTATTGATAACACTATGTTGAGGTATAATCATTTTTTTATTTATATTTACGCTTCAAATAATAGCTATAGTCAAGTTAAGGATCACTGCCAATGTTTTGCCCGGCGATCAAATAGGTAGTTAGGCATTTTTGTCATATTATGCTCTTTTCTGTTTGAAGAATTTCCGAAAACTCCTACCTATTGAATATATAATCCTTTGTTGAAGTACCATAATTTTTTATTTATTAGTTATCTTGAAATATTAAGAATTGTCAATCCAAGTATCGATCAAATAGGTAGTTAGTTAATTTTACCTTCTTACAGTCATTTCCACTCGAAGAACCTTAGGAAAATTGCGACTTTTGTATAGATAACACTATGTTGATGTATGATCATTTTTTTATTTATTATTACGCTTCAAATAATAGCTAGAGTCAAGTTAAGGATCACTGCAAATGTTTTGCGCGGCCATCAAATAGTTACTTAGGCATTTTTGTCATATTATGCTCTTTCCTGTTTGAAGAATTGCCGAAAACTCCAACCTATTGAATATATAATCCTTTGTTGATGTACCCTAATTTTTTATTTACTAGTTATCTTGAAATTTTAAGCATTGTCAATCCATGTATCGATCAAATAGGTGGTTAGTTAATTTTACCTTCTTAAAGTCATTTTTACTCGAAGAACCTTAGGAAAATTGCGACTTTTCTATAGATAACACTATGTTGAGGTATCATCATTTTTTTATTTGTTATTACGCTTCAAATAATAGCTAGTGTCAAGTTAAGGATCACTGCAAATGTTTTGCGCGGCGATCAAATAAGTAGTTAGGCATTTTTGTCATATTATGCTCTTTCATGTGTGAAGAATTGCCGAAAACTCCCACCTATTGATTATATAATCCTTTGTTGAAGTACCCTAATTTTTTATTTATTAGTTATCTTGAAATATTAAGCATTGTCAATCCAAGTATCAATCAAATAGGTAGTTAGTTAATTTTACCTTCTTAAAGTCATTTCTACTCGAAGAACCTTAGGAAAATTGTGACTTTTCTATTGATAACACTATGTTGAGGTATAATCATTTTTTTATTTATTATTACGCTTCAAATAATAGCTATAGTCAAGTTAAGGATCACTGCCAATGTTTTGCCCGGCGATCAAATAGGTAGTTAGGCATTTTTGTCATATTATGCTCTTTTCTGTTTGAAGAATTTCCGAAAACTCCTACCTATTGAATATATAATCCTTTGTTGAAGTACCATAATTTTTTATTTATTAGTTATCTTGAAATATTAAGAATTGTCAATCCAAGTATCGATCAAATAGGTAGTGAGTTAATTTCAACTTCTTAAAGTCATTTCTACTCGAAGAACCTTAGGAAAATTGCGACTTTTCTATAGTTAACACTATGTTGAGGTATCATCATTTTTTTATTTGTTATTACGCTTCAAATAATAGCTAGAGTCAAGTTAAGGATCACTGCAAATGTTTTGCGCGGCGATCAAATAGGTAGTTAGGCATTTTTGTCATATTATGCTCTTTTCTGGTTGTAGAATTGCCGAAAACTCCTACCTATTGAATATATAATCCTTTGTTGAAGTACCATAATTTTTTATTTATTAGTTATCTTGAAATATTAAGAATTGTCAATCCAAGTTTCGATCAAATAGGTAGTTAGTTAATTTCAACTTCTTAAAGTCATTTCTACTCGAAGAACCTTAGTAAAATTACGACTTTTGTATAGATAACACTATGTTGATATATGATCATTTTTTTATTTATTATTACGCTTCAAATAATAGCTAGAGTCAAGTTAACGATCACTGCAAATGTTTTGCGCGGCCATCAAATAGTTAGTTAGGCATTTTTGTCATATTATGCTCATTTCTGTTTGACGAATTGCCGAAAACTCTTACTTATTGAATATATAATCCTTTGTAGAAGTACCCTAATTTTTTATCTATTAGTTATCTTAAAATTTCAAGCATTGTCATTCCATGTATCGATCAAACAGGTGGTTAGTTAATTTTACCTTCTTACAGTCATTTCCACTCGAAGAACCTTAGGAAAATTGCGACTTTTGTATAGATAACACTATGTTGATGTATGATCATTTTTTTATTTATTATTACGCTTCAAATAATAGCTAGAGTCAAGTTAAGGATCACTGCAAATGTTTTGCGCGGCCATCAAATAGGTAGTTAGGCATTTTTTGTCTTATTATGCTCATTTCTATTTGACGAATTGCCGAAAACTCCTACCTATTGAATATATAATCCTTTGTTGAAGTACCCTAATTTTTTATTTATTAGTTATCTTGAAATATTAAGAATTGTCAATCCAAGTATCGATCAAATAGGTAGTTAGTTAATTTCAACTTCTTAAAGTCATTTCTACTCGAAGAACCTTAGTAAAATTGCGACTTTTGTATAGATAACACTATGTTGATATATGATCATTTTTTTATTTATTATTACGCTTCAAATAATAGCTAGAGTCAAGTTAAGGATCACTGCAAATGTTTTGCGCGGCCATCAAATAGTTAGTTAGGCATTTTTGTCATATTAAGCTCATTTCTGTTTGACGAATTGCCGAAAACTCCTACTTATTGAATATATTACAGTCATTTCAACTCGAAGAACCTAAGGAAAATTGCGACTTTTGTATAGATAGCACTATGTTGATGTACGATCATTTTTTTATTTATTATTTCGCTTCAAATAATAGCTAGAGTCAAGTTAATGATCACTGCAAATGTTTTGCGCGGCCATCAAATAGTTAGTTAGGCATTTTTGTCATATTATGCTCTTTTCTGTTTGACGAATTGCCGAAAACTCCTACCTATTGAATATATAATCCTTTGTTGAAGTACCCTAATTTTTTATTTATTCGTTATCTTGAAATTTTAAGCATTGTCAATCCATGTATCGATCAAATAAGTAGTTAGTTAATTTTACCTTCTTAAAGTCATTTCTACACGAAGAACCTTAGTAAAATTGCGACTTTTGTATAGATAACACTATGTTGATATATGATCATTTTTTTATTTATTATTACGCTTCAAATAATAGCTAGAGTCAAGTTAAGGATCACTGCAAATGTTTTGCGCGGCCATCAAATAGGTAGTTAGGCATTTTTTGTCTTATTATGCTCATTTCTATTTGACGAATTGCCGAAAACTCCTATCTATTGAATATATAATCCTTTGTTGAAGTACCCTAATTTTTTATTTATTAGTTATCTTGAAATATTAAGCATTGTCAATCCATGTATCGATCAAATAGGTAGTTAGTTAATTTTACCTTCTTACAGTCATTTCCACTCGAAGAACCTTAGGAAAATTGTGACTTTTGTATAGATAACACTATGTTGATGTATGATCATTTTTTTATTTGTTATTACGCTTCAAATAATAGCTAGAGTCAAGTTAAGGATCACTGCAAATGTTTTGCGCGGCCATCAAATAGTTAGTTAGGCATTTTTGTCATATTATGCTCTTTTCTGTTTGACGAATTGCCGAAAACTCCTACCTATTGAATATATAATCCTTTGTTGAAGTACCCTAATTTTTTATTTATTAGTTATCTTGAAATATTAAGCATTGTCAATCCAAGTATCGATCAAATATGTGGTTAGTTAATTTCACCTTCTTAAAGTCACTTCTACTCGAAGAACCTTAGGAAAATTGCGACTTTTGTATAGATAACACTATGTTGATGTATCATCATTTTTTTATTAATTATTACGCTTCAAATAATAGCTAGAGTAAAGTTAAGGATCACTGCAAATGTTTTGTGCGGCGATCAAATATGTAGTTAGGCATTTTTTGTCTTATTATGCTCATTTCTGTTTGACGAATTGCCGAAAACTCCTACCTATTGAATATATAATCCTTTGTTGAAGTACCCTAATTTTTTATTTACTAGTTATCTTGAAATTTTAAGCATTTTCAATCCATGTATCGATCAAATAGGTAGTTAGTTAATTTTACCTTGTTAAAGTCATTTCTACTCGAAGAACCTTAGGAAAATTGCGACTTTTCTATAGATAACACTATGTTGAGGTATCATCATTTTTTTATTTGTTATTACGCTTCAAATAATAGCTAGAGTCAAGTTAAGGATCACTGCAAATGTTTTGCGCGGCGATCAAATAGGTAGTTAGGCATTTTTGTCATATTATGCTCTTTCCTGTTTGAAGAATTGCCGAAAACTCCAACCTATTGAATATATAATCCTTTGTTGATGTACCCTAATTTTTTATTTACTAGTTATCTTGAAATTTTAAGCATTGTCAATCCATGTATCGATCAAATAGGTGGTTAGTTAATTTTACCTTCTTAAAGTCATTTTTACTCGAAGAACCTTAGGAAAATTGCGACTTTTCTATAGATAACACTATGTTGAGGTATCATCATTTTTTTATTTGTTATTACGCTTCAAATAATAGCTAGAGTCAAGTTAAGGATCACTGCAAATGTTTTGCGCGGCGATCAAATAAGTAGTTAGGCATTTTTGTCATATTATGCTCTTTCATGTTTGAAGAATTGCCGAAAACTCCCACCTATTGATTATATAATCCTTTGTTGAAGTACCCTAATTTTTTATTTATTAGTTATCTTGAAATATTAAGCATTGTCAATCCAATATCAATCAAATAGGTAGTTAGTTAATTTTACCTTCTTAAAGTCATTTCTACTCGAAGAACCTTAGGAAAATTGTGACTTTTCTATTGATAACACTATGTTGAGGTATCATCATTTTTTTATTTATTATTACGCTTCAAATAATAGCTATAGTCAAGTTAAGGATCACTGCCAATGTTTTGCCCGGCGATCAAATAGGTAGTTAGGCATTTTTGTCATATTATGCTCTTTTCTGTTTGAAGAATTTCCGAAAACTCCTACCTATTGAATATATAATCCTTTGTTGAAGTACCATAATTTTTTATTTATTAGTTATCTTGAAATATTAAGAATTGTCAATCCAAGTATCGATCAAATAGGTAGTTAGTTAATTTCAACTTCTTAAAGTCATTTCTACTCGAAGAACCTTAAGAAAATTGCGACTTTTCTATAGTTAACACTATGTTGAGGTATCATCATTTTTTTATTTGTTATTACGCTTCAAATAATAGCTAGAGTCAAGTTAAGGATCACTGCAAATGTTTTGCGCGGCGATCAAATAGGTAGTTAGGCATTTTTGTCATATTATGCTCTTTTCTGGTTGTAGAATTGCCGAAAACTCCTACCTATTGAATATATAATCCTTTGTTGAAGTACCATAATTTTTTATTTATTAGTTATCTTGAAATATTAAGAATTGTCAATCCAAGTTTCGATCAAATAGGTAGTTAGTTAATTTCAACTTCTTAAAGTCATTTCTACTCGAAGAACCTTAGTAAAATTACGACTTTTGTATAGATAACACTATGTTGATATATGATCATTTTTTTATTTATTATTACGCTTCAAATAATAGCTAGAGTCAAGTTAACGATCACTGCAAATGTTTTGCGCGGCCATCAAATAGTTAGTTAGGCATTATTGTCATATTATGCTCATTTCTGTTTGACGAATTGCCGAAAACTCTTACTTATTGAATATATAATCCTTTGTAGAAGTACCCTAATTTTTTATCTATTAGTTATCTTAAAATTTCAAGCATTGTCATTCCATGTATCGATCAAACAGGTGGTTAGTTAATTTTACCTTCTTACAGTCATTTCCACTCGAAGAACCTTAGGAAAATTGCGACTTTTGTATAGATAACACTATGTTGATGTATGATCATTTTTTTTATTTATTATTACGCTTCAAATAATAGCTAGAGTCAAGTTAAGGATCACTGCAAATGTTTTGCGCGGCCATCAAATAGGTAGTTAGGCATTTTTTGTCTTATTATGCTCATTTCTATTTGACGAATTGCCGAAAACTCCTACCTATTGAATATATAATCCTTTGTTGAAGTACCCTAATTTTTTATTTATTAGTTATCTTGAAATATTAAGAATTGTCAATCCAAGTATCGATCAAAAAGGTAGTTAGTTAATTTCAACTTCTTAAAGTCATTTCTACTCGAAGAACCTTAGTAAAATTGCGACTTTTGTATAGATAACACTATGTTGATATATGATCATTTTTTTATTTATTATTACGCTTCAAATAATAGCTAGAGTCAAGTTAAGGATCACTGCAAATGTTTTGCGCGGCCATCAAATAGTTAGTTAGGCATTTTTGTCATATTAAGCTCATTTCTATTTGACGAATTGCCGAAAACTCCTACTTATTGAATATATTACAGTCATTTCAACTCGAAGAACCTAAGGAAAATTGCGACTTTTGTATAGATAGCACTATGTTGATGTACGATCATTTTTTTATTTATTATTTCGCTTCAAATAATAGCTAGAGTCAAGTTAATGATCACTGCAAATGTTTTGCGCGGCCATCAAATAGTTAGTTAGGCATTTTTGTCATATTATGCTCTTTTCTGTTTGACGAATTGCCGAAAACTCCTACCTATTGAATATATAATCCTTTGTTGAAGTACCCTAATTTTTTATTTATTCGTTATCTTGAAATTTTAAGCATTGTCAATCCATGTATCGATCAAATAAGTAGTTAGTTAATTTTACCTTCTTAAAGTCATTTCTACACGAAGAACCTTAGTAAAATTGCGACTTTTGTATAGATAACACTATGTTGATATATGATCATTTTTTTATTTATTATTACGCTTCAAATAATAGCTAGAGTCAAGTTAAGGATCACTGCAAATGTTTTGCGCGGCCATCAAATAGGTAGTTAGGCATTTTTTGTCTTATTATGCTCATTTCTATTTGACGAATTGCCGAAAACTCCTATCTATTGAATATATAATCCTTTGTTGAAGTACCCTAATTTTTTATTTATTAGTTATCTTGAAATATTAAGCATTGTCAATCCATGTATCGATCAAATAGGTAGTTAGTTAATTTTACCTTCTTACAGTCATTTCCACTCGAAGAACCTTAGGAAAATTGCGACTTTTGTATAGATAACACTATGTTGATGTATGATCATTTTTTTATTTGTTATTACGCTTCAAATAATAGCTAGAGTCAAGTTAAGGATCACTGCAAATGTTTTGCGCGGCCATCAAATAGTTAGTTAGGCATTTTTGTCATATTATGCTCTTTTCTGTTTGACGAATTGCCGAAAACTCCTACCTATTGAATATATAATCCTTTGTTGAAGTACCCTAATTTTTTATTTATTAGTTATCTTGAAATATTAAGCATTGTCAATCCAAGTATCGATCAAATATGTGGTTAGTTAATTTCACCTTCTTAAAGTCACTTCTACTCGAAGAACCTTAGGAAAATTGCGACTTTTGTATAGATAACACTATGTTGATGTATCATCATTTTTTTATTAATTATTACGCTTCAAATAATAGCTAGAGTAAAGTTAAGGATCACTGCAAATGTTTTGTGCGGCGATCAAATATGTAGTTAGGCATTTTTTGTCTTATTATGCTCATTTCTGTTTGACGAATTGCCGAAAACTCCTACCTATTGAATATATAATCCTTTGTTGAAGTACCCTAATTTTTTATTTACTAGTTATCTTGAAATTTTAAGCATTTTCAATCCATGTATCGATCAAATAGGTAGTTAGTTAATTTTACCTTGTTAAAGTCATTTCTACTCGAAGAACCTTAGGAAAATTGCGACTTTTCTATAGATAACACTATGTTGAGGTATCATCATTTTTTTATTTGTTATTACGCTTCAAATAATAGCTAGAGTCAAGTTAAGGATCACTGCAAATGTTTTGCGCGGCGATCAAATAGGTAGTTAGGCATTTTTGTCATATTATGCTCTTTCCTGTTTGAAGAATTGCCGAAAACTCCAACCTATTGAATATATAATCCTTTGTTGATGTAACCTAATTTTTTATTTACTAGTTATCTTGAAATTTTAAGCATTGTCAATCCATGTATCGATCAAATAGGTGGTTAGTTAATTTTACCTTCTTAAAGTCATTTTTACTCGAAGAACCTTAGGAAAATTGCGACTTTTCTATAGATAACACTATGTTGAGGTATCATCATTTTTTTATTTGTTATTACGCTTCAAATAATAGCTAGAGTCAAGTTAAGGATCACTGCAAATGTTTTGCGCGGCGATCAAATAAGTAGTTAGGCATTTTTGTCATATTATGCTCTTTCATGTTTGAAGAATTGCCGAAAACTCCCACCTATTGATTATATAATCCTTTGTTGAAGTACCCTAATTTTTTATTTATTAGTTATCTTGAAATATTAAGCATTGTCAATCCAAGTATCAATCAAATAGGTAGTTAGTTAATTTTACCTTCTTAAAGTCATTTCTACTCGAAGAACCTTAGGAAAATTGTGACTTTTCTATTGATAACACTATGTTGAGGTATCATCATTTTTTTATTTATTATTACGCTTCAAATAATAGCTATAGTCAAGTTAAGGATCACTGCCAATGTTTTGCCCGGCGATCAAATAGGTAGTTACGCATTTTTGTCATATTATGCTCTTTTCTGTTTGAAGAATTGCCGAAAACTCCTACCTATTGAATATATAATCCTTTGTTGAAGTACCATAATTTTTTATTTATTAGTTATCTTGAAATATTAAGAATTGTCAATCCAAGTATCGATCAAATAGGTAGTTAGTTAATTTCAACTTCTTAAAGTCATTTCTACTCGAAGAACCTTAGGAAAATTGCGACTTTTCTATAGTTAACACTATGTTGAGGTATCATCATTTTTTTATTTGTTATTACGCTTCAAATAATAGCTAGAGTCAAGTTAAGGATCACTGCAAATGTTTTGCGCGGCGATCAAATAGGTAGTTAGGCATTTTTGTCATATTATGCTCTTTCCGGTTTGAAGAATTGCCGAAAACTCCAACCTATTGAATATATAATCCTTTGTTGATGTACCCTAATTTTTTATTTACTAGTTATCTTGAAATTTTAAGCATTGTCAATCCATGTATCGATCAAATAGGTGGTTAGTTAATTTTACCTTCTTAAAGTCATTTTTACACGAAGAACCTTAGGAAAATTGCGACTTTTCTATAGATAACACTATGTTGAGGTATCATCATTTTTTTATTTGTTATTACGCTTCAAATAATAGCTAGAGTCAAGTTAAGGATCACTGCAAATGTTTTGCGCGGCGATCAAATAAGTAGTTAGGCATTTTTGTCATATTATGCTCTTTCATGTTTGAAGAATTGCCGAAAACTCCCACCCATTGATTATATAATCCTTTGTTGAAGTACCCTAATTTTTTATTTATTAGTTATCTTGAAATATTAAGCATTGTCAATCCAAGTATCAATCAAATAGGTAGTTAGTTAATTTTACCTTCTTAAAGTCATTTCTACTCGAAGAACCTTAGGAAAATTGCGACTTTTCTATTGATAACACTATGTTGAGGTATAATCATTTTTTTATTTATTATTACGCTTCAAATAATAGCTATAGTCAAGTTAAGGATCACTGCCAATGTTTTGCCCGGCGATCAAATAGGTATTTAGGCATTTTTGTCATATTATGCTCTTTTCTGGTTGAAGAATTGCCGAAAACTCCTACCTATTGAATATATAATCCTTTGTTGAAGTACCATAATTTTTTATTTATTAGTTATCTTGAAATATTAAGAATTGTCAATCCAAGTATCGATCAAATAGGTAGTTAGTTAATTTCAACTTCTTAAAGTCATTTCTACTCGAAGAACCTTAGTAAAATTACGACTTTTGTATAGATAACACTATGTTGATATATGATCATTTTTTTATTTATTATTACGCTTCAAATAATAGCTAGAGTCAAGTTAAGGATCACTGCAAATGTTTTGCGCGGCCATCAAATAGTTAGTTAGGCATTTTTGTCATATTATGCTCATTTCTGTTTGACGAATTGCCGAAAACTCCTACTTATTGAATATATAATCCTTTGTAGAAGTACCCTAATTTTTTATCTATTAGTTATCTTAAAATTTCAAGCATTGTCATTCCATGTATCGATCAAACAGGTGGTTAGTTAATTTTACCTTCTTACAGTCATTTCCTCTCGAAGAACCTTAGGAAAATTGCGACTTTTGTATAGATAACACTATGTTGATGTATGATCATTTTTTTATTTATTATTACGCTTCAAATAATAGCTAGAGTCAAGTTAAGGATCACTGCAAATGTTTTGCGCGGCCATCAAATAGGTAGTTAGGCATTTTTTGTCTTATTATGCTCATTTCTATTTGACGAATTGCCGAAAACTCCTACCTATTGAATATATAATCCTTTGTTGAAGTACCCTAATTTTTTATTTATTAGTTATCTTGAAATATTAAGAATTGTCAATCCAAGTATCGATCAAATAGGTAGTTAGTTAATTTCAACTTCTTAAAGTCTTTTCTACTCGAAGAACCTTAGTAAAATTGCGACTTTTGTATAGATAACACTATGTTGATATATGATCATTTTTTTATTTATTATTACGCTTCAAATAATAGCTAGAGTCAAGTTAAGGATCACTGCAAATGTTTTGCGCGGCCATCAAATAGTTAGTTAGGCATTTTTGTCATATTAAGCTCATTTCTGTTTGACGAATTGCCGAAAACTCCTACTTATTGAATATATTACAGTCATTTCAACTCGAAGAACCTAAGGAAAATTGCGACTTTTGTATAGATAGCACTATGTTGATGTACGATCATTTTTTTATTTATTATTTCGCTTCAAATAATAGCTAGAGTCAAGTTAATGATCACAGCAAATGTTTTGCGCGGCCATCAAATAGTTAGTTAGGCATTTTTGTCATATTATGCTCTTTTCTGTTTGACGAATTGCCGAAAACTCCTACCTATTGAATATATAATCCTTTGTTGAAGTACCCTAATTTTTTATTTATTAGTTATCTTGAAATTTTAAGCATTGTCAATCCATGTATCGATCAAATAAGTAGTTAGTTAATTTTACCTTCTTAAAGTCATTTCTACTCGAAGAACCTTGGGAAAATTGCGACTTTTGTATAGATAACACTATGTTGTTGTATCAACATTTTTTTATTTATTATTACGCTTCAAATAATAGCTAAAGTAAAGTTAAGGATCACTGCAACTGTTTTGGGCGGCGATTAAATATGTAGTTAGGCATTTTTTGTCATATTATGCTTATTTCAATTTGACGAATTGCCGAATACTCCTACCTATTGAATATATAATCCTTTGTTGAAGTACCCTAATTTTTTATTTATTAGTTATCTTGAAATTTTAAGCATTGTCAATCGATGTATCGATCAAATAGGTAGTTAGTTAATTTTACCTTGTTAAAGTCATTTCTATACGAAGAACTTTAGGAAAATTGCGACTTTTCTATAGATAACACTATGTTGAGGTATCATCATTTTTTTATTTGTTATTACGCTTCAAATAATAGCTAGAGTCATGTTAAGGATCACTGCAAATGTTTTGTGCGGCGATCAAA
Source organism: Rhodomyrtus psidioides (assembly GCA_021437785.1). Taxonomy (NCBI): domain Eukaryota; kingdom Viridiplantae; phylum Streptophyta; class Magnoliopsida; order Myrtales; family Myrtaceae; genus Rhodomyrtus; species Rhodomyrtus psidioides. Next base: position 151,693 of record JAILYB010000117.1, read on the forward strand.
TATGTAGTTAGGCATTTTTTGTCATATTATGCTTTTTTCTTTTTGAAGAATTGCCGAAAACTCCCACCTATTGATTATATAATCCTTTGTTGAAGTACTCTAATTTTTTATTTACTAGTTATCTTGAAATATTAAACATTGTCAATCCAAGTATCGATCAAATATGTGGTTAGTTAATTTCACCTCCTAAAAGTCACTTCTACTTGAAGAACATTAGGAAATTGCGACTTTTGTATAGATAACACTATGTTGATGTATCATCATTTTTTTATTTATTATTACGCTTCAAATAATAGCTAGAGTAAAGTTAAGGATCACTGCAAATGTTTTGTGCGGCGATCAAATATGTAGTTAGGCATTTTTGTCATATTATGCTCTTTTCTGTTTGAAGAATTGTCGAAAACTCCCTCCTATTGATTATATAATCCTTTGTTGAAGTACCCTAATTTTTTATTTACTAGTTATCTTGAAATTTTAAGCATTGTCAATCCATGTATCGATCAAATAGGCAGTTAGTTAATTTTACCTTGTTAAAGTCGTTTCTACTCGAAGAACCTTAGGAAAATTGCGACTTTTCTATAGATAACACTATGTTGAGGTATCATCATTTTTTTATTTGTTATTACGCTTCAAATAATAGCTATAGTCAAGTTAAGGATCACTGCAAATGTTTTGCGTGGCGATCAAATGGGTTGTTAGGCATTTTTGTCATATTATGCTCTTTTCTGTTTGAAGAATTGTCGAAAACTCCCTCCTATTGATTATATAATCCTTTGTTGAAGTACCCTAATTTTTTATTTACTAGTTATCTTGAAATATTAAACATTGTCAATCCAAGTATCGATCAAATATGTGGTTAGTTAATTTCACCTTCTTAAAATCACTTCTACTCGAAGAACCTTAAGAAAATTGTGACTTTTGTATAGATAACACTATGTTGATGTATCATCATTTTTTTATTTATTATTACGCTTCAAATAATAGCTAGAGTAAAGTTAAGGATCACTGCAAATGTTTTGTGCGGCGATCAAATATGTAGTTAGGCATTTTTGTCATATTATGCTCTTCTCTGTTTGACGAATTGCCGAAAACTCCTACCTGTTGAATATATAATCCTTTGTTGAAGTACCCTAATTTTTTATTTATTAGTTATCTTGAAATATTAAGCATTGTCAATCCAAGTATCGATCAAATAGGTAGTTAGTTAATTTCACCTTCTTAAAGTCATTTCTACTCAAAGAAACTTAGGAAAATTGCGACTTTTGTATAGATAACACTATGTTGATGTGTCATCATTTTTTTATTTATTATTACGCTTCAAAAAATAGCTAGAGTCAAGTTAAGGATCACTGCAAATGTTTTGCGCGACCATCAAATAGTTAGTTAGGCATTTTTGACATATTATGCTCTTTTCTGTTTGACGAATTGCCGAAAACTCCTACCTATTGAATATATAATCCTTTGTGGAAGTACCCTAATTTTTTATTTATTATTTATCTTGAAATTTTAAGCATTTTCAATCCATGTATCGATCAAATAGGTAGTTAGTTAATTTTACCTTGTTAAAGTCATTTCTACTCGAAGAACCTTAGGAAAATTGGAACTTTTCTATAGATAACACTATGTTGAGGTATCATTTTTTTTATTTGTTATTACGCTTCAAATAATAGCTAGAGTCAACTTAAGGATCACTGCAAATGTTTTGCGCGGTGATCAAATAGGTAGTTAGGCATTTTTGTCATATTATGCTCTTTTCTGTTTGAAGAATTGCCGAAAACTCCTACCTATTGAATATATAATCCTTTGTTGATGTACCCTAATTTTTTATTTACTAGTTATCTTGAATTTTTAAGTATTGTCAATCCATGTATCGATATAATAGGTGGTTAGTTAATTTTACCTTCTTAAAGTCATTTCTACTCGAAGAACCTTAGGAAAATTGGTACTTTTCTATAGATAACACTATGTTGAGGTATCATCATTTTTTTATTTGTTATTACGCTTCAAATAATAGCTAGAGTCAAGTTAAGGATCACTGCAAATGTTTTGCGCGGCGATCAAATAGGTAGTTAGGCATTTTTGTCATATTATGCTCTTTTCTGTTTGAAGAATTGCCGAAAACTCCCACCTAATGATTATATAATCCTTTGTTGAAGTACCACAATTTTTTATTTACTAGTTATCTTGAAAAATTAAACATTGTCAATCCAAGTATCGACCAAATATGTGGTTAGTTAATTTCACCTTCTTAAAGTCACTTCTAATCGAAGAACCTTAGGAAAATTGCGACTTTTGTATAGATAACACTATGTTGATGTATCATCATTTTTTTATTTATTATTACGCTTCAAATAATAGCTAGAGTAAAGTTAAGGATCACTGCAAATGTTTTGTGCGGCGATCAAATATGTAGTTAGGCATTTTTCGTCATATTATGCTCATTTCTGTTTGACGAATTGCCGAAAAATCCTACCTATTGAATATATAATCCTTTGTTGAAGTACCCTAATTTTTTATTTATTAGTTATCTTGAAACTTTAAGCATTGTCAATCCATGTATCGATTAAATAGGTAGTTAGTTAATTTTACCTTGTTAAAGTCATTTCTACTCGAAGAACCTTAGGAAAATGGCGACTTTTCTATAGATAACACTATGTTGAGGTATCATCATTTTTTTATTTATTATTACGCTTCAAATAATAGCTAGAGTAAAGTTAAGGATCACTGCAAATGTTTTGCGTGGCGATCAAATAGGTAGTTAGGCATTTTTGTCATATTATGCTCTTTTCTGTTTGAAGAATTGCCGAAAACTCCTACCTATTGAATATATAATCTTTTGTTGATGTACCCTAATTTTTTATTTACTAGTTATCTTGAAATTTTAAGCATTGTCAATCCATGTATCGATCAAATAGGTGGTTAGTTAATTTTACCTTCTTAAAGTCATTTCTACTCGAAGAACCTTAGGAAAATTGCGACTTTTCTATAGATAACACTATGTTGAGGTATCATCATTTTTTTATTTGTTATTATGCTTCGAATAATAGCTAGAGTCAAGTTAAGGATCACTGCAAATGTTTTGCGCGGCGATCAAATAGGTAGTTAGGCATTTTTGTCATATTATGCTCTTTTCTATTTGAATAATTGCCGAAAACTCCTACCTATTGAATATAAAATCCTTTGTTGATGTACCCTAATTTTTTATTTGCTAGTTATCTTGAAATTTTAAGCATTGTCAATCCATGTATCGATCAAATCGGTGGTTAGTTAATTTTACCTTCTTAAAGTCATTTCTACTCGAAAAACTTTAGGAAAATTGCGACTTTTCTATAGATAACACTATGTTGAGGTATCATCATTTTTTTATTTGTTATTACGCTTCAAATAATAGCTAAAGTCAAGTTAAGGAACACTGCAAATGTTTTGCGCGGCGATCAAATAGGTAGTTAGGCATTTTTGTCATATTATGCTCTTTTCTGTTTGAAGAATTGCCGAAAACACCCACCTATTGATTATATAATCCTTTGTTGAAGTACCCTAATTTTTTATTTACTAGTTATCTTGAAATATTAAACATTGTCAATCCAAGTATCGATCAAATATGTGGTTAGTTAATTTCACCTTCTTAAAGTCACTTCTACTCGAAGAACCTTAGGAAAATTGCGACTTTTGTATAGATAACACTATGTTGATGTATCATCATTTTTTTATTTATTATTACACTTCAAATAATAGCTAGAGTAAAGTTAAGGATCACTGCAAATGTTTTGTGCGGCGATCAAATATGTAGTTAGGCATTTTTTGTCATATTATGATCATTTCTGTTTGACGAATTGCAGAAAAATCCTACCTATTGAATATATAATCCGTTGTTGAAGTACCCTAATTTTTTATTTATTAGTTAACTTGAAATTTTTAGCATTGTCAATCCATGTATCGATCAAATAGGTAGTTAGTTAATTTTACCTTGTTAAAGTCATTTCTACTCGAAGAACCTTAGGAAAATTGCGACTTTTCTATAGATAACACTATGTTGAGGTATCATTATTTTTTTATTTGTTATTACGCTACAAATAATAGCTATAGTCAAGTTAAGGATCACTGCAAATGTTTTGCGTGGCGATCAAATGGGTAGTTAGGCATTTTTGTCATATTATGCTCTTTTCTGTTTGAAGAATTGCCGAAAACTCCCACCTATTGAATATATAATCCTTTGTTGATGTACCCTAATTTTTTATTTACTAGTTATCTTGAAATTTTAAGCATTGTCAATCCATGTATCGATAAAATAGGTGGTTAGTTAATTTTACCTTCTTAAAGTCATTTCTACTTTAAGAACCTTAGGAAAATTGCGACTTTTCTATAGATAACACTATGTTGAGGTATCATTATTTTTTTATTTGTTATTACGCTACAAATAATAGCTATAGTCAAGTTAAGGATCACTGCAAATGTTTTGCGCGGCGATCAAATAGGTAGTTAGGCATTTTTGTCATATTAAGCTCTTTTCTGTTTGAAGAATTGCCGAAAACTCCCACCTATTGATTATATAATCCTTTGTTGAAATACCCTAATTTTTTATTTACTAGTTATCTTGAAATATTAAACATTGTCAATCCAAGTATCGATCAAATATGTGGTGAGTTAATTTCACCTTCTTAAAATCACTTCTACTCGAAAAACCTTGGGAAAATGGCGACTTTTGTATAGATAACACTATGTTGATGTATCATCATTTTTTTATTTATTATAACGCTTCAAATAATAGCTAGAGTAAAGTTAAGGATCACTGCAACTGTTTTGGGCGGCGATCAAATATGTAGTTAGGCATTTTTTGTCATATTATGCTTATTTCTGTTGACGAATTGCCGAATACTCCTACCTATTGAATATATAATCCTTTGTTAAAGTACCCTAATTTTTTATTTATTAGTTATCTAGAAATATTAAGCATTGTCAATCCATGTATCGATCAAATAGGTGGTTAGTTAAATTTACCTTCTTAAAGTCATTTCCACTCGAAGAACCTTAGGAAAATTGCGACATTTCTATAGATAACACTATGTTGAGGTATCATCATTTTTTTATTTGTTATTACGCTTCAAATAATAGCTAGAGTCAAGTTAAGGATCACTGCAAATGTTTTGCGCGGCGATCAAATAGGTAGTTAGGCATTTTTGTCATATTAGGTTCTTTTCTGGTTGAAGAATTGCCGAAAACTCCTACCTATTGAATATATAATCCTTTGTTGATGTACCCTAATTTTTTATTTACTAGTTATCTTGAAATTTTAAGCATTGTCAATCCATGTATCGATCAAATAGGTGTTTAGTTAATTTTACCTTCTTAAAGTCATTTCTACTCGAAGAATCTTAGGAAAATTGCGACATTTCTATAGATAACACTATGTTGAGGTATCATCATATTTTTATTTGTTATTACGCTTCAAATAATAGCTAGAGTCAAGTTAAGGATCACTGCAAATGTTTTGCGCGGCGATCAAATATGTAGTTAGGCATTTTTTGTCATATTATGCTCATTTCTGTTTGACAAATTACCGAAAAATCCTACCTATTGAATATATAATCCTTTGTTGAAGTACCCTAATTTTTTATTTATTAGTTATCTTGAAATTTTAAGCATTGTCAATCCATGTATCGATCAAATAGGTAGTTAGTTAATTTTACCTTGTTAATGTCATTTCTACTCGAAGAACCTCAGGAAAATTGCGACTTTTCTATAGATAACACTATGTTGAGGTATCATCATTTTTTTATTTGTTATTACGCTTCAAATAATTGCTAGAGTCAAGTTAAGGATCACTGCAAATGTTTTGCGTGGCGATCAAATAGGTAGTTAGGCATTTTTGTCATATTATGCTCTTTTGTATTTGAAGAATTGCCGAAAACTCCTACCTATTGAATATATATTCTTTTGTTGATGTACCCTAATTTTTTATTTACTAGTTATCTTGAAATTTTAAGCATTGTCAATCCATGTATCGATCAAATAGGTGGTTAGTTAAATTTACCTTCTTAAAGTCATTTCTACTCGAAGAACCTTAGGAAAATTGCGACTTTTCTATAGATAACACTATGTTGAGGTATCATCATTTTTTTATTTGTTATTACGCTTCAAATAATAGCTAGAGTCAAGTTAAGGATCACTGCAAATGTTTTGCGCGGCGATCAAATAGGTAGTTAGGCATTTTTGTCATATTAGGTTCTTTTCTGGTTGAAGAATTGCCGAAAACTCCTACCTATTGAATATATAATCCTTTGTTGATGTACCCTAATTTTTTATTTACTAGTTATCTTGAAATTTTAAGCATTGTCAATCCATGTATCGATCAAATAGGTGGTTAGTTAATTTTACCTTCTTAAAGTCATTTCTACTCGAAGAACCTTAGGAAAATTGCGACATTTCTATAGATAACACTATGTTGAGGTATGATCATTTTTTTATTTGTTATTACGCTTCAAATAATAGCTAGAGTCAAGTTAAGGATCACTGCAAATGTTTTGCGCGGCGATCAAATATGTAGTTAGGCATTTTTGGTCATATTATGCTCATTTCTGTTTGACAAATTACCGAAAAATCCTACCTATTGAATATATAATCCTTTGTTGAAGTACCCTAATTTTTTATTTATTAGTTATCTTGAAATTTTAAGCATTGTCAATCCATGTATCGATCAAATAGGTAGTTAGTTAATTTTACCTTGTTAATGTCATTTCTACTCGAAGAACCTCAGGAAAATTGCGACTTTTCTATAGATAACACTATGTTGAGGTATCATCATTTTTTTATTTGTTATTACGCTTCAAATAATTGCTAGAGTCAAGTTAAGGATCACTGCAAATGTTTTGCGTGGCGATCAAATAGGTAGTTAGGCATTTTTGTCATATTATGCTCTTTTGTATTTGAAGAATTGCCGAAAACTCCTACCTATTGAATATATATTCTTTTGTTGATGTACCCTAATTTTTTATTTACTAGTTATCTTGAAATTTTAAGCATTGTCAATCCATGTATCGATCAAATAGGTGGTTAGTTAAATTTACCTTCTTAAAGTCATTTCTACTCGAAGAACCTTAGGAAAATTGTGACTTTTCTATAGATAACACTATGTTGAGGTATCATCATTTTTTTATTTGTTATTACGCTTCAAATAATAGCTAGAATCAAGTTAAGGATCACTGCAAATGTTTTGCGCGGCGATCAAATAGGTAGTTAGGCATTTTTGTCATATTATGCTCTTTTCTGGTTGAAGAATTGCCGAAAACTCCTACCTATTGAATATATAATCCTTTGTTGATGTACCCTAATTTTTTATTGACTAGTTATCTTGAAATTGTAAGCATCGTCAATCCATGTATCGATCAAATAGGTGGTTAGTTAATTTTACCTTCTTAAAGTCATTTCTACTCGAAGAACCTTAGGAAAATTGCGACTTTTCTATAGATAACACTATGTTGAGGTATCATCATTTTTTTATTTGTTATTACGCTTCAAATAATAGCTAAAGTCAAGTTAAGGATCACTCCAAATGTTTTGCGCGGCGATCAAATAGGTAGTTAGGCATTTTTGTCATATTATGCTCTTTTCTGTTTGAAGAATTGCCGAAAACACCCACCTATTGATTATATAATCCTTTGTTGAAGTACCCTAATTTTTTATTTACTAGTTATCTTGAAATATTAAACATTGTCAATCCAAGTATCGATCAAATATGTGATTAGTTAATTTCACCTTCTTAAAGTCACTTCTACTCGAAGAACCTTAGGAAAATTGCGACTTTTGTATAGATAACACTATGTTGATGTATCATCATTTTTTTATTTATTATTACACTTCAAATAATAGCTAGAGTAAAGTTAAGGATCACTGCAAATGTTTTGTGCGGCGATCAAATATGTAGTTAGGCATTTTTTGTCATATTATGCTCATTTCTGTTTGACGAATTGCCGAAAACTCCTACCTATTGAATATATATTCTTTTGTTGATGTACCCTAATTTTTTATTTACTAGTTATCTTGAAATATTAAACATTGTCAATCCAAGTATCGATCAAATATGTGGTTAGTTAATTTCACCTTCTTAAAGTCACTTCTATTCGAAGAACCTTAGGAAAATTGCGACTTTTCTATAGATAACACTATGTTGAGGTATCATCATTTTTTTATTTGTTATTACGCTTCAAATAATAGCTAAAGTCAAGTTAAGGATCACTCCAAATGTTTTGCGCGGCGATCAAATAGGTAGTTAGGCATTTTTGTCATATTATGCTCTTTTGTATTTGAAGAATTGCCGAAAACTCCTACCTATTGAATATATATTCTTTTGTTGATGTACCCTAATTTTTTATTTACTAGTTATCTTGAAATTTTAAGCATTGTCAATCCATGTATCGATCAAATAGGTGGTTAGTTAAATTTACCTTCTTAAAGTCATTTCTACTCGAAGAACCTTAGGAAAATTGCGACTTTTCTATAGATAACACTATGTTGAGGTATCATCATTTTTTTATTTGTTATTACGCTTCAAATAATAGCTAGAGTCAAGTTAAGGATCACTGCAAATGTTTTGCGCGGCGATCAAATAGGTAGTTAGGCATTTTTGTCATATTAGGTTCTTTTCTCGTTGAAGAATTGCCGAAAACTCCTACCTATTGAATATATAATCCTTTGTTGATGTACCCTAATTTTTTATTTACTAGTTATCTTGAAATTTTAAGCATTGTCAATCCATGTATCGATCAAATAGGTGGTTAGTTAATTTTACCTTCTTAAAGTCATTTCTACTCGAAGAACCTTAGGAAAATTGCGACATTTCTATAGATAACACTATGTTGAGGTATCATCATTTTTTTATTTGTTATTACGCTTCAAATAATAGCTAGAGTCAAGTTAAGGATCACTGCAAATGTTTTGCGCGGCGATCAAATATGTAGTTAGGCATTTTTTGTCATATTATGCTCATTTCTGTTTGACAAATTACCGAAAAATCCTACCTATTGAATATATAATCCTTTGTTGAAGTACCCTAATTTTTTATTTATTAGTTATATTGAAATTTTAAGCATTGTCAATCCATGTATCGATCAAATAGGTAGTTAGTTAATTTTACCTTGTTAATGTCATTTCTACTCGAAGAACCTCAGGAAAATTGCGACTTTTCTATAGATAACACTATGTTGAGGTATCATCATTTTTTAATTTATTATTACGCTTCAAATAATTGCTAGAGTCAAGTTAAGGATCACTGCAAATGTTTTGCGTGGCGATCAAATAGGTAGTTAGGCATTTTTGTCATATTATGCTCTTTTGTATTTGAAGAATTGCCGAAAACTCCTACCTATTGAATATATATTCTTTTGTTGATGTACCCTAATTTTTTATTTACTAGTTATCTTGAAATTTTAAGCATTGTCAATCCATGTATCGATCAAATAGGTGGTTAGTTAAATTTACCTTCTTAAAGTCATTTCTACTCGAAGAACCTTAGGAAAATTGCGACTTTTCTATAGATAACACTATGTTGAGGTATCATCATTTTTTTATTTGTTATTACGCTTCAAATAATAGCTAGAATCAAGTTAAGGATCACTGCAAATGTTTTGCGTGGCGATCAAATGGGTAGTTAGGCATTTTTGTCATATTATGCTCTTTTCTGTTTGAAGAATTGCCGAAAACTCCCACCTATTGAATATATAATCCTTTGTTGATGTACCCTAATTTTTTATTTACTAGTTATCTTGAAATTTTAAGCATTGTCAATCCATGTATCGATAAAATAGGTGGTTAGTTAATTTTACCTTCTTAAAGTCATTTCTACTTTAAGAACCTTAGGAAAATTGCGACTTTTCTATAGATAACACTATGTTGAGGTATCATTATTTTTTTATTTGTTATTACGCTACAAATAATAGCTATAGTCAAGTTAAGGATCACTGCAAATGTTTTGCGCGGCGATCAAATAGGTAGTTAGGCATTTTTGTCATATTAAGCTCTTTTCTGTTTGAAGAATTGCCGAAAACTCCCACCTATTGATTATATAATCCTTTGTTGAAATACCCTAATTTTTTATTTACTAGTTATCTTGAAATATTAAACATTGTCAATCCAAGTATCGATCAAATATGTGGTGAGTTAATTTCACCTTCTTAAAATCACTTCTACTCGAAAAACCTTGGGAAAATGGCGACTTTTGTATAGATAACACTATGTTGATGTATCATCATTTTTTTATTTATTATAACGCTTCAAATAATAGCTAGAGTAAAGTTAAGGATCACTGCAACTGTTTTGGGCGGCGATCAAATATGTAGTTAGGCATTTTTTGTCATATTATGCTTATTTCTGTTGACGAATTGCCGAATACTCCTACCTATTGAATATATAATCCTTTGTTGAAGTACCCTAATTTTTTATTTATTAGTTATCTAGAAATATTAAGCATTGTCAATCCATGTATCGATCAAATAGGTGGTTAGTTAAATTTACCTTCTTAAAGTCATTTCCACTCGAAGAACCTTAGGAAAATTGCGACATTTCTATAGATAACACTATGTTGAGGTATCATCATTTTTTTATTTGTTATTACGCTTCAAATAATAGCTAGAGTCAAGTTAAGGATCACTGCAAATGTTTTGCGCGGCGATCAAATAGGTAGTTAGGCATTTTTGTCATATTATGTTCTTTTCTGGTTGAAGAATTGCCGAAAACTCCTACCTATTGAATATATAATCCTTTGTTGATGTACCCTAATTTTTTATTTACTAGTTATCTTGAAATTTTAAGCATTGTCAATCCATGTATCGATCAAATAGGTGTTTAGTTAATTTTACCTTCTTAAAGTCATTTCTACTCGAAGAATCTTAGGAAAATTGCGACATTTCTATAGATAACACTATGTTGAGGTATCATCATATTTTTATTTGTTATTACGCTTCAAATAATAGCTAGAGTCAAGTTAAGGATCACTGCAAATGTTTTGCGCGGCGATCAAATATGTAGTTAGGCATTTTTTGTCATATTATGCTCATTTCTGTTTGACAAATTACCGAAAAATCCTACCTATTGAATATATAATCCTTTGTTGAAGTACCCTAATTTTTTATTTATTAGTTATCTTGAAATTTTAAGCATTGTCAATCCATGTATCGATCAAATAGGTAGTTAGTTAATTTTACCTTGTTAATGTCATTTCTACTCGAAGAACCTCAGGAAAATTGCGACTTTTCTATAGATAACACTATGTTGAGGTATCATCATTTTTTTATTTGTTATTACGCTTCAAATAATTGCTAGAGTCAAGTTAAGGATCACTGCAAATGTTTTGCGTGGCGATCAAATAGGTAGTTAGGCATTTTTGTCATATTATGCTCTTTTGTATTTGAAGAATTGCCGAAAACTCCTACCTATTGAATATATATTCTTTTGTTGATGTACCCTAATTTTTTATTTACTAGTTATCTTGAAATTTTAAGCATTGTCAATCCATGTATCGATCAAATAGGTGGTTAGTTAAATTTACCTTCTTAAAGTCATTTCTACTCGAAGAACCTTAGGAAAATTGCGACTTTTCTATAGATAACACTATGTTGAGGTATCATCATTTTTTTATTTGTTATTACGCTTCAAATAATAGCTAGAGTCAAGTTAAGGATCACTGCAAATGTTTTGCGCGGCGATCAAATAGGTAGTTAGGCATTTTTGTCATATTAGGTTCTTTTCTGGTTGAAGAATTGCCGAAAACTCCTACCTATTGAATATATAATCCTTTGTTGATGTACCCTAATTTTTTATTTACTAGTTATCTTGAAATTTTAAGCATTGTCAATCCATGTATCGATCAAATAGGTGGTTAGTTAATTTTACCTTCTTAAAGTCATTTCTACTCGAAGAACCTTAGGAAAATTGCGACATTTCTATAGATAACACTATGTTGAGGTATGATCATTTTTTTATTTGTTATTACGCTTCAAATAATAGCTAGAGTCAAGTTAATGATCACTGCAAATGTTTTGCGCGGCGATCAAATATGTAGTTAGGCATTTTTGGTCATATTATGCTCATTTCTGTTTGACAAATTACCGAAAAATCCTACCTATTGAATATATAATCCTTTGTTGAAGTACCCTAATTTTTTATTTATTAGTTATCTTGAAATTTTAAGCATTGTCAATCCATGTATCGATCAAATAGGTAGTTAGTTAATTTTACCTTGTTAATGTCATTTCTACTCGAAGAACCTCAGGAAAATTGCGACTTTTCTATAGATAACACTATGTTGAGGTATCATCATTTTTTTATTTGTTATTACGCTTCAAATAATTGCTAGAGTCAAGTTAAGGATCACTGCAAATGTATTGCGTGGCGATCAAATAGGTAGTTAGGCATTTTTGTCATATTATGCTCTTTTGTATTTGAAGAATTGCCGAAAACTCCTACCTATTGAATATATATTCTTTTGTTGATGTACCCTAATTTTTTATTTACTAGTTATCTTGAAATTTTAAGCATTGTCAATCCATGTATCGATCAAATAGGTGGTTAGTTAAATTTACCTTCTTAAAGTCATTTCTACTCGAAGAACCTTAGGAAAATTGTGACTTTTCTATAGATAACACTATGTTGAGGTATCATCATTTTTTTATTTGTTATTACGCTTCAAATAATAGCTAGAATCAAGTTAAGGATCACTGCAAATGTTTTGCGCGGCGATCAAATAGGTAGTTAGGCATTTTTGTCATATTATGCTCTTTTCTGGTTGAAGAATTGCCGAAAACTCCTACCTATTGAATATATAATCCTTTGTTGATGTACCCTAATTTTTTATTGACTAGTTATCTTGAAATTGTAAGCATCGTCAATCCATGTATCGATCAAATAGGTGGTTAGTTAATTTTACCTTCTTAAAGTCATTTCTACTCGAAGAACCTTAGGAAAATTGCGACTTTTCTATAGATAACACTATGTTGAGGTATCATCATTTTTTTATTTGTTATTACGCTTCAAATAATAGCTAAAGTCAAGTTAAGGATCACTCCAAATGTTTTGCGCGGCGATCAAATAGGTAGTTAGGCATTTTTGTCATATTATGCTCTTTTCTGTTTGAAGAATTGCCGAAAACACCCACCTATTGATTATATAATCCTTTGTTGAAGTACCCTAATTTTTTATTTACTAGTTATCTTGAAATATTAAACATTGTCAATCCAAGTATCGATCAAATATGTGATTAGTTAATTTCACCTTCTTAAAGTCACTTCTACTCGAAGAACCTTAGGAAAATTGCGACTTTTGTATAGATAACACTATGTTGATGTATCATCATTTTTTTATTTATTATTACACTTCAAATAATAGCTAGAGTAAAGTTAAGGATCACTGCAAATGTTTTGTGCGGCGATCAAATATGTAGTTAGGCATTTTTTGTCATATTATGCTCATTTCTGTTTGACGAATTGCCGAAAACTCCTACCTATTGAATATATATTCTTTTGTTGATGTACCCTAATTTTTTATTTACTAGTTATCTTGAAATATTAAACATTGTCAATCCAAGTATCGATCAAATATGTGGTTAGTTAATTTCACCTTCTTAAAGTCACTTCTATTCGAAGAACCTTAGGAAAATTGCGACTTTTCTATAGATAACACTATGTTGAGGTATCATCATTTTTTTATTTGTTATTACGCTTCAAATAATAGCTAAAGTCAAGTTAAGGATCACTCCAAATGTTTTGCGCGGCGATCAAATAGGTAGTTAGGCATTTTTGTCATATTATGCTCTTTTGTATTTGAAGAATTGCCGAAAACTCCTACCTATTGAATATATATTCTTTTGTTGATGTACCCTAATTTTTTATTTACTAGTTATCTTGAAATTTTAAGCATTGTCAATCCATGTATCGATCAAATAGGTGGTTAGTTAAATTTACCTTCTTAAAGTCATTTCTACTCGAAGAACCTTAGGAAAATTGCGACTTTTCTATAGATAACACTATGTTGAGGTATCATCATTTTTTTATTTGTTATTACGCTTCAAATAATAGCTAGAGTCAAGTTAAGGATCACTGCAAATGTTTTGCGCGGCGATCAAATAGGTAGTTAGGCATTTTTGTCATATTAGGTTCTTTTCTCGTTGAAGAATTGCCGAAAACTCCTACCTATTGAATATATAATCCTTTGTTGATGTACCCTAATTTTTTATTTACTAGTTATCTTGAAATTTTAAGCATTGTCAATCCATGTATCGATCAAATAGGTGGTTAGTTAATTTTACCTTCTTAAAGTCATTTCTACTCGAAGAACCTTAGGAAAATTGCGACATTTCTATAGATAACACTATGTTGAGGTATCATCATTTTTTTATTTGTTATTACGCTTCAAATAATAGCTAGAGTCAAGTTAAGGATCACTGCAAATGTTTTGCGCGGCGATCAAATATGTAGTTAGGCATTTTTTGTCATATTATGCTCATTTCTGTTTGACAAATTACCGAAAAATCCTACCTATTGAATATATAATCCTTTGTTGAAGTACCCTAATTTTTTATTTATTAGTTATATTGAAATTTTAAGCATTGTCAATCCATGTATCGATCAAATAGGTAGTTAGTTAATTTTACCTTGTTAATGTCATTTCTACTCGAAGAACCTCAGGAAAATTGCGACTTTTCTATAGATAACACTATGTTGAGGTATCATCATTTTTTAATTTATTATTACGCTTCAAATAATTGCTAGAGTCAAGTTAAGGATCACTGCAAATGTTTTGCGTGGCGATCAAATAGGTAGTTAGGCATTTTTGTCATATTATGCTCTTTTGTATTTGAAGAATTGCCGAAAACTCCTACCTATTGAATATATATTCTTTTGTTGATGTACCCTAATTTTTTATTTACTAGTTATCTTGAAATTTTAAGCATTGTCAATCCATGTATCGATCAAATAGGTGGTTAGTTAAATTTACCTTCTTAAAGTCATTTCTACTCGAAGAACCTTAGGAAAATTGCGACTTTTCTATAGATAACACTATGTTGAGGTATCATCATTTTTTTATTTGTTATTACGCTTCAAATAATAGCTAGAATCAAGTTAAGGATCACTGCAAATGTTTTGCGCGGCGATCAAATAGGTAGTTAGGCATTTTTGTCATATTATGCTCTTTTCTGGTTGAAGAATTGCCGAAAACTCCTACCTATTGAATATATAATCCTTTGTTGATGTACCCTAATTTTTTATTGACTAGTTATCTTGAAATTTTAAGCATCGTCAATCCATGTATCGATCAAATAGGTGGTTAGTTAATTTTACCTTCTTAAAGTCATTTCTACTCGAAGAACCTTAGGAAAATTGCGACTTTTCTATAGATAACACTATGTTGAGGTATCATCATTTTTTTATTTGTTATTACGCTTCAAATAATAGCTAAAGTCAAGTTAAGGATCACTCCAAATGTTTTGCGCGGCGATCAAATAGGTAGTTAGGCATTTTTGTCATATTATGCTCTTTTCTGTTTGAAGAATTGCCGAAAACACCCACCTATTGATTATATAATCCTTTGTTGAAGTACCCTAATTTTTTATTTACTAGTTATCTTGAAATATTAAACATTGTCAATCCAAGTATCGATCAAATATGTGGTTAGTTAATTTCACCTTCTTAAAGTCACTTCTACTCGAAGAACCTTAGGAAAATTGCGACTTTTGTATAGATAACACTATGTTGATGTATCATCATTTTTTTATTTATTATTACACTTCATATAATAGCTAGAGTAAAGTTAAGGATCGCTGCAAATGTTTTGTGCGGCGATCAAATATGTAGTTAGGCATTTTTTGTCATATTATTCTCATTTCTGTTTGACGAATTGCCGAAAACTCCTACCTATTGAATATATAATCCTTTGTTGAAGTACCCTAATTTTTTATTTATTAGTTATCTTGAAATTTTAAGCATTGTCAATCCATGTATCGATCAAATAGGTAGTTAGTTAATTTTACCTTGTTAAAGTCGTTTCTACTCGAAGAACCTTAGGAAAATTGCGACTTTTCTATAGATAACACTATGTTGAGGTATCATCATTTTTTTATTTGTTATTACGCTTCAAATAATAGCTATAGTCAAGTTAAGGATCACTGCAAATGTTTTGTGTGGCGATCAAATGGGTTGTTAGGCATTTTTGTCATATTATGCTCTTTTCTGTTTGAAGAATTGTCGAAAACTCCCTCCTATTGATTATATAATCCTTTGTTGAAGTACCCTAATTTTTTATTTACTAGTTATCTTGAAATATTAAACATTGTCAATCCAAGTATCGATCAAATATGTGGTTAGTTAATTTCACCTTCTAAAAGTCACTTCTACTCGAAGAACCTTAGGAAATTGCGACTTTTGTATAGATAACACTATGTTGATGTATCATCATTTTTTTATTTATTATTACGCTTCAAATAATAGCTAGAGTAAAGTTAAGGATCACTGCAAATGTTTTGTGCGGCGATCAAATATGTAGTTAGGCATTTTTGTCATATTATGCTCTTCTCTAATTGACGAATTGCCGAAAACTCCTACCTATTGAATATATAATCCTTTGTTGAAGTACCCTAAATTTTTATTTATTAGTTATCATGAAATTTTAACCATTGTCAATCCATGTATCGGTCAAATAGGTAGTTAGTTAATTTCACCTTCTTAAAGTAATTTCTACTCGAAGAACCTTAGCAAAATTGCGACTTTTGTATCGATAACACTATTTTGATGTATGATCATTATTTTATTTGTTATTACGCTTGAAAAAATAGCTAGAGTCAAGTTAAGGATCACTGCAAATGTTTTGCGCGGCGATCAAATAGGTAGTTAGGCATTTTTGTCATATTATGCACTTTTCTATTTGAAGAATTGCCGAAAACTCCCACCTATTGATTATATAATCCTTTGTTGAAGTACCCTAATTTTTTATTTACTAGTTATATTGAAATATTAAACATTGTCAATCCAAGTATCTATGAAATATGTGGTTAGTTAATTTCACCTTCTTAAAATCACTTCTACTCGAAGAACCTTAGGAAAATTGCGACATTTGTATAGATAACACTATGTTGATGTATCATCATTTTTTTATTTATTATTACGCTTCAAATAATAGCTAGAGGCAAGTTAAGGATCACTGCAAATGTTTTGTGCGGCGATCAAATATGTAGTTAGGCATTTTTGTCATGTTATGCTCTTCTCTATTTGACGAATTGCCGAAAACTCCTACCTGTTGAATATATAATCCTTTGTTTAAGTACACTAATTTTTTATTTATTAGTTATCTTGAAATATTAAGCATTGTCAATCCAAGTATCGATCAAATAGGTAGTTAGTTAATTTCACCTTCTTAAAGTCATTTCTACTCGAAGAACCTTAGGAAAATTGCGACTTTTGTATAGATAACACTATGTTGATGTATCATCATTTTTTTATTTATTATTTCACTTCAAAAAATAGCTAGAGTCAAGTTAAGGATCACTGCAAATGTTTTGCGTGACCATCAAATAGTTAGTTAGGCATTTTTGACATATTATGCTCTTTTCTGTTTGACGAATTGCCGAAAACTCCTTCCTATTGAATATATAATCCTTTGTAGAAGTACCCTAATTTTTTTATTTATTAGTTATCTTGAAATTTTAAGCTTTTTCAATCCATGTATCGATCAAATAGGTAGTTAGTTAATTTTACCTTGTTAAAGTCATTTCTACTCGAAGAACCTTAGGAAAATTGCAACTTTTCTATAGATAACACTATGTTGAGGTATCATCATTTTTTTATTTGTTATTACGCTTCAAATAATAGCTAGAGTCAAGTTAAGGATCACTGCAAATGTTTTGCGCGGCGATCAAATAGGTAGTTAGGCATTTTTGTCATATTATGCTCTTTTCTGTTTGAAGAATTGCCGAAAACTCCTACCTATTGAATATATAATCCTTTGTTGACGTACCCTAATTTTTATTTACTAGTTATCTTGAAATTTTAAGCATTGTCAATCCATGTATCGATCAAATAGGTGGTTAGTTAATTTTACCTTCTTAAAGTCATTTCTACTCGAAGAACCTTAGGAAAATTGCGACTTTTCTATAGATAACACTATGTTGAGGTATCATCATTTTTTTATTTGTTATTACGCTTCAAATAATAGCTAGAGTCAAGTTAAGGATCACTGCAAATGTTTTGCGCGGCGATCAAATAGGTAGTTAGGCATTTTTGTCATATTATGCTCTTTTCTGTTTGAAGAATTGCCGAAAACTCCCACCTAATGATTATATAATCCTTTGCTGAAGTACCATAATTTTTTATTTACTAGTTATCTTGAAATATTAAACTTTCTCAATCCAAGTATCGATCAAATATGTGGTTAGTTAATTTCACCTTCTTAAAGTCACTTCTACTCGAAGAACCTTTGGAAAATTGCGACTTTTGTATAGATAACACTATGTTGTTGTATCATCATTTTTTTATTTATTATTACGCTTCAAATAATAGCTAGAGTAAAGTTAAGGATCACTGCAACTATTTTGGGCAGCGATCAAATAGGTAGTTAGGCATTTTTTGTCATATTATGCTCATTTCTGTTTGACGAATTGCCGAAAAATCCTACCTATTGAATATATAATCCGTTGTTGAAGTACCCTAATTTTTTATTTATTTGTTATCTTGAAATTTTAAGCATTGTCAATCCATGTATCGATCAAATAGGTAGTTAGTTAATTTTACCTTGTTAAAGTCATTTCTACTCGAAGAACCTTAGGAAAATTGCGACTTTTCTATAGATAACACTATGTTGTTGTATCATCATTTTTTTATTTGTTATTACGCTTCAAATAATAGCTAGAGTCAAGTTAAGGATCACTGCAAATGTTTTGCGCGGCGATCAAATAGGTAGTTAGGCATTTTTGTCATATTATGCTCTTTTCTGTTTGAAGAATTGCCGAAAACTCCTACCTATTGAATATATAATCCTTTGTTGACGTACCCTAATTTTTATTTACTAGTTATCTTGAAATTTTAAGCATTGTCAATCCATGTATCGATCAAATAGGTGGTTAGTTAATTTTACCTTCTTAAAGTCATTTCTACTCGAAGAACCTTAGGAAAATTGCGACTTTTCTATAGATAACACTATGTTGAGGTATCATCATTTTTTTATTTGTTATTACGCTTCAAATAATAGCTAGAGTCAAGTTAAGGATCACTGCAAATGTTTTGCGCGGCGATCAAATAGGTAGTTAGGCATTTTTGTCATATTATGCTCTTTTCTGTTTGAAGAATTGCCGAAAACTCGCACCTAATGATTATATAATCCTTTGCTGAAGTACCATAATTTTTTATTTACTAGTTATCTTGAAATATTAAACATCGTCAATCCAAGTATCGACCAAATATGTGGTTAGTTAATTTCACCTTCTTAAAGTCACTTCTAATCGAAGAACCTTAGGAAAATTGCGACTTTTGTATAGATAACACTATGTTGATGTATCATCATTTTTTTATTTATTATTACGCTTCAAATAATAGCTAGAGTAAAGTTAAGGATCACTGCAAATGTTTTGTGCGGCGATCAAATATGTAGTTAGGCATTTTTTGTCATATTATGCTCATTTCTGTTTGACGAATTGCCGAAAAATCCTGCCTGTTGAATATATAATCCTTTGTTGAAGTACCCTAATTTTTTATTTATTAGTTATCTTGAAATTTTAATCATTGTCAATCCATGTATCGATCAAATAGGTAGTTAGTAAATTTTACCTTGTTAAAGTCATTTCTACTCGAAGAACCTTAGGAAAATTGCGACTTTTGTATAGATAACACTATGTTGAGGTATCATCATTTTTTTATTTGTTATTACGCTTCAAATAATAGCTAGAGTCAAGTTAAGGATCACTGCAAATGTTTTGCGCGGCGATCAAATAGGTAGTTAGGCATTTTTGTCATATTATGCTCTTTTCTGTTTGAAGAATTGCCGAAAACTCCTACCTATTGAATATATAATCCTTTGTTGACGTACCCTAATTTTTATTTACTAGTTATCTTGAAATTTTAAGCATTGTCAATCCATGTATCGATCAAATAGGTGGTTAGTTAATTTTACCTTCTTAAAGTCATTTCTACTCGAAGAACCTTAGGAAAATTGCGACTTTTCTATAGATAACACTATGTTGAGGTATCATCATTTTTTTATTTGTTATTACGCTTCAAATAATAGCTAGAGTCAAGTTAAGGATCACTGCAAATGTTTTGCGCGGCGATCAAATAGGTAGTTAGGCATTTTTGTCATATTATGCTCTTTTCTGTTTGAAGAATTGCCGAAAACTCCCACCTAATGATTATATAATCCTTTGCTGAAGTACCATAATTTTTTATTTACTAGTTATCTTGAAATATTAAACATTGTCAATCCAAGTATCGATCAAATATGTGGTTAGTTAATTTCACCTTCTTAAAATCACTTCTACTCGAAGAACCTTAGGAAAATGGCGACTTTTGTATAGATAACACTATGTTGATGTATCATCATTTTTTTATTTATTATTACGCTTCAAATAATAGCTAGAGTAAAGTTAAGGATCACTGCAAATGTTTTGTGCGGCGATCAAATATGTAGTTAGGCATTTTTTGTCATATTATGCTCATTTCTGTTTGACGAATTGCCGAAAAATCCTACCTATTGAATATATAATCCTTTGTTGAAGTACCCTAATTTTTTATTTATTAGTTATCTTGAAATTTTAAGCATTGTCAATCCATGTATCGATCAAATAGGTAGTTAGTTAATTTTACCTTGTTAAAGTCATTTCTACTCGAAGAACCTTAGGAAAATTGCGACTTTTGTATAGATAACACTATGTTGAGGTATCATCATTTTTTTATTTGTTATTACGCCTGAAATAATAGCTAGAGTCAAGTTAAGGATCACTGCAAATGTTTTGTGTGGCGATCAAATAGGTAGTTAGGCATTTTTGTCCTATTTTGCTCTTTTCTGGTTGAAGAATTGCCGAAAACTCCTACCTATTTAATATATAATCCTTTGTTGATGTACCCTAATTTTTTATTTTCTAGTTATCTTGAAATTTTAAGCATTGTCAATCCATGTATCGATCAAATAGGTGGTTAGTTAATTTTACCTTCTTAAAGTCATTTCTACTCGAAGAACCTTAGGAAAATTGCGACTTTTCTATAGATAACACTATGTTAAGGTATCATCATTTTTTATTTGTTATTACGCTTCAAATAATAGCTAGAGTCAAGTTAAGGATCACTGCAAATGTTTTGCGCGGCGATCAAATAGGTAGTTAGGCATTTTTGTCATATTAGGCTCTTTTCTGGTTGAAGAATTGCCGAAAACTCCTACCTATTGAATATATAATCCTTTATTGATGTACCCTAATTTTTTATTTACTAGTTATCTTGAAATATTAAACATTGTCAATCCAAGTATCGATCAAATATGTGGTTAGTTAATTTCACCTTCTTAAAGTCACTTCTACTCGAAGAACCTTTGGAAAATTGCGACTTTTGTATAGATAACACTATGTTGATGTATCATCATTTTTTTTATTTATTATTACACTTCAAATAATAGCTAGAGTAAAGTTAAGGTTCACTGCAACTGTTTTGTGCGGCGATCAAATATGTAGTTAGGCATTTTCTGTCATATTATGCTCATTTCTGTTTGACGAATTGCCGAAAAATCCTACCTATTGAATATATAATCCTTTGTTGAAGTACCCTAATTTTTTATTTATTTGTTATCTTGAAATTTTAAGCATTGTCAATCCATGTATCGATCAAATAGGGAGTTAGTTAATTTTACCTTGTTAAAGTCATTTCTACTCGAAGAACCTTAGGAAAATTGCGACTTTTCTATAGATAACACTATGTTGAGGTATCATCATTTTTTTATTTGTTATTACGCTTCAAATAATAGCTATAGTCAAGTTAAGGATCACTGCAAATGTTTTGCGTGGCGATCAAATGGGTAGTTAGGCATTTTTGTCATATTATGCTCTTTTCTGTTTGAAGAATTGCCGAAAACTCCTACCTATTGAATATATAATCCTTTGTTGATGTACCCTAATTTTTTATTTTCTAGTTATCTTGAAATTTTAAACATTGTCAATCCATGTATCGATCAAATAGGTGGTTAGTTAATTTTACCTTCTTAAAGTCATTTCTACTCGAAGAACCTTAGGAAAATTGCGACTTTTCTATAGATAACACTATGTTGAGGTATTATCATTTTTTTATTTGTTATTACCCTTCAAATGATAGCTAGAGTCAAGTTAAGGATCACTGCAAATGTTTTGCGCGGCGATCAAATAGGTAGTTAGGCATTTTTGTCATATTAAGCTCTTTTCTGTTTGAAGAATTGCCGAAAACTCCCACCTATTGATTATATAATCCTTTGTTGAAGTACCCTAATTTTTTATTTACTAGTTATCTTGAAATATTAAACATTGTCAATCCAAGTATCGATCAAATATGTGGTTAGTTAATTTCACCTTCTTAAAATCACTTCTACTCGAAGAACCTTAGGAAAATGGCGACTTTTGTATAGATAACACTATGTTGATGTATGATCATTTTTTTATTTATTATTATGCTTCAAATAATAGCTAGAGTAAAGTTAAGGATCACTGCAAATGTTTTGTGCGGCGATCAAATATGTAGTTAGGCATTTTTTGTCATATTATGTTCATTTCTGTTTGACGAATTGCCGTAAAATCCTACCTATTGAATATATAATCCTTTGTTGAAGTACCCTAATTTTTTATTTATTAGTTATCTTGAAATTCTAAGCATTGTCAATCCATGTATCGATCAAATAGGTAGTTAGTTAATTTTACCTTGTTAAAGTCATTTCTACTCGAAGAACCTTAGGAAAATTGCGACTTTTCTATAGATAACACTATGTTGAGGTACCATCATTTTTTTATTTGTTATTACGCTTGAAATAATAGCTAGAGTCAAGTTAAGGATCACTGCAAATGTTTTGTGTGGCGATCAAGTAGGTAGTTAGGCATTTTTGTCCTATTATGCTCTTTTCTGTTTGAAGAATTGTCGAAAACTCCTACCTATTGAATATATAATCCTTTGTTGATGTACCCTAATTTTTTATTTACTAGTTATCTTGAAATTTTAAGCATTGTCAATCCATGTATCGATCAAATAGGTGGTTAGTTAATTTTACCTTCTTAAAGTCATTTCTACTCGAAGAACCTTAGGAAAATTGCGACTTTTCTATAGATAACACTATGTTGAGGTATCATCATTTTTTTATTTTTTTATTACGTTTCAAATAATAGCTAGAGTCAAGTTAAGGATCACTGCAAATGTTTTGCGCGGCGATCAAATAGGTAGTTAGGCATTTTTGTCATATTAGGCTCTTTTCTGGTTGAAGAATTGCCGAAAACTCCTACCTATTGAATATATAATCCTTTGTTGATGTACCCTAATTTTTTATTTACTAGTTATCTTGAAATATTAAACATTGTCAATCCAAGTATCGATCAAATATGTGGTTAGTTAATTTCACCTTCTTAAAGTCACTTCTACTCGAAGAACCTTAGGAAAATTGCGACTTTTGTATAGATAACACAATGTTGATGTATCATCATTTTTTTATTTATTATTACGCTTCAAATAATAGCTGGAGTCAGGTTAAGGATCACTGCAAATATTTTGCTCGGTGATCAAATATGTAGTTAGGCATTTTTTGTCATATTATACTCATTTCTGTTTGACGAATTGCCGAAAACTCCTACCTATTGAATATACAATCCTTTGTTGAAGTACCCTAATTTTTTAATTACTAGTTATCTTGAAATATTAAACATTGTCAATCCAAGTATCGATCAAATAGGTAGTTAGTTAATTTCACCTTCTTAAAGTCACTTCTACTCGAAGAACCTTAGGAAAATTGCGACTTTTGTATAGATAACACTATGTTGAGGTATAATAATTTTTTTATTTATTGTTACGCTACAAATAATAGCTATAGTCAAGTTAAGGATCACTGCAAATGTTTTGCGCGGCGATCAAATAGGTAGTTAGGCATTTTTGTCATATTATGCTCTTTTCTGATTGAAGAAATGCCGAAAACTCCTACCTATTGAATATATAATCCTTTGTTGATGTACCCTAATTTTTTATTTACTAGTTATCTTGAAATTTTAAGCATTGTCAATCCATGTATCGATCAAATAGGTGGTTAGTTAATTTTACCTTCTTAAAGTTATTTCCACTCGAAGAACCTTAGGAAAATCGCGACTTTTCTATAGATAACACTATGTTGAGTTATCATCATTTTTTTTATTTGTTATTACGCTTCAAATAATAGCTAGAGTCAAGCTAAGGATCACTGCAAATGTTTTGCGCGGCGATCAAATAGGTAGTTAGGCATTTTTGTCATATTAGGCTCTTTTCTGGTTGAAGAATTGCCGAAAACTCTTACCTATTGAATATATAATCCTTTGTTGATGTACCCTAATTTTTTATTTACTAGTTATCTTGAAATTTTAAGCATTGTCAATCCATGTATCGATCAAATAGGTGGTTAGTTAATTTTACCTTCTTAAAGTCATTTCTACTCGAAGAACCTTAGGAAAATTGCGACTTTTCTATAGATAACACTATGTTGAGGTATCATCATTTTTTTATTTGTTATTACGCTTCAAATAATAGCTAGAGTCAAGTTAAGGATCACTGCAAATGTTTTGCGCGGCGATCAAATAGGTAGTTAGGCATTTTTGTCATATTAGGCTCTTTTCTGGTTGAAGAATTGTCGAAAACTCCTACCTATTGAATATATAATCCTTTGTTGATGTACCCTAATTTTTTATTTATTAGTTATCTTGAAATATTAAGCATTGTCAATCCAAGTATCGATCAAATAGGTAGTTAGTTAATTTTACCTTCTTAAAGTAATTTCTACTCGAAGAACATTAGGAAAATTGCGACTTTTGTATAGATAACACTATGTTGTTGTATCACCATTTTTTTATTTATTATTACGCTTCAAATAATAGCTAGAGTCAAGTTAAGGATCACTGCAAAATTTTTGCGCGGCGATCAAATAGGTAATTAGGCATTTTTGTCATATTATGCTCTTTTCTATTTGAAGAATTGCCGAAAACTCCTACCTATTGATTATATAATCCTTTGTTGAAGTACCCTAATTTTTTAATTACTAGTTATCTTGAAATATTAAACATTGTCAATCCAAGTATCGATCAAATAGGTAGTTAGTTAATTTTACCTTGTTAAAGTCATTTCTACTCGAAGAACCTTAGGAAAATTGCGACTTTTCTATAGATAACACTATGTTGAGGTATCATCATTTTTTTATTTGTTATTACGCTTGAAATAATAGCTAGAGTCTAGTTAAGGATTACTGCAAATGTTTTGTGTGGCGATCAAATAGGTAGTTAGGCATTTTTGTCCTATTATGCTCTTTTCTGTTTGAAGAATTGCCGAAAACTCCTACCTATTGAATATATAATCCTTTGTTGAAGTACCCTAATTTTTTATTTATTTGTTATCTTGAAATTTTAAGCATTGTCAATCCATGTATCGATCAAATAGGGAGTTAGTTAATTTTACCTTGTTAAAGTCATTTCTACTCGAAGAACCTTAGGAAAATTGCGACTTTTCTATAGATAACACTATGTTGAGGTATCATCATTTTTTTATTTGTTATTACGCTTCAAATAATAGCTATAGTCAAGTTAAGGATCACTGCAAATGTTTTGCGTGGCGATCAAATGGGTAGTTAGGCATTTTTGTCATATTATGCTCTTTTCTGTTTGAAGAATTGCCGAAAACTCCTACCTATTGAATATATAATCCTTTGTTGATGTACCCTAATTTTTTATTTTCTAGTTATCTTGAAATTTTAAACATTGTCAATCCATGTATCGATCAAATAGGTGGTTAGTTAATTTTACCTTCTTAAAGTCATTTCTACTCGAAGAACCTTAGGAAAATTGCGACTTTTCTATAGATAACACTATGTTGAGGTATTATCATTTTTTTATTTGTTATTACCCTTCAAATGATAGCTAGAGTCAAGTTAAGGATCACTGCAAATGTTTTGCGCGGCGATCAAATAGGTAGTTAGGCATTTTTGTCATATTAAGCTCTTTTCTGTTTGAAGAATTGCCGAAAACTCCCACCTATTGATTATATAATCCTTTGTTGAAGTACCCTAATTTTTTATTTACTAGTTATCTTGAAATATTAAACATTGTCAATCCAAGTATCGATCAAATATGTGGTTAGTTAATTTCACCTTCTTAAAATCACTTCTACTCGAAGAACCTTAGGAAAATGGCGACTTTTGTATAGATAACACTATGTTGATGTATGATCATTTTTTTATTTATTATTACGCTTCAAATAATAGCTAGAGTAAAGTTAAGGATCACTGCAAATGTTTTGTGCGGCGATCAAATATGTATTTAGGCATTTTTTGTCATATTATGTTCATTTCTGTTTGACGAATTGCCGTAAAATCCTACCTATTGAATATATAATCCTTTGTTGAAGTACCCTAATTTTTTATTTATTAGTTATCTTGAAATTCTAAGCATTGTCAATCCATGTATCGATCAAATAGGTAGTTAGTTAATTTTACCTTGTTAAAGTCATTTCTACTCGAAGAACCTTAGGAAAATTGCGACTTTTCTATAGATAACACTATGTTGAGGTACCATCATTTTTTTATTTGTTATTACGCTTGAAATAATAGCTAGAGTCAAGTTAAGGATCACTGCAAATGTTTTGTGTGGCGATCAAATAGGTAGTTAGGCATTTTTGTCCTATTATGCTCTTTTCTGTTTGAAGAATTGCCGAAAACTCCTACCTATTGAATATATAATCCTTTGTTGATGTACCCTAATTTTTTATTTACTAGTTATCTTGAAATTTTAAGCATTGTCAATCCATGTATCGATCAAATAGGTGGTTAGTTAATTTTACCTTCTTAAAGTCATTTCTACTCGAAGAACCTTAGGAAAATTGCGACTTTTCTATAGATAACACTATGTTGAGGTATCATCATTTTTTTATTTTGTTATTACGTTTCAAATAATAGCTAGAGTCAAGTTAAGGATCACTGCAAATGTTTTGCGCGGCGATCAAATAGGTAGTTAGGCATTTTTGTCATATTCGGCTCTTTTCTGGTTGAAGAATTGCCGAAAACTCCTACCTATTGAATATATAATCCTTTGTTGATGTACCCTAATTTTTTATATACTAGTTATCTTGAAATATTAAACATTGTCAATCCAAGTATCGATCAAATATGTGGTTAGTTAATTTCACCTTCTTAAAGTCACTTCTACTCGAAGAACCTTAGGAAAATTGCGACTTTTGTATAGATAACACAATGTTGATGTATCATCATTTTTTTATTTATTATTACGCTTCAAATAATAGCTGGAGTCAGGTTAAGGATCACTGCAAATATTTTGCTCGGTGATCAAATATGTAGTTAGGCATTTTTTGTCATATTATACTCATTTCTGTTTGACGAATTGCCGAAAACTCCTACCTATTGAATATACAATCCTTTGTTGAAGTACCCTAATTTTTTAATTACTAGTTATCTTGAAATATTAAACATTGTCAATCCAAGTATCGATCAAATAGGTAGTTAGTTAATTTCACCTTCTTAAAGTCACTTCTACTCGAAGAACCTTAGGAAAATTGCGACTTTTGTATAGATAACACTATGTTGAGGTATAATAATTTTTTTATTTATTGTTACGCTACAAATAAAAGCTATAGTCAAGTTAAGGATCACTGCAAATGTTTTGCGCGGCGATCAAATAGGTAGTTAGGCATTTTTGTCATATTATGCTCTTTTCTGTTTGAAGAAATGCCGAAAACTCCTACCTATTGAATATATAATCCTTTGTTGATGTACCCTAATTTTTTATTTACTAGTTATCTTGAAATTTTAAGCATTGTCAATCCATGTATCGATCAAATAGGTGGTTAGTTAATTTTACCTTCTTAAAGTTATTTCCACTCGAAGAACCTTAGGAAAATCGCGACTTTTCTATAGATAACACTATGTTGAGTTATCATCATTTTTTTATTTGTTATTACGCTTCAAATAATAGCTAGAGTCAAGTTAAGGATCACTGCAAATGTTTTGCGCGGCGATCAAATAGGTAGTTAGGCATTTTTGTCATATTAGGCTCTTTTCTGGTTGAAGAATTGTCGAAAACTCCTACCTATTGAATATATAATCCTATGTTGATGTACCCTAATTTTTTATTTATTAGTTATCTTGAAATATTAAGCATTGTCAATCCAAGTATCGATCAAATAGGTAGTTAGTTAATTTTACCTTCTTAAAGTAATTTCTACTCGAAGAACATTAGGAAAATTGCGACTTTTGTATAGATAACACTATGTTGTTGTATCACCATTTTTTTATTTATTATTACGCTACAAATAATAGCTATAGTCAAGTTAAGGATCACTGCAAATGTTTTGCGCGGCGATCAAATAGGTAGTTAGGCATTTTTGTCATATTATGCTCTTTTCTGTTTGAAGAAATGCCGAAAACTCCTACCTATTGAATATATAATCCTTTGTTGATGTACCCTAATTTTTTATTTACTAGTTATCTTGAAATTTTAAGCATTGTCAATCCATGTATCGATCAAATAGGTGGTTAGTTAATTTTACCTTCTTAAAGTTATTTCCACTCGAAGAACCTTAGGAAAATCGCGACTTTTCTATAGATAACACTATGTTGAGTTATCATCATTTTTTTATTTGTTATTACGCTTCAAATAATAGCTAGAGTCAAGCTAAGGATCACTGCAAATGTTTTGCGCGGCGATCAAATAGGTAGTTAGGCATTTTTGTCATATTAGGCTCTTTTCTGGTTGAAGAATTGCCGAAAACTCTTACCTATTGAATATATAATCCTTTGTTGATGTACCCTAATTTTTTATTTGCTAGTTATCTTGAAATTTTAAGCATTGTCAATCCATGTATCGATCAAATAGGTGGTTAGTTAATTTTACCTTCTTAAAGTCATTTCTACTCGAAGAACCTTAGGAAAATTGCGACTTTTCTATAGATAACACTATGTTGAGGTATCATCATTTTTTTATTTGTTATTACGCTTCAAATAATAGCTAGAGTCAAGTTAAGGATCACTGCAAATGTTTTGCGCGGCGATCAAATAGGTAGTTAGGCATTTTTGTCATATTAGGCTCTTTTCTGGTTGAAGAATTGTCGAAAACTCCTTCCTATTGAATATATAATCCTATGTTGATGTACCCTAATTTTTTATTTATTAGTTATCTTGAAATATTAAGCATTGTCAATCCAAGTATCGATCAAATAGGTAGTTAGTTAATTTTACCTTCTTAAAGTAATTTCTACTCGAAGAACATTAGGAAAATTGCGACTTTTGTATAGATAACACTATGTTGTTGTATCACCATTTTTTTATTTATTATTACGCTTCAAATAATAGCTAGAGTCAAGTTAAGGATCACTTCAAAAGTTTTGCGCGGCGATCAAATAGGTAGTTAGGCATTTTTGTCATATTATGCTCTTTTCTATTTGAAGAATTGCCGAAAACTCCTACCTATTGATTATATAATCCTTTGTTGAAGTACCCTAATTTTTTAATTACTAGTTATCTTGAAATATTAAACATTGTCAATCCAAGTATCGATCAAATAGGTAGTTAGTTAATTTTACCTTGTTAAAGTCATTTCTACTCGAAGAACCTTAGGAAAATTGCGACTTTTCTATAGATAACACTATGTTGAGGTATCATCATTTTTTTATTTGTTATTACGCTTGAAATAATAGCTAGAGTCAAGTTAAGGATCACTGCAAATGTTTTGTGTGGCGATCAAATAGGTAGTTAGGCATTTTTGTCCTATTATGCTCTTTTCTGTTTGAAGAATTGCCGAAAACTCCTACCTATTGAATATATAATCCTTTGTTGATGTACCCTAATTTTTTATTTACTAGTTATCTTGAAATTTTAAGCATTGTCAATCCATATATCGATCAAATAGGTGGTTAGTTAATTTTACCTTCTTAAAGTCATTTCCACTCGAAGAACCTTAGGAAAATTGCGACTTTTCTATAGATAACACTATGTTGAGTTATCATCATTTTTTTATTTGTTATTATGCTTCAAATAATAGCTAGAGTCAAGCTAAGGATCACTGCAAATGTTTTGCGCGGCGATCAAATAGGTAGTTAGGCATTTTTGTCATATTAGGCTCTTTTCTGGTTGAAGAATTGCCGAAAACTCCTACCTATTGAATATATAATCCTTTGTTGATGTACCCTAATTTTTTATTTACTAGTTATCTTGAAATTTTAAGCATTGTCAATCCATGTATCGATCAAATAGGTGGTTAGTTAATTTTACCTTCTTAAAGTCATTTCTACTCGAAGAACCTTAGGAAAATGGCGACTTTTGTATAGATAACACTATGTTGATGTATGATCATTTTTTTATTTATTATTACGCTTCAAATAATAGCTAGAGTAAAGTTAAGGATCACTGCAAATGTTTTGTGCGGCGATCAAATATGTAGTTAGGCATTTTTGTCATATTAAGCTCTTTTCTGTTTGAAGAATTGCCGAAAACTCCCACCTATTGATTATATAATCCTTTGTTGAAGTACCCTAATTTTTTATTTACTAGTTATCTTGAAATATTAAACATTGTCAATCCAAGTATCGATCAAATATGTGGTTAGTTAATTTCACCTTCTTAAAACCACTTCTACTCGAAGAACCTTAGGAAAATGGCGACTTTTGTATAGATAACACTATGTTGATGTATGATCATTTTTTTATTTATTATTACGCTTCAAATAATAGCTAGAGTAAAGTTAAGGATCACTGCAAATGTTTTGTGCGGCGATCAAATATGTAGTTAGGCATTTTTTGTCATATTATATTCATTTCTGTTTGACGAATTGCCGTAAAATCCTACCTATTGAATATATAATCCTTTGTTGAAGTACCCTAATTTTTTATTTATTAGTTATCTTGAAATTTTAAGCATTGTCAATCCATGTATCGATCAAATAGGTGGTTAGTTAATTTTACCTTCTTAAAGTCATTTCTACTCGAAGAACCTTAGGAAAATTGCGACTTTTCTATAGATAACACTATGTTGAGGTACCATCATTTTTTTATTTGTTATTACGCTTGAAATAATAGCTAGAGTCAAGTTAAGGATCACTGCAAATGTTTTGTGTGGCGATCAAATAGGTAGTTAGGCATTTTTGTCCTATTATGCTCTTTTCTGTTTGAAGAATTGCCGAAAACTCCTACCTATTGAATATATAATCCTTTGTTGATGTACCCTAATTTTTTATTTACTAGTTATCTTGAAATTTTAAGCATTGTCAATCCATGTATCGATCAAATAGGTGGTTAGTTAATTTTACCTTCTTAAAGTCATTTCTACTCGAAGAACCTTAGGAAAATTGCGACTTTTCTATAGATAACACTATGTTGAGGTATCATCATTTTTTTATTTTGTTATTACGTTTCAAATAATAGCTAGAGTCAAGTTAAGGATCACTGCAAATGTTTTGCGCGGCGATCAAATAGGTAGTTAGGCATTTTTGTCATATTCGGCTCTTTTCTGGTTGAAGAATTGCCGAAAACTCCTACCTATTGAATATATAATCCTTTGTTGATGTACCCTAATTTTTTATATACTAGTTATCTTGAAATATTAAACATTGTCAATCCAAGTATCGATCAAATATGTGGTTAGTTAATTTCACCTTCTTAAAGTCACTTCTACTCGAAGAACCTTAGGAAAATTGCGACTTTTGTATAGATAACACAATGTTGATGTATCATCATTTTTTTATTTATTATTACGCTTCAAATAATAGCTGGAGTCAGGTTAAGGATCACTGCAAATATTTTGCTCGGTGATCAAATATGTAGTTAGGCATTTTTTGTCATATTATACTCATTTCTGTTTGACGAATTGCCGAAAACTCCTACCTATTGAATATACAATCCTTTGTTGAAGTACCCTAATTTTTTAATTACTAGTTATCTTGAAATATTAAACATTGTCAATCCAAGTATCGATCAAATAGGTAGTTAGTTAATTTCACCTTCTTAAAGTCACTTCTACTCGAAGAACCTTAGGAAAATTGCGACTTTTGTATAGATAACACTATGTTGAGGTATAATAATTTTTTTATTTATTGTTACGCTACAAATAAAAGCTATAGTCAAGTTAAGGATCACTGCAAATGTTTTGCGCGGCGATCAAATAGGTAGTTAGGCATTTTTGTCATATTATGCTCTTTTCTGTTTGAAGAAATGCCGAAAACTCCTACCTATTGAATATATAATCCTTTGTTGATGTACCCTAATTTTTTATTTACTAGTTATCTTGAAATTTTAAGCATTGTCAATCCATGTATCGATCAAATAGGTGGTTAGTTAATTTTACCTTCTTAAAGTTATTTCCACTCGAAGAACCTTAGGAAAATCGCGACTTTTCTATAGATAACACTATGTTGAGTTATCATCATTTTTTTATTTGTTATTACGCTTCAAATAATAGCTAGAGTCAAGTTAAGGATCACTGCAAATGTTTTGCGCGGCGATCAAATAGGTAGTTAGGCATTTTTGTCATATTAGGCTCTTTTCTGGTTGAAGAATTGTCGAAAACTCCTACCTATTGAATATATAATCCTATGTTGATGTACCCTAATTTTTTATTTATTAGTTATCTTGAAATATTAAGCATTGTCAATCCAAGTATCGATCAAATAGGTAGTTAGTTAATTTTACCTTCTTAAAGTAATTTCTACTCGAAGAACATTAGGAAAATTGCGACTTTTGTATAGATAACACTATGTTGTTGTATCACCATTTTTTTATTTATTATTACGCTACAAATAATAGCTATAGTCAAGTTAAGGATCACTGCAAATGTTTTGCGCGGCGATCAAATAGGTAGTTAGGCATTTTTGTCATATTATGCTCTTTTCTGTTTGAAGAAATGCCGAAAACTCCTACCTATTGAATATATAATCCTTTGTTGATGTACCCTAATTTTTTATTTACTAGTTATCTTGAAATTTTAAGCATTGTCAATCCATGTATCGATCAAATAGGTGGTTAGTTAATTTTACCTTCTTAAAGTTATTTCCACTCGAAGAACCTTAGGAAAATCGCGACTTTTCTATAGATAACACTATGTTGAGTTATCATCATTTTTTTATTTGTTATTACGCTTCAAATAATAGCTAGAGTCAAGCTAAGGATCACTGCAAATGTTTTGCGCGGCGATCAAATAGGTAGTTAGGCATTTTTGTCATATTAGGCTCTTTTCTGGTTGAAGAATTGCCGAAAACTCTTACCTATTGAATATATAATCCTTTGTTGATGTACCCTAATTTTTTATTTGCTAGTTATCTTGAAATTTTAAGCATTGTCAATCCATGTATCGATCAAATAGGTGGTTAGTTAATTTTACCTTCTTAAAGTCATTTCTACTCGAAGAACCTTAGGAAAATTGCGACTTTTCTATAGATAACACTATGTTGAGGTATCATCATTTTTTTATTTGTTATTACGCTTCAAATAATAGCTAGAGTCAAGTTAAGGATCACTGCAAATGTTTTGCGCGGCGATCAAATAGGTAGTTAGGCATTTTTGTCATATTAGGCTCTTTTCTGGTTGAAGAATTGTCGAAAACTCCTTCCTATTGAATATATAATCCTATGTTGATGTACCCTAATTTTTTATTTATTAGTTATCTTGAAATATTAAGCATTGTCAATCCAAGTATCGATCAAATAGGTAGTTAGTTAATTTTACCTTCTTAAAGTAATTTCTACTCGAAGAACATTAGGAAAATTGCGACTTTTGTATAGATAACACTATGTTGTTGTATCACCATTTTTTTATTTATTATTACGCTTCAAATAATAGCTAGAGTCAAGTTAAGGATCACTTCAAAAGTTTTGCGCGGCGATCAAATAGGTAGTTAGGCATTTTTGTCATATTATGCTCTTTTCTATTTGAAGAATTGCCGAAAACTCCTACCTATTGATTATATAATCCTTTGTTGAAGTACCCTAATTTTTTAATTACTAGTTATCTTGAAATATTAAACATTGTCAATCCAAGTATCGATCAAATAGGTAGTTAGTTAATTTTACCTTGTTAAAGTCATTTCTACTCGAAGAACCTTAGGAAAATTGCGACTTTTCTATAGATAACACTATGTTGAGGTATCATCATTTTTTTATTTGTTATTACGCTTGAAATAATAGCTAGAGTCAAGTTAAGGATCACTGCAAATGTTTTGTGTGGCGATCAAATAGGTAGTTAGGCATTTTTGTCCTATTATGCTCTTTTCTGTTTGAAGAATTGCCGAAAACTCCTACCTATTGAATATATAATCCTTTGTTGATGTACCCTAATTTTTTATTTACTAGTTATCTTGAAATTTTAAGCATTGTCAATCCATATATCGATCAAATAGGTGGTTAGTTAATTTTACCTTCTTAAAGTCATTTCCACTCGAAGAACCTTAGGAAAATTGCGACTTTTCTATAGATAACACTATGTTGAGTTATCATCATTTTTTTATTTGTTATTATGCTTCAAATAATAGCTAGAGTCAAGCTAAGGATCACTGCAAATGTTTTGCGCGGCGATCAAATAGGTAGTTAGGCATTTTTGTCATATTAGGCTCTTTTCTGGTTGAAGAATTGCCGAAAACTCCTACCTATTGAATATATAATCCTTTGTTGATGTACCCTAATTTTTTATTTACTAGTTATCTTGAAATTTTAAGCATTGTCAATCCATGTATCGATCAAATAGGTGGTTAGTTAATTTTACCTTCTTAAAGTCATTTCTACTCGAAGAACCTTAGGAAAATGGCGACTTTTGTATAGATAACACTATGTTGATGTATGATCATTTTTTTATTTATTATTACGCTTCAAATAATAGCTAGAGTAAAGTTAAGGATCACTGCAAATGTTTTGTGCGGCGATCAAATATGTAGTTAGGCATTTTTGTCATATTAAGCTCTTTTCTGTTTGAAGAATTGCCGAAAACTCCCACCTATTGATTATATAATCCTTTGTTGAAGTACCCTAATTTTTTATTTACTAGTTATCTTGAAATATTAAACATTGTCAATCCAAGTATCGATCAAATATGTGGTTAGTTAATTTCACCTTCTTAAAACCACTTCTACTCGAAGAACCTTAGGAAAATGGCGACTTTTGTATAGATAACACTATGTTGATGTATGATCATTTTTTTATTTATTATTACGCTTCAAATAATAGCTAGAGTAAAGTTAAGGATCACTGCAAATGTTTTGTGCGGCGATCAAATATGTAGTTAGGCATTTTTTGTCATATTATATTCATTTCTGTTTGACGAATTGCCGTAAAATCCTACCTATTGAATATATAATCCTTTGTTGAAGTACCCTAATTTTTTATTTATTAGTTATCTTGAAATTCTAAGCATTGTCAATCCATGTATCGATCAAATAGGTAGTTAGTTAATTTTACCTTGTTAAAGTCACTTCTACTCGAAGAACCTTAGGAAAATTGCGACTTTTCTATAGATAACACTATGTTGAGGTATAATAATTTTTTTATTTATTATTACGCTACAAATAATAGCTATAGTCAAGTTAAGGATCACTGCAAATGTTTTGCGCGGCGATCAAATAGGTAGTTAGGCATTTTTGTCATATTATGCTCTTTTCTGTTTGAAGAAATGCCGAAAACTCCTACCTATTGAATATATAATCCTTTGTTGATGTACCCTAATTTTTTATTTACTAGTTATCTTGAAATTTTAAGCATTGTCAATCCATGTATCGATCAAATAGGTGGTTAGTTAATTTTACCTTCTTAAAGTTATTTCCACTCGAAGAACCTTAGGAAAATCGCGACTTTTCTATAGATAACACTATGTTGAGTTATCATCATTTTTTTATTTGTTATTACGCTTCAAATAATAGCTAGAGTCAAGCTAAGGATCACTGCAAATGTTTTGCGCGGCGATCAAATAGGTAATTAGGCATTTTTGTCATATTAGGCTCTTTTCTGGTTGAAGAATTGCCGAAAACTCTTACCTATTGAATATATAATCCTTTGTTGATGTACCCTAATTTTTTATTTACTAGTTATCTTGAAATTTTAAGCATTTTCAATCCATGTATCGATCAAATAGGTGGTTAGTTAATTTTACCTTCTTAAAGTCATTTCTACTCGAAGAACCTTAGGAAAATTGCGACTTTTCTATAGATAACACTATGTTGAGGTATCATCATTTTTTTTATTTGTTATTACGCTTCAAATAATAGCTAGAGTCAAGTTAAGGATCACTGCAAATGTTTTGCGCGGCGATCAAATAGGTAGTTAGGCATTTTTGTCATATTAGGCTCTTTTCTGGTTGAAGAATTGTCGAAAACTCCTACCTATTGAATATATAATCCTTTGTTGATGTACCCTAATTTTTTTATTTATTAGTTATCTTGAAATATTAAGCATTGTCAATCCAAGTATCGATCAAATAGGTAGTTAGTTAATTTTACCTTCTTAAAGTAATTTCTACTCGAAGAACATTAGGAAAATTGCGACTTTTGTATAGATAACACTATGTTGTTGTATCACCATTTTTTTATTTATTATTACGCTTCAAATAATAGCTAGAGTCAAGTTAAGGATCACTGCAAAATTTTTGCGCGGCGATCAAATAGGTAGTTAGGCATTTTTGTCATATTATGCTCTTTTCTATTTGAAGAAATGCCGAAAACTCCTACCTATTGATTATATAATCCTTTGTTGAAGTACCCTAATTTTTTAATTACTAGTTATCTTGAAATATTAAACATTGTCAATCCAAGTATCGATCAAATAGGTAGTTAGTTAATTTTACCTTGTTAAAGTCATTTCTACTCGAAGAACCTTAGGAAAATTGCGACTTTTCTATAGATAACACTATGTTGAGGTATCATCATTTTTTTATTTGTTATTACGCTTGAAATAATAGCTAGAGTCAAGTTAAGGATCACTGCAAATGTTTTGTGTGGCGATCAAATAGGTAGTTAGGCATTTTTGTCCTATTATGCTCTTTTCTGTTTGAAGAATTGCCGAAAACTCCTACCTATTGAATATATAATCCTTTGTTGATGTACCCTAATTTTTTATTTACTAGTTATCTTGAAATTTTAAGCATTGTCAATCCATATATCGATCAAATAGGTGGTTAGTTAATTTTACCTTCTTAAAGTCATTTCCACTCGAAGAACCTTAGGAAAATTGCGACTTTTCTATAGATAACACTATGTTGAGTTATCATCATTTTTTTATTTGTTATTATGCTTCAAATAATAGCTAGAGTCAAGCTAAGGATCACTGCAAATGTTTTGCGCGGCGATCAAATAGGTAGTTAGGCATTTTTGTCATATTAGGCTCTTTTCTGGTTGAAGAATTGCCGAAAACTCCTACCTATTGAATATATAATCCTTTGTTGATGTACCCTAATTTTTTATTTACTAGTTATCTTGAAATTTTAAGCATTGTCAATCCATGTATCGATCAAATAGGTGGTTAGTTAATTTTACCTTCTTAAAGTCATTTCTACTCGAAGAACCTTAGGAAAATTGCGACTTTTCTATAGATAACACTATGTTGAGGCGTCATCATTTTTTTATTTGTTATTACGCTTCAAATAATAGCTAGAGGCAAGTTAAGGATCACTGCAAATGTTTTGCGCGGCGATCAAATAGGTAGTTAGGCATTTTTGTCATATTAGGCTCTTTTCTGGTTGAAGAATTGCCGAAAACTCCTACCTATTGAATATATAATCCTTTGTTGATGTACCCTAATTTTTTATTTACTAGTTATCTTGAAATATTAAACATTGTCAATCCAAGTATCGATCAAATATGTGGTTAGTTAATTTTACCTTCTTAAAGTCATTTCTACTC
Source organism: Rhodomyrtus psidioides (assembly GCA_021437785.1). Lineage (NCBI taxonomy): Eukaryota > Viridiplantae > Streptophyta > Magnoliopsida > Myrtales > Myrtaceae > Rhodomyrtus > Rhodomyrtus psidioides. The sequence continues at coordinate 189,760 of JAILYB010000117.1, forward strand.
GAAGAACCTTAGGAAAATTGCGACTTTTCTATAGATAACACTATGTTGAGGTATTATCATTTTTTTATTTGTTATTACCCTTCAAATGATAGCTAGAGTCAAGTTAAGGATCACTGCAAATGTTTTGCGCAACGATCAAATAGGTAGTTAGGCATTTTTGTCATATTAAGCTCTTTTCTATTTGAAGAATTGCCGAAAACTCCCACCTATTGATTATATAATCCTTTGTTGAAGTACCCTAATTTTTTATTTACTAGTTATCTTGAAATATTAAACATTGTCAATCCAAGTATCGATCAAATATGTGGTTAGTTAATTTCACCTTCTTAAAATCACTTCTACTCGAAGAACCTTAGGAAAATGGCGACTTTTGTATAGATAACACTATGTTGATGTATGATCATTTTTTTATTTATTATTACGCTTCAAATAATAGCTAGAGTAAAGTTAAGGATCACTGCAAATGTTTTGTGCGGCGATCAAATATGTAGTTAGGCATTTTTGTCATATTAAGCTCTTTTCTGTTTGAAGAATTGCCGAAAACTCCCACCTATTGATTATATAATCCTTTGTTGAAGTACCCTAATTTTTTATTTACTAGTTATCTTGAAATATTAAACATTGTCAATCCAAGTATCGATCAAATATGTGGTTAGTTAATTTCACCTTCTTAAAATCACTTCTACTCGAAGAACCTTAGGAAAATGGCGACTTTTGTATAGATAACACTATGTTGATGTATGATCATTTTTTTATTTATTATTACCCTTCAAATAATAGCTAGAGTAAAGTTAAGGATCACTGCAAATGTTTTTTGCGGCGATCAAATATGTAGTTAGGCATTTTTTGTCATATTATGTTCATTTCTGTTTGACGAATTGCCGTAAAATCCTACCTATTGAATATATAATCCTTTGTTGAAGTACCCTAATTTTTTATTTATTAGTTATCTTGAAATACTAAGCATTGTCAATCCATGTATCGATCAAATAGGTAGTTAGTTAATTTTACCTTGTTAAAGTCATTTCTACTCGAAGAACCTTAGGAAAATTGCGACTTTTCTATAGATAACACTATGTTGAGGTAGCATCATTTTTTTATTTGTTATTACGCTTGAAATAATAGCTAGAGTCAAGTTAAGGATCACTGCAAATGTTTTGTGTGGCGATCAAATAGGTAGTTAGGCATTTTTGTCCTATTATGCTCTTTTCTGTTTGAAGAATTGCCGAAAACTCCTACCTATTGAATATATAATCCTTTGTTGATGTACCCTAATTTTTTATTTACTTGTTATCTTGAAATTTTAAGCATTGTCAATCCATGTATCGATCAAATAGGTGGTTAGTTAATTTTACCTTCTTAAAGTCATTTCTACTCGAAGAACCTTAGGAAAATTGCGACTTTTCTATAGATAACACTATGTTGAGGTATCATCATTTTTTTATTTGTTATTACGCTTCAAATAATAGCTATAGTCAAGTTAAGGATCACTGCAAATGTTTTGCGTGGCGATCAAATGGGTAGTTAGGCATTTTTGTCATATTATGCTCTTTTCTGTTTGAAGAATTGCCGAAAACTCCTACCTATTGAATATATAATCCTTTGTTGATGTACCCTAATTTTTTATTTTCTAGTTATCTTGAAATTTTGAACATTGTCAATCCATGTATCGATCAAATAGGGAGTTAGTTAATTTTACCTTGTTAAAGTCATTTCTACTCGAAGAACCTTAGGAAAATTGCGACTTTTCTATAGATAACACTATGTTGAGGTATCATCATTTTTTTATTTGTTATTACGCTTCAAATAATAGCTATAGTCAAGTTAAGGATCACTGCAAATGTTTTGCGTGGTGATCAAATGGGTAGTTAGGCATTTTTGTCATATTATGCTCCTTTCTGTTTGAAGAATTGCCGAAAACTCCTACCTATTGAATATATAATCCTTTGTTGATGTACCCTAATTTTTTATTTACTAGTTATCTTGAAATTTTAAGCATTGTCAATCCATGTATCGATCAAATAGGGAGTTAGTTAATTTTACCTTGTTAAAATCATTTCTACTCGAAGAACCTTAGGAAAATTGCGACTTTTCTATAGATAACACTATGTTGAGGTATCATCATTTTTTTATTTGTTATTACGCTTCAAATAATAGCTATAGTCAAGTTAAGGATCACTGCAAATGTTTTGCGTGGCGATCAAATGGGTAGTTAGGCATTTTTGTCATATTATGCTCTTTTCTGTTTGAAGAATTGCCGAAAACTCCTACCTATTGAATATATAATCCTTTGTTGATGTACCCTAATTTTTTATTTTCTAGTTATCTTGAAATTTTAAACATTGTCAATCCATGTATCGATCAAATAGGTGGTTAGTTAATTTTACCTTCTTAAAGTCATTTCTACTCGAAGAACCTTAGGAAAATTGCGACTTTTCTATAGATAACACTATGTTGAGGTATTATCATTTTTTTATTTGTTATTACCCTTCAAATGATAGCTAGAGTCAAGTTAAGGATCACTGCAAATGTTTTGCGCGGCGATCAAATAGGTAGTTAGGCATTTTTGTCATATTAAGCTCTTTTCTGTTTGAAGAATTGCCGAAAACTCCCACCTATTGATTATATAATCCTTTGTTGAAGTACCCTAATTTTTTATTTACTAGTTATCTTGAAATATTAAACATTGTCAATCCAAGTATCGATCAAATATGTGGTTAGTTAATTTCACCTTCTTAAAATCACTTCTACTCGAAGAACCTTAGGAAAATGGCGACTTTTGTATAGATAACACTATGTTGATGTATGATCATTTTTTTATTTATTATTACGCTTCAAATAATAGCTAGAGTAAAGTTAAGGATCACTGCAAATGTTTTGTGCGGCGATCAAATATGTAGTTAGGCATTTTTTGTCATATTATGTTCATTTCTGTTTGACGAATTGCCGTAAAATCCTACCTATTGAATATATAATCCTTTGTTGAAGTACCCTAATTTTTTATTTATTAGTTATCTTGAAATTCTAAGCATTGTCAATCCATGTATCGATCAAATAGGTAGTTAGTTAATTTTACCTTGTTAAAGTCATTTCTACTCGAAGAACCTTAGGAAAATTGCGACTTTTCTATAGATAACACTATGTTGTGGTACCATCATTTTTTTATTTGTTATTACGCTTGAAATAATAGCTAGAGTCAAGTTAAGGATCACTGCAAATGTTTTGTGTGGCGATCAAATAGGTAGTTAGGCATTTTTGTCCTATTATGCTCTTTTCTGTTTGAAGAATTGCCGAAAACTCCTACCTATTGAATATATAATCCTTTGTTGATGTACCCTAATTTTTTATTTACTAGTTATCTTGAAATTTTAAGCATTGTCAATCCATGTATCGATCAAATAGGTGGTTAGTTAATTTTACCTTCTTAAAGTCATTTCTACTCGAAGAACCTTAGGAAAATTGCGACTTTTCTATAGATAACACTATGTTGAGGTATCATCATTTTTTTATTTTGTTATTACGTTTCAAATAATAGCTAGAGTCAAGTTAAGGATCACTGCAAATGTTTTGCGCGGCGATCAAATAGGTAGTTAGGCATTTTTGTCATATTAGGCTCTTTTCTGGTTGAAGAATTGCCGAAAACTCCTACCTATTGAATATATAATCCTTTGTTGATGTACCCTAATTTTTTATTTACTAGTTATCTTGAAATATTAAACATTGTCAATCCAAGTATCGATCAAATATGTGGTTAGTTAATTTCACCTTCTTAAAGTCACTTCTACTCGAAGAACCTTAGGAAAATTGCGACTTTTGTATAGATAACACAATGTTGATGTATCATCATTTTTTTATTTATTATTACGCTTCAAATAATAGCTGGAGTCAGGTTAAGGATCACTGCAAATATTTTGCTCGGTGATCAAATATGTAGTTAGGCATTTTTTGTCATATTATACTCATTTCTGTTTGACGAATTGCCGAAAACTCCTACCTATTGAATATACAATCCTTTGTTGAAGTACCCTAATTTTTTAATTACTAGTTATCTTGAAATATTAAACATTGTCAATCCAAGTATCGATCAAATAGGTAGTTAGTTAATTTCACTTTCTTAAAGTCACTTCTACTCGAAGAACCTTAGGAAAATTGCGACTTTTGTATAGATAACACTATGTTGAGGTATAATAATTTTTTTATTTATTGTTACGCTACAAATAATAGCTATAGTCAAGTTAAGGATCACTGCAAATGTTTTGCGCGGCGATCAAATAGGTAGTTAGGCATTTTTGTCATATTATGCTCTTTTCTGTTTGAAGAAATGCCGAAAACTCCTACCTATTGAATATATAATCCTTTGTTGATGTACCCTAATTTTTTATTTACTAGTTATCTTGAAATTTTAAGCATTGTCAATCCATGTATCGATCAAATAGGTGGTTAGTTAATTTTACCTTCTTAAAGTTATTTCCACTCGAAGAACCTTAGGAAAATCGCGACTTTTCTATAGATAACACTATGTTGAGTTATCATCATTTTTTTATTTGTTATTACGCTTCAAATAATAGCTAGAGTCAAGCTAAGGATCACTGCAAATGTTTTGCGCGGCGATCAAATAGGTAGTTAGGCATTTTTGTCATATTAGGCTCTTTTCTGGTTGAAGAATTGCCGAAAACTCTTACCTATTGAATATATAATCCTTTGTTGATGTACCCTAATTTTTTATTTACTAGTTATCTTGAAATTTTAAGCATTGTCAATCCATGTATCGATCAAATAGGTGGTTAGTTAATTTTACCTTCTTAAAGTCATTTCTACTCGAAGAACCTTAGGAAAATTGCGACTTTTCTATAGATAACACTATGTTGAGGTATCATCATTTTTTTATTTGTTATTAAGCATCAAATAATAGCTAGAGTCAAGTTAAGGATCACTGCAAATGTTTTGCGCGGCGATCAAATAGGTAGTTAGGCATTTTTGTCATATTAGGCTCTTTTCTGGTTGAAGAATTGTCGAAAACTCCTACCTATTGAATATATAATCCTTTGTTGATGTACCCTAATTTTTTATTTATTAGTTATCTTGAAATATTAAGCATTGTCAATCCAAGTATCGATCAAATAGGTAGTTAGTTAATTTTACCTTCTTAAAGTAATTTCTACTCGAAGAACATTAGGAAAATTGCGACTTTTGTATAGATAACACTATGTTGTTGTATCACCATTTTTTTATTTATTATTACGCTTCAAATAATAGCTAGAGTCAAGTTAAGGATCACTGCAAAATTTTTGCGCGGCGATCAAATAGGTAGTTAGGCATTTTTGTCATATTATGCTCTTTTCTATTTGAAGAATTGCCGAAAACTCCTACCTATTGATTATATAATCCTTTGTTGAAGTACCCTAATTTTTTAATTACTAGTTATCTTGAAATATTAAACATTGTCAATCCAAGTATCGATCAAATAGGTAGTTAGTTAATTTTACCTTGTTAAAGTCATTTCTACTCGAAGAACCTTAGGAAAATTGCGACTTTTCTATAGATAACACTATGTTGAGGTATCATCATTTTTTTATTTGTTATTACGCTTGAAATAATAGCTAGAGTCAAGTTAAGGATCACTGCAAATGTTTTGTGTGGCGATCAAATAGGTAGTTAGGCATTTTTGTCCAATTATGCTCTTTTCTGTTTGAAGAATTGCCGAAAACTCCTACCTATTGAATATTTAATCCTTTGTTGATGTACCCTAATTTTTTATTTACTAGTTATCTTGAAATTTTAAGCATTGTCAATCCATATATCGATCAAATAGGTGGTTAGTTAATTTTACCTTCTTAAAGTCATTTCCACTCGAACAACCTTAGGAAAATTGCGACTTTTCTATAGATAACACTATGTTGAGTTATCATCATTTTTTTATTTGTTATTATGCTTCAAATAATAGCTAGAGTCAAGCTAAGGATCACTGCAAATGTTTTGCGCGGCGATCAAATAGGTAGTTAGGCATTTTTGTCATATTAGGCTCTTTTCTGGTTGAAGAATTGCCGAAAACTCCTACCTATTGAATATATAATCCTTTGTTGATGTACCCTAATTTTTTATTTACTAGTTATCTTGAAATTTTAAGCATTGTCAATCCATGTATCGATCAAATAGGTGGTTAGTTAATTTTACCTTCTTAAAGTCATTTCTACTCGAAGAACCTTAGGAAAATTGCGACTTTTCTATAGATAACACTCTGTTGAGGCATCATCATTTTTTTATTTGTTATTACGCTTCAAATAATAGCTAGAGGCAAGTTAAGGATCACTGCAAATGTTTTGCGCGGCGATCAAATAGGTAGTTAGGCATTTTTGTCATATTAGGCTCTTTTCAGGTTGAAGAATTGCCGAAAACTCCTACCTATTGAATATATAATCCTTTGTTGATGTACCCTAATTTTTTATTTACTAGTTATCTTGAAATATTAAACATTGTCAATCCAAGTATCGATCAAATATGTGGTTAGTTAATTTTACCTTGTTAAAGTCATTTCTACTCGAAGAACCTTAGGAAAATTGCGACTTTTCTATAGATAACACTATGTTGTGGTACCATCATTTTTTTATTTGTTATTACGCTTGAAATAATAGCTAGAGTCAAGTTAAGGATCACTGCAAATGTTTTGTGTGGCGATCAAATAGGTAGTTAGGCATTTTTGTCCTATTATGCTCTTTTCTGTTTGAAGAATTGCCGAAAACTCCTACCTATTGAATATATAATCCTTTGTTGATGTACCCTAATTTTTTATTTACTAGTTATCTTGAAATTTTAAGCATTGTCAATCCATGTATCGATCAAATAGGTGGTTAGTTAATTTTACCTTCTTAAAGTCATTTCTACTCGAAGAACCTTAGGAAAATTGCGACTTTTCTATAGATAACACTATGTTGAGGTATCATCATTTTTTTATTTTGTTATTACGTTTCAAATAATAACTAGAGTCAAGTTAAGGATCACTGCAAATGTTTTGCGCGGCGATCAAATAGGTAGTTAGGCATTTTTGTCATATTAGGCTCTTTTCTGGTTGAAGAATTGCCGAAAACTCCTACCTATTGAATATATAATCCTTTGTTGATGTACCCTAATTTTTTATTTACTAGTTATCTTGAAATATTAAACATTGTCAATCCAAGTATCGATCAAATATGTGGTTAGTTAATTTCACCTTCTTAAAGTCACTTCTACTCGAAGAACCTTAGGAAAATTGCGACTTTTGTATAGATAACACAATGTTGATGTATCATCATTTTTTTATTTATTATTACACTTCAAATAATAGCTGGAGTCAGGTTAAGGATCACTGCAAATATTTTGCTCGGTGATCAAATATGTAGTTAGGCATTTTTTGTCATATTATACTCATTTCTGTTTGACGAATTGCCGAAAACTCCTACCTATTGAATATACAATCCTTTGTTGAAGTACCCTAATTTTTTAATTACTAGTTATCTTGAAATATTAAACATTGTCAATCCAAGTATCGATCAAATAGGTAGTTAGTTAATTTCACTTTCTTAAAGTCACTTCTACTCGAAGAACCTTAGGAAAATTGCGACTTTTGTATAGATAACACTATGTTGAGGTATAATAATTTTTTTATTTATTGTTACGCTACAACTAATAGCTATAGTCAAGTTAAGGATCACTGCAAATGTTTTGCGCGGCGATCAAATAGGTAGTTAGGCATTTTTGTCATATTATGCTCTTTTCTGTTTGAAGAAATGCCGAAAACTCCTACCTATTGAATATATAATCCTTTGTTGATGTACCCTAATTTTTTATTTACTAGTTATCTTGAAATTTTAAGCATTGTCAATCCATGTATCGATCAAATAGGTGGTTAGTTAATTTTACCTTCTTAAAGTTATTTCCACTCGAAGAACCTTAGGAAAATCGTGACTTTTCTATAGATAACACTATGTTGAGTTATCATCATTTTTTTATTTGTTATTACGCTTCAAATAATAGCTAGAGTCAAGCTAAGGATCACTACAAATGTTTTGCGCGGCGATCAAATAGGTAGTTAGGCATTTTTGTCATATTAGGCTCTTTTCTGGTTGAAGAATTGCCGAAAACTCTTACCTATTGAATATATAATCCTTTGTTGATGTACCCTAATTTTTTATTTACTAGTTATCTTGAAATTTTAAGCATTGTCAATCCATGTATCGATCAAATAGGTGGTTAGTTAATTTTACCTTCTTAAAGTCATTTCTACTCGAAGAACCTTAGGAAAATTGCGACTTTTCTATAGATAACACTATGTTGAGGTATCATCATTTTTTTATTTGTTATTACGCATCAAATAATAGCTAGAGTCAAGTTAAGGATCACTGCAAATGTTTTGCGCGGCGATCAAATAGGTAGTTAGGCATTTTTGTCATATTAGGCTCTTTTCTGGTTGAAGAATTGCCGAAAACTCCTACCTATTGAATATATAATCCTTTGTTGATGTACCCTAATTTTTTATTTATTAGTTATCTTGAAATATTAAGCATTGTCAATCCAAGTATCGATCAAATAGGTAGTTAGTTAATTTTACCTTCTTAAAGTAATTTCTACTCGAAGAACATTAGGAAAATTGCGACTTTTGTATAGATAACACTATGTTGTTGTATCACCATTTTTTTATTTATTATTACGCTTCAAATAATAGCTAGAGTCAAGTTAAGGATCACTGCAAAATTTTTGCGCGGCGATCAAATAGGTAGTTAGGCATTTTTGTCATATTATGCTCTTTTCTATTTAAAGAATTGCCGAAAACTCCTACCTATTGATTATATAATCCTTTGTTGAAGTACCCTAATTTTTTAATTACTAGTTATCTTGAAATATTAAACATTGTCAATCCAAGTATCGATCAAATAGGTAGTTAGTTAATTTTACTTTGTTAAAGTCATTTCTACTCGAAGAACCTTAGGAAAATTGCGACTTTTCTATAGATAACACTATGTTGAGGTATCATCATTTTTTTATTTGTTATTACGCTTGAAATAATAGCTAGAGTCAAGTTAAGGATCACTGCAAATGTTTTGTGTGGCGATCAAATAGGTAGTTAGGCATTTTTGTCCAATTATGCTCTTTTCTGTTTGAAGAATTGCCGAAAACTCCTACCTATTGAATATATAATCCTTTGTTGATGTACCCTAATTTTTTATTTATTAGTTATCTTGAAATATTAAGCATTGTCAATCCAAGTATCGATCAAATAGGTAGTTAGTTAATTTTACCTTCTTAAAGTAATTTCTACTCGAAGAACATTAGGAAAATTGCGACTTTTGTATAGATAACACTATGTTGTTGTATCACCATTTTTTTATTTATTATTACCCTTCAAATAATAGCTAGAGTCAAGTTAAGGATCACTGCAAAACTTTTGCGCGGCGATCAAATAGGTAGTTAGGCATTTTTGTCATATTATGCTCTTTTCTATTTGAAGAATTGCCGAAAACTCCTACCTATTGATTAAATAATCCTTTGTTGAAGTACCCTAATTTTTTAATTACTAGTTATCTTGAAATATTAAACATTGTCAATCCAAGTATCGATCAAATAGGTAGTTAGTTAATTTCACCTTCTTAAAGTCACTTCTACTCGAAAAACCTTGGGAAAATTGCGACTTTTGTATAGATAACACTATGTTGAGGTATAATCATTTTTTTATTTATTGTTACGCTACAAATAATAGCTATAGTCAAGTTAAGGATCACTGCCAATGTTTTGCGCGGCGATCAAATAGGTAGTTAGGCATTTTTGTCATATTATGCTCTTTTCTGTTTGAAGAATTGCCGAAAACTCCTACCTATTGATTATATAATCCTTTGTTGAAGTACCCTAATTTTTTGTTTACTAGTTATCTTGAAATATTAAACATTGTCAATCCAAGTATCGATCAAATAGGTGGTTAGTAAATTTCACCTTCTTAAAGTCAATTCTACTCGAAGAACCTTAGGAAAATTGCGACTTTTGTATAGATAACACCATGTTGATGTATCATCATTTTTTTTGTTTATTATTACGCTTCAAATAATAGCTAGAGTAAAGTTAAGGATCGCTGCAAATGTTTTGCGCGGCGATCAAATATGTAGTTAGGCATTTTTTGTCATATTATGCTCTTCTCTGTTTGACGAATTGCCGAAAACTCCTACCTATTGAATATATAATCCTTTGTTGAAGTACCCTAATTTTTTATTTATTAGTTATCTTGAAATTTTAAGCATTGTCAATCCATGTATCGATCAAATATGTAGTTAGTTAATTTTACCTTGTTAAAGTCATTTCTACTCGAAGAACCTTAGGAAAATTGCGACTTTTCTATAGATAACACTATGTTGAGGTATCATCATTTTTTTATTTGTTATTACGCTTCAAAAAATAGCTAGAGTCAAGTTAAGGATCACTGCGTTTGTTTTGCGCGGCGATCAAATAGGTAGTTAGGCATTTTTGTCATATTATGCACTTTTCTGTTTGAAGAATTGCCGAAAACTCCCACCTATTGATTATATAATCCTTTGTTGAAGTACCCTAATTTTTTATTTACTAGTTATCTTGAAATATTAAACATTGTCAATCGAAGTATCAATCAAATATGGGGTTAGTTAATTTCACCTTCATAAAGTCACTTCTACTCGAAGAACCTTAGGAAAATTGCGACTTTTGTATAGATAACACTATGTTGATGTCTCATCATTTTTTTATTTATTATTATGCTTCAAATAATAGCTAGAGTAAAGTTCAGGATCACTGCAAATGTTTTGTGCGGCGATCAAGTATGTAGTTAGGCATTTTTGTCATATTATGCTCTTCTCTGTTTGACGAATTGCCGAAAACTCCTACCTGTTGAATATATAATCCTTTGTTGAAGTACCCTAATTTTTTATTTATTAGTTATCTTGAAATATTAAGCATTGTCAATCCAAGTATCGATCAAATAGGTAGTTAGTTAATTTCACCTTCTTAAAGTCATTTCTACCCGAAGAACCTTAGGAAAATTGTGACTTTTGTATAGATAACACTATGTTCATGTATCATTATTTTTTTATTTATTATTACGCTTCAAAAAATAGCTAGAGTCAAGTTGAGGGTCACTGCAAATGTTTTGCGCGACCATCAAATAGTTAGTGAGGCATTTTTGTCATATGATGCTCTTTTCTGTTTGAAGAATTGCCGAAAACTCCCACCTATTGATTATATAATCCTTTGTTGAAGTACCCTAATTTTTTATTTATTAGTTATCTTTATATTTTAAACATTTTCAATCCATGTATCGATCAAATAGGTAGTTAGTTAATTTTACCTTGTTAAAGTCATTTCTACTCGAAGAACGTTACGAAAATTGCGACTTTTCTATAGATAACACTATGTTGAGGTATCATCATTTTTTTATTTGTTATTACGCTTCAAATAATAGCTAGAGTCAATTTAAGGATCACTGCAAATGTTTTGCGCGTCGATCAAATAGGTAGTTAGGCATTTTTGTCATATTATGCTCTTTTCTGTTTGAAGAATTGCCGAAAACTCCCACCTATTGATTTTATAATCCTTTGTTGAAGTACCCTAATTTTTTATTTGCTCGTTATCTTGAAATATTAAACATTGTCAATCCAAGTATCGATCAAATATGTGGTTAGTTAATTTCACCTTCTTAAAGTCACTTCTACTCGAAGAACCTTAGGAAAATTGCGACTTTTGTATAGATAACACTATGTTGATGTATCATCATTTTTTTGTTTATTATTACGCTTCAAATAATAGCTAGAGTAAAGTTAAGGATCACTGCAAATGTTTTGTGCGGCGATCAAATATGTAGTTAGGCATTTTTTGTCATATTATGCTCATTTCTGTTTGACGAATTGTCGAAAAATCATACCTATTGAATATATAATCCTTTCATGAAGTACCCTAATTTTTTATTTATTAGTTATCTTGAAATTTTAAGCATTGTCAATCCATGTATCGATCAAATAGGTAGTTAGTTAATTTTACCTTGTTAAAGTCATTTCTACTCGAAGAACCTTAGGAAAATTGCGACTTTTCTATAAATAACACTATGTTGAGGTATCATCATTTTTTTATTTGTTATTACACTTCAAATAATAGCTAGAGTCAAGTTAAGGATCACTGCAAATGTTTTGCGCGGCGATCAAATAGGTAGTTAGATATTTTTGTCATATTATGCTCTTTTCTGTTTGAAGAATTGCCGAAAACTCCTGCCTATTGAATATATAATCCTTTGTTGATGTACCCTAATTTTTTATTTACTAGTTATCTTGAAATTCTAAGCATTGTCAATCCATGTATCGATCAAATAGGTGGTTAGTTAATTTTACCTACTTAAAGTCATTTCTACTCGAAGAACCTTCGGAAAATTCGATTTTTCTATAGATAACACTATGTTGAGGTATCATCATTTTTTTATTTGTTATTACGCTTCAAATAATAGCTAGAGCCAAGTTAAGGATCACTGCAAATGTTTTGCGCGGCGATCAAATTGGTAGTTAGGCATTTTTGTCATATTATGCTCATTTCTATTTGACGAATTGCCGAAAACTCCTTCCTATTGAATATATAATCCTTTGTTGAAGTACCCTAATTTTTATTTATTAGTTAACTTGAAATTTTAAGTATTGTCAATCCATGCATCGATCAAATAGGTAGTTAGTTAATTTTACCTTCTTAAAGTTATTTCTACTCGAAGAACCTTAGGAAAATTGCGACTTTTTTATTGATAACACTATGTTGAGGTATCATCATTTTTATTTATTTATTATTACGCTTCAAATAATAGCTAGAGTCAAGTTAAGGATCACTGCAAAACTTTTGCGCGGCGATCAAATAGGTAGTTAGGCATTTTTGTCATATTATGCTCTTTTCTGTTTGAAGAATTGCCGAAAACTCCTACCTTTTGATTAAATAATCCTTTGTTGAAGTACCCTAATTTTTTAATTACTAGTTATCTTGAAATATTAAACATTGTCAATCCAAGTATCTATCAAATAGGTGGTTAGTTAATTTCACCTTCTTAAAGTCACTTCTACTCGAAGAACCGTAGGAAAATTGCGACTTTTGTATAGATAACACTATGTTGATGTATCATCATTTTTTTATTTATTATTAAGCTTTAAATAATTGCTAGAGTAAAGTTAAGGATCACTGCAAATGTTTTGTGCGGCGATCAAATATGTAGTTAGGCATTTTTGTCATATTATGCTCTTCTCTGTTTGACGAATTGCCGAAAACTCCTACCTATTGAATATATAATCCTTTGTTGAAGTACCCTAAATTTTTATTTATTAGTTATCATGAAATTTAAAGCATTGTCAATCCATGTATCGGTCAAATAGGTAGTTAGTTAATTTCACCTTCTTAAAGTAATTTCTACTCGATGAACCTTAGCAAAATTGCGACTTTTGTATAGATAACAGTATTTTGATGTATGATCATTATTTTATTTGTTATTACGCTTCAAAAAATAGCTAGAGTCAAGTTAAGGATCACTGGAAATGTTTTGCGCGGCGATCAAATAGGTAGTTAGGCATTTTTGTCATATTATGGACTTTTCTGTTTGAAGAATTGCCGAAAACTCCCACCTATTGATTATATAATCCTTTGTTGAAGTACCCTAATTTTTTATTTACTAGTTATCTTGAAATATTAAACATTGTCAATCCAAGTATCGATCAAATATGTGGTTAGTTAATTTCACCTTCTTAAAGTCACTTCTACTCGAAGAACCTTAGGTAAATTGCGACTTTTGTATAGATAACACTAGGTTGATGTATCATCATTTTTTTATTTATTATTACGCTTCAAATAATAGCTAGAGTAAAGTTAAGGATCACTGCAAATGTTTTGTGCGGTGATCAAATATGTAGTTAGGCATTTTTGTCATATTATGCTCTTCTCTGTTTGACGAATTGCCGAAAACGCCTACCTGTTGAATATATAATCCTTTGTTGAAGTACCCTAATTTTTTATTTATTAGTTATCTTGAAATATTAAGCATTGTGAATCCAAGTATCGATCAAATAGGTAGTCAGTTAATTTCACCTTCTTAAAGTCATTTCTACTCGAAGAACCTTAGGAAAATTGCGACTTTTGTATAGATAACACTATGTTGATGTATCATCATTTTTTTATTTATTATTACGCTTCAAATAATAGCTAGAGTAAAGTTAAGGATCACTGCAAATGTTTTGTGCGGCGATCAAATATGTAGTTAGGCATTTTTGTCATATTATGCTCTTCTCTGTTTGACGAATTGCCGAAAACTCCTACCTGTTGAATATATAATCCTTTGTTGAAGTACCCTAATTTTTTATTTATTAGTTATCTTGAAATATTATGCATTGTCAATCCATGTATCGGTCAAATAGGTGGTTAGTTAATTTTACCTACTTAAAGTCATTTCTACTCGAAGAACCTTAGGAAAATTGCGATTTTAGTATAGATAACACTATGTTGATGTATCATCATTTTTTTATTTTTTATTACGCTTCAAAAAATAGCTAGAGTCAAGTTAAGGATCACTGCAAATGATTTGCGCGGCGATCAAATAGGTAGTTAGGCATTTTTGTCATATTATGCTCTTTTCTGTTTGAAGAATTGCCGAAAACTCCTACCTATTGAATATATAATCCTTTGTTGATGTACCCTAATTTTTTATTTACTAGTTATCTTGAAATTTTAAGCATTGTCAATCCATGTATCGATCAAATAGGTGGTTAGTTAATTTTACCTACTTAAAGTCATTTCTACTCGAAGAACCTCAGGAAAATTGCAATTTTTCTGTAGATAACACTATGTTGAGGTATCATCATTTTTTTATTTGTTATTATGCTTCAAATAATAGCTAGAGTCAAGTTAAGGATCACTGCAAATGTTTTGCGCGGCGATCAAATAGGTAGTTAGGCATTTTTGTCATATTATGCTCATTTCTGTTTGACGAATTGCCGAACACTTCTTCCTATTGAATATATAATCCTTTGTTGAAGTACCCTAATTTTTATTTATTATTTATCTTGAAATTTTAAGCATTGTCAATCCATGCATCGATCAAATAGGTAGTTAGTTAATTTTACCTTCTTAAAGTTATTTTTACTCGAAGAACCTTAGGAAAATTGCGACTTTTCTATTGATAACACTATGTTGAGGTATCATCATTTTTTTATTTATTATTACGGTTCAAATAATAGCTAGAGTCAAGTTAAGGATCACTGCAAAACTTTTGCGCGGCGATCAAGTAGGTAGTTAGGCAATTTTGTCATATTATGCTCTTTTCTGTTTGAAGAATTGCCGAAAACTCCTACCTATTGATTATATAATCCTTTGTTGAAGTACCCTAATTTTTTAATTACTAGTTATCTTGAAATATTAAACATTGTCAATCCAAGTATCGATCAAATAGGTGGTTAGTTAATTTCAACTTCTTAAAGTCACTTCTACTCGAAGAACCTTAGGAAAATTGCGACTTTTGTATAGATAACACTATGTTGATGCATCATCATTTTTTATTTATTATTACGCTTCAAATAATAGCTAGAGTCAGGTTAAGGATCACTGCAAATATTTTGCTCGGTGATCAAATATGTAGTTAGGCATTTTTTGTCATATTATGCTCATTTCTGTATGACGAATTGCCAAAAACTCCTACCTATTGAATATATAATCCTTTGTTGAAGTACCATAAATTTTTATTTATTAGTTATCATGAAATTTTAAGCATTGTCAATCCATGTATCGATCAAATAGGTGGTTAGTTAATTTCACCTTCTTAAAGTCACTTCTACTTGAAGAAGCTTAAGAAAATTGCGACTTTGGTATAGATAACACTATATTGATGTATGATCATTATTTTATTTGTTATTACGCTTCAAATAATAGCTAGAGTCAAGTTAAGGATCCCTGAAAATGTTTTGCGCGGCGATCAAATAGGTAGTTAGGCGTTTTTGTCATATTATGCTCTTTTCTGTTTGAAGAATTGCCGAAAACTCCCACCTATTGATTATATAATCCTTTGTTGAAGTACCCTAATTTTTTATTTACTAGTTATCTTGAAATATTAAACATTGTCAATCCAAGTATCGATCAAATATGTGGTTAGTTAATTTCACCTTCTTAAAGTCACTTCTACTCGAAGAACCTTAGGAAAATTGCGACTTTTCTATAGATAACACTATGTTGAGGTATCATCATTTTTTTATTTATTATTACGGTTCAAATAATAGCTAGAGTCAAGTTAAGGATCACTGCAAAACTTTTGCGCGGCGATCAAGTAGGTAGTTAGGCATTTTTGTCATATTATGCTCTTTTCTGTTTGAAGAATTGCCGAAAACTCCTACCTATTGATTATATAATCCTTTGTTGAAGTACCCTAATTTTTTAATTACTAGTTATCTTGAAATATTAAACATTGTCAATCCAAGTATCGATCAAATAGGTGGTTAGTTAATTTCACCTTCTTAAAGTCACTTCTACTCGAAGAACCTTAGGAAAATTGCGACTTTTGTATAGATAACACTATGTTGATGTATCATCATTTTTTTATTTATTATTACACTTCAAATAATAGCAAGAGTAAAGTTAAGGATCACTGCAAATGTTTTGTGCGGCGATCAAATATGTAGTTAGGCATATTTGTCATATTATGCTCTTCTCTGTTTGACGAATTGCCGAAAACTCCTACCTATTGAATATATAATCCTTTGTTGAAGTACCCTAAATTTTTATTTATTAGTTATCATGAAATTTTAAGCATTGTCAATCCATGTATCGGTCAAATAGGTAGTTAGTTAATTTCACCTTCTTAAAGTCACTTCTACTCGAAGAACCTTAGGAAAATTGCGACTTTTCTATAGATAACACTATGTTGAGGTATCATCATTTTTTTATTTGTTATTACGCATCAAATAATAGCTAGAGTCAAGTTAAGGATCACTGCAAATGTTTTGCGCGGCAATCAAATAGGTAGTTAGGCATTTTTGTCATATTATGCTCTTTTCTGTTTGAAGAATTGCCGAAAACTCCAACCTATTGAATATATAATCCTTTGTTGATGTACCCTAATTTTTTATTTACTAGTTATCTTGAAATTTTAAGCATTGTCAATCCATGTATCGATCAAATAGGTGGATAGTTAATTTTACCTACTTAAAGTCATTTCTACTCGAAGAACTTTAGGAAAATTGCCATTTTTCTATAGATAACACTATGTTGAGGTATCATCATTTTTTTATTTGTTATTACGGTTCAAATAATAGCTAGAGTCAAGTTAAGGATCATTGCAAAACTTTTGCGCGGCGATCAAGTAGGTAGTTAGGCATTTTTGTCATATTATGCTCTTTTCTGTTTGAAGAATTGCCGAAAACTCCTACCTATTGATTATATAATCCTTGGTTGAAGTACCCTAATTTTTTATTTACTAGTTATCTTGAAATATTAAACATTGTCAATCCAAGTATCGATCAAATATGTGGTTAGTTAATTTCACCTTCTTAAAGTCACTTCTACTCGAAGAACCTTAGGAAAATTGCGACTTTCGTATGGATAACACTATGTTGATGTATCATCATTTTTTTATTTATTATTACGCTTCAAATAATAGCTAGGGTAAAGTTAAGGATCACTGCAAATGTTTTGTGCGGCGATCAAATATGTAGTTAGGCATTTTTTGTCATATTATGCTCATTTCTGTTTGACGAATTGCCGAAAAATCCTACCTATTGAATATATAATCCTTTGTTGAAGTACCCTAATTTTTTATTTATTAGTTATCTTGAAATTTTAAGCATTGTCAATCCATGTATCGATCAAATAGGTAGTTAGTTAATTTTACCTTGTTAAAGTCATTTCTACTCGAAGAACCTTAGTAAAATTGCGACTTTTCTATAGATAACACTATGTTGAGGTATCATCATTTTTTTATTTTTTATTACGCTTCAAATAATAGCTAGAGTCAAGTTAAGGATCACTGCAAATGTTTTGCGCGGCGATCAAATAGGTAGTTAGGAATTTTTGTCATATTATGCTCTTTTCTGTTTGAAGAATTGCCGAAAACTCCTACCTATTGAATATATAATCCTTTGTTGATGTACCCTAATTTTTTATTTACTAGTTATCTTGAAATTTTAAGCATTGTCAATCCATGTATCGATCAAATAGGTGGATAGTTAATTTTACCTACTTAAAGTCATTTCTACTCGAAGAACTTTAGGAAAATTGCGATTTTTCTATAGATAACACTATGTTGAGGTATCATCATTTTTTTATTTGTTATTACGCTTCAAATAATAGCAACAGTCAAGTTAAGGATCACTGCAAATGTTTTGCGCGGCGATCAAATCGGTAGTTAGGCATTTTTGTCATATTATGCTCATTTCTGTTTGACGAATTGCCGAAAAGTCCTTCCTATTGAATATATAATCCTTTGTTGAAGTACCCTAATTTTTATTTATTAGTTATCTTGAAATTTTAAGCATTGTCAATCTGTGTATCGATCAAATAGGTAGTTAGTTAATTTTACCTTCTTAAAGTCTTTTCTACTCGAAGAACCTTAGCAAAATTGCCACTTTTGTATAGATAACACTATTTTGATGTTTGATCATTATTTTATTTGTTATTACGCTTCAAATAATAGCAACAGTCAAGTTAAGGATCACTGCAAATGTTTTGCGCGGCGATCAAATCGGTAGTTAGGCATTTTTGTCATATTATGCTCAATTCTGTTTGAAGAATTGCCGAAAACTCCTACCTATTGATTATATAATCCTTTGTTGAAGTACCCTAATTTTTTAATTACTAGTTATATTGAAATATTAAACATTGTCAATCCAAGTATCGATCAAATAGGTGGTTATTTAATTTCATCTTCTTAAAGTCAATTATACTCGAAGAACCTTAGGAAAATTGCGACTTTTGTATAGATAACACTATGTTGATGTATCATCATTTTTTTATTTATTATTACGCTTGAAATAATAGCTAGAGTCAGGTTAAGGATCACTACAAATATTTTGCACGGTGATCAAATATGTAGTTAGGCATTTTTTGTCATATTATGCTCATTTCTGTTTGACGAATTGCCGAAAACTCCTACCTATTGAATATATAATCCTTTGTTGAAGTACTCTAAATTTTTATTTATTAGTTATCATGAAATTTTAAGCATTGTCAATCTATGTATCGATCAAATAGGTAGTTAGTTGATTTCACCTTCTTAAAGTCACTTCTACTCGAAGAACCTTAGGAAAATTGCGACTTTGGTATAGATAACACTATATTGATATATCATCATTTTTTATTTATTATTACGCTTCAAATAATAGCTAGAGTCAGGTTAAGGATCACTGCAAATGTTTTGTGCGGTGATCAAATATGTAGTTAGGCATTTTTTGTCATATTATGCTCATTTCTGTTTGAGGAATTGCCGAAAACTCCTACCTATTGAATATATAATCCTTTGTTGAAGTACCCTAAATTTTTATTTATTAGTTATCATGAAATTTTAAGCATTGTCAATCCATGTATCGATCAAATAGGTAGTTAGTTAATTTCACCTTCTTAAAGTCATTTCTACTCGAAGAACCTTAGCAAAATTGCCACTTTTGTATAGATAACACTATTTTGATGTTTGATCATTATTTTATTTGTTATTTCGCTTCAAAAAATAGCTAGAGTCGAGTTAAGGATCACTGCAAATGTTTTGCGCGGTGATCAAATAGGTAGTTAGGCGTTTTTTTCATATTATGCTCTTTTCTGTTTGAAGAATTGCCGAAAACTCCCACCTATTGATTATATAATCCTTTGTTGAAGTACCCTAATTTTTTATTTACTAGTTATCTTGAAATATTAAACATTGTCAATCCAAGTATCGATCAAATATGTGGTGAGTTAATTTCACCTTCTTAAAGTCACTTCTACTCCAAGAACCTTAGGAAAATTGCGACTTTTGTATAGATAACACTATGTTGATGGATCATCATTTTTTTATTTATTATTACGCTTCAAATAATAGCTAGAGTAAAGTTAAGAATCACTGCAAATGTTTTGTGCGGCGATCAAATATGTAGTTAGGCATATTTGTCATATTATGCTCTTCTTTGTTTGACGAATTGCCGAAAACTCCTACCTATTGAATATATAATCCTTTGTTGAAGTACCCTAAATTTTTTTTATTAGTTATCATGAAATTTTAAGCATTGTCAATCCATGTATCGGTCAAATAGGTAGTTAGTTAATTTCACCTTCTTAAAGTCATTTCTACTCGAAGAACCTTAGCAAAATTGCGACTTTTGTATAGATAACACTATTTTGATGTATGATCATTATTTTATTTGTTATTACGCTTCAAAAAATAGATAGAGTCAAGTTAAGGATCGTTGCAAATGTATTGCGCGGCGATCAAATAGGTAGTTAGGCATTTTTGTCATATTATGCTCATTTCTGTTTGAAGAATTGCCGAAAACTCCTACCTATTGAATATATAATCCTTTGTTGAAGTACCCTAATTTTTTATTTATTAGTTATCTTGAAATTTTAAGCATTTTCAATCCATGTATCGATCTAATATGTAGTTAGTTAATTTTACCTTCTTAAAGTCATTTCTACTCGAAGAGCCTTAGGAAAATTGCGACTTTTCTATTGATAACACTATGTTGAGGTATCATCAATTTTTTATTTATTATTACGCTTCAAATAATAGCTAGAGTCTAGTGAAGGATCACTGCAAAACTTTTGCGCGTCGATCAAATAGGTAGTTAGGCATTTTTTTCATATTATGCTCTTTTCTGTTTGAAGAATTGCCGAAAACTCCTACCTATTGATTATATAATCCTTTGTTGAAGTACCCTAATTTTTTAATTACTAGTTATCTTGAAATATTAAACATTGTCAATCCGAGTATCGATCAAATAGGTGGTTAGTTAATTTCATCTTCTTAAAGTCAATTCTACTCGAAGAACCTTAGGAAAATTTGTATAGATAACACTATGTTGATGTATCATCATTTTTTTATTTATTATTACGCTTGAAATAATAGCTAGAGTCAGGTTAAGGATCACTACAAATATTTTGCTCGGTGATCAAATATGTAGTTAGGCATTTTTTGTCATATTATGCTCATTTCTGTTTGACGAATTGCCGAAAACTCCTACCAATTGAATATATAATCCTTTGTTGAAGTACCCTAAATTTTTATTTATTAGTTATCATGAAATTTTAAGCATTGTCAATCCATGTATCGATCAAATAGGTGGTTAGTTGATTTCACCATCTTAAAGTCACTTCTACTTGAAGTACCTTAGGAAAATTGCGACTTTGGTATAGATAACACTATATTGATGTATCATCATTTTTTTATTTTTATTACGCTTCAAATAATAGCTAGAGTCAGGTTAAGGATCACTGCAAATGTTTTGCGCGGTGATCAAATATGTAGTTAGGCTTTTTTTGTCATATTATGCTCATTTCTGTTTGACGAATTGCCGAAAACTCCTACCTATTGAATATATAATCCTTTGTTGAAGTACCCTAAATTTTTATTTATTAGTTATCATGAAATTTTAAGCATTGTCAATCCATGTATCGATCAAATAGGTGGTTAGTTGATTTCACCTTCTTAAAGTCACTTCTACTTGAAGTACCTTAGGAAAATTGCGACTTTGGTATAGATAACACTATATTGATGTATCATCATTTTTTTATTTATTATTACGCTTGAAATAATAGCTAGAGTCAGGTTAAGGATCACTACAAATATTTTGCTCGGTGATCAAATATGTAGTTAGGCATTTTTTGTCATATTATGCTCATTTCTGTTTTACGAATTGCCGAAAACTCCTACCTATTGAATATATAATCCTTTGTTGAAGTACCCTAAATTTTTATTTATTAGTTATCATGAAATTTTAAGCATTGTCAATCCATGTATCGATCAAATAGGTGGTTAGTTGATTTCACCTTCTTAAAGTCACTTCTACTTGAAGTACCTTAGGAAAATTGCGACTTTGGTATAGATAACACTATATTGATGTATCATCATTTTTTTATTTATTATTACGCTTCAAATAATAGCTAGAGTCAGGTTAAGGATCAGTGCAAATGTTTTGCGCGGTGATCAAATATGTAGTTAGGCATTTTTTGTCATATTATGCTCATTTCTGTTTGAGGAATTGCCGAAAACTCCTACCTATTGAATATATAATCCTTTGTTGAAGTACCCAAATTTTTTATTTATTAGTTATCTTGAAATTTTAAGCATTTTCAATCCATGTATCGATCAAATATGTAGTTAGTTAATTTTACCTTCTTAAAGTCATTTCTACTCGAAGAGCCTTAGGAAAATTG
Organism: Rhodomyrtus psidioides; assembly: GCA_021437785.1. NCBI lineage: Eukaryota > Viridiplantae > Streptophyta > Magnoliopsida > Myrtales > Myrtaceae > Rhodomyrtus > Rhodomyrtus psidioides. The sequence goes on from JAILYB010000117.1 coordinate 212,143, forward strand.
CGACTTTTCTATTGATAACACTATGTTGAGGTATCATCAATTTTTTATTTGTTATTACGCTTCAAATAATAGCTAGAGTCAAGTTAAGGATCACTGCAAAACTTTTGCGCGTCGATCAAATAGGTAGTTAGGCATTTTTTTCATATTATGCTCTTTTCTGTATGAAGAATTGCCGAAAACTCCTACCTATTGATTATATAATCCTTTGTTGAAGTACCCTAATTTTTTAATTACTAGTTATCTTGAAATATTAAACATTGTCAATCCAAGTATCGATCAAATATGTGGTTAGTTAATTTCACCTTCTTAAAGTCACTTCTACTCGAAGAACCTTAGGAAAATTGCGACTTTTGTATAGATAACACTATATTGATGTATCATCATTTTTTTATTTATTATTACGCTTCAAATAATAGTTAGAGTAAAGTTAAGGATCACTGCAAATGTTTTGTGCGGCAATCAAATATGTAGTTAGGCATATTTGTCATATTATGCTCTTCTCTGTTTGACGAATTGCCGAAAACTCCTACCTATTGAATATATAATCCTTTGTTGAAGTACCCTAAATTTTTTTTATTAGTTATCATGAAATTTTAAGCATTGTCAATCCATGTATCGGTCAAATAGGTAGTTAGTTAATTTCACCTTCTTAAAGTCATTTCTACTCGAAGAACCTTACCAAAATTGCGACTTTTGTATAGATAACACTATTTTGATGTATGATCATTATTTTATTTGTTATTACGCTTCAAAAAATAGAATTACTCAAGTTAAGGATCGTTGCAAATGTATTGCGCGGCGATCAAATAGGTAGTTAGGCATTTTTGTCATATTATGCTCATTTCTGTTTAAAGAATTGCCGAAAACACCTACCTATTGAATATATAATCCTTTGTTGAAGTACCCAAATTTTTTATTTATTAGTTATCTTGAAATTTTAAGCATTTTCAATCCATGTATCGATCAAATATGTAGTTAGTTAATTTTACCTTCTTAAAGTCATTTCTACTCGAAGAGACTTAGGAAAATTGCGACTTTTCTATTGATAACACTATGTTGAGGTATCATCAATTTTTTATTTATTATTACGCTTCAAATAATAGCTAGAGTCAAGTTAAGGATCACTGCAAAACTTTTGCGCGTCGATCAAATAGGTAGTTAGGCATTTTTTTCATATTATGCTCTTTTCTGTATGAAGAATTGCCGAAAACTCCTACCTATTGATTATATAATCCTTTGTTGAAGTACCCTAATTTTTTAATTACTAGTTATCTTGAAATATTAAACATTGTCAATCCAAGTATCGATCAAATATGTGGTTAGTTAATTTCACCTTCTTAAAGTCACTTCTACTCGAAGAACTATAGGAAAATTGCGACTTTTGTATAGATAACACTATGTTGATGTATCATCATTTTTTTATTTATTATTACGCTTCAAATAATAGCTAGAGTAAAGTTTAGGATCACTGCAAATATTTTGTGCGGCAATCAAATATGTAGTTAGGCATATTTGTCATATTATGCTCTTCTCTGTTTGACGAATTGCCGAAAACTCCTACCTATTGAACATATAATCCTTTGTTGAAGTACCCTAAATTTTTTTTATTAGTTATCATGAAATTTTAAGCATTGTCAATCCATGTATCGGTCAAATAGGTAGTTAGTTAATTTCACCTTCTTAAAGTCATTTCTACTCGAAGAACCTTAGCAAAATTGCGACTTATGTATAGATAACACTATTTTGATGTATGATCATTTTTTTATTTGTTATTACGCTTCAAAAAATGGATAGAGTCAAGTTAAGGATCGTTGCAAATGTATTGCGCGGCGATCAAATAGGTAGTTAGGCATTTTTGTCATATTATGCTCATTTCTGTTTGAAGAATTGTCGAAAACTCCTACCTATTGAATATATAATCCTTTGTTGAAGTACCCTAATTTTTTATTTATTAGTTATCTTGAAATTTTAAGCATTTTCAATCCATGTATCGATCAAATATGTAGTTAGTTAATTTTACCTTGTTAAAGTCATTTCTACTCGAAGAACCTTAGGAAAATTGCGACTTTTCTATAGATAACACTATGTTGAGGTATCATCATTTTTTTATTTATTATTACGCTTCAAATAATAGCTAGAGTCAAGTTAAGGATCACTGCAAATGTTTTGCGCGTCGATCAATTAGGTAGTTAGGCATTTTTGTCATATTATGCTCTTTTCTGTTTGAAGAATTGCCGAAAACTCCCACCTATTGATTATCTAATCCTTTGTTGAAGTACCCTAATTTTTTATTTATTAGTTATCTTGAAATATTAAATATTGTCAATCCAAGTATAGATCAAATATGTGGTTAGTTAATTTCACCTTCTTAAAGTCACTTCTACTCGAAGAACCTTAGGAAAATTGCGACTTTTGTATAGATAACACTATGTTGATGTATCATCATTTTTTTATTTATTATTACGCTACAAATAATAGCTAGAGTAAAGTTAAGGATCACTGCAAATGTTTTGTGCGGCGATCAAATATGTAGTTAGGCATTATTTGTCATATTATGCTCATTTCTGTTTGACGAATTGTCGAAAAATCCTACCTATTGAATATATAATCCTTTGTTGAAGTACCCTAATTTTTTATTTATTATTTATCTTGAAATTTTAAGCATTGTCAATCTATGTATCGATCAAATAGGTAGTTAGTTAATTTTACCTTGTTAAAGTCATTTCTACTCGAAGAACCTTAGGAAAATTGCGACTTTTCTATAAATAACACTATGTTGATGTATCATCATTTTTTTATTTGTTATTACGCTTCAAATAATAGCTAGAGTCAAGTTAAGGATCACTGCAAATGTTTTGCGCGGCGATCAAATAGGTAGTTAGGCATTTTTCTCATATTATGCTCTTTTCTGTTGGAAGAATTGCCGAAAACTCCTACCTATTGAATATATAATCCTTTGTTGATGTACCTTAATTTTTTATTTACTAGTTATCTTGAAATTTTAAGCATTGTCAATCCATGTATCGATCAAATACGTGTTTGGTTAATTTTACCTACTTAAAGTCATTTCTACTCGAAGAACCTTAGGAAAATTGCGATTTTTCTATAGATAACACTATGTTGAGGTATCATCATTTTTTTATTTGTTATTACGCTTCAAATAATAGCTAGAGTCAAGTTAAGGATCACTGCAAATGTTTTGCGCGGCGATCAAATAGGTAGTTAGGCATTTTTCTCATATTATGCTCTTTTCTGTTGGAAGAATTGCCGAAAACTCCTACCTATTGAATATATAATCCTTTGTTGATGTACCTTAATTTTTTATTTACTAGTTATCTTGAAATTTTAAGCATTGTCAATCCATGTATCGATCAAATACGTGTTTGGTTAATTTTACCTACTTAAAGTCATTTCTACTCCAAGAACCTTAGGAAAATTGCGACTTTTCTATTGATAACACTATGTTGAGGTATCATCATTTTTTTATTTATTATTATGCTTCAAATAATAGCTAGAGTCAAGTTAAGGATCACTGCAAAACTTTTGCGCGGCGATCAAATAGGTAGTTAGGCATTTTTGTCATATTATGCTCTTTTCTGTTTGAAGAATTGCTGAAAACTCCTACCTATTAATTATATAATCCTTTGTTGAGGTACCCTAATTTTTTAATTACTAGTCATCTTGAAATATTAAACATTGTCAATCCAAGTATCGATCAAATAGGTGGTTAGTTAATTTCACCTTCTTAAAGACACTTCTACTTGAAGAACCTTAGGAAAATTGCGACTTTTGTATAGATAACACTATGTTGATGTATCATCATTTTTTTATTTATTATTACGCTTCAAATAATAGCTAGAGTAAAGTTAAGGATCACTGCAAATGTTTTGTGCGGCAATCAAATATGTAGTTAGGAATATTTGTCATATTATGCTCTTCTCAGTTTGACTAATTGCCGAAAACTCCTACCTATTGAATATATAATCCTTTGTTGAAGTACCCTAAATTTTTTTTATTAGTTATCATGAAATTTTAAGCATTGTCAATCCATGTATCGGTCAAATAGGTAGTTAGTTAATTTCACCTTCTTAAAGTCATTTCTACTCGAAGAACCTTAGCAAAATTGCGACTTTTGTATAGATAACACTATTTTGATGTATGATCATTATTTTATTTGTTATTACGCTTCAAAAAATAGATAGAGTCAAGTTAAGGATCGTTGCAAATGTATTGCGCGGCGATCAAATAGGTAGTTAGGCATTTTTGTCATATTATGCTCATTTCTGTTTGAAGAATTGCCGAAAACTCCTACCTATTGAATATATAATCCTTTGTTGAAGTACCCTAATTTTTTATTTATTAGTTATCTTAAAATTTTAAGCATTTTCAATCCATGTATCGATCAAATATGTAGTTAGTTAATTTTACCTTGTTAAAGTCATTTCTACTCGAAGAACCTTAGGAAAATTGCGACTTTTCTATAAATAACACTATGTTGATGTATCATCATTTTTTTATTTGTTATTACGCTTCAAATAATAGCTAGAGTCAAGTTAAGGATCACTGCAAATGTTTTGCGCGGCGATCAAATAGGTAGTTAGGCATTTTTGTCATATTATGCTCTTTTCTGTTGGAAGAATTGCCGAAAACTCCTACCTATTGAATATATAATCCTTTGTTGATGTACCCTAATTTTTTATTTACTAGTTATCTTGAAATTTTAAGCATTGTCAATCCATGTATCGATCAAATAGGTGTTTAGTTAATTTTACCTACTTAAAGTCATTTCTACTCGAAGAACCTTAGGAAAATTGCGACTTTTGTATAGATAACACTATGTTGAGGTATCATCATTTTTTTATTTGTTATTACGCTTCAAATAATAGCTAGAGTCAAGTTAAGGATCACTGCAAATGTTTTGCGCGGCGATCAAATAGGTAGTTAGGCATTTTTGTCATATTATGCTCATTTCTGTTTGACGAATTGCCGAAAACTCCTTCCTATTGAATATATAATCCTTTGTTGAAGTAACGTAATTTTTATTTATTAGTTATCTTGAAATTTTAAGCATTGTCAATCCAAGTATCGATCAGATAGGTGGTTAGTTAATTTCACCTTCTTAAAGTCACTTCTACTCAAAGAACCTTAGGAAAATTGCGACTTTTGTATAGATAACACTATGTTGATGCATCATCATTTTTTTATTTATTATTACGCTTCAAATAATAGCTAGAGTAAAGTTAAGGATCACTGCAAATGTTTTGTGCGGCGATCAAATATGTAGTTAGGCATTTTTGTCATATTATTCTCTTCTCTGTTTGACGAATTGCCGAAAACTCCTACCTATTGAATATATAATCCTTTTTTGAAGTACCCTAAATTTTTATTTATTAGTTATCATGAAATTTTAAGCATTGTCAATCCATGTATCGGTCAAATAGGTAGTTAGTTAATTTTACCTTCTTAAAGTCATTTTTACTCGATGAGCCTTAGCAAAATTGCGACTTTTGTATAGATAACACTATTTTGATGTATAATCATTATTTTATTTGTTATTACGCTTCAAAAAATAGCTACAGTCAAGTTAAGGATCACTGCAAATGTTATGCGCGGCGATTAAATAGGTAGTTAGGCATTTTTGTCATATTATGCACTTTTCTGTTTGAAGATTTGCCGAAAACTCCCCCCTATTGATTATATAATCTTTTGTTGAAGTACCCTAATTTTTTATTTACTAGTTATCTTGAAATATTAAACATTGTCAATCCAAGTATAGATCAAATATGTGGTTAGTTAATTTCACCTTCTTAAAGTCACTTCTACTCGAAGAACCTTAGGAAAATTGCGACTTTTGTATAGATTACACTATGTTGATGTATCATCATTTTTTTATTTAGTATTACGCTTCAAATAATAGCTAGAGTAAAGTTAAGGATCACTGCAAATGTTTTGTGTGGCGATCAAATATGTAGTTAGGCATTTTTGTCATATTATGCTCTTCTCTGTTTGACGAATTGCCGAAAACGCCTACCTGTTGAATATATAATCCTTTGTTGAAGTACCCTAATTTTTTATTTATTAGTTATCTTGAAATATTAAGCATTGTCAATCCAAGTATCGATCAAATAGGTAGTTAGTTAATTTCACCTTCTTAAAGTCACTTCTACTCGAAGAACCTTAGGAAAATTGTGACTTTTGTATAGATAACACTATGTTGATGTATCATCATTTTTTTATTTATTATTACGCTTCAAATAATAGCTAGAGTAAAGTAAAGGATCACTGCAAATGTTTTGTGCGGCGATCAAATATGTAGTTAGGCATTATTTGTCATATTATGCTCATTTCTGTTTGACGAATTGTCGAAAAATCCTACCTATTGAATATATAATCCTTTGTTGAAGTACCCTAATTTTTTATTTATTAGTTATCTTGAAATTTTAAGCATTGTCAATCTATGTATCGATCAAATAGGTAGTTAGTTAATTTTACCTTGTTAAAGTCATTTCTACTCGAAGAACCTTAGGAAAATTGCGACTTTTCTATAAATAACACTATGTTGATGTATCATCATTTTTTTATTTGTTATTACGCTTCAAATAATAGCTAGAGTCAAGTTAAGGATCACTGCAAATGTGTTGCGCGGCGATCAAATAGGTAGTTAGGCATTTTTGTCATATTATGCTCTTTTCTGTTGGAAGAATTGCCGAAAACTCCTACCTATTGAATATATAATCCTTTGTTGATGTACCCTAATTTTTTATTTACTAGTTATCTTGAAATTTTAAGCATTGTCAATCCATGTATCGATCAAATTGGTGTTTAGTTAATTTTACCTACTTAAAGTCATTTCTACTCGAAGAACCATCGGAAAATTGTGATTTTTCTATAGATAACACTATGTTGAGGTATCATCATTTTTTTATTTGTTATTACGCTTCAAATAATAGCTAGAGTCAAGTTAAGGATCACTGCAAATGTTTTGTGCGGCGATCAAATAGGTAGTTAGGCATTTTTGTCATATTATGCTCATTTCTGTTTGACGAATTGCCGAAAACTCCTTCCTATTGAATATATAATCCTTTGTTGAAGTACCCTAATTTTTATTTATTAGTTATTTTGAAATTTTAAGCATTGTCAATCCATGCATCGATCAAATAGGTAGTTAGTTAATTTTACTTTCTTAAAGTTATTTCTACTCGAAGAACCTTAGGAAAATTGCGACTTTTCTATTGATAACACTATGTTGAGGTATCATCATTTTTTTATTTATTATTACGCTTCAAATAATAGCTAGAGTCAAGTTAAGGATCACTGCAAACCTTTTGCGCGGCGATCAAATAGGTAGTTAGGCATTTTTGTCATATTATGCTCTTTTCTGTTTGAAGAATTGCCGAAAACTCCTACCTATTGATTATATAATCCTTTGTTGAGGTACCCTAATTTTTTAATTACTATTTATCTTGAAATATTAAACATTGTCAATCCAAGTATCGATCAGATAGGTGGTTAGTTAATTTCACCTTCTTAAAGTCACTTCTACTCGAAGAACCTTAGGAAAATTGCGACTTTTGTATAGATAACACTATGTTGATGCATCATCATTTTTTTATTTATTATTACGCTTCAAATAATAGCTAGAGTAAAGTTAAGGATCACTGCAAATGTTTTGTGCGGCGATCAAATATGTAGTTAGGCATTTTTGTCATATTATTCTCTTCTCTGTTTGACGAATTGCCGAAAACTCCTACCTATTGAATATATAATCCTTTTTTGAAGTACCCTAAATTTTTATTTATTAGTTATCATGAAATTTTAAGCATTGTCAATCCATGTATCGGTCAAATAGGTAGTTAGTTAATTTTACCTTCTTAAAGTCATTTTTACTCGATGAGCCTTAGCAAAATTGCGACTTTTGTATAGATAACACTATTTTGATGTATGATCATTATTTTATTTGTTATTACGCTTCAAAAAATAGCTACAGTCAAGTTAAGGATCACTGCAAATGTTTTGCGCGGCGATTAAATAGGTAGTTAGGCATTTTTGTCATATTATGCACTTTTCTGTTTGAAGATTTGCCGAAAACTCCCCCCTATTGATTATATAATCCTTTGTTGAAGTACCCTAATTTTTTATTTACTAGTTATCTTGAAATATTAAACATTGTCAATCCAAGTATAGATCAAATATGTGGTTAGTTAATTTCACCTTCTTAAAGTCACTTCTACTCGAAGAACCTTAGGAAAATTGCGACTTTTGTATAGATTACACTATGTTGATGTATCATCATTTTTTTATTTAGTATTACGCTTCAAATAATAGCTAGAGTAAAGTTAAGGATCACTGCAAATGTTTTGTGTGGCGATCAAATATGTAGTTAGGCATTTTTGTCATATTATGCTCTTCTCTGTTTGACGAATTGCCGAAAACGCCTACCTGTTGAATATATAATCCTTTGTTGAAGTACCCTAATTTTTTATTTATTAGTTATCTTGAAATATTAAGCATTGTCAATCCAAGTATCGATCAAATAGGTAGTTAGTTAATTTCACCTTCTTAAAGTCACTTCTACTCGAAGAACCTTAGGAAAATTGTGACTTTTGTATAGATAACACTATGTTGATGTATCATCATTTTTTTATTTATTATTACGCTTCAAATAATAGCTAGAGTAAAGTAAAGGATCACTGCAAATGTTTTGTGCGGCGATCAAATATGTAGTTAGGCATTATTTGTCATATTATGCTCATTTCTGTTTGACGAATTGTCGAAAAATCCTACCTATTAAATATATAATCCTTTGTTGAAGTACCCTAATTTTTTATTTATTAGTTATCTTGAAATTTTAAGAATTGTCAATCTATGTATCGATCAAATAGGTAGTTAGTTAATTTTACCTTGTTAAAGTCATTTCTACTCGAAGAACCTTAGGAAAATTGCGACTTTTCTATAAATAACACTATGTTGATGTATCATCATTTTTTTATTTGTTATTACGCTTCAAATAATAGCTAGAGTCAAGTTAAGGATCACTGCAAATGTTTTGCGCGGCGATCAAATAGGTAGTTAGGCATTTTTGTCATATTATGCTCTTTTCTGTTGGAAGAATTGCCGAAAACTCCTACCTATTGAATATATAATCCTTTGTTGATGTACCCTAATTTTTTATTTACTAGTTATCTTGAAATTTTAAGCATTGTCAATCCATGTATCGATCAAATTGGTGTTTAGTTAATTTTACCTACTTAAAGTCATTTCTACTCGAAGAACCTTCGGAAAATTGTGATTTTTCTATAGATAACACTATGTTGAGGTATCATCATTTTTTTATTTGTTATTACGCTTCAAATAATAGCTAGAGTCAAGTTAAGGATCACTGCAAATGTTTTGTGCGGCGATCAAATAGGTAGTTAGGCATTTTTGTCATATTATGCTCATTTCTGTTTGACGAATTGCCGAAAACTCCTTCCTATTGAATATATAATCCTTTGTTGAAGTACCCTAATTTTTATTTATTAGTTATCTTGAAATTTTAAGCATTGTCAATCCATGCATCGATCAAATAGGTAGTTAGTTAATTTTACTTTCTTAAAGTTATTTCTACTCGAAGAACCTTAGGAAAATTGCGACTTTTCTATTGATAACACTATGTTGAGGTATCATCATTTTTTTATTTATTATTACGCTTCAAATAATAGCTAGAGTCAAGTTAAGGATCACTGCAAAACTTTTGCGCGGCGATCAAATAGGTAGTTAGGCATTTTTGTCATATTATGCTCTTTTCTGTTTGAAGAATTGCCGAAAACTCCTACCTATTGATTATATAATCCTTTGTTGAGGTACCCTAATTTTTTAATTACTAGTCATCTTTAAATATTAAACATTGTCAATCCAAGTATCGATCAAATAGGTGGTTAGTTAATTTCACCTTCTTAAAGTCACTTCTACTCGAAGAACCTTAGGAAAATTGCGACTTTTGTATAGATAACACTATGTTGATGTATCATCATTTTTTTATTTATTATTACGCTTCAAATAATAGCTAGAGTAAAGTTAAGGATCACTGCAAATGTTTTGTGCGGCAATCAAATATGTAGTTAGGCATATTTGTCATATTATGCTCTTCTCTGTTTGACGAATTGCCGAAAACTCCTACCTATTGAATATATAATCCTTTGTTGAAGTACCCTAAATTTTTTTTATTAGTTATCATGAAATTTTAAGCATTGTCAATCCATGTATCGGTCAAATAGGTAGTTAGTTAAGTTCACCTTCTTAAAGTCATTTCTACTCGAAAAACCTTAGCAAAATTGCGACTTTTGTATAGATAACACTATTTTGATGTATGATCATTATTTTATTTGTTATTACGCTTCAAAAAATAGATAGAGTCAAGTTAAGGATCGTTGCAAATGTATTGCGCGGCGATCAAATAGGTAGTTAGGCATTTTTGTCATATTATGCTCATTTCTGTTTGAAGAATTGCCGAAAACTCCTACCTATTGAATATATAATCCTTTGTTGAAGTACCCTAATTTTTTATTTATTAGTTATCTTGAAATTTTAAGCATTTTCAATCCATGTATCGATCAAATATGTAGTTAGTTAATTTTACCTTGTTAAAGTCATTTCTACTCGAAGAACCTTAGGAAAATTGCGACTTTTCTATAAATAACACTATGTTGATGTATCATCATTTTTTTATTTGTTATTACGCTTCAAATAATAGCTAGAGTCAAGTTAAGGATCACTGCAAATGTTTTGCGCGGCGATCAAATAGGTAGTTAGGCATTTTTGTCATATTATGCTCTTTTCTGTTGGAAGAATTGCCGAAAACTCCTACCTATTGAATATATAATCCTTTGTTGATGTACCCTAATTTTTTATTTACTAGTTATCTTGAAATTTTAAGCATTGTCAATCCATGTATCGATCAAATAGGTGTTTAGTTAATTTTACCTACTTAAAGTCATTTCTACTCGAAGAACCTTAGGAAAATTGCGATTTTTCTATAGATAACATTATGTTGAGGTATCATCATTTTTTTATTTATTATTACGCTTCAAATAATAGCTAGAGTCAAGTTAAGGATCACTGCAAAACTTTTGCGCGGCGATCAAATAGGTAGTTAGGCATTTTTGTCATATTATGCTCTTTTCAGTTTGAAGAATTGCCGAAAACTCCTACCTATTGATTATATAATCCTTTGTTGAGGTACCCTAATTTTTTAATTACTATTTATCTTGAAATATTAAACATTGTCAATCCAAGTATCGATCAAATAGGTGGTTAGTTAATTTCACCTTCTTAAAGTCACTTCTACTCGAAGAACCTTAGGAAAATTGCGACTTTTGTATAGATAACACTATGTTGATGCATCTTCATTTTTTTATTTATTATTACGCTTCAAATAATAGCTAGAGTAAAGTTAAGGATCACTGCAAATGTTTTGTGCGGCGATCAAATATGTAGTTAGGCATTTTTGTCATATTATGCTCTTCTCTGTTTGACGAATTGCCGAAAACTCCTACCTATTGAATATATAATCCTTTTTTGAAGTAAACTAAATTTTTATTTATTAGTTATCATGAAATTTTAAGCATTGTCAATCCATGTATCGGTCAAATAGGTAGTTAGTTAATTTTACCTTCTTAAAGTCATTTTTACTCGATGAGCCATAGCAAAATTGCGACTTTTGTATAGATAACACTATTTTGATGTATGATCATTATTTTATTTGTTATTACGCTTCAAAAAATAGCTACAGTCAAGTTAAGGATCACTGCAAATGTTTTGCGCGGCGATTAAATAGGTAGTTAGGCATTTTTGTCATATTATGCAATTTTCTGTTTGAAGATTTGCCGAAAACTCCCACCTATTGATTATATAATCCTTTGTTGAAGTATCCTAATTTTTTATTTACTAGTTATCTTTTAATATTAAACATTGTCAATCCAAGTATAGATCAAATATGTGGTTAGTTAATTTCACCTTCTTAAAGTCACTTCTACTCGAAGAACCTTAGGAAAATTGCGACTTTTGTATAGATTACACTATGTTGATGTATCATCATTTTTTTATTTATTATTACGCTTCAAATAATAGCTAGAGTAAAGTTAAGGATCACTGCAAAACTTTTGCGCGGCGATCAAATAGGTAGTTAGGCATTTTTGTCATATTACGCTCTTTTCTGTTTGAAGAATTGCCGAAAACTCTTACCTATTGATTATATAATCCTTTGTTGAGGTACCCTAATTTTTTAATTACTATTTATCTTGAAATATTAAACATTGTCAATCCAAGTATCGATCAGATAGGTGGTTAGTTAATTTCACCTTCTTAAAGTCACTTCTACTCGAAGAACCTTAGGAAAATTGCGACTTTTGTATAGATAACACTATGTTGATGCATCATCATTTTTTTATTTATTATTACGCTTCAAATAATAGCTAGAGTAAAGTTAAGGATCACTGCAAATGTTTTGTGCGGCGATCAAATATGTAGTTAGGCATTTTTGTCATATTATTCTCTTCTCTGTTTGACGAATTGCCGAAAACTCCTACCTATTGAATATTTAATCCTTTTTTGAAGTACCCTAAATTTTTATTTATTAGTTATCATGAAATTTTAAGCATTGTCAATCCATGTATCGGTCAAATAGGTAGTTAGTTAATTTTACCTTCTTAAAGTCATTTTTACTCGATTAGCCTTAGCAAAATTGCGACTTTTGTATAGATAACACTATTTTGATGTATGATCATTATTTTATTTGTTATTACGCTTCAAAAAATAGCTACAGTCAAGTTAAGGATCACTGCAAATGTTTTGCGCGGCGATTAAATTGGTAGTTAGGCATTTTTGTCATATTATGCACTTTTCTGTTTGAAGATTTGCCGAAAACTCCCCCCTATTGATTATATAATCCTTTGTTGAAGTACCCTAATTTTTTATTTACTAGTTATCTTGAAATATTAAACATTGTCAATCCAAGTATAGATCAAATATGTGGTTAGTTAATTTCACCTTCTTAAAGTCACTTCTACTCGAAGAACCTTAGGAAAATTGCCACTTTTGTATAGATTACACTATGTTGATGTATCATCATTTTTTTATTTAGTATTACGCTTCAAATAATAGCTAGAGTAAAGTTAAGGATCACTGCAAATGTTTTGTGTGGCGATCAAATATGTAGTTAGGCATTTTTGTCATATTATGCTCTTCTCTGTTTGACGAATTGCCGAAAACGCCTACCTGTTGAATATATAATCCTTTGTTGAAGTACCCTAATTTTTTATTTATTAGTTATCTTGAAATATTAAGCATTGTCAATCCAAGTATCGATCAAATAAGTAGTTAGTTAATTTCACCTTCTTAAAGTCACTTCTACTCGAAGAACCTTAGGAAAATTGCGACTTTTGTATAGATTACACTATGTTGATGTATCATCATTTTTTTATTTATTATTACGCTTCAAATAATAGCTAGAGTAAAGTTAAGGATCACTGCAAAACTTTTGCGCGGCGATCAAATAGGTAGTTAGGCATTTTTGTCATATTATGCTCTTTTCTGTTTGAAGAATTGCCGAAAACTCCTACCTATTGATTATATAATCCTTTGTTGAGGTACCCTAATTTTTTAATTACTATTTATCTTGAAATATTAAACATTGTCAATCCAAGTATCGATCAAATAGGTGGTTAGTTAATTTCACCTTCTTAAAGTCACTTCTACTCGAAGAACCTTAGGAAAATTGCGACTTTTGTATAGATAACACTATGTTGATGCATCATCATTTTTTTATTTATTATTACGCTTCAAATAATAGCTAGAGTAAAGTTAAGGATCACTGCAAATGTTTTGTGCGGCGATCAAATATGTAGTTAGGCATTTTTGTCATATTATTCTCTTCTCTGTTTGACGAATTGCCGAAAACTCCTACCTATTGAATATATAATCCTTTTTTGAAGTACCCTAAATTTTTATTTATTAGTTATCATGAAATTTTAAGCATTGTCAATCCATGTATCGGTCAAATAGGTAGTTAGTTAATTTTACCTTCTTAAAGTCATTTTTACTCGATGAGCATTAGCAAAATTGCGACTTTTGTATAGATAACACTATTTTGATGTATGATCATTATTTTATTTGTTATTACGCTTCAAAAAATAGCTACAGTCAAGTTAAGGATCACTGCAAATGTTTTGCGCGGCGATTAAATAGGTAGTTAGGCATTTTTGTCATATTATGCACTTTTCTGTTTGAAGATTTGCCGAAAACTCCCCCCTATTGATTATATAATCCTTTGTTGAAGTACCCTAATTTTTTATTTACTAGTTATCTTGAAATATTAAACATTGTCAATCCAAGTATAGATCAAATATGTGGTTAGTTAATTTCACCTTCTTAAAGTCACTTCTACTCGAAGAACCTTAGGAAAATTGCGACTTTTGTATAGATTACACTATGTTGATGTATCATCATTTTTTTATTTAGTATTACGCTTCAAATAATAGCTAGAGTAAAGTTAAGGATCACTGCAAATGTTTTGTGTGGCGATCAAATATGTAGTTAGGCATTTTTGTCATATTATGCTCTTCTCTGTTTGACGAATTGCCGAAAACGCCTACCTGTTGAATATATAATCCTTTGTTGAAGTACCCTAATTTTTTATTTATTAGTTATCTTGAAATATTAAGCATTGTCAATCCAAGTATCGATCAAATAGGTAGTTAGTTAATTTCACCTTCTTAAAGTCACTTCTACTCGAAGAACCTTAGGAAAATTGTGACTTTTGTATAGATAACACTATGTTGATGTATCATCATTTTTTTATTTATTATTACGCTTCAAATAATAGCTAGAGTAAAGTAAAGGATCACTGCAAATGTTTTGTGCGGCGATCAAATATGTAGTTAGGCATTATTTGTCATATTATGCTCATTTCTGTTTGACGAATTGTCGAAAAATCCTACCTATTAAATATATAATCCTTTGTTGAAGTACCCTAATTTTTTATTTATTAGTTATCTTGAAATTTTAAGCATTGTCAATCTATGTATCGATCAAATAGGTAGTTAGTTAATTTTACCTTGTTAAAGTCATTTCTACTCGAAGAACCTTAGGAAAATTGCGACTTTTCTATAAATAACACTATGTTGATGTATCATCATTTTTTTATTTGTTATTACGCTTCAAATAATAGCTAGAGTCAAGTTAAGGATCACTGCAAATGTTTTGCGCGGCGATCAAATAGGTAGTTAGGCATTTTTGTCATATTATGCTCTTTTCTGTTGGAAGAATTGCCGAAAACTCCTACCTATTGAATATATAATCCTTTGTTGATGTACCCTAATTTTTTATTTACTAGTTATCTTGAAATTTTAAGCATTGTCAATCCATGTATCGATCAAATTGGTGTTTAGTTAATTTTACCTACTTAAAGTCATTTCTACTCGAAGAACCTTCGGAAAATTGTGATTTTTCTATAGATAACACTATGTTGAGGTATCACCATTTTTTTATTTGTTATTACGCTTCAAATAATAGCTAGAGTCAAGTTAAGGATCACTGCAAATGTTTTGTGCGGCGATCAAATAGGTAGTTAGGCATTTTTGTCATATTATGCTCATTTCTGTTTGACGAATTGCCGAAAACTCCTTCCTATTGAATATATAATCCTTTGTTGAAGTACCCTAATTTTTATTTATTAGTTATCTTGAAATTTTAAGCATTGTCAATCCATGCATCGATCAAATAGGTAGTTAGTTAATTTTACTTTCTTAAAGTTATTTCTACTCGAAGAACCTTAGGAAAATTGCGACTTTTCTATTGATAACACTATGTTGAGGTATCATCATTTTTTTATTTATTATTACGCTTCAAATAATAGCTAGAGTCAAGTTAAGGATCACTGTAAAACTTTTGCGCGGCGATCAAATAGGTAGTTAGGCATTTTTGTCATATTATGCTCTTTTCTGTTTGAAGAATTGCCGAAAACTCCTACCTATTGATTATATAATCCTTTGTTGAGGTACCCTAATTTTTTAATTACTAGTCATCTTGAAATATTAAACATTGTCAATCCAAGTATCGATCAAATAGGTGGTTAGTTAATTTCACCTTCTTAAAGTCACTTCTACTCGAAGAACCTTAGGAAAATTGCGACTTTTGTATAGATAACACTATGTTGATGTATCATCATTTTTTTATTTATTATTACGCTTCAAATAATAGCTAGAGTAAAGTTAAGGATCACTGCAAATGTTTTGTGCGGCAATCAAATATGTAGTTAGGCATATTTGTCATATTATGCTCTTCTCTGTTTGACGAATTGCCGAAAATTCCTACCTATTGAATATATAATCCTTTGTTGAAGTACCCTAAATTTTTTTTATTAGTTATCATGAAATTTTAAGCATTGTCAATCCATGTATCGGTCAAATATGTAGTTAGTTAAGTTCACCTTCTTAAAGTCATTTCTACTCGAAGAACCTTAGCAAAATTGCGACTTTTGTATAGATAACACTATTTTGATGTATGATCATTATTTTATTTGTTATTACGCTTCAAAAAATAGATAGAGTCAAGTTAAGGATCGTTGCAAATGTATTGCGCGGCGATCAAATAGGTAGTTAGGCATTTTTGTCATATTATGCTCATTTCTGTTTGAAGAATTGCCGAAAACTCCTACCTATTGAATATATAATCCTTTGTTGAAGTACCCTAATTTTTTATTTATTAGTTATCTTGAAATTTTAAGCAATTTCAATCCATGTATCGATCAAATATGTAGTTAGTTAATTTTACCTTGTTAAAGTCATTTCTACTCGAAGAACCTTAGGAAAATTGCGACTTTTCTATAAATAACACTATGTTGATGTATCATCATTTTTTTATTTGTTATTACGCTTCAAATAATAGCTAGAGTCAAGTTAAGGATCACTGCAAATGTTTTGCGCGGCGATCAAATAGGTAGTTAGGCATTTTTGTCATATTATGCTCTTTTCTGTTGGAAGAATTGCCGAAAACTCCTACCTATTGAATATATAATCCTTTGTTGATGTACCCTAATTTTTTATTTACTAGTTATCTTGAAATTTTAAGCATTGTCAATCCAAGTATCGATCAAATAGGTGGTTAGTTAATTTCACCTTCTTAAAGTCACTTCTACTCGAAGAACCTTAGGAAAATTGCGACTTTTGTATAGATAACACTATGTTGATGTATCATCATTTTTTTATTTATTATTACGCTTCAAATAATAGCTAGAGTAAAGTTAAGGATCACTGCAAATGTTTTGTGCGGCAATCAAATATGTAGTTAGGCATATTTGTCATATTATGCTCTTCTCTGTTTGACGAATTGCCGAAAATTCCTACCTATTGAATATATAATCCTTTGTTGAAGTACCCTAAATTTTTTTTATTAGTTATCATGAAATTTTAAGCATTGTCAATCCATGTATCGGTCAAATATGTAGTTAGTTAAGTTCACCTTCTTAAAGTCATTTCTACTCGAAGAACCTTAGCAAAATTGCGACTTTTGTATAGATAACACTATTTTGATGTATGATCATTATTTTATTTGTTATTACGCTTCAAAAAATAGATAGAGTCAAGTTAAGGATCGTTGCAAATGTATTGCGCGGCGATCAAATAGGTAGTTAGGCATTTTTGTCATATTATGCTCATTTCTGTTTGAAGAATTGCCGAAAACTCCTACCTATTGAATATATAATCCTTTGTTGAAGTACCCTAATTTTTTATTTATTAGTTATCTTGAAATTTTAAGCAATTTCAATCCATGTATCGATCAAATATGTAGTTAGTTAATTTTACCTTGTTAAAGTCATTTCTACTCGAAGAACCTTAGGAAAATTGCGACTTTTCTATAAATAACACTATGTTGATGTATCATCATTTTTTTATTTGTTATTACGCTTCAAATAATAGCTAGAGTCAAGTTAAGGATCACTGCAAATGTTTTGCGCGGCGATCAAATAGGTAGTTAGGCATTTTTGTCATATTATGCTCTTTTCTGTTGGAAGAATTGCCGAAAACTCCTACCTATTGAATATATAATCCTTTGTTGATGTACCCTAATTTTTTATTTACTAGTTATCTTGAAATTTTAAGCATTGTCAATCCAAGTATCGATCAAATAGGTGGTTAGTTAATTTCACCTTCTTAAAGTCACTTCTACTCGAAGAACCTTAGGAAAATTGCGACTTTTGTATAGATAACACTATGTTAATGCATCTTCATTTTTTTATTTATTATTACGCTTCAAATAATAGCTAGAGTAAAGTTAAGGATCACTGCAAATGTTTTGTGCGGCGATCAAATATGTAGTTAGGCATTTTTGTCATATTATGCTCTTCTCTGTTTGACGAATTGCCGAAAACTCCTACCTATTGAATATATAATCCTTTTTTGAAGTAAACTAAATTTTTATTTATTAGTTATCATGAAATTTTAAGCATTGTCAATCCATGTATCGGTCAAATAGGTAGTTAGTTAATTTTACCTTCTTAAAGTCATTTTTACTCGATGAGCCATAGCAAAATTGCGACTTTTGTATAGATAACACTATTTTGATGTATGATCATTATTTTATTTGTTATTACGCTTCAAAAAATAGCTACAGTCAAGTTAAGGATCACTGCAAATGTTTTGCGCGGCGATTAAATAGGTAGTTAGGCATTTTTGTCATATTATGCAATTTTCTGTTTGAAGATTTGCCGAAAACTCCCACCTATTGATTATATAATCCTTTGTTGAAGTACCCTAATTTTTTATTTACTAGTTATCTTTTAATATTAAACATTGTCAATCCAAGTATAGATCAAATATGTGGTTAGTTAATTTCACCTTCTTAAAGTCACTTCTACTCGAAGAACCTTAGGAAAATTGCGACTTTTGTATAGATTACACTATGTTGATGTATCATCATTTTTTTATTTATTATTACGCTTCAAATAATAGCTAGAGTCAAGTTAAGGATCACTGCAAAACTTTTGCGCGGCGATCAAATAGGTAGTTAGGCATTTTTGTCATATTATGCTCTTTTCTGTTTGAAGAATTGCCGAAAACTCCTACCTATTGATTATATAATCCTTTGTTGAGGTACCCTAATTTTTTAATTACTATTTATCTTGAAATATTAAACATTGTCAATCCAAGTATCGATCAGATAGGTGGTTAGTTAATTTCACCTTCTTAAAGTCACTTCTACTCGAAGAACCTTAGGAAAATTGCGACTTTTGTATAGATAACACTATGTTGATGCATCATCATTTTTTTATTTATTATTACGCTTCAAATAATAGCTAGAGTAAAGTTAAGGATCACTGCAAATGTTTTGTGCGGCGATCAAATATGTAGTTAGGCATTTTTGTCATATTATTCTCTTCTCTGTTTGACGAATTGCCGAAAACTCCTACCTATTGAATATATAATCCTTTTTTGAAGTACCCTAAATTTTTATTTATTAGTTATCATGAAATTTTAAGCATTGTCAATCCATGTATCGGTCAAATAGGTAGTTAGTTAATTTTACCTTCTTAAAGTCATTTTTACTCGATGAGCCTTAGCAAAATTGCGACTTTTGTATAGATAACACTATTTTGATGTATGATCATTATTTTATTTGTTATTACGCTTCAAAAAATAGCTACAGTCAAGTTAAGGATCACTGCAAATGTTTTGCGCGGCGATTAAATAGGTAGTTAGGCATTTTTGTCATATTATGCACTTTTCTGTTTGAAGATTTGCCGAAAACTCCCCCCTATTGATTATATAATCCTTTGTTGAAGTACCCTAATTTTTTATTTACTAGTTATCTTGAAATATTAAACATTGTCAATCCAAGTATAGATCAAATATGTGGTTAGTTAATTTCACCTTCTTAAAGTCACTTCTACTCGAAGAACCTTAGGAAAATTGCGACTTTTGTATTGATTACACTATGTTGATGTATCATCATTTTTTTATTTAGTATTACGCTTCAAATAATAGCTAAAGTAAAGTTAAGGATCACTGCAAATGTTTTGTGTGGCGATCAAATATGTAGTTAGGCATTTTTGTCATATTATGCTCTTCTCTGTTTGACGAATTGCCGAAAACTCCTACCTATTGAATATATAATCCTTTGTTGATGTACCCTAATTTTTTATTTACTAGTTATCTTGAATTTTAAGCATTGTCAATCCATGTATCGATCAAATAGGTGTTTAGTTAATTTTACCTACTTAAAGTCATTTCTACTCGAAGAACCTTAGGAAAATTGCGATTTTTCTATAGATAACACTATGTTGAGGTATCATCATTTTTTTATTTATTATTACGCTTCAAATAATAGCTAGAGTCAAGTTAAGGATCACTGCAAAACTTTTGCGCGGCGATCAAATAGGTAGTTAGGCATTTTTGTCATATTATGCTCTTTTCTGTTTGAAGAATTGCCGAAAACTCCTACCTATTGATTATATAATCCTTTGTTGAGGTACCCTAATTTTTTAATTACTATTTATCTTGAAATATTAAACATTGTCAATCCAAGTATCGATCAAATAGGTGGTTAGTTAATTTCACCTTCTTAAAGTCACTTCTACTCGAAGAACCTTAGGAAAATTGCGACTTTTGTATAGATAACACTATGTTGATGCATCTTCATTTTTTTATTTATTATTACGCTTCAAATAATAGCTAGAGTAAAGTTAAGGATCACTGCAAATGTTTTGTGCGGCGATCAAATATGTAGTTAGGCATTTTTGTCATATTATGCTCTTCTCTGTTTGACGAATTGCCGAAAACTCCTACCTATTGAATATATAATCCTTTTTTGAAGTAAACTAAATTTTTATTTATTAGTTATCATGAAATTTTAAGCATTGTCAATCCATGTATCGGTCAAATAGGTAGTTAGTTAATTTTACCTTCTTAAAGTCATTTTTACTCGATGAGCCATAGCAAAATTGCGACTTTTGTATAGATAACACTATTTTGATGTATGATCATTATTTTATTTGTTATTACGCTTCAAAAAATAGCTACAGTCAAGTTAAGGATCACTGCAAATGTTTTGCGCGGCGATTAAATAGGTAGTTAGGCATTTTTGTCATATTATGCAATTTTCTGTTTGAAGATTTGCCGAAAACTCCCACCTATTGATTATATAATCCTTTGTTGAAGTACCCTAATTTTTTATTTACTAGTTATCTTTTAATATTAAACATTGTCAATCCAAGTGTAGATCAAATATGTGGTTAGTTAATTTCACCTTCTTAAAGTCACTTCTACTCGAAGAACCTTAGGAAAATTGCGACTTTTGTATAGATTACACTATGTTGATGTATCATCATTTTTTTATTTATTATTACGCTTCAAATAATAGCTAGAGTAAAGTTAAGGATCACTGCAAATGTTTTGTGCGGCGATCAAATATGTAGTTAGGCATTTTTGTCATATTATGCTCTTCTCTGTTTGACGAATTGCCGAAAACGCCTACCTGTTGAATATATAATCCTTTGTTGAAGTACCCTAATTTTTTATTTATTAGTTATCTTGAAATATTAAGCATTGTCAATCCAAGTATCGATCAAATAGGTAGTTAGTTAATTTCACCTTCTTAAAGTCACTTCTACTCGAAGAACCTTAGGAAAATTGCGACTTTTCTATAAATAACACTATGTTGATGTATCATCATTTTTTTATTTGTTATTACGCTTCAAATAATAGCTAGAGTCAAGTTAAGGATCACTGCAAATGTTTTGCGCGGCGATCAAATAGGTAGTTAGGCATTTTTGTCATATTATGCTCTTTTCTGTTGGAAGAATTGCCGAAAACTCCTACCTATTGTATATATAATCCTTTGTTGATGTACCCTAATTTTTTATTTACTAGTTATCTTGAAATTTTAAGCATTGTCAATCCATGTATCGATCAACTAGGTGTTTAGTTAATTTTACCTACTTAAAGTCATTTCTACTCGAAGAACCTTAGGAAAATTGCGATTTTTCTATAGATAACACTATGTTGAGGTATCATCATTTTTTTATTTGTTATTACGCTTCAAATAATAGCTAGAGTCAAGTTAAGGATCACTGCAAATGTTTTGCGCGGCGATCAAATAGGTAGTTAGGCATTTTTGTCATATTATGCTCATTTCTGTTTGACGAATTGCCGAAAACTCCTTCCTATTGAATGTATAATCCTTTGTTGAAGTACCCTAATTTTTATTTATTAGTTATCTTGAAATTTTAAGCATTGTAAATCCATGCATCGATCAAATAGGTAGTTAGTTAATTTTACTTTCTTAAAGTTATTTCTACTCGAAGAACCTTAGGAAAATTGCGACTTTTCTATTGATAACACTATGTTGAGGTATCATCATTTTTTTATTTATTATTACGCTTCAAATAATAGCTAGAGTCAAGTTAAGGATCACTGCAAAACTTTTGCGCGGCGATCAAATAGGTAGTTAGGCATTTTTGTCATATTATGCTCTTTTCTGTTTGAAGAATTGCCGAAAACTCCTACCTATTGATTATATAATCCTTTGTTGAGGTACCCTAATTTTTTAATTACTAGTCATCTTGAAATATTAAACATTGTCAATCCAAGTATCGATCAAATAGGTGGTTAGTTAATTTCACCTTCTTAAAGTCACTTCTACTCGAAGAACCTTAGGAAAATTGCGACTTTTGTATAGATAACACTATGTTGATGTATCATCATTTTTTTATTTATTATTACGCTTCAAATAATAGCTAGAGTAAAGTTAAGGATCACTGCAAATGTTTTGTGCGGCAATCAAATATGTAGTTAGGCATATTTGTCATATTATGCTCTTCTCTATTTGACGAATTGCCGAAAACTCCTACCTATTGAATATATAATCCTTTGTTGAAGTACCCTAAATTTTTTTTATTAGTTATCATGAAATTTTAAGCATTGTCAATCCATGTATCGGTCAAATAGGTAGTTAGTTAAGTTCACCTTCTTAAAGTCATTTCTACTCGAAGAACCTTAGCAAAATTGCGACTTTTGTATAGATAACACTATTTGGATGTATGATCATTATTTTATTTGTTATTACGCTTAAAAAAATAGATAGAGTCAAGTTAAGGATCGTTGCAAATGTATTGCGCGGCGATCAAATAGGTAGTTAGGCATTTTTGTCATATTATGCTCATTTCTGTTTGAAGAATTGCCGAAAACTCCTACCTATTGAATATATAATCCTTTGTTGAAGTACCCTAATTTTTTATTTATTAGTTATCTTGAAATTTTAAGCATTTTCAATCCATGTATCGATCAAATATGTAGTTAGTTAATTTTACCTTGTTAAAGTCATTTCTACTCGAAGAACCTTAGGAAAATTGCGACTTTTCTATAAATAACACTATGTTGATGTATCATCATTTTTTTATTTGTTATTACGCTTCAAATAATAGCTAGAGTCAAGTTAAGGATCACTGCAAATGTTTTGCGCGGCGATCAAATAGGTAGTTAGGCATTTTTGTCATATTATGCTCTTTTCTGTTGGAAGAATTGCCGAAAACTCCTACCTATTGAATATATAATCCTTTGTTGATGTACCCTAATTTTTTATTTACTAGTTATCTTGAAATTTTAAGCATTGTCAATCCATGTATCGATCAAATAGGTGTTTAGTTAATTTTACCTACTTAAAGTCATTTCTACTCGAAGAACCTTAGGAAAATTGCGATTTTTCTATAGATAACACTATGTTGAGGTATCATCATTTTTTTATTTATTATTACGCTTCAAATAATAGCTAGAGTCAAGTTAAGGATCACTGCAAAACTTTTGCGCGGCGATCAAATAGGTAGTTAGGCATTTTTGTCATATTATGCTCTTTTCTGTTTGAAGAATTGCCGAAAACTCCTACCTATTGATTATATAATCCTTTGTTGAGGTACCCTAATTTTTTAAATACTAGTCATCTTGAAATATTAAACATTGTCAATCCAAGTATCGATTAAATAGGTGGTTAGTTAATTTCACCTTCTTAAAGTCACTTCTACTCGAAGAACCTTAGGAAAATTGCGACTTTTGTATAGATAACACTATGTTGATGTATCATCATTTTTTAATTTATTATTACGCTTCAAATAATAGCTAGAGTAAAGTTAAGGATCACTGCAAATGTTTTGTGCGGCAATCAAATATGTAGTTAGGCATATTTGTCATATTATGCTCTTCTCTATTTGACGAATTGCCGAAAACTCCTACCTATTGAATATATAATCCTTTGTTGAAGTACCCTAAATTTTTTTTATTAGTTATCATGAAATTTTAAGCAGTGTCAATCCATGTATCGGTCAAATAGGTAGTTAGTTAAGTTCACCTTCTTAAAGTCATTTCTACTCGAAGAACCTTAGCAAAATTGCGACTTTTGTATAGATAACACTATTTTGATGTATGATCATTATTTTATTTGTTATTACGCTTCAAAAAATAGATAGAGTCAAGTTAAGGATCGTTGCAAATGTATTGCGCGGCGATCAAAAAGGTAGTTAGGCATTTTTGTCATATTATGCTCATTTCTGTTTGAAGAATTGCCGAAAACTCCTACCTATTGAATATATAATCCTTTGTTGAAGTACCCTAATTTTTTATTTATTAGTTATCTTGAAATTTTAAGCATTTTCAATCCATGTATCGATCAAATATGTAGTTAGTTAATTTTACCTTGTTAAAGTCATTTCTACTCGAAGAACCTTAGGAAAATTGCGACTTTTCTATAAATAACACTATGTTGATGTATCATCATTTTTTTATTTGTTATTACGCTTCAAATAATAGCTAGAGTCAAGTTAAGGATCACTGCAAATGTTTTGCGCGGCGATCAAATAGGTAGTTAGGCATTTTTGTCATATTATGCTCTTTTCTGTTGGAAGAATTGCCGAAAACTCCTACCTATTGAATATATAATCCTTTGTTGATGTACCCTAATTTTTTATTTACTAGTTATCTTGAAATTTTAAGCATTGTCAATCCATGTATCGATCAAATAGGTGTTTAGTTAATTTTACCAACTTAAAGTCATTTCTACTCGAAGAACCTTAGGAAAATTGCGATTTTTCTATAGATAACACTATGTTGAGGTATCATCATTTTTTTATTTATTATTACGCTTCAAATAATAGCTAGAGTCAAGTTAAGGATCACTGCAAAACATTTGCGCGGCGATCAAATAGGTAGTTAGGCATTTTTGTCATATTATGCTCTTTTCTGTTTGAAGAATTGCCGAAAACTCCTACCTATTGATTATATAATCCTTTGTTGAGGTACCCTAATTTTTTAATTACTAGTCATCTTGAAATATTAAACATTGTCAATCCAAGTATCGATCAAATAGGTGGTTAGTTAATTTCACCTTCTTAAAGTCACTTCTACTCGAAGAACCTTAGGAAAATTGCGACTTTTGTATAGATAACATTATGTTGATGTATCATCATTTTTTTATTTATTATTACGCTTCAAATAATAGCTAGAGTAAAGTTAAGGATCACTGCAAATGTTTTGTGCGGCAATCAAATATGTAGTTAGGCATATTTGTCATATTATGCTCTTCTCTATTTGACGAATTGCCGAAAACTCCTACCTATTGAATATATAATCCTTTGTTGAAGTACCCTAAATTTTTTTTATTAGTTATCATGAAATTTTAAGCATTGTCAATCCATGTATCGGTCAAATAGGTAGTTAGTTAAGTTCACCTTCTTAAAGTCATTTCTACTCGAAGAACCTTAGCAAAATTGCGACTTTTGTATAGATAACACTATTTTGATGTATAATCATTATTTTATTTGTTATTACGCTTCAAAAAATAGATAGAGTCAAGTTAAGGATCGTTGCAAATGTATTGCGCGGCGATCAAATAGGTAGTTAGGCATTTTTGTCATATTATGCTCATTTCTGTTTGAAGAATTGCCGAAAACTCCTACCTATTGAATATATAATCCTTTGTTGAAGTACCCTAATTTTTTATTTATTAGTTATCTTGAAATTTTAAGCATTTTCAATCCATGTATCGATCAAATATGTAGTTAGTTAATTTTACCTTGTTAAAGTCATTTCTACTCGAAGAACCTTAGGAAAATTGCGACTTTTCTATAAATAACACTATTTTGATGTATCATCATTTTTTTATTTGTTATTACGCTTCAAATAATAGCTAGAGTCAAGTTAAGGATCACTGCAAATGTTTTGCGCGGCGATCAAATTGGCAGTTAGGCATTTTTGTCATATTATGCTCTTTTCTGTTGGAAGAATTGCCGAAAACTCCTACCTATTGAATATATAATCCTTTGTTGATGTACCCTAATTTTTTATTTACTAGTTATCTTGAAATTTTAAGCATTGTCAATCCATGTATCGATCAAATAGGTGTTTAGTTAATTTTACCTACTTAAAGTCATTTCTACTCGAAGAACCTTAGGAAAATTGCGATTTTTCTATTGATAACACTATGTTGAGGTATCATCATTTTTTTATTTGTTATTACGCTTCAAATAATAGCTAGAGTCAAGTTAAGGATCACTGCAAATGTTTTGCGCGGCGATCAAATAGGTAGTTAGGCATTTTTGTCATATTATGCTCATTTCTGTTTGACGAATTGCCGAAAACTCCTTCCTATTGAATATATAATCCTTTGTTGAAGTACCATAATTTTTATTTATTAGTTATCTTGAAATTTTAACCATTGTCAATCCATGCATCGATCGAATAGGTAGTTAGTTAATTTTACCTTCTTAAAGTTATTTCTACTCGAAGAACCTTAGGAAAATTGCGACTTTTCTATTGATAACACTATGTTGAGGTATCATCATTTATTTATTTATTATTACGCTTCAAATAATAGCTAGAGTCAAGTTAAGGATCACTGCAAAACTTTTGCGCGGTGATCAAATAGGTAGTTAGGCATTTTTGTCATATTATGCTCTTTTCTGTTTGAAGAATTGCCGAAAACTCCTACCTATTGATTATATAATCCTTTGTTGAGGTACCCTAATTTTTTAATTACTATTTATCTTGAAATATTAAACATTGTCAATCCAAGTATCGATCAAATAGGTGGTTAGTTAATTTCACCTTCTTAAAGTCACTTCTACTCGAAGAACCTTAGGAAAATTGCGACTTTTGTATAGATAACACTATGTTGATGCATCTTCATTTTTTTATTTATTATTACGCTTCAAATAATAGCTAGAGTAAAGTTAAGGATCACTGCAAATGTTTTGTGCGGCGATCAAATATGTATTTAGGCATTTTTGTCATATTATGCTCTTCTCTGTTTGACGAATTGCCGAAAACTCCTACCTATTGAATATATAATCCTTTTTTGAAGTAAACTAAATTTTTATTTATTAGTTATCATGAAATTTTAAGCATTGTCAATCCATGTATCGGTCAAATAGGTAGTTAGTTAATTTTACCTTCTTAAAGTCATTTTTACTCGATGAGCCATAGCAAAATTGCGACTTTTGTATAGATAACACTATTTTGATGTATGATCATTATTTTATTTGTTATTACGCTTCAAAAAATAGCTACAGTCAAGTTAAGGATCACTGCAAATGTTTTGCGCGGCGATTAAATAGGTAGTTAGGCATTTTTGTCATATTATGCAATTTTCTGTTTGAAGATTTGCCGAAAACTCCCACCTATTGATTATATAATCCTTTGTTGAAGTACCCTAATTTTTTATTTACTAGTTATCTTTTAATATTAAACATTGTCAATCCAAGTATAGATCAAATATGTGGTTAGTTAATTTCACCTTCTTAAAGTCACTTCTACTCGAAAAACCTTAGGAAAATTGCGACTTTTGTATAGATTACACTATGTTGATGTATCATCATTTTTTTATTTATTATTACGCTTCAAATAATAGCTAGAGTAAAGTTAAGGATCACTGCAAATGTTTTGTGCGGCAATCAAATATGTAGTTAGGCATATTTGTCATATTATGCTCTTCTCTATTTGACGAATTGCCGAAAACTCCTACCTATTGAATATATAATCCTTTGTTGAAGTACCCTAAATTTTTTTTATTAGTTATCATGAAATTTTAAGCATTGTCAATCCATGTATCGGTCAAATAGGTAGTTAGTTAAGTTCACCTTCTTAAAGTCATTTCTACTCGAAGAACCTTAGCAAAATTGCGACTTTTGTATAGATAACACTATTTTGATGTATAATCATTATTTTATTTGTTATTACGCTTCAAAAAATAGATAGAGTCAAGTTAAGGATCGTTGCAAATGTATTGCGCGGCGATCAAATAGGTAGTTAGGCATTTTTGTCATATTATGCTCATTTCTGTTTGAAGAATTGCCGAAAACTCCTACCTATTGAATATATAATCCTTTGTTGAAGTACCCTAATTTTTTTATTTATTAGTTATCTTGAAATATTAAGCATTGTCAATCCAAGTATCGATCAAATAGGTAGTTAGTTAATTTCACCTTCTTAAAGTCACTTCTACTCGAAGAACCTTAGGAAAATTGCGACTTTTCTATAAATAACACTATGTTGATGTATCATCATTTTTTTATTTGTTATTACGCTTCAAATAATAGCTAGAGTCAAGTTAAGGATCACTGCAAATGTTTTGCGCGGCGATCAAATAGGTAGTTAGGCATTTATTTTCATATTATGCTCTTTTCTGTTGGAAGAATTGCCGAAAACTCCTACCTATTGTATATATAATCCTTTGTTGATGTACCCTAATTTTTTATTTACTAGTTATCTTGAAATTTTAAGCATTGTCAATCCATGTATCGATCAAATAGGTGTTTAGTTAATTTTACCTACTTAAAGTCATTTCTACTCGAAGAACCTTAGGAAAATTGCGATTTTTCTATAGATAACACTATGTTGAGGTATCATCATTTTTTTATTTGTTATTACGCTTCAAATAATAGCTAGAGTCAAGTTAAGGATCACTGCAAATGTTTTGCGCGGCGATCAAATAGGTAGTTAGGCATTTTTGTCATATTATGCTCATTTCTGTTTGACGAATTGCCGAAAACTCCTTCCTATTGAATATATAATCCTTTGTTGAAGTACCCTAATTTTTATTTATTAGTTATCTTGAAATTTTAAGCATTGTCAATCCATGCATCGATCAAATAGGTAGTTAGTTAATTTTACCTTCTTAAAGTTATTTCTACTCGAAGAACCTTAGGAAAATTACGACTTTTCTATTGATAACACTATGTTGAGGTATCATCATTTTTTTATTTATTATTATGCTTCAAATAATAGCTAGAGTCAAGTTAAGGATCACTGCAAAACTTTTGCGCGGCGATCAAATAGGTAGTTAGGCATTTTTGTCATATTATGCTCTTTTCTGTTTGAAGAATTGCCGAAAACTCCTACCTATTGATTATATAATCCTTTGTTGAGGTACCCTAATTTTTTAATTACTAGTCATCTTGAAATATTAAACATTGTCAATCCAAGTATCGATCAAATAGGTGGTTAGTTAATTTCACCTTCTTAAAGTCACTTCTACTCGAAGAACCTTAGGAAAATTGCGACTTTTGTATAGATAACACTATGTTGATGTATCATCATTTTTTTATTTATTATTACGCTTCAAATAATAGCTAGAGTAAAGTTAAGGATCACTGCAAATGTTTTGTGCGGCAATCAAATATGTAGTTAGGCATATTTGTCATATTATGCTCTTCTCTATTTGACGAATTGCCAAAAACTCCTACCTATTGAATATATAATCCTTTGTTGAAGTACCCTAAATTTTTTTTATTAGTTATCATGAAATTTTAAGCATTGTCAATCCATGTATCGGTCAAATAGGTAGTTAGTTAATTTCACCTTCTTAAAGTCATTTCTACTCGAAGAACCTTAGCAAAATTGCGACTTTTGTATAGATAACACTATTTTGATGTATGATCATTATTTTATTTGTTATTACTCTTCAAAAAATAGATAGAGTCAAGTTAAGGATCGTTGCAAATGTATTGCGCGGCGATCATATAGGTAGTTAGGCATTTTTGTCATATTATGCTCATTTCTGTTTGAAGAATTACCGAAAACTCCTACCTATTGAATATATAATCATTTGTTGAAGTACCCTAATTTTTTATTTATTAGTTATCTTGAAATTTTAAGCATTTTCAATCCATGTATCGATCAAATATGTAGTTAGTTAATTTTACCTTGTTAAAGTCATTTCTACTCGAAGAACCTTATGAAAATTGCGACTTTTGTATAGATAACACTATGTTTATGCATCATCATTTTTTTATTTATTATTACGCTTCAAATAATAGCTAGAGTAAAGTTAAGGATCACTGCAAATGTTTTGTGCGGCGATCAAATATGTAGTTAGGCATTTTTGTCATATTATGCTCTTCTCTGTTTGACGAATTGCCGAAAACTCCTACCTATTGAATATATAATCCTTTTTTGAAGTACCCTAAATTTTTATTTATTAGTTATCATGAAATTTTAATCATTGTCAATCCATGTATCGGTCAAATAGGTAGTTAGTTAATTTTACCTTCTTAAAGTCATTTTTACTCGATGAGCCTTAGCAAAATTGCGACTTTTGTATAGATAACACTATTTTGATGTATGATCATTATTTTATTTGTTATTACGCTTCAAAAAATAGCTACAGTCAAGTTAAGGATTACTGCAAATGTATTGCGCGGCGATCAAATAGGTAGTTAGGCATTTTTGTCATATTATGCACTTTTCTGTTTGACGATTTGCCGAAAACTCCCACCTATTGATTATATAATCCTTTGTTGAAGTACCCTAATTTTTTATTTACTAGTTATCTTGAAATATTAAACATTGTCAATCCAAGTATAGATCAAATATGTGGTTAGTTAATTTCACCTTCTTAAAGTCACTTCTACTCGAAGAACCTTAGGAAAATTGCGACTTTTGTATAGATTACACTATGTTGATGTATCATCATTTTTTTATTTATTATTACGCTTCAAATAATAGCTAGAGTAAAGTTAAGGATCACTGCAAATGTTTTGTGCGGCGATCAAATATGTAGTTAGGCAATTTTGTCATATTATGCTCTTCTCTGTTTGACGAATTGCCGAAAACGCCTACCTGTTGAATATATAATCCTTTGTTGAAGTACCCTAATTTTTTATTTATTAGTTATCTTGAAATATTAAGCATTGTCAATCCAAGTATCGATCAAATAGGTAGTTAGTTAATTTCACCTTCTTAAAGTCACTTCTACTCGAAGAACCTTAGGAAAATTGCGACTTTTCTATAAATAACACTATGTTGAGGTATCATCATTTTTTTATTTGTTATTACGCTTCAAATAATAGCTAGAATCAAGTTAAGGATCACTGCAAATGTTTTGCGCGGCGATCAAATATGTAGTTAGGCATTTTTGTTATATTATGCTCTTTTCTGTTGGAAGAATTGCCGAAAACTCCTACCTATTGAATATATAATCCTTTGTTGATGTACCCTAATTTTTTATTTACTAGTTATCTTGAAATTTTAAGCATTGTCAATCCATGTATCGATCAAATAGGTGTTTAGTTAATTTTACCTACTTAAAGTCATTTCTACTCGAAGAACCTTAGGAAAATTGCGATTTTTCTATAGATAACACTATGTTGAGGTATCATCATTTTTTTATTTGTTATTACGCTTCAAATAATAGCTAGAGTCAAGTTAAGGATCACTGCAAATGTTTTGCGCGGCGATCAAATAGGTAGTTAGGCATTTTTGTCATATTATGCTCATTTCTGTTTGACGAATTGCCGAAAACTCCTTCCTATTGAATATATAATCCTTTGTTGAAGTACCCTAATTTTTTATTTTTTATTTATCTTGAAATTTTAAGCATTGTCAATCTATGTATCGATCAAATAGGTAGTTAGTCAATTTTACCTTGTTAAAGTCATTTCTACTCGAAGAACCTTAGGAAAATTGCGACTTTTCTATAAATAACACTATGTTGAGGTATCATCATTTTTTTATTTGTTATTACGCTTCAAATAATAGCTAGAATCAAGTTAAGGATCACTGCAAATGTTTTGCGCGGCGATCAAATATGTAGTTAGGCATTTTTGTTATATTATGCTCTTTTTTGTTGGAAGAATTGCCGAAAACTCCTACCTATTGAATATATAATCCTTTGTTGATGTACCCTAATTTTTTATTTACTAGTTATCTTGAAATTTTAAGCATTGTCAATCCATGTATCGATCAAATAGGTGTTTAGTTAATTTTACCTACTTAAAGTCATTTCTACTCGAAGAACCTTAGGAAAATTGCGATTTTTCTATAGATAACACTATGTTGAGGTATCATCATTTTTTTATTTGTTATTACGCTTCAAATAATAGCTAGAGTCAAGTTAAGGATCACTGCAAATGTTTTGCGCGGCGATTAAATAGGTAGTTAGGCATTTTTGTCATATTATGCTCATTTCTGTTTGACGAATTGCCGAAAACTCCTTCCTATTGAATATATAATCCTTTGTTGAAGTACCCTAATTTTTATTTATTAGTTATCTTGAAATTTTAAGCATTGTCAATCCATGCATCTATCAAATAGGTAGTTAGTTAATTTTACCTTCTTAAAGTTATTTCTACTCGAAGAACCTTAGGAAAATTGTGACTTTTCTATTGATAACACTATGTTGAGGTATCAACATTTTTTTATTTATTATTACGCTTCAAATAATAGCTAGAGTAAAGTTAAGGATCACTGCAAAACTTTTGCGCGGCGATCAAATAGGTAGTTAGGCATTTTTGTCATATTATGCTCTTTTCTGTTTGAAGAATTGCCGAAAACTCCTACCTATTGATTATATAATCCTTTGTTGAGGTACCCTAATTTTTTAATTACTTGTTATCTTGAAATATTAAACATTGTCAATCCAAGTATCGATCAAATAGGTGGTTAGTTAATTTCACCTTCTTAAAGTCACTTCTACTCGTAGAACCTTAGGAAAATTGCGACTTTTGTATAGATAACACTATGTTGATGTATCATCATTTTTTTAATTATTATTACGCTTCAAATAATAGCTAGAGTAAAGTTAAGGATCACTGCAAATGTTTTGTGCGGCGATCAAATATGTAGTTAGGCATTTTTGTCATATTATGCTCTTCTCTGTTTGACGAATTGCCGAAAACGCCTACCTGTTGAATATATAATCCTTTGTTGAAGTACCCTAATTTTTTATTTACTAGTTATCTTGAAATATTAAACATTGTCAATCCAAGTATAGATCAAATATGTGGTTAGTTAATTTCACCTTCTTAAAGTCACTTCTACTCGAAGAACCTTAGGAAAATTGCGACTTTTGTATAGATAACACTATGTTGATGTATCATCATTTTTTTAATTATTATTACGCTTCAAATAATAGCTAGAGTAAAGTTAAGGATCACTGCTAATGTTTTGTGCGGCGATCAAATATGTAGTTAGGCAATTTTATCATATTATGCTCTTCTCTGTTTGACGAATTGCCGAAAACGCCTACCTGTTGAATATATAATCCTTTGTTGAAGTACCCTAATTTTTTATTTATTAGTTATCTTGAAATATTAAGCATTGTCAATCCAAGTATCGATCAAATAGGTAGTTAGTTAATTTCACCTTCTTAAAGTCATTTCTACTCGAAGAACCTTAGAAAAATTGCGACTTTTGTATAGATAACACTATGTTGATGTATCATCATTTCTTTATTTATTATTATGCTTCAAATAATAGCTAGAGTCAAGTTAAGGATCACTGCAAATGTTTTGTGCGGCGATCAAATATGTAGTTAGGCATTTTTGTCATATTATGCTCTTCTCTTTTTGATGAATTGCCGAAAACTCCTACCTGTTGAATATATAATCCTTTGTTGAAGTACCCTAATTTTTTATTTATTAGTTATCTTGAAATTTTAAGCATTGTCAATCCAAGTATCGATCAAATAGGTAGTTAGTTAATTTCACCTTCTTAAAGTCATTTCTACTCGAAGAACCTTAGGGAAATTGCGACTTTTGTATAGATTACAATATGTTGATGTATCATCATTTTTTTTATTTTTTATTACGCTTCAAAAAATAGCTAGAGTCAAGTTAAGGATCACTGCAAATGTTTTGCGCGGCGATCAAATATGTAGTTAGGCATTTTTGTCATATTATGCTCTTTTCTGTTTGAAGAATTGCCGAAAACTCCTACCTATTGAATATATAATCCTCTGTTGATGTACCCTAAATTTTTATTTACAAGTTATCTTGAAATTTTAAGCATTGTCAATCCATGTATCGATTAAATAGGTGGTTAGTTTATTTTACCTACTTAAAGTCATTTCTACTCGAAGAACCTTAGGAAAATTGCGATTTTTCTTTAGATAACACTATGTTGAGGTATCATCGTTTTTTTATTTGTTATTACGCTTCAAATAATAGCTAGAGTCAAGTTAAGGATCACTGCAAATGTTTTGCGCGGTGATCAAATAGGTAGTTAGGCATTTTTGTCATATTATGCTCATTTCTGTTTGACGAATTGCCGAGAACTCATTCCTATTGAATATATAATCCTTTGTTGAAGTACCCTAATTTTTATTATTAGTTATCTTGAAATTTTAAGCATTGTCAATCCATGCATCGATCAAATAGGTAGTTAGTTAATTTTACCTTCTTAAAGTTATTTCTACTCGAAGAACCTTAGGAAAATTGCGACTTTTCTATTGATAACACTATGTTGAGGTATCATCATTTTTTTATTTATTATTACGCTTCAAATAATAGCTAGAGTCAAGTTAAGGATCACTGCAAAACTTTTGCGCGGCGATCAAATAGGTAGTTAGGCATTTTTGTCATATTATGCTCTTTTCTGTTTGAGGAATTGCCGAAAACTCCTACCTATTGATTATATAATCCTTTGTTGATGTACCCTAATTTTTTAATTACTAGTTGTCTTGAAATATTAAACATTGTCAATCCAAGTATCGATCAAATATGTGGTTAGTTAATTTCAACTTCTTAAAGTCACTTCTACTCGAAGAACCTTAGGAAAATTGCGACTTTTGTATAGATAACACTATGTTGATGTATCATCATTTTTTTATTTATTATTACGCTTCAAATAATAGCTAGAGTCAGATTAAGGATCACTGCAAATATTTTGCTCGGTGATCAAATATGTAGTGAGGCATTTTTTGTCATATTATGCTCATTTCTGTTTGACGAATTGCCGAAAACTCCTACCTATTGAATATATAATCCTTTGTTGAAGTACCATAAATTTTTATTTATTAGTTATCATGAAATTTTAAGCATTGTCAATCCATGTATCGGTCAAATAGGTAGTTAGTTAATTTCACCTTCTTAAAGGCATTTCTACTCGATGAACCTTAGCAAAATTGCGACTTTTGTATAGATTACACTATTTTGATGTATGATCATTATTTTATTTGTTATTACGCTTCAAATAATAGCTAGAGTCAAGTTAAGGATCACTGCAAATGTTTTGCGCGGCGATCAAATAGGTAGTTAGGCATTTTTGTCATATTATGCACTTTTCTGTTTGAAGAACTGCCGAAAACTCCCACCTATTGATTATATAATCCTTTGTTGAAGTACCCTAATTTTTTATTTACTAGTTATCTTGAAATATTAAACATTGTCAATCCAAGTATCGATCAAATAAGTGGTTAGTTAATTTCACCTTCTTAAAGTCACTTCTACTCGAAGAACCTTAGGAAAATTGCGACTTTTGTATAGATAACACTATGTTGATGTATCGTCATTTTTTTATTTATTATTACGCTTCAAATAATAGCTAGAGTAAAGTTAAGGATCACTGCAAATGTTTTGTGCGGCGATCAAATATGTAGTTAGGCATTTTTGTCATATTATGCTCTTCTCTGTTTGACGAATTGCCGAAAACGCCTACCTGTTGAATATATAATCATTTGTTGAAGTACCCTAATTTTTTATTTATTAGTTATCTTGAAATATTAAGCATTGTCAATCCAAGTATCGATCAAATAGGTAGTTAGTTAATTTCACCTTCTTAAAGTCATTTCTACTCGAAGAACCTTAGGAAAATTGTGACTTTTGTATAGATAACACTATGTTGATGTATCATCATTTTTTTATTTTTTATTACGCTTCAAAAAATAGCTAGAGTCAAGTTAAGGATCACTGCAAATGTTTTGTGCGGCGATCAAATAGGTAGTTAGGCATTTTTGTCATATTATGCTCTTTTCTGTTTGAAGAATTGCCGAAAACTCCTACCTATTGAATATATAATCCTTTGTTGATGTACCATAATTTTTTATTTACTAGTTATCTTGAAATATTAAGCATTGTCAATCCATGTATCGATCAAATAGGTGGTTAGTTAATTTTACCTAGTTAAAGTCATTTCTACTCGAAGAACCTTAGGAAAATTGCGATTTTTCTATAGATAACACTATGTTGAGGTATCATCATTTTTTTATTTGTTATTACGCTTCAAATAATAGCTAGAGTCAAGTTAAGGATCACTCCAAATGTTTTGCGCGGCGATCAAATAGGTAGTTAGGCATTTTTGTCATATTATGCTCATTTCTGTTTGACGAATTGCCGAAAACTCCTTCCTATTCCATATATAATCCTTTGTTGAAGTACCCTAATTTTTATTTATTAGTTATCTTGAAATTTTAAGCATTGTCAATCCATGCATCGATCAAATAGGTAGTTAGTTAATTTTACCTTCTTAAAGTTATTTCTACTCGAAGAACCTTAGGAAAATTGCGACTTTTCTATTGATAACACTATGTTTAGGTATCATCATTTTTTTATTTATTATTACGCTTCAAATAATAGCTAGAGTCAAGTTAAGGATCACTGCAAATGTTTTGCGCGGCGATCAAATAGGTAGTTAGGCATTTTTGTCATATTATGCTCTTTTCTGTTTGAAGAATTGCCGAAAACTCCTACCTATTGAATATATAATCCTTTTTTGATGTACCCTAATTTTTTATTTACTAGTTATCTTGAAATTTTAAGCATTGTCAATCCATGTATCGATCAAATAGGTGGTTAGTTAATTTTACCTTCTTAAAGTCATTTCTACTCGAAGAACCTTAGGAAAATTGCGACTTTTGTATAGATAACACTATGTTGATGTATCATCATTTTTTTTATTAATTATTACGCTTCAAATAATAGCTAGAGTAAAGTTAAGGATCACTGCAAATGTTTTGTGCGGCCATCAAATATGTAGTTAGGCATATTTGTCATATTATGCTCTTTTCTGTTTGACGAATTGCCGAAAACTCCTACCTATTGAATATATAATCCTTTGTTGAAGTACCCTAATTTTTATTTATTAGTTATCTTGAAATTTTAAGCATTGTCAATCCATGTAACGATCAAATAGGTGGTTAGTTAATTTTACCTTCTTAAAGTCACTTCTACTTGAAGAACCTTAGGAAAATTGCGACTTTGGTATAGATAACACTATATTGATGTATCATCATTTTTTTATTTATTATTACGCTTCAAATAATAGCTAGAGTCAGGTTAAGGATCACTGCAAATGTTTTGCGCGGTGATCAAATATGTAGTTAGGCATTTTTTGTCATATTATGCTCATTTCTGTTTGACGAATTGCCGAAAACTTCTACCTATTGAATATATAATCCTTTGTTGAAGTACCCTAAATTTTTATTTATTAGTTATCATGAAATTTTAAGCATTGTCAATCCATGTATCAGTCAAATAGGTAGTTAGTTAATTTCACCTTCTTAAAGTCATTTCTACTCGAAGAACCTTAGCAAAATTGTGACTTTTGTATAGATAACACTATTTTGATGTATGATCATTATTTTATTTGTTATTACGCTTCAAAAAATAGCTAGAGTCAAGTTAAGGATCACTGCAAATGTTTTGCGCGGCGATCAAATAGGTAGTTAGGCATTTTTGTCATATTATGCTCTTTTCTGTTTGAAGAATTGCCGAAAACTCCCACCTATTGATTATATAATCCTTTGTTGAAGTACCCTAATTTTTTATTTACTAGTTATCTTGAAATATTAAACTTTGTCAATCCAAGTATCGATCAAATATGTTGTTAGTTAATTTCACCTTCTTAAAGTCACTTATACTCGAAGAACCTTAGGAAAATTGCGACTTTTGTATGGATAACACTATGTTGATGTATCATCATTTTTTTATTTATTATTACGCTTCAAATAATAGCTAGAGTAAAGTTAAGGATCACTGCAAATGTTTTGTGCGGCGATCAAATATGTAGTTAGGCATTTTTTGTCATATTATGCTCATTTCTGTTTGACGAATTGCCGAAAAATCCTACCTATTGAATATATAATCCTTTGTTGAAGTACCCTAATTTTTTATTTATTAGTTATCTTGAAATTTTAAGCATTTTCAATCTATGTATCGATCAAAAAGGTAGTTAGTTAATTTTACCTTATTAAAGTCATTTCTACTCGAAGAACCTTAGGAAAATTGCGACTTTTCTATAGATAACACTATGTTGAGCTATCATCATTTTTTTATTTGTTATTACACTTCAAATAATTGCTAGAGTCAAGTTAAGGATCACTGCAAATGTTTTGCGCGGCGATCAAATAGGTAGTTAGGCATTTTTGTCATATTATGCTCTTTTCTGTTTGAAGAATTGCCGAAAACTCCTACCTATTGATTATATAATCCTTTGTTGAAGTACCCTAATTTTTTAATTACTAGTTATCTTGAAATATTAAACATTGTCAATCCAAGTATCGATCAAATAGGTGGTTAGTTAATTTCACCTTCTTAAAGTCACTTCTACTCGAAGAACCTTAGGAAAATTGCGACTTTTGTATAGATAACACTATGTTGATGTATCATCATTTTTTTATTTATTATTACGCTTCAAATAAAACTAGAGTCAGGTTAAGGATCACTGCAAATATTTTGCTCGGTGATCAAATATGTAGTTAGACATTTTTTATCATATTATGCTCATTTCTGTTTGACGAATTGCCGAAAACTCCTACCTATTGAATATATAATCCTTTGTTGAAGTACCCTAAATTTTTATTTATTAGTTATCATGAAATTTTAAGCATTGTCAATCCATGTAACGATCAAATAGGTGGTTAGTTAATTTCACCTTCTTAAAGTCACTTCTACTTGAAGAACCTTAGGAAAATTCCGACTTTGGTATAGATAACACTATATTGATGTATCATCATTTTTTTATTTATTATTACGCTTCAAATAATAGCTAGAGTCAGGTTAAGGATCACTGCAAATGTTTTGCGCGGTGATCAAATTTGTAGTTAGGCATTTTTTGTCATATTATGCTCATTTCTGTTTGACGAATTGCCGAAAACTCCTACCTATTGAATATATAATCCTTTGTTGAAGTACCCTAAATTTTTATTTATTAGTTATCATGAAATTTTAAGCATTGTCAATCGATGTATCGATCAATTAGGTAGTTAGTTAATTTCACCTTCTTAAAGTCATTTCTACTCGAAGAACCTTAGCAAAATTGCGACTTTTGTATAGATAACACTATTTTGATGTATGATCATTATTTTATTTGTTATTTCGCTTCAAAAAATAGTTAGAGTCAAGTTAAGGATCACTGCAAATGTTTTGCGCGGCGATCAAATAGGTAGTTAGGCGTTTTTGTCATATTATGCTCTTTTCTGTTTGAAGAATTGCCGAAAACTCCAACCTATTGATTATATAATCCTTTGTCGAAGTACCCTAATTTTTTATTTACTAGTTATCTTGAAATATTAAACATTGTCAATCCAAGTATAGATCAAATATGTGGTTAGTTAATTTCACCTTCTTAAAGTCACTTCTACTCGAAGAACCTTAGGAAAATTGCGACTTTTGTATGGATAACACTATGTTGATGTATCATCATTTTTTTATTTATTATTACGCTTCAAATAATAGCTAGAGTAAAGTTAAGGATCACTGCAAATGTTTTGTGCGGCGATCAAATATGTAGTTAGGCATTTTTTGTCATATTATGCTCATTTCTGTTTGACGAATTGCCGAAAAATCCTACCTATTGAATATATAATCCTTTGTTGAAGTACCCTAATTTTTTATTTATTAGTTATCTTGAAATTTTAAGCATTTTCAATCCATGTATCGATCAAAAAGGTAGTTAGTTAATTTTACCGTGTTAAAGTCATTTCTACTCGAAGAACCTTAGGAAAATTGCGACTTTTCTATAGATAACACTATGTTGAGCTATCATCATTTTTTTATTTGTTATTACACTTCAAATAATAGCTAGAGTCAAGTTAAGGATCACTGCAAATGTTTTGCGCGACGATCAAATAGGTAGTTAGGCATTTTTGTCATATTATGCTCTTTTCTGTTTGAAGAATTGCCGAAAACTCCTACCTATTGATTATATAATCCTTTGTTGAAGTACCCTAATTTTTTAATTACTAGTTATCTTGAAATATTAAACATTGTCAATCCAAGTATCGATCAAATAGGTGGTTAGTTAATTTCACCTTCTTAAAGTCACTTCTACTCGAAGAACCTTAGGAAAATTGCGACTTTTGTATAGATAACACTATGTTGATGTATCATCATTTTTTTTTTATTATTACGCTTCAAATAATAGCTAGAGTCAGGTTAAGGATCACTGCAAATATTTTGCTCGGTGATCAAATATGTAGTTAGACATTTTTTATCATATTATGCTCATTTCTGTTTGACGAATTGCCGAAAACTCCTACCTATTGAATATATAATCCTTTGTTGAAGTACCCTAAATTTTTATTTATTAGTTATCATGAAATTTTAAGCATTGTCAATCCATGTATCGATCAATTAAGTAGTTAGTTAATTTCACCTTCTTAAAGTCATTTCTACTCGAAGAACCTTAGCAAAATTGCGACTTTTGTATAGATAACACTATTTTGATGTATGATCATTATTTTATTTGTTATTTCGCTTCAAAAAATAGTTAGAGTCAAGTTAAGGATCACTGCAAATGTTTTGCGCGGCGATCAAATAGGTAGTTAGGCGTTTTTGTCATATTATGCTCTTTTCTGTTTGAAGAATTGCCGAAAACTCCAACCTATTGATTATATAATCCTTTGTCGAAGTACCCTAATTTTTTATTTACTAGTTATCTTGAAATATTAAACATTGTCAATCCAAGTATAGATCAAATATGTGGTTAGTTAATTTCACCTTCTTAAAGTCACTTCTACTCGAAGAACCTTAGGAAAATTGCGACTTTTGTATAGATAACACTATGTTGATGTATCATCATTTTTTTATTAATTATTACGCTTCAAATAATAGCTAGAGTAAAGTTAAGGATCACTGCAAATGTTTTGTGCGGCGATCAAATATGTAGTTAGGCATATTTGTCATATTATGCTCTTCTCTGTTTGACGAATAGCCGAAAACTCCTACCTATTGAATATATAATCCTTTGTTGAAGTACCCTAAATTTTTATTTATTAGTTATCATGAAATTTTAAGCATTGTCAATCCATGTATCAGTCAAATAGGTAGTTAGTTAATTTCACCTTCTTAAAGTCATTTTTACTCGAAGAACCTTAGCAAAATTGCGACTTTTGTATAGATAACACTATTTTGATGTATGATCATTGTTTTATTTGTTATTACGCTTCAAAAAATAGCTAGAGTCAAGTTAAGGATCACTGCAAATGTTTTGCGCGGCGATCAAATAGGTAGTTAGGCATTTTTGTCATATTATGCTCTTTTCTGTTTGAAGAATTGCCGAAAACTCCTACCTATTGAATATATAATCCTTTGTTGATGTACCCTAATTTTTTATTTACTAGTTATCTTGAAATTTTAAGCATTGTCAATCCATGTATCGATCAAATAGGTGGTTAGTTAATTTTACCTTCTTAAAGTCATTTCTACTCGAAGAACCTTAGGAAAATTGCGACTTTTGTATAGATAACACTATGTTGATGTATCATCATTTTTTTATTAATTATTACGCTTCAAATAATAGCTAGAGTAAAGTTAAGGATCATTGCAAATGTTTTGTGCGGCGATCAAATATGTAGTTAGGCATAATTGTCATATTATGCTCTTCTCTGTTTGACGAATAGCCGAAAACTCCTACCTATTGAATATATAATCCTTTGTTGAAGTACCCTAAATTTTTATTTATTAGTTATCATGAAATTTTAAGCATTGTCAATCCATGTATCAGTCAAATAGGTAGTTAGTTAATTTCACCTTCTTAAAGTCATTTCTACTCGAAGAACCTTAGCAAAATTGTGACTTTTGTATAGATAACACTATTTTGATGTATGATCATTATTTTATTTGTTATTACGCTTCAAAAAATAGCTAGAGTCAAGTTAAGGATCACTGCAAATGTTTTGCGCGGCGATCAAATAGGTAGTTAGGCATTTTTGTCATATTATGCTCTTTTCTGTTTGAAGAATTGCCGAAAACTCCCACCTATTGATTATATAATCCTTTGTTGAAGTACCCTAATTTTTTATTTACTAGTTATCTTGAAATATTAAACATTGTCAATCCAAGTATCGATCAAATATGTGGTTAGTTAATTTCACCTTCTTAAAGTCACTTCTACTCGAAGAACCTTAGGAAAATTGCGACTTTTCTTTAGATAACACTTTGTTGAGGTATCATCATTTTTTTATTTGTTAGTACACTTCAAATAATAGCTAGAGTCAAGTTAAGGATCACTGCAAATGTTTTGCGCGGCGATCAAATAGGTAGTTAGGCATTTTTGTCAAATTATGCTCTTTTCTGTTTGAAGAATTGCCGAAAACTCCCACCTATTGATTATATAATCCTTTGTTGAAGTACCCTAATTTTTTATTTACTAGTTATCTTGAAATATTAAACTTTGTCAATTCAAGTATCGATCAAATATGTTGTTAGTTAATTTCACCTTTTTAAAGTCACTTCTACTCGAAGAACCTTAGGAAAATTGCGACTTTTGTATGGATAACACTATGTTGATGTATCATCATTTTTTTATTTATTATTACGCTTCAAATAATAGCTAGAGTAAAGTTAAGGATCACTGCAAATGTTTTGTGCGGAGATCAAATATGTAGTTAGGCATTTTTTGTCATATTATGCTCATTTCTGTTTGACGAATTGCCGAAAAATCCTACCTATTGAATATATAATCCTTTGTTGAAGTACCCTAATTTTTTATTTATTAGTTATCTTGAAATTTTAAGCATTGTCAATCCATGTATCGATCAAATAGGTAGTTAGTTAATTTTACCTTGTTAAAGTCATTTCTACTCGAAGAACCTTAGGAAAATTGCGACTTTTCTATAGATAACACTATGTTGAGCTATCATCATTTTTTTATTTGTTATTACGCTTCAAATAATAGCTAGAGTCAA
Organism: Rhodomyrtus psidioides; assembly: GCA_021437785.1. Classification (NCBI taxonomy): domain Eukaryota; kingdom Viridiplantae; phylum Streptophyta; class Magnoliopsida; order Myrtales; family Myrtaceae; genus Rhodomyrtus; species Rhodomyrtus psidioides. Next base: position 255,559 of record JAILYB010000117.1, read on the forward strand.
GTTAAGGATCACTGGAAATGTTTTGCGCGGCGATCAAACAGGTAGTTAGGCATTTTTGTCATATTATGCTCTTTTCTGTTTGAAGAATTGCCGAAAACTCCTACCTATTGATTATATAATCCTTTGTTGAAGTACCCTAATTTTTTAATTACTAGTTATCTTGAAATATTAAACATTGTCAATCCAAGTATCGATCAAATAGGTGGTTAGTTAATTTCACATTCTTAAAGTCACTTCTACTCGAAGAACCTTAGGAAAATTGTGACTTTTGTATAGATAACACTATGTTGATGTATCATCATTTTTTTATTTATTATTACGCTTCAAATAATAGCTAGAGTCAGGTTAAGGATCACTGCAAATATTTTGCTCGGTGATCAAATATGTAGTTAGGCATTTTTTGTCATATTATGCTCATTTCTGTTTGACGAATTGCCGAAAACTCGTACCTATTGAATATATAATCCTTTGTTGAAGTACCCTAAATTTTTATTTATTAGTTATCATGAAATTTTAAGCATTGTCAATACATGTATCGATCAAATAGGTGGTTAGTTAATTTCACCTTCTTAAAGTCACTTCTACTTGAAGAACCTTAGGAAAATTGCGACTTTGGTATAGATAACACTATATTGATGTTTCATCATTTTTTATTTATTATTACGCTTCAAAAAATAGCTAGAGTCAAGTTATGGATCAATGCAAATGTTTTGCGCGGCGATCAAATAGGTAGTTAGGCGTTTTTGTCATATTATGCTCTTTTCTGTTTGAAGAATTGCCGAAAACTCCTACGTATTGAATATATAATCCTTTGTTGAAGTACCCTAAATTTTTATTTATTACTTACCATGAAATTTTAAGCATTGTCAATCCATGTATCGGTCAAATAGGTAGTTAGTTAATTTCACCTTCTTAAAGTCATTTCTACTCGAAAAACCTTAGCAAAATTGCGACTTTTGTATAGATAACACTATTTTGATGTATGATCATTGTTTTATTTGTTATTACGCTTCAAAAAATAGCTACAGTCAAGTTAAGGATCGCTGCAAATGTTTTGCGCGGCGATCAAATAGGTAGTTAGGCATTTTTGTCATATTATGCTCTTTTCTGTTTGAAGAATTGCCGAAAACTCCCACCTATTGATTATATAATCCTTTGTTGAAGTACCCTAATTTTTTATTTACTAGTTATCTTGAAATATTAAACATTGTCAATCCAAGTATCGATCAAATATGTGCTTAGTTAATTTCACCTTCATAAAGTCACTTCTACTCGAAGAACCCTAGGAAAATTGCGACTTTTGCATAGATAACACTATGTTGATGTATCATCATTTTTTTATTTATTATTACGCTTCAAATAATAGCTAGAGTAAAGTTAAGGATCACTGCAAATGTTTTGTGCGGCGATCAAATATGTAGTTAGGCATTTTTGTCATATTATGCTCTTCTCTCTTTGACAAATTGCCGAAAACTCCTACCTATTGAATATATAATCCTTTGTTGAAGTACCCTATTTTTTTATTTATTAATTATCTTGAAATATTAAGCATTGTCAATCCAAGTATCGATCAAATAGGTAGTTAGTTAATTTCACCTTCTTAAAGTCATTTCTACTCGAAGAACCTTAGCAAAATTGCGACTTTTGTATAGATAACACTATGTTGATGTATCATCATTTTTTTATTTATTATTACGCTTCAAAAAATAGTTAAAGTCAAGTTAAGGATCACTGCAAATGTATTGTGCGACCATCAAATAGTTAGTTAGGCATTTTTGTCATATTATGCTCTTTTCTGTTTGACGAATTGCCGAAAACTCCTACCTATTGAATATACAATCCTTTGTTGAAGTACCCTAATTTTTTATTTATTAGTTATCTTGAAATATTAAGCATTGTCAATCCAAGTATCGATCAAATAAGTAGTTAGTTAATTTTACCTTCTTAAAGTCATTTCTACTCGAAGAACCTTAGGAAAATTGCGACTTTTCTTTTGATAACACTATGTTGATGTATAATCATTTTTTTATTTATTATTACGCTTCAAATAATAGCTATAGTCAAGTTAAGGATCACTGCCAATGTTTTGCGCGGCAATCAAATAGGTAGTTAGGCATTTTTGTCATATTATGTTCTTTTCTGTTTGAAGAATTGCCGAAAACTCCTACCTATTTTTATATAATCCTTTGTTGAAGTACCCTAATTTTTTATTTACTAGTTATCTTGAAATATTAAACATTGTCAATCCAAGTATCGATCAAATAGGTGGTTAGTTAATTTCACCTTCTTAAAGTCACTTCTACTCGAAGAAACTTAGGAAAATTGTGACTTTTGTATAGATAACACCATGTTGATGTATCATCATTTTTTTATTTATTATTACGCTTCAAATAATAGCTAGAGTAAAGTTAAGGATAGTTGCAAATGTTTTGCGCGGCGATCAAATATGTAGTTAGGCATTTTTTGTCATATTATGCTCATTTCTGTTTGACGAATTGCCGAAAACTCCTACCTATTGAATATATAATCCTTTGTTGAAGTACCCTAATTTTTTATTTATTAGTTATCTTGAAATTTTAAGCATTGTCAATCCATGTATCGATCAAATAGGTAGTTAGTTGATTTCACCTTCTTAAAGTCATTTCTACTCGAAAAACCTTAGGAAAATTGCGACTTTTCTATAGATAACACTATGTTGTGGTATCATCATTTTTTTATTTGTTATTACGCTTCAAATAATAGCTAGAGTCAAGTTAAGGATCACTGTAAATGTTTTACGCGGCGATCAAAAAGGTAGTTAGGCATTTTTGTCATATTATGCTCTTTTCTGTTTGAAGAATTGCCGAAAACTCCTACCTATTGAATATATAATCCTTTGTTGATGTACCCTAATTTTTTATTTGCTAGTTATCTTGAAATTTTAAGCATTGTCAATCCATTTATCGATCAAATAGGTGGTTAGTTAATTTTACCTTCTTAAAGTCATTTCTACTCGAAGAACCTTAGGAAAATTGCGACTTTTCTATAGATAACACTATGTTGAGGTATCATCATTTTTTTTTTGTTATTACGCTTCAAATAATAGCTAGAGTCAAGTTAAGGATCACTGCAAATGTTTTGCGCGGCGATCAAATAGGTAGTTAGGCATTTTTGTCATATTATGCTCTTTTCTGTTTGAAGAATTGCCGAAAACGCCCACCTATTGATTATATAATCCTTTGTTGAAGTGCCCTAATTTTTTATTTACTAGTTATCTTGAAATATTAAACATTGTCAATCCAAGTATCGATCAAATATGTGGTTAGTTAATTTCACCTTCTTAAAGTCACTTCTACTCGAAGAACCTTAGGAAAATTGCGACTTTTGTACAGATAACACTACGTTGATGTATCATCATTTTTTTATTTGTTATTACGCTTCAAATAATAGCTAGAGTCAAGTTAAGGATCACTGTAAATGTTTTACGCGGCGATCAAAAAGGTAGTTAGGCATTTTTGTCATATTATGCTCTTTTCTGTTTGACGAATTGCCGAAAATTCTTACCTTTTGAATATATAATCCTTTGTTGAAGTACCCTAATTTTTTATTTATTAGTTATCTTGAAATTTTAAGCATTGTCAATCCATGTATCGATCAAATAGGTAGTTAGTTAATTTTACCTTGTTAAAGTCATTTCTACTCGAAGAACTTTAGGAAAATTGCGACTTTTCTATAGATAACACTATGTTGAGGTATCATCAGGTTTTTTATTTGTTATTACGCTTCAAATAATAGCTAGAGTCAAGTTAAGGATCACTGCAAATGTTTTGCGCGGCGATCAAATAGGTAGTTAGGCATTTTTGTCATATTATGCTCTTTTCTGTTTGAAGAATTGCCGAAAACTCCCACCTATTTATTATATAATCCTTTGTTGAAGTACCCTAAATTTTTATTTATTAGTTATCATGAAATTTTAAGCATTGTCAATCCATGTATCAGTCAAATAGGTAGTTAGTTAATTTCACCTTCTTAAAGTCATTTCTACTCGAAGAACCTTAGCAAAATTGTGACTTTTGTATAGATAACACTATTTTGATGTTTGATCATTATTTTATTTGTTATTACGCTTCAAAAAATAGCTAGAGTCAAGTTAAGGATCACTGCAAATGTTTTGCGCGGCGATCAAATAGGTAGTTAGGCATTTTTGTCATATTATGCTCTTTTCTGTTTGAAGAATTGCCGAAAACTCCCACCTATTGATTATATAATCCTTTGTTGAAGTACCCTAATTTTTTATTTACTAGTTATCTTGAAATATTAAACATTGTCAATCCAAGTATCGATCAAATATGTGGTTAGTTAATTTCACCTTCTTAAAGTCACTTCTACTCGAAGAACCTTAGGAAAATTGCGACTTTTCTTTAGATAACACTATGTTGAGGTATCATCATTTTTTTATTTGTTAGTACGCTTCAAATAATAGCTAGAGTCAAGTTAAGGATCACTGCAAATGTTTTGCGCGGCGATCAAATAGGTAGTTAGGCATTTTTGTCATATTATGCTCTTTTCTGTTTGAAGAATTGCCGAAAACTCCCACCTATTGATTATATAATCCTTTGTTGAAGTACCCTAATTTTTTATTTACTAGTTATCTTGAAATATTAAACTTTGTCAATCCAAGTATCGATCAAATATGTTGTTAGTTAATTTCACCTTCTTAAAGTCACTTCTACTCGAAGAACCTTAGGAAAATTGCGACTTTTGTATGGATAACACTATGTTGATGTATCATCATTTTTTTATTTATTATTACGCTTCAAATAATAGCTAGAGTAAAGTTAAGGATCACTGCAAATGTTTTGTGCGGAGATTAAATATGTAGTTAGGCATTTTTTGTCATATTATGCTCATTTCTGTTTGATGAATTGCCGAAAAATCCTACCTATTGAATATATAATCCTTTGTTGAAGTACCCTAATTTTTTATTTATTAGTTATCTTGAAATTTTAAGCATTGTCAATCCATGTATCGATCAAATAGGTAGTTAGTTAATTTTACCTTGTTAAAGTCATTTCTACTCGAAGAACCTTAGGAAAATTGCGACTTTTCTATAGATAACACTATGTTGAGCTATCATCATTTTTTTGTTTGTTATTACGCTTCAAATAATAGCTAGAGTCAAGTTAAGGATCACTGGAAATGTTTTGCGCGGCGATCAAATAGGTAGTTATGCATTTTTGTCATATTATGCTCTTTTCTGTTTGAAGAATTGCCGAAAACTCCTACCTATTGATTATATAATCCTTTGTTGAAGTACCCTAATTTTTTAATTACTAGTTATCTTGAAATATTAAACATTGTCAATCCAAGTATCGATCAAATAGGTGGTTAGTTAATTTCACCTTCTTAAAGTCACTTCTACTCGAAGAACCTTAGGAAAATTGCGACTTTTGTATAGATAACACTATATTGATGTATCATCATTTTTTTATTTATTATTACGCTTCAAATAATAGCTAGAGTCAGGTTAAGGATCACTGCAAATATTTTGCTCGGTGATCAAATATGTAGTTAGGCATTTTTTGTCATATTATGCTCATTTCTGTTTGACGAATTGCCGAAAACTTGTACCTATTGAATATATAATCCTTTGTTGAAGTACCCTAAATTTTTATTTATTAGTTATCATGGATTTTAAGCATTGTCAATCCATGTATCGATCAAATAGGTGGTTAGTTAATTTCACCTTCTTAAAGTCACTTCTACTTGAAGAACCTTAGGAAAATTGCGACTTTGGTATAGATAACACTATATTGATGTTTCATCATTTTTTATTTATTATTACGCTTCAAATAATAGCTAGAGTCAGGTTAAGGATTACCGCAAATGTTTTGCGCGGTGATCAAATATGTAGTTAGGGATTTTTTGTCATATTATGCTCATTTCTGTTTGACGAATTGCCGAAAACTTACCTATTGAATATATAATCCTTTGTTGAAGTACCCCAAATTTTTATTTATTAGTTATCATGAAATTTTAAGCATTGTCAATCCATGTATCGATCAAATAGGTAGTTAGTTAATTTCACCTTCTTAAAGTCATTTCTACTCGAAGAACCTTAGCAAAATTGCCACTTTCGTATAGATAACACTATTTTGATGTATGATCTTTATTTTATATGTTATTTCGCTTCAAAAAATAGCTAGAGTCAAGTTATGGATCAATGCAAATGTTTTGCGCGGCGATCAAATAGGTAGTTAGGCGTTTTTGTCATATTATGCTCTTTTCTGTTTGAAGAATTGCCGAAAACTCCCACCTATTGATTATATAATCCTTTGTTGAAGTACCCTAATTTTTTATTTACTAGTTATCTTGAAATATTAAACATTGTCAATCCAAGTATCGATCAAATATGTGGTTAGTTAATTTCACCTTCTTAAAGTCACTTCTACTCGAAGAACCTTAGGAAAATTGCGACTTTTGTATAGATAACATTATGTTGAGGTATCATCAGGTTTTTTATTTGTTATTACGCTTCAAATAATAGCTAGAGTCAAGTTAAGGATCACTGCAAATGTTTTGCGCGGCGATCAAATAGGTAGTTAGGCATTTTTGTCATATTATGCTCTTTTCTGTTTGAAGAATTGCCGAAAACTCCCACCTATTTATTATATAATCCTTTGTTGAAGTACCCTAAATTTTTATTTATTAGTTATCATGAAATTTTAAGCATTGTCAATCCATGTATCAGTCAAATAGGTAGTTAGTTAATTTCACCTTCTTAAAGTCATTTCTACTCGAAGAACCTTAGCAAAATTGTGACTTTTGTATAGATAACACTATTTTGATGTTTGATCATTATTTTATTTGTTATTACGCTTCAAAAAATAGCTAGAGTCAAGTTAAGGATCACTGCAAATGTTTTGCGCGGCGATCAAATAGGTAGTTAGGCATTTTTGTCATATTATGCTCTTTTCTGTTTGAAGAATTGCCGAAAACTCCCACCTATTGATTTTATAATCCTTTGTTGAAGTACCCTAATTTTTTATTTACTAGTTATCTTGAAATATTAAACATTGTCAATCCAAGTATCGATCAAATATGTGGTTAGTTAATTTCACCTTCTTAAAGTCACTTCTACTCGAAGAACCTTAGGAAAATTGCGACTTTTCTTTAGATAACACTATGTTGAGGTATCATCATTTTTTTATTTGTTAGTACGCTTCAAATAATAGCTAGAGTCAAGTTAAGGATCACTGCAAATGTTTTGCGCGGCGATCAAATAGGTAGTTAGGCATCTTTGTCATATTATGCTCTTTTCTGTTTGAAGAATTGCCGAAAACTCCCACCTATTGATTATATAATCCTTTGTTGAAGTACCCTAATTTTTTATTTACTAGTTATCTTGAAATATTAAACTTTGTCAATCCAAGTATCGATCAAATATGTTGTTAGTTAATTTCACCTTCTTAAAGTCACTTCTACTCGAAGAACCTTAGGAAAATTGCGACTTTTGTATGGATAACACTATGTTGATGTATCATCATTTTTTTATTTATTATTACGCTTCAAATAATAGCTAGAGTAAAGTTAAGGATCACTGCAAATGTTTTGTGCGGAGATTAAATATGTAGTTAGGCATTTTTTGTCATATTATGCTCATTTCTGTTTGATGAATTGCCGAAAAATCCTACCTATTGAATATATAATCCTTTGTTGAAGTACCCTAATTTTTTATTTATTAGTTATCTTGAAATTTTAAGCATTGTCAATCCATGTATCGATCAAATAGGTAGTTAGTTAATTTTACCTTGTTAAAGTCATTTCTACTCGAAGAACCTTAGGAAAATTGCGACTTTTCTATAGATAACACTATGTTGAGCTATCATCATTTTTTTGTTTGTTATTACGCTTCAAATAATAGCTAGAGTCAAGTTAAGGATCACTGGAAATGTTTTGCGCGGCGATCAAATAGGTAGTTATGCATTTTTGTCATATTATGCTCTTTTCTGTTTGAAGAATTGCCGAAAACTCCTACCTATTGATTATATAATCCTTTGTTGAAGTACCCTAATTTTTTAATTACTAGTTATCTTGAAATATTAAACATTGTCAATCCAAGTATCGATCAAATAGGTGGTTAGTTAATTTCACCTTCTTAAAGTCACTTCTACTCGAAGAACCTTAGGAAAATTGCGACTTTTGTATAGATAACACTATATTGATGTATCATCATTTTTTTATTTATTATTACGCTTCAAATAATAGCTAGAGTCAGGTTAAGGATCACTGCAAATATTTTGCTCGGTGATCAAATATGTAGTTAGGCATTTTTTGTCATATTATGCTCATTTCTGTTTGACGAATTGCCGAAAACTTGTACCTATTGAATATATAATCCTTTGTTGAAGTACCCTAAATTTTTATTTATTAGTTATCATGGATTTTAAGCATTGTCAATCCATGTATCGATCAAATAGGTGGTTAGTTAATTTCACCTTCTTAAAGTCACTTCTACTTGAAGAACCTTAGGAAAATTGCGACTTTGGTATAGATAACACTATATTGATGTTTCATCATTTTTTATTTATTATTACGCTTCAAATAATAGCTAGAGTCAGGTTAAGGATTACCGCAAATGTTTTGCGCGGTGATCAAATATGTAGTTAGGCATTTTTTGTCATATTATGCTCATTTCTGTTTGACGAATTGCCGAAAACTTACCTATTGAATATATAATCCTTTGTTGAAGTACCCCAAATTTTTATTTATTAGTTATCATGAAATTTTAAGCATTGTCAATCCATGTATCGATCAAATAGGTAGTTAGTTAATTTCACCTTCTTAAAGTCATTTCTACTCGAAGAACCTTAGCAAAATTGCCACTTTCGTATAGATAACACTATTTTGATGTATGATCTTTATTTTATATGTTATTTCGCTTCAAAAAATAGCTAGAGTCAAGTAATGGATCAATGCAAATGTTTTGCGCGGCGATCAAATAGGTAGTTAGGCGTTTTTGTCATATTATGCTCTTTTCTGTTTGAAGAATTGCCGAAAACTCCCACCTATTGATTATATAATCCTTTGTTGAAGTACCCTAATTTTTTATTTACTAGTTATCTTGAAATATTAAACATTGTCAATCCAAGTATCGATCAAATATGTGGTTAGTTAATTTCACCTTCTTAAAGTCACTTCTACTCGAAGAACCTTAGGAAAATTGCGACTTTTGTATAGATAACATTATGTTGATGTATCATCATTTTTTTATTTATTATTACGCTTCAAATAATAGCTAGAGTAAAGTTAAGGATCACTGCAAATGTTTTGTGCTGCGATCAAATATGTAGTTAGGCATATTTGTCATATTATGCTCTTCTCTGTTTGACGAATTGCCGAAAACTCCTACCTATTGAATATATAATCCTTTGTTGAAGTACCCTAAATTTTTATTTATTAGTTATCATGAAATTTTAAGCATTGTCAATCCATGTATCTGTCAAATAGGTAGTTAGTTAATTTCACCTTCTTAAAATCATTTCTACTCGAAGAACCTTAGCAAGTTAAGGATAACACTATTTTGATGTATGATCATTGTTTTATTTGTTATTACGCTTCAAAAAAATAGCTACAGTCAAGTTAAGGATCGCTGCAAATGTTTTGCGCGGCGATCAAATAGGTTGTTAGGCATTTTTGTCATATTATGCTCTTTTCTGTTTGAAGAATTGCCGAAAACTCCCACCTATTGATTATATAATCCTTTGTTGAAGTACCCTAATTTTTTATTTACTAGTTATCTTGAAATATTAAACATTGTCAATCCAAGTATCGATCAAATATGTGCTTAGTTAATTTCACCTTCTTAAAGTCACTTCTACTCGAAGAACCTTAGGAAAATTGCGACTTTTGTATAGATAACACTATGTTGATGTATCATCATTTTTTTATTTATTATAACTATTCAAATAATAGCTAGAGTAAAGTTAAGGATCACTGCAAATGTTTTGTGCGGCGATCAAATATGTAGTTAGGCATTTTTGTCATATTATGCTCTTCTCTCTTTGACGAATTGCCGAAAACTCCTACCTATTGAATATATAATCCTTTGTTGAAGTACCCTATTTTTTTATTTATTAGTTATCTTGAAATATTAAGCATTGTCAATCCAAGTGTCGATCAAATAGGTAGTTAGTTAATTTCACCTTCTTAAAGTCATTTCTACTCGAAGAACCTTAGCAAAATTGCGACTTTTGTATAGATAACACTATGTTGATGTATCATCATTTTTTTATTTATTATTACGCTTCAAAAAATAGTTAGAGTCAAGTTAAGGATCACTGCAAATGTATTGTGCGACCATCAAATAGTTAGTTAGGCATTTTTGTCATATTATGCTCTTTTCTGTTTGACGAATTGCCGAAAACTCCTACCTATTGAATATACAATCCTTTGTTGAAGTACCCTAATTTTTTATTTATTAGTTATCTTGAAATATTAAGCATTGTCAATCCAAGTATCGATCAAATAAGTAGTTAGTTAATTTTACCTTCTTAAAGTCATTTCTACTCGAACAGCCTTAGGAAAATTGCGACTTTTCTTTTGATAACACTATGTTGATGTATAATCATTTTTTTATTTATTATTACGCTTCAAATAATAGCTATAGTCAAGTTAAGGATCACTGCCAATGTTTTGCGCGGCAATCAAATAGGTAGTTAGGCATTTTTGTCATATTATGTTCTTTTCTGTTTGAAGAATTGCCGAAAACTCCTACCTATTTTTATATAATCCTTTGTTGAAGTACCCTAATTTTTTATTTACTAGTTATCTTGAAATATTAAACATTGTCAATCCAAGTATCGATCAAATAGGTGGTTAGTTAATTTCACCTTCTTAAAGTCACTTCTACTCGAAGAAACTTAGGAAAATTGCGACTTTTGTATAGATAACACCATGTTGATGTATCATCATTTTTTTAATTATTATTTCGCTTCAAATAATAGCTAGAGTAAAGTTAAGGATAGTTGCAAATGTTTTGCGCGGCGATCAAATATGTAGTTAGGCATTTTTTGTCATATTATGCTCATTTCTGTTTGACGAATTGCCGAAAACTCCTACCTATTGAATATATAATCCTTTGTTGAAGTAAACTAATTTTTTATTTATTAGTTATCTTGAAATTTTAAGCATTGTCAATCCATGTATCGATCAAATAGGTAGTTAGTTGATTTCACCTTCTTAAAGTCATTTCTACTCGAAAAACCTTAGGAAAATTGCGACTTTTCTATAGATAACACTATGTTGTGGTATCATCATTTTTTTATTTGTTATTACGCTTCAAATAATAGCTAGAGTCAAGTTAAGGATCACTGCAAATGTTTTGCGCGGCGATCAAATAGGTAGTTAGGCATTTTTGTCATATTATGCTCTTTTCTGTTTGAAGAATTGCCGAAAACGCCCACCTATTGAATATACAATCCTTTGTTGAAGTGCCCTAATTTTTTATTTATTAGTTATCTTGAAATATTAAGCATCGTCAATCCAAGTATCGATCAAATAAGTAGTTAGTTAATTTTACCTTCTTAAAGTCATTTCTACTCGAAGAACCTTAGGAAAATTGCGACTTTTCTTTTGATAACACTATGTTGATGTATAATCATTTTTTTATTTATTATTACGCTTCAAATAATAGCTATAGTCAAGTTAAGGATCACTGCCAATGTTTTGCGCGGCAATCAAATAGGTAGTTAGGCATTTTTGTCATATTACGTTCTTTTTTATTTGAAGAATTGCCGAAAACTCCTACCTATTTTTATATAATCCTTTGTTGAAGTACCCTAATTTTTTATTTACTAGTTATCTTGAAATATTAAACATTGTCAATCCAAGTATCGATCAAATAGGTGGTTAGTTAATTTCACCTTCTTAAAGTCACTTCTACTCGAAGAAACTTAGGACAATTGCGACTTTTGTATAGATAACACCATGTTGATGTATCATCATTTTTTTATTTATTATTACGCTTCAAATAATAGCTAGAGTATAGTTAAGGATAGTTGCAAATGTTTTGCGCGGCGATCAAATATGTAGTTAGGCATTTTTTGTCATATTATGCTCATTTCTGTTTGACGAATTGCCGAAAACTCCTACCTATTGAATATATAATCCTTTGTTGAAGTACCCTAATTTTTTATTTATTAGTTATCTTGAAATTTTAAGCATTGTCAATCCATGTATCGATCAAATAGGTAGTTAGTTGATTTCACCTTCTTAAAGTCATTTCTACTCGAAAAACCTTAGGAAAATTGCGACTTTTCTATAGATAACACTATCTTGTGGTATCATCATTTTTTTATTTGTTATTACGCTTCAAATAATAGCTAGAGTCAAGTTAAGGATCACTGTAAATGTTTTACGCAGCGATCAAAAAGTTAGTTAGGCATTTTTGTCATATTATGCTCTTTTCTGTTTGAAGAATTGCGGAAAACTCCTACCTATTGAATATATAATCCTTTGTTGATGTACCCTAATTTTTTATTTGCTAGTTATCTTGAAATTTTAAGCATTGTCAATCCATGTATCGATCAAATATGTGGTTAGTTAATTTCACCTTCTTAAAGTCACTTCTACTCGAAGAACCTTAGGAAAATTGTGACTTTTGTACAGATAACACTACGTTGATGTATCATCATTTTTTTATTTATTATTACGCTTCAAATAATAGCTAGAGTAAAGTTAAGGATCACTGCAAATGTTTTGGGCGGCGATCAAATATGTAGTTAGACATTTTTTGTCATATTATGCTCATTTCTGTTTGACGAATTGCCGAAAACTCTTACCTTTTGAATATATAATCCTTTGTTGAAGTACCCTAATTTTTTATTTATTAGTTATCTTGAAATTTTAAGCATTGTCAATCCATGTAACGATCAAATTGGTAGTTAGTTAATTTTACCTTGTTAAAGTCATTTCTACTCGAAGAACTTTAGGAAAATTGCGACTTTTCTATAGATAACATTATGTTGAGGTATCATCAGTTTTTTTATTTGTTATTAAGCTTCAAATAATAGCTAGAGTCAAGTTAAGGATCACTGCAAATGTTTTGCGCGGCGATCAAATAGGTAGTTAGGCATTTTTGTCATATTATGCTCTTTTCTGTTTGAAGAATTGCCGAAAACTCCCACCTATTTATTATATAATCCTTTGTTGAAGTACCCTAATTTTTTATTTACTAGTTATCTTGAAATATTAAACATTGTCAATCCAAGTATCGATCAAATATGTGGTTAGTTAATTTCACCTTCTTAAAGTCACTTCTACTCGAAGAACATTAGGAAAATTGCGACTTTTGTATAGATAACACTATGTTGATGTATCATCATTTTTTTATTTATTATTACTCTTCAAATAATAGCTAGAGTAAAGTTAAGGATCACTGCAAATGTTTTGTGCTGCGATCAAATATGTAGTTAGGCATATTTGTCATATTATGCTCTTCTCTGTTTGACGAATTGCCGAAAACTCCTACCTATTGAATATATAATCCTTTGTTGAAGTACCCTAAATTTTTATTTATTAGTTATCATGAAATTTTAAGCATTGTCAATCCATGTATCTGTCAAATAGGTAGTTAGTTAATTTCACCTTCTTAAAATCATTTCTACTCGAAGAACCTTAGCAAAATTGCGACTTTTGTATAGATAACACTATTTTGATGTATGATCATTGTTTTATTTGTTATTACGCTTCAAAAAATAGCTACAGTCAAGTTAAGGATCGCTGCAAATGTTTTGCGCGGCGATCAAATAGGTTGTTAGGCATTTTTGTCATATTATGCTCTTTTCTGTTTGAAGAATTGCCGAAAACTCCCACCTATTGATTATATAATCCTTTGTTGAAGTACCCTAATTTTTTATTTACTAGTTATCTTGAAATATTAAACATTGTCAATCCAAGTATCGATCAAATATGTGCTTAGTTAATTTCACCTTCTTAAAGTCACTTCTACTCGAAGAACCTTAGGAAAATTGCGACTTTTGTATAGATAACACTATGTTGATGTATCATCATTTTTTTATTTATTATAACTATTCAAATAATAGCTAGAGTAAAGTTAAGGATCACTGCAAATGTTTTGTGCGGCGATCAAATATGTAGTTAGGCATTTTTGTCATATTATGCTCTTCTCTCTTTGACGAATTGCCGAAAACTCCTACCTATTGAATATATAATCCTTTGTTGAAGTACCTTATTTTTTTATTTATTAGTTATCTTGAAATATTAAGCATTGTCAATCCAAGTGTCGATCAAATAGGTAGTTAGTTAATTTCACCTTCTTAAAGTCATTTCTACTCGAAGAACCTTAGCAAAATTGCGACTTTTGTATAGATAACACTATGTTGATGTATCATCATTTTTTTATTTATTATTACGCTTCAAAAAATAGTTAGAGTCAAGTTAAGGATCATTGCAAATGTATTGTGCGACCATCAAATAGTTAGTTAGGCATTTTTGTCATATTATTCTCTTTTCTGTTTGACGAATTGCCGAAAACTCCTACCTATTGAATATACAATCCTTTGTTGAAGTACCCTAATTTTTTATTTATTAGTTATCTTGAAATATTAAGCATTGTCAATCCAAGTATCGATCAAATAAGTAGTTAGTTAATTTTACCTTCTTAAAGTCATTTCTACTCGAACAGCCTTAGGAAAATTGCGACTTTTCTTTTGATAACACTATGTTGATGTATAATCATTTTTTTATTTATTATTATGCTTCAAATAATAGCTATAGTCAAGTTAAGGATCACTGCCAATGTTTTGCGCGGCAATCAAATAGGTAGTTAGGCATTTTTGTCATATTATGTTCTTTTCTGTTTGAAGAATTGCCGAAAACTCCTACCTATTTTTATATAATCCTTTGTTGAAGTACCCTAATTTTTTATTTACTAGTTATCTTGAAATATTAAACATTGTCAATCCAAGTATCGATCAAATAGGTGGTTAGTTAATTTCACCTTCTTAAAGTCACTTCTACTCGAAGAAACTTAGGAAAATTGCGACTTTTGTATAGATAACACCATGTTGATGTATCATCATTTTTTTATTTATTATTTCGCTTCAAATAATAGCTAGAGTAAAGTTAAGGATAGTTGCAAATGTTTTGCGCGGCGATCAAATATGTAGTTAGGCATTTTTTGTCATATTATGCTCATTTCTGTTTGACGAATTGCCGAAAACTCCTACCTATTGAATATATAATCCTTTGTTGAAGTACCCTAATTTTTTATTTATTAGTTATCTTGAAATTTTAAGCATTGTCAATCCATGTATCGATCAAATAGGTAGTTAGTTGATTTCACCTTCTTAAAGTCATTTCTACTCGAAAAACCTTAGGAAAATTGCGACTTTTCTATAGATAACACTATGTTGTGGTATCATCATTTTTTTATTTGTTATTACGCTTCAAATAATAGCTAGAGTCAAGTTAAGGATCACTGCAAATGTTTTGCGCGGCGATCAAATAGGTAGTTAGGCATTTTTGTCATATTATGCTCTTTTCTGTTTGAAGAATTGCCGAAAACGCCCACCTATTGAATATACAATCCTTTGTTGAAGTGCCCTAATTTTTTATTTATTAGTTATCTTGAAATATTAAGCATTGTCAATCCAAGTATCGATCAAATAAGTAGTTAGTTAATTTTACCTTCTTAAAGTCATTTCTACTCGAAGAACCTTAGGAAAATTGCGACTTTTCTTTTGATAACACTATGTTGATGTATAATCATTTTTTTGTTTATTATTACGCTTCAAATAATAGCTATAGTCAAGTTAAGGATCACTGCCAATGTTTTGCGCGGCAATCAAATAGGTAGTTAGGCATTTTTGTCATATTACGTTCTTTTCTATTTGAAGAATTGCCGAAAACTCCTACCTATTTTTATATAATCCTTTGTTGAAGTACCCTAATTTTTTATTTACTAGTTATCTTGAAATATTAAACATTGTCAATCCAAGTATCGATCAAATAGGTGGTTAGTTAATTTCACCTTCTTAAAGTCACTTCTACTCGAAGAAACTTAGGAAAATTGCGACTTTTGTATAGATAACACCATGTTGATGTATCATCATTTTTTTATTTATTATTACGCTTCAAATAATAGCTAGAGTAAAGTTAAGGATAGTTGCAAATGTTTTGCGCGGCGATCAAATATGTAGTTAGGCATTTTTTGTCATATTATGCTCATTTCTGTTTGACGAATTGCCGAAAACTCCTACCTATTGAATATATAATCCTTTGTTGAAGTACCCTAATTTTTTATTTATTAGTTATCTTGAAATTTTAAGCATTGTCAATCCATGTATCGATCAAATAGGTAGTTAGTTGATTTCACCTTCTTAAAGTCATTTCTACTCGAAAAACCTTAGGAAAATTGCGACTTTTCTATAGATAACACTATGTTGTGGTATCATCATTTTTTTATTTGTTATTATGCTTCAAATAATAGCTAGAGTCAAGTTAAGGATCACTGTAAATGTTTTACGCAGCGATCAAAAAGGTAGTTAGGCATTTTTGTCATATTATGCTCTTTTCTGTTTGAAGAATTGCGGAAAACTCCTACCTATTGAATATATAATCCTTTGTTGATGTACCCTAATTTTTTATTTGCTAGTTATCTTGAAATTTTAAGCATTGTCAATCCATGTATCGATCAAATATGTGGTTAGTTAATTTCACCTTCTTAAAGTCACTTCTACTCGAAGAACCTTAGGAAAATTGTGACTTTTGTACAGATAACACTACGTTGATGTATCATCATTTTTTTATTTATTATTACGCTTCAAATAATAGCTAGAGTAAAGTTAAGGATCACTGCAAATGTTTTGGGCGGCGATCAAATATGTAGTTAGACATTTTTTGTCATATTATGCTCATTTCTATTTGACGAATTGCCGAAAACTCTTACCTTTTGAATATATAATCCTTTGTTGAAGTACCCAAATTTTTTATTTATTAGTTATCTTGAAATTTTAAGCATTGTCAATCCATGTATCGATCAAATTGGTAGTTAGTTAATTTTACCTTGTTAAAGTCATTTCTACTCGAAGAACTTTAGGAAAATTGCGACTTTTCTATAGATAACATTATGTTGAGGTATCATCAGTTTTTTTATTTGTTATTAAGCTTCAAATAATAGCTAGAGTCAAGTTAAGGATCACTGCAAATGTTTTGCGCGGCGATCAAATAGGTAGTTAGGCATTTTTGTCATATTATGCTCTTTTCTGTTTGAAGAATTGCCGAAAACTCCCACCTATTTATTATATAATCCTTTGTTGAAGTACCCTAATTTTTTATTTACTAGTTATCTTGAAATATTAAACATTGTCAATCCAAGTATCGATCAAATATGTGGTTAGTTAATTTCACCTTCTTAAAGTCACTTCTACTCGAAGAACATTCGGAAAATTGCGACTTTTGTATAGATAACACTATGTTGATGTATCATCATTTTTTTATTTATTATTACTCTTCAAATAATAGCTAGAGTAAAGTTAAGGATCACTGCAAATGTTTTGTGCGGCGATCAAATATGTAGTTAGGCAGTTTTTGTCAAATTATGCTCATTTCTGTTTGACGATTTGCCGAAAACTCTTACCTATTAAATATATAATCCTTTGTTGAAGTACCCTAATTTTTTATTTATTAGTTATCTTGAAATTTTAAGCATTGTCAATCCATGTATCGATCAAATAGGTAGTTAGTTAATTTCACCTTCTTAAAGTCATTTCTACTCGAAGAACCTTAGGAAAATTGCGACTTTTCTATAGATAACACTATGTTGAGGTATCATCATTTTTTTATTTGTTATTACGCTTCAAATAATAGCTAGAGTCAAGTTAAGGATCACTGCAAATGTTTTGCGCGGCGATCAAATAGGTAGTTAGGCATTTTTGTCATATTATGCTCTTTTCTGTTTGAAGAATTGCCGAAAACTCCTACCTATTGAATATATAATCCTTTGTTGATGTACCCTAAATTTTTATTTACTAGTTATCTTGAAATTTTAAGCATTGTCAATCCATGTATCGATCAAATAGGTGGTTAGTTAATTTTACCTTCTTAAAGTATTTCTACTCGAACAACCTTTGGAAAATTGCGACTTTTCTATAGATAACACTATGTTGAGGTATCATCATTTTTTTTATTTGTTATTACGCTTCAAATAATAGCTACTGTCAAGTTAAGGATCACTGCAAATGTTTTGCGCGGCGATCAAATAGGTAGTTAGGCATTTTTGTCATATTATGCTCTTTTCTGTTTGAAGAATTGCCGAAAACTCCCACCTATTGAATATATAAGCCTTTGTTGAAGTGCCCTAATTTTTTATTTACTAGTTATCTTGAAATATTAAACATTGTCAATCCAAGTATCGATCATAGATGTGGTTAGTAAATTTCACCTTCTTAAAGTCACTTCTACTCGAAGAACCTTAGGAAAATTGCGACTTTTGTATAGATAACACTATGTTGATGTATCATCATTTTTTTAATTATTATTACGCTTCAAATAATAGCTAGAGTAAAGTTAAGGATCACTGCAAATGTTTTGTTCGGCGATCAAATAAGTAGTTAGGCATTTTTTGTCATATTATGCTCATTTCTGTTTGACGAATTGCCGAAAACTCCTACCTATTGAATATATAATCCTTTGTTGAAGTACCCTAATTTTTTATTTATTAGTTATCTTGAAATTTTAAGCATTGTCAATCCTTGTATCGATCAAATAGGTAGTTAGTTAATTTTACCTTGTTAAAGTCATTTCTACTCGAAGAACCTTAGGAAAATTGTGACTTTTCTATAGATAACACCATGTTGATGTATCATCATTTTTTTATTTATTATTACGCTTCAAATAATAGCTAGAGTAAAGTTAAGGATAGTTGCAAATGTTTTGCGCGGCGATCAAATATGTAGTTAGGCATTTTTTGTCATATTATGCTCATTTCTGTTTGACGAATTGCCGAAAACTCCTACCTATTGAATATATAATCCTTTGTTGAAGTACCCTAATTTTTTATTTATTAGTTATCTTGAAATTTTAAGCATTGTCAATCCATGTGTCGATCAAATAGGTAGTTAGTTGATTTCACCTTCTTAAAGTCATTTCTACTCGAAAAACCTTAGGAAAATTGCGACTTTTCTATAGATAACACTATGTTGTGGTATCATCATTTTTTTATTTGTTATTACGCTTCAAATAATAGCTAGAGTCAAGTTAAGGATCACTGTAAATGTTTTACGCAGCGATCAAAAAGGTAGTTAGGCATTTTTGTCATATTATTCTCTTTTCTGTTTGAAGAATTGCAGAAAACTCCTACCTATTGAATATATAATCCTTTGTTGATGTACCCTAATTTTTTATTTGCTAGTTATCTTGAAATTTGAAGCATTGTCAATCCATGTATCGATCAAATAGGTAGTTAGTTGATTTCACCTTCTTAAAGTCATTTCTACTCGAAAAACCTTAGGAAAATTGCGACTTTTCTATAGATAACACTATGTTGTGGTATCATCATTTTTTTATTTGTTATTACGCTTCAAATAATAGCTAGAGTCAAGTTAAGGATCACTGTAAATGTTTTACGCAGCGATCAAAAAGGTAGTTAGGCATTTTTGTCATATTATGCTCTTTTCTGTTTGAAGAATTGCGGAAAACTCCTACCTATTGAATATATAATCCTTTGTTGATGTACCCTAATTTTTTATTTGCTAGTTATCTTGAAATTTTAAGCATTGTCAATCCTTGTATCGATCAAATAGGTAGTTAGTTAATTTTACCTTGTTAAAGTCATTTCTACTCGAAGAACCTTAGGAAAATTGTGACTTTTCTATAGATAACACCATGTTGATGTATCATCATTTTTTTATTTATTATTACGCTTCAAATAATAGCTAGAGTAAAGTTAAGGATAGTTGCAAATGTTTTGCGCGGCGATCAAATAAGTAGTTAGGCATTTTTTGTCATATTATGCTCATTTCTGTTTGACGAATTGCCGAAAACTCCTTCCTATTGAATATATAATCCTTTGTTGAAGTACCCTAATTTTTTATTTATTAGTTATCTTGAAATTTTAAGCATTGTCAATCAATGTATCGATCAAATAGGTAGTTAGTTGATTTCACCTTCTTAAAGTCATTTCTACTCGAAAAACCTTAGGAAAATTGCGACTTTTCTATAGATAACACTATGTTGTGGTATCATCATTTTTTTATTTGTTATTACGCGTCAAATAATAGCTAGAGTCAAGTTAAGGATCAGTGTAAATGTTTTACGCAGCGATCAAAAAGGTAGTTAGGCATTTTTGTCATATTATGCTCTTTTCTGTTTGAAGAATTGCGGAAAACTCCTACCTATTGAATATATAATCCTTTGTTGATGTACCCTAATTTTTTATTTGCTAGTTATCTTGAAATTTTAAGCATTGTCAATCCATGTATCGATCAAATAGGTAGTTAGTTGATTTCACCTTCTTAAAGTCATTTCTACTCGAAAAACCTTGGGAAAATTGCGACTTTTCTATAGATAACACTATGTTGTGGTATCATCATTTTTTTATTTGTTATTACGCTTCAAATAATAGCTAGAGTCAAGTTAAGGATCACTGTAAATGTTTTACGCAGCGATCAAAAAGGTAGTTAGGCATTTTTGTCATATTATTCTCTTTTCTGTTTGAAGAATTGCAGAAAACTCCTACCTATTGAATATATAATCCTTTGTTGATGTACCCTAATTTTTTATTTGCTAGTTATCTTGAAATTTGAAGCATTGTCAATCCATGTATCGATCAAATAGGTAGTTAGTTGATTTCACCTTCTTAAAGTCATTTCTACTCGAAAAACCTTAGGAAAATTGCGACTTTTCTATAGATAACACTATGTTGTGGTATCATCATTTTTTTATTTGTTATTACGCTTCAAATAATAGCTAGAGTCAAGTTAAGGATCACTGTAAATGTTTTACGCAGCGATAAAAAAGGTAGTTAGGCATTTTTGTCATATTATGCTCTTTTCTGTTTGAAGAATTGCGGAAAACTCCTACCTATTGAATATATAATCCTTTGTTGATGTACCCTAATTTTTTATTTGCTAGTTATCTTGAAATTTTAAGCATTGTCAATCCTTGTATCGATCAAATAGGTAGTTAGTTAATTTTACCTTGTTAAAGTCATTTCTACTCGAAGAACCTTAGGAAAATTGTGACTTTTCTATAGATAACACCATGTTGATGTATCATCATTTTTTTATTTATTATTACGCTTCAAATAATAGCTAGAGTAAAGTTAAGGATAGTTGCAAATGTTTTGCGCGGCGATCAAATAAGTAGTTAGGCATTTTTTGTCATATTATGCTCATTTCTGTTTGACGAATTGCCGAAAACTCCTTCCTATTGAATATATAATCCTTTGTTGAAGTACCCTAATTTTTTATTTATTAGTTATCTTGAAATTTTAAGCATTGTCAATCAATGTATCGATCAAATAGGTAGTTAGTTGATTTCACCTTCTTAAAGTCATTTCTACTCGAAAAACCTTAGGAAAATTGCGACTTTTCTATAGATAACACTATGTTGTGGTATCATCATTTTTTTATTTGTTATTACGCGTCAAATAATAGCTAGAGTCAAGTTAAGGATCACTGTAAATGTTTTACGCAGCGATCAAAAAGGTAGTTAGGCATTTTTGTCATATTATGCTCTTTTCTGTTTGAAGAATTGCGGAAAACTCCTACCTATTGAATATATAATCCTTTGTTGATGTACCCTAATTTTTTATTTGCTAGTTATCTTGAAATTTTAAGCATTGTCAATCCATGTATCGATCAAATAGGTAGTTAGTTGATTTCACCTTCTTAAAGTCATTTCTACTCGAAAAACCTTAGGAAAATTGCGACTTTTCTATAGATAACACTATGTTGTGGTATCATCATTTTTTTATTTGTTATTACGCTTCAAATAATAGCTAGAGTCAAGTTAAGGATCACTGTAAATGTTTTACGCAGCGATCAAAAAGGTAGTTAGGCATTTTTGTCATATTATTCTCTTTTCTGTTTGAAGAATTGCAGAAAACTCCTACCTATTGAATATATAATCCTTTGTTGATGTACCCTAATTTTTTATTTGCTAGTTATCTTGAAATTTGAAGCATTGTCAATCCATGTATCGATCAAATAGGTAGTTAGTTGATTTCACCTTCTTAAAGTCATTTCTACTCGAAAAACCTTAGGAAAATTGCGACTTTTCTATAGATAACACTATGTTGTGGTATCATCATTTTTTTATTTGTTATTACGCTTCAAATAATAGCTAGAGTCAAGTTAAGGATCACTGTAAATGTTTTACGCAGCGATAAAAAAGGTAGTTAGGCATTTTTGTCATATTATGCTCTTTTCTGTTTGAAGAATTGCGGAAAACTCCTACCTATTGAATATATAATCCTTTGTTGATGTACCCTAATTTTTTATTTGCTAGTTATCTTGAAATTTTAAGCATTGTCAATCCTTGTATCGATCAAATAGGTAGTTAGTTAATTTTACCTTGTTAAAGTCATTTCTACTCGAAGAACCTTAGGAAAATTGTGACTTTTCTATAGATAACACCATGTTGATGTATCATCATTTTTTTATTTATTATTACGCTTCAAATAATAGCTAGAGTAAAGTTAAGGATAGTTGCAAATGTTTTGCGCGGCGATCAAATAAGTAGTTAGGCATTTTTTGTCATATTATGCTCATTTCTGTTTGACGAATTGCCGAAAACTCCTACCTATTGAATATATAATCCTTTGTTGAAGTACCCTAATTTTTTATTTATTAGTTATCTTGAAATTTTAAGCATTGTCAATCAATGTATCGATCAAATAGGTAGTTAGATGATTTCACCTTCTTAAAGTCATTTCTACTCGAAAAACCTTAGGAAAATTGCGACTTTTCTATAGATAACACTATGTTGTGGTATCATCATTTTTTTATTTGTTATTACGCGTCAAATAATAGCTAGAGTCAAGTTAAGGATCACTGTAAATGTTTTACGCAGCGATCAAAAAGGTAGTTAGGCATTTTTGTCATATTATGCTCTTTTCTGTTTGAAGAATTGCGGAAAACTCCTACCTATTGAATATATAATCCTTTGTTGATGTACCCTAATTTTTTATTTGCTAGTTATCTTGAAATTTTAAGCATTGTCAATCCTTGTATCGATCAAATAGGTAGTTAGTTAATTTTACCTTGTTAAAGTCATTTCTACTCGAAGGACCTTAGGAAAATTGTGACTTTTCTATAGATAACACCATGTTGATGTATCATCATTTTTTTATTTATTATTACGCTTCAAATAATAGCTAGAGTAAAGTTAAGGATAGTTGCAAATGTTTTGCGCGGCGATCAAATAAGTAGTTAGGCATTTTTTGTCATATTATGCTCATTTCTGTTTGACGAATTGCCGAAAACTCCTACCTATTGAATATATAATCCTTTGTTGAAGTACCCTAATTTTTTATTTATTAGTTATCTTGAAATTTTAAGCATTGTCAATCAATGTATCGATCAAATAGGTAGTTAGTTGATTTCACCTTCTTAAAGTCATTTCTACTCGAAAAACCTTAGGAAAATTGCGACTTTTCTATAGATAACACTATGTTGCGGTATCATCATTTTTTTATTTGTTATTACGCGTCAAATAATAGCTAGAGTCAAGTTAAGGATCACTGTAAATGTTTTACGCAGCGATCAAAAAGGTAGTTAGGCATTTTTGTCATATTATGCTCTTTTCTGTTTGAAGAATTGCGGAAAACTCCTACCTATTGAATATATAATCCTTTGTTGATGTACCCTAATTTTTTATTTGCTAGTTATCTTGAAATATTAAGCATTGTCAATCCTTGTATCGATCAAATAGGTAGTTAGTTAATTTTACCTTGTTAAAGTCATTTCTACTCGAAGAACCTTAGGAAAATTGTGACTTTTCTATAGATAACACCATGTTGATGTATCATCATTTTTTTATTTATTATTACGCTTCAAATAATAGCTAGAGTAAAGTTAAGGATAGTTGCAAATGTTTTGCGCGGCGATCAAATAAGTAGTTAGGCATTTTTTGTCATATTATGCTCATTTCTGTTTGACGAATTGCCGACAACTCCTACCTATTGAATATATAATCCTTTGTTGAAGTACCCTAATTTTTTATTTATTAGTTATCTTGAAATTTTAAGCATTGTCAATCAATGTATCGATCAAATAGGTAGTTAGTTGATTTCACCTTCTTAAAGTCATTTCTACTCGAAAAACCTTAGGAAAATTGCGACTTTTCTATAGATAACACTATGTTGTGGTATCATCATTTTTTTATTTGTTATTACGCGTCAAATAATAGCTAGAGTCAAGTTAAGGATCACTGTAAATGTTTTACGCAGCGATCAAAAAGGTAGTTAGGCATTTTTGTCATATTATGCTCTTTTCTGTTTGAAGAATTGCGGAAAACTCCTACCTATTGAATATATAATCCTTTGTTCATGTACCCTAATTTTTTATTTGCTAGTTATCTTGAAATTTTAAGCATTGTCAATCCTTGTATCGATCAAATAGGTAGTTAGTTAATTTTACCTTGTTAAAGTCATTTCTACTCGAAGAACCTTAGGAAAATTGTGACTTTTCTATAGATAACACCAAGTTGATGTATCATCATTTTTTTATTTATTATTACGCTTCAAATAATAGCTAGAGTAAAGTTAAGGATAGTTGCAAATGTTTTGCGCGGCGATCAAATAAGTAGTTAGGCATTTTTTGTCATATTATGCTCATTTCTGTTTGACGAATTGCCGAAAACTCCTACCTATTGAATATATAATCCTTTGTTGAAGTACCCTAATTTTTTATTTATTAGTTATCTTGAAATTTTAAGCATTGTCAATCCATGTATCGATCAAATAGGTAGTTAGTTGATTTCACCTTCTTAAAGTCATTTCTACTCGAAAAACCTTAGGAAAATTGCGACTTTTCTATAGATAACACTATGTTGTGGTATCATCATTTTTTTATTTGTTATTACGCTTCAAATAATAGCTAGAGTCAAGTTAAGGATCACTGTAAATGTTTTACGCAGCGATCAAAAAAGTAGTTAGGCATTTTTGTCATATTATGCTCTTTTCTGTTTGAAGAATTGCGGAAAACTCCTACCTATTGAATATATAATCCTTTGTTGATGTACCCTAATTTTTTATTTGCTAGTTATCTTGAAATTTTAAGCATTGTCAATCCTTGTATCGATCAAATAGGTAGTTAGTTAATTTTACCTTGTTAAAGTCATTTCTACTCGAAGAACCTTTGGAAAATTGTGACTTTTCTATAGATAACACCATGTTGATGTATCATCATTTTTTTATTTATTATTACGCTTCAAATAATAGCTAGAGTAAAGTTAAGGATAGTTGCAAATGTTTTGCGCGGCGATCAAATAAGTAGTTAGTCATTTTTTGTCATATTATGCTCATTTCTGTTTGACGAATTGCCGAAAACTCCTACCTATTGAATATATAATCCTTTGTTGAAGTACCCTAATTTTTTATTTATTAGTTATCTTGAAATTTTAAGCATTGTCAATCCATGTATCGATCAAATTGGTAGTTAGTTAATTTTACCTTGTTAAAGTCATTTCTACTCGAAGAACTTTAGGAAAATTGCGACTTTTCTATAGATAACATTATGTTGAGGTATCATCAGTTTTTTTATTTGTTATTACGCTTCAAATAATAGCTAGAGTCAAGGTAAGGATCATTCCAAATGTTTTGCGCGGCGATCAAATAGGTAGTTAGGCATTTTTGTCATATTATGCTCTTTTCTGTTTGAATAATTGTCGAAAACTCCCACCTATTTATTATATAATCCTTTGTTGAAGTACCCTAATTTTTTATTTACTAGTTATCTTGAAATATTAAACATTGTCAATCCAAGTATCGATCAAATATGTGGTTAGTTAATTTCACCTTCTTAAAGTCACTTCTACTCGAAGAACATTAGAAAAATTGCGACTTTTGTATAGATAACACTATGTTGATGTATCATCATTTTTTTATTTATTATTACTCTTCAAATAATAGCTAGAGTAAAGTTAAGGATCACTGCAAATGTTTTGTGCGGCTATCAAATAGGTACTTAGGCATTTTTGTCATATTATGCTCTTTTCTGTTTGAAGAATTGCCGAAAACTCCCACCTATTGAATATATAATCCTTTGTTGAAGTGCCCTAATTTTTTATTTACTAGTTATCTTGAAATATTAAACATTGTCAATCCAAGTATCGATCATAGATGTGGTTAGTAAATTTCACCTTCTTAAAGTCACTTCTACTCGAAGAACATTAGGAAAATTGCGACTTTTGTATAGATAACACTATGTTGATGTATCATCATTTTTTTTAATTATTATTACGCTTCAAATAATAGCTAGAGTAAAGTTAAGGATCACTGCAAATGTTTTGTTCGGCGATCAAATAAGTAGTTAGGCATTTTTTGTCATATTATGCTCATTTCTGTTTGACGAATTGCCGAAAACTCCTACCTATTGAATATATAATCCTTTGTTGAAGTACCCTAATTTTTTATTTATTAGTTATCTTGAAATTTTAAGCATTGTCAATCCTTGTATCGATCAAATAGGTAGTTAGTTAATTTTACCTTGTTAAAGTCATTTCTACTCGAAGAACCTTAGGAAAATTGCGACTTTTCTATAGATAACACTATGTTGAGGTATCATCATTTTTTTATTTGTTATTACGCTTCAAATAATAGCTAGAGTCAAGTTAAGGATCACTGCAAATGTTTTGCGCGGCGATCAAATAGGTAGTTAGGCATTTTTGTCATATTATGCTCTTTTCTGTTTGAAGAATTGCCGAAAACTCCTACCTATTGAATATATAATCCTTTGTTGATGTACCCTAAATTTTTATTTACTAGTTATCTTGAAATTTTAAGCATTGTCAATCCATGTATCGATCAAATAGGTGGTTAGTTAATTTTACCTTCTTAAAGTCATTTCTACTCGAAGAACCTTTGGAAAATTGCGACTTTTCTATAGATAACACTATGTTGAGGTATCATCATTTTTTTTATTTGTTATTACGCTTCAAATAATAGCTAGTGTCAACTTAAGGATCACTGCAAATGTTTTGCGCGGCGATCAAATAGGTAGTTAGGCATTTTTGTCATATTATGCTCTTTTCTGTTTGAAGAATTGCCGAAAACTCCCACCTATTGAATATATAAGCCTTTGTTGAAGTGCCCTAATTTTTTATTTACTAGTTATCTTGAAATATTAAACATTGTCAATCCAAGTATCGATCATAGATGTGGTTAGTAAATTTCACCTTCTTAAAGTCACTTCTACTCGAAGAACCTTAGGAAAATTGCGACTTTTGTATAGATAACACTATGTTGATGTATCATCATTTTTTTAATTATTATTACGCTTCAAATAATAGCTAGAGTAAAGTTAAGGATCACTGCAAATGTTTTGTTCGGCGATCAAATAAGTAGTTAGGCATTTTTTGTCATATTATGCTCATTTCTGTTTGACGAATTGCCGAAAACTCCTACCTATTGAATATATAATCCTTTGTTGAAGTACCCTAATTTTTTATTTATTAGTTATCTTGAAATTTTAAGCATTGTCAATCCTTGTATCGATCAAATAGGTAGTTAGTTAATTTTACCTTGTTAAAGTCATTTCTACTCGAAGAACCTTAGGAAAATTGTGACTTTTCTATAGATAACACCATGTTGATGTATCATCATTTTTTTATTTATTATTACGCTTCAAATAATAGCTAGAGTAAAGTTAAGGATAGTTGCAAATGTTTTGCGCGGCGATCAAATATGTAGTTAGGCATTTTTTGTCATATTATGCTCATTTCTGTTTGACGAATTGCCGAAAACTCCTACCTATTGAATATATAATCCTTTGTTGAAGTACCCTAATTTTTTATTTATTAGTTATCTTGAAATTTTAAGCATTGTCAATCCATGTATCGATCAAATAGGTAGTTAGTTGATTTCACCTTCTTAAAGTCATTTCTACTCGAAAAACCTTAGGAAAATTGCGACTTTTCTATAGATAACACTATGTTGTGGTATCATCATTTTTTTATTTGTTATTACGCTTCAAATAATAGCTAGAGTCAAGTTAAGGATCACTGTAAATGTTTTACGCGGCGATCAAAAAGGTAGTTAGGCATTTTTGTCATATTATGCTCTTTTCTGTTTGAAGAATTGCGGAAAACTCCTACCTATTGAATATATAATCCTTTGTTGATGTACCCTAATTTTTTATTTGCTAGTTATCTTGAAATTTTAAGCATTGTCAATCCATGTATCGATCAAATATGTGGTTAGTTAATTTCACCTTCTTAAAGTCACTTCTACTCGAAGAACCTTAGGAAAATTGCGACTTTTGTACAGATAACACTAAGTTGATGTATCATCATTTTTTTATTTATTATTACGCTTCAAATAATAGCTAGAGTAAAGTTAAGGATCACTGCAAATGTTTTGGGCGGCGATCAAATATGTAGTTAGACATTTTTGTCATATTATGCTCTTTTCTGTTTGAAGAATTGCCGAAAACTCCCACCTATTTATTATATAATCCTTTGTTGAAGTACCCTAATTTTTTATTTACTAGTTATCTTGAAATATTAAACATTGTCAATCCAAGTATCGATCAAATATGTGGTTAGTTAATTTCACCTTCTTAAAGTCACTTCTACTCGAAGAACATTAGAAAAATTGCGACTTTTGTATAGATAACACTATGTTGATGTATCATCATTTTTTTATTTATTATTACTCTTCAAATAATAGCTAGAGTAAAGTTAAGGATCACTGCAAATGTTTTGTGCGGCTATCAAATAGGTACTTAGGCATTTTTGTCATATTATGCTCTTTTCTGTTTGAAGAATTGCCGAAAACTCCCACCTATTGAATATATAATCCTTTGTTGAAGTGCCCTAATTTTTTATTTACTAGTTATCTTGAAATATTAAACATTGTCAATCCAAGTATCGATCATAGATGTGGTTAGTAAATTTCACCTTCTTAAAGTCACTTCTACTCGAAGAACATTAGGAAAATTGCGACTTTTGTATAGATAACACTATGTTGATGTATCATCATTTTTTTAATTATTATTACGCTTCAAATAATAGCTAGAGTAAAGTTAAGGATCACTGCAAATGTTTTGTTCGGCGATCAAATAAGTAGTTAGGCATTTTTTGTCATATTATGCTCATTTCTGTTTGACGAATTGCCGAAAACTCCTACCTATTGAATATATAATCCTTTGTTGAAGTACCCTAATTTTTTATTTATTAGTTATCTTGAAATTTTAAGCATTGTCAATCCTTGTATCGATCAAATAGGTAGTTAGTTAATTTTACCTTGTTAAAGTCATTTCTACTCGAAGAACCTTAGGAAAATTGTGACTTTTCTATAGGTAACACTATGTTGAGGTATCATCTTTTTTTATTTGTTATTACGCTTCAAATAATAGCTAGAGTCAAGTTAAGGATCACTGCAAATGTTTTGCGCGGCGATCAAATAGGTAGTTAGGCATTTTTGTCATATTATGCTCTTTTCTGTTTGAAGAATTGCCGAAAACTCCTACCTATTGAATATATAATCCTTTGTTGAAGTACCCTAATTTTTTATTTACTTGTTATCTTGCAATTTTAAGCATTGTCAATCCATGTATCGATCAAATAGGTGGTTAGTTAATTTTACCTTCTTAAAGTCATTTCTACTCGAAGAACCTTAGGAAAATTGCGACTTCTCTATAGATAACACTATGTTGAGGTATCATCATTTTTTTATTTGATATTACGCTTCAAATAATAGCTAGAGTCAAGTTAAGGATCACTGCAAATGTTTTGCGCGGCGATCAAATATGTAGTTAGGCATTTTTTGTCATATTATGCTCATTTCTGTTTGACGAATTGCCGAAAACTCCTACATATTGAATATATAATCCTTTGTTGAAGTACCCTAAATTTTTATTTATTAGTTATCATGAAATTTTAAGCATTGTCAATCCATGTATCGATCAAATAGGTAGTTAGTTAATTTTACTTTCTTAAAGTCATTTCTACTCGAAGAACCTTAGGAAAATTGCGACTTTTCTATAGATAACACTACGTTGAGGTATCATCATTTTTTTATTTGTTATTACGCTTTAAAAAATAGCTAGTGTCAAGTTAAGGATCGTTGCAAATCTTTTGCGCGGTGATCAAATAGGTAGTTAGGGATTTTTGTCATATTATGCTCATTTCTGTTTGAAAAATTGCCGAAAACTCCTACCTATTGATTGTATAATACTTTGTTGAAGTACTGTAATTTTTTAATTACTAGTTATCTTGAAATATTAAACATTGTCAATCCAAGTATCGTTCAAATAGGTGGTCTGTTAATTTCACCTTCTTAAAGTCACTTCTACTCGAAGAACCTTAGGAAAATTGCGACTTCTGTATAGATAACACCATGTTGATGTATCATCATTTTTTTTATTTATTATTAAGCTTCAAATAATAGCTAGACTCAAGTTAAGGATCACTGCAAATGTTTTGCGCGGTGATCAAATATGTAGTTAGGCATTGTTTGTCAGATTGTGCTCATTTCTGTTTGACGAATTGCCGAAAACTCCTACCTATTGAATATATAATCCTTTGTAGAAGTACCCTAATTTTCTTATCTATTAGTTATCTTAAAATTTTAAGCATTGTCAATCCATGTATCGATCAAACAGGTGGTTTGTTAATTTTACCTTCTTAAAGTCATTTCTACTCGAAGAACCTTAGGAAAATTGCGACTTTTGTATAGAAAACACTATGTTGATGTACGATCATTTTTTTATTGATTATTACGCTTCAAATAATAGCTAGAGTCAAGTTAAGGATCACATCAAATGTTTTGCGCGGCGATCAAATAGGTAGTTAGGCATTTTTGTCATATTATGCTCTTTTCTGTTTGACGAATTGGCGAAAACTCCTACCTATTGAATATATAATCCTTTGTAGAAGTACCCTAATTTTTTATCTATTAGTTTTCTTAAAATTTTAAGCATTGTCAATCCATGTATCGATCAAACAGGTGGTTAGTTAATTTTACCTTCTTAAAGTCAGTTCTACTCGAAGAACCTTAGGAAAATTGCGACTTTTGTATAGATAACACTATGTTGATGTATCATCATTTTTTTATTTATTATTACGCTTCAAATAATAGCTAGAGTAAGGTTAAGGATCACTAGAAATGTTTTGTTCGGCGATCAAATATGTAGTTAGGCATTTTTTGTCATATTATGCTCATTTCTGTATGACGAATTGCAAAAAACTCCTACATATTGAATATATAATCCTTTGTTGAAGTACCCTAATTTTTTATTTATTAGTTATCTTGAAATTTTAAGCATTGTCAATCCATGTATCGATCAAATAGGTAGTTAGTTAATTTCACCTTCTTAAAGTCATTTCTACTCGAAGAACCTTAGGAAAATTGCGACTTTTCTATAGATAACACTATGTTGAGGTATCATCATTTTTTTCTTTGTTATTACGCTTCAAATAATAGCTAGAGTCAAGTTAAGGATCACTGCAAATGTTTTGCGCGGCGATCAAATAGGTAGTTAGGCATTTTTGTCATATTATGCTCTTTTCTGTTTGAAGAATTGCCGAAAACTCCTACCTATTGATTGTATAATACTTTGTTGAAGTACTGTAATTTTTTAATTACTAGTTATCTTGAAATATTAAACATTGTCAATCCAAGTATCGTTCAAATAGGTGGTCTGTTAATTTCACCTTCTTAAAGTCACTTCTACTCGAAGAACCTTAGGAAAATTGCGACTTCTGTATAGATAACACCATGTTGATGTATCATCATTTTTTTATTTATTATTAAGCTTCAAATAATAGCTAGACTCAAGTTAAGGATCACTGCAAATGTTTTGCGCGGTGATCAAATATGTAGTTAGGCATTGTTTGTCAGATTGTGCTCATTTCTGTTTGACGAATTGCCGAAAACTCCTACCTATTGAATATATAATCCTTTGTTGAAGTACCCTCAATTTTTATTTATTAGTTATCATGAAATTTTAAGCATTGTCAATCCATGTATCGATCAAATAGGTAGTTAGTTAATTTTACTTTCTTAAAGTCATTTCTACTCGAAGAATCTCAGGAAAATTGCGACTTTTCTATAGATAACACTATGTTGAGGTATCATCATTTTTTTATTTGTTATTACGCTTCGAAAAATAGCTAGAGTCAAGTTAAGGATCGTTGCAAATCTTTTGCGTGGCGATCAAATAGGTTGTTAGGCATTATTGTCATATTATGCTCATTTCTGTTTGACGAATTGCCGAAAACTCCTACCTATTGAATAAATAATCCTTTGTAGAAGTACCCTAATTTTTTTATCTATTAGTTATCTTAAAATTTTAAGCATTGTCAATCCATGTATCGATCAAACAGGTGGTTAGTTAATTTTACCTTCTTAAAGTCATTTCTACTCGAAGAACCTTAGGAAAATTGCGACTTTTGTATAGAAAACACTATGTTGATGTACGATCATTTTTTTAATGATTATTACGCTTCAAATAATAGCTAGAGTCAAGTTAAGGATCACATCAAATGTTTTGCGCGGCGATCAAATAGGTAGTTAGGCATTTTTGTCATATTATGCTCTTTTCTGTTTGACGAATTGGCGAAAACTCCTACCTATTGAATATATAATCCTTTGTAGAAGTACCCTAATTTTTTATCTATTAGTTTTCTTAAAATTTTAAGCATTGTCAATCCATGTATCGATCAAACAGGTGGTTAGTTAATTTTACATTCTTAAAGTCAGTTCTACTCGAAGAACCTTAGGAAAATTGCGACTTTTGTATAGATAACACTATGTTGATGTATCATCATTTTTTTATTTATTATTACGCTTCAAATAATAGCTAGAGTAAGGTTAAGGATCACTAGAAATGTTTTGTTCGGCGATCAAATATGTAGTTAGGCATTTTTTGTCATATTATGCTCATTTCTGTATGACGAATTGCCGAAAACTCCTACCTATTGATTGTATAATACATTGTTGAAGTACTGTAATTTTTTAATTACTAGTTATCTTGAAATATTAAACATTGTCAATCCAAGTATCGTTCAAATAGGTGGTCTGTTAATTTCAACTTCTTAAAGTCACTTCTACTCGAAGAACCTTAGGAAAATTGCGACTTCTGTATAGATAACACCATGTTGATGTATCATCATTTTTTTTATTTATTATTAAGCTTCAAATAATAGCTAGACTCAAGTTAAGGATCACTGCAAATGTTTTGCGCGGTGATCAAATATGTAGTTAGGCATTGTTTGTCAGATTGTGCTCATTTCTGTTTGACGAATTGCCGAAAACTCCTACCTATTGAATATATAATCCTTTGTTGAAGTACCCTAAATTTTTATTTATTAGTTATCATGAAATTTTAAGCATTGTCAATCCATGTATCGATCAAATAGGTAGTTAGTTAATTTTACCTTCTTAAAGTCATTACTACTCGAAGAATCTCAGGAAAATTGCGACTTTTCTATAGATAACACTATGTTGAGGTATCATCATTTTTTTATTTGTTATTACGCTTCGAAAAATAGCTAGAGTCAAGTTAAGGATCGTTGCAAATCTTTTGCGCGGCGATCAAATAGGTTGTTAGGCATTATTGTCATATTATGCTCATTTCTGTTTGACGAATTGCCGAAAACTCCTACCTATTGAATATATAATCCTTTGTAGAAGTACCCTAATTTTTTTATTTATTAGTTATCTTGAAATTTTAAGCATTGTCAATCCATGTATCGATCAAATAGGTAGTTAGTTAATTTCACCTTCTTAAAGTCATTTCTACTCGGAGAACCTTAGGAAAATTGCGACTTTTCTATAGATAACACTATGTTGAGGTATCATCATTTTTTTCTTTGTTATTACGCTTCAAATAATAGCTAGAGTCAAGTTAAGGATCACTGCAAATGTTTTGCGCGGCGATCAAATAGGTAGTTAGGCATTTTTGTCATATTATGCTCTTTTCTGTTTGAAGAATTGCCGAAAACTCCTACCTATTGA
The DNA here is from genome assembly GCA_021437785.1 of Rhodomyrtus psidioides. Lineage (NCBI taxonomy): Eukaryota > Viridiplantae > Streptophyta > Magnoliopsida > Myrtales > Myrtaceae > Rhodomyrtus > Rhodomyrtus psidioides. Next base: position 289,745 of record JAILYB010000117.1, read on the forward strand.
ATATAAAATCCTTTGTTGATGTACCCTAATTTTTTATTTACTAGTTATCTTGAAATTTTAAGCATTGTCAATCCATGTATCGATCAAATAGGTAGTTAGTTAATTTTACCTTCTTAAAGTCATTTCTACTCGAAGAACCTTAGGAAAATTGCGAATTTTGTATAGATAACACTATGTTGATGTATGATCATTTTTTTAATGATTATTACGCTTCAAATAATAGCTAGAGTCAAGTTAAGGATCACTGCAAATGTTTTACGCGGCGATCAAATAGGTAGTTAGGCATTTTTGTCATATTATGCTCTTTTCTGTTTGAAGAATTGCCGAAAACTCCTACCTATTGAATATATAATCCTTTGTTGATGTACCCTAATTTTTTATTTACTAGTTATCTTGAAATATTAAGCATTGTCAATCCATGTATCGATCAAATAGGTAGTTAGTTAATTTTACCTTCTTAAAGTCATTTCTACTCGAAGAACCTTAGGAAAATTGCGACTTTTCTATTGATAACACTATGTTGAGGTATCATCATTTTTTCATTTATTATTACGCTTCAAATAATAGCTAGAGTCTAGTTAAGGATCACTGCAAATGTTTTGCGCGGCGAACGAATAGGTAGTTAAGCATTTTTGTCATATTATGCTCTTTTCTGTTTGAAGAATTGCCGAAAACTCCTACCTATTGATTGTATAATACTTTGTTGAAGTACCCTAATTTTTTAATTACTAGTTATCTTGAAATATTAAACATTGTCAATCCAAGTATCGATCAAATAGGTGGTCTGTTAATTACACCTTCTTAAAGTCACTTCTACTCGAAGAACCTTAGGAAAATTGCGACTTCTGTATAGATAACACCATGTTGATGTATAACATTTTTTTTATTTATTATTACGCTTCAAATAATAGCTAGACTCAAGTTAAGGATGACAACAAATGTTTTGCGCGGAGATCAAATATGTAGTTAGGCATTGTTGGTCGTATTGTGCTCATTTCTGTTTGACGAATTGCGGAAAACTCCTACCTATTGAATATATAATCCTTTGTTGAAGTACCCTAAATTTTTTTTATTAGTTATCATGAAATTTTAAGCATTGTCAATCCATGTATCGATCAAATAGGCAGTTAGTTAATTTTACCTTCTTAAAGTCATTTCTACTCGAAGAACCTTTGGAAAATTGTGACTTTTCTATAGATAACACTATGTTGAGGTATCATCATTTTTTTATTTGTTATTACGCTTCAAAAAATAGCTAGAGTCAAGTTAAGGATCGTTGCAAATCTTTTGCGCGGCGATCAAATAGGTAGTTAGGCATTATTGTCATATTATGCTCATTTCTGTTTGACGAATTGCCGAAAACTCCGACCTATTGAATATATAATCCTTTGTAGAAGTACCCTAATTTTTTTATCTATTAGTTATCTTAAAATTTTAAGCATTGTCAATCCATGTATCGATCAAACAGGTGGTTAGTTAATTTTACCTTCTTAAAGTCATTTCTACTCGAAGAACCTTAGGAAAATTGCGACTTTTGTATAGATAACACTATGTTGATGTACGATCATTTTTTTATTGATTATTACGCTTCAAAAAATAGCTAGAGTCAAGTTAAGGATCACAACAAATGTTTTGCGCGGCGATAAAATAGGTAGTTCGGCATTTTTGTCATATTATGCTCTTTTCTGTGTGACGAATTGCCGAAAACTCCTACCTATTGAATATATAATCCTTTGTAGAAGTACCCTAATTTTTTATCTATTAGTTATCTTAAAATTTTAAGCATTGTCAATCCATGTATCGATCAAACAGGTGGTTAGTTAATTTTACCTTCTTAAAGTCATTTCTACTCGAAGAACCTTAGGAAAATTGCGACTTTTGTATAGATAATACTATGTTGATGTACGATCATTTTTTTATTGATTATTACGCTTCAAATAATAGCTAGAGTCAAGTTAAGGATCACAGCAAATGTTTTGCGCGGCGATCAAATAGGTAGTTAGGCATTTTTGTAATATTATGCTCTTTTCTGTTTGACGAATTGGCGAAAACTCCTACCTATTGAATATATAATCCTTTGTAGAAGTACCATAATTTTTTATCTATTACTTATCTTAAAATTTTAAGCATTGTCAATCCATGTATCGATCAAACAGGTGGTTAGTTAATTTTACCTTCTTAAAGTCAGTTCTACTCGAAGAACCTTAGGAAAATTGCGACTTTTGTATAGATAACACTATGTTGATGTATCATCATTTTTTTATTTATTATTACGCTTCAAATAATAGCAAGAGTAAAGTTAAGGATCACTGGAAATGTTTTGTGCGGCGATCAAATATGTAGTTAGGCATTTTTTGTCAAATTATGCTCATTTCTGTATGACGAATTGCCGAAAACTCCTACCTAATGAATATATAATCCTTTGTTGAAGTACCCTAATTTTTTATTTATTAGTTATCTTGAAATTTTAAGCATTGTCAATCCATGTATCGATCAAATATGTAGTTAGTTAATTTCACCTTCGTAAAGTCATTTCTACTCGAAGAACCTTAGGAAAATTGCGACTTTTCTATAGATAACACTATGTTGAGGTATCATCATTTTTTTCTTTGTTATTACGCTTAAAATAATAGCTAGAGTCAAGTTAAGGATGATTGCAAATGTTTTGCGCGGCGATCAAATAGGTAGTTAGGCATTTTTGTCATACTATGCTCTTTTCTGTTTGAAGAATTGCCGAAAACTCCTACCTATTGAATATAAAATCCTTTGTTGATGTACCCTAATTTTTTATTTACTAGTTATCTTGAAATTTTAAGCATTGTCAATCCATGTATCGATCAAATAGGTAGTTAGTTAATTTTACCTTCTTAAAGTCATTTCTACTCGAAGAACCTTAGGAAAATTGCGAATTTTGTATAGATAACACTATGTTGATGTATGATCATTTTTTATTGATTATTACGCTTCAAATAATAGCTAGAGTCAAGTTAAGGATCACTGTAAATTTTTTGCGCGGCGATCAAATAGGTAGTTAGGCATTTTTGTCATATTATGCTCTTTTCTGTTTGAAGAATTGCCGAAAACTCCTACCTATTGAATATAAAATCCTTTGTTGATGTACCCTAATTTTTTATTTACTAGTTATCTTGAAATTTTAAGCATTGTCAATCCATGTATCGATCAAATAGGTAGTTAGTTAATTTTACCTTCTTAAAGTCATTTCTACTCGAAGAACCTTAGGAAAATTGCGAATTTTGTATAGATAACACTATGTTGATGTATGATCATTTTTTTAATCATTATTACGCTTCAAATAATAGCTAGAGTCAAGTTAAGGATCACTGCAAATGTTTTACGCGGCGATCAAATAGGTAGTTAGGCATTTTTGTCATATTATGCTCTTTTCTATTTGACGAATTGGCGAAAACTCCTACCTATTGAATATATAATCCTTTGTAGATGTACCCTAATTTTTTATCTATTAGTTTTCTTAAAATTTTAAGCATTGTCAATCCATGTATCGATCAAACAGGTGGTTAGTTAATTTTACCTTCTTAAAGTCAGTTCTACTCGAAGAACCTTAGGAAAATTGCGACTTTTGTATAGATAACACTATGTTGATGTATCATCATTTTTTTATTTATTATTACGCTTCAAGTAATAGCTAGAGTAAGGTTAAGGATCACTAGAAATGTTTTGTTCGGCGATCAAATATGTAGTTAGGCATTTTTTGTCATATTATGCTCATTTCTGTATGACGAATTGCCAAAAACTCCTACATATTGAATATATAATCCTTTGTTGAAGTACCCTAATTTTTTATTTATTAGTTATCTTGAAATTTTAAGCATTGTCAATCCATGTATCGATCAAATAGGTAGTTAGTTAATTTCACCTTCTTAAAGTCATTTCTACTCGGAGAACCTTAGGAAAATTGCGACTTTTCTATAGATAACACTATGTTGAGGTATCATCATTTTTTTCTTTGTTATTACGCTTCAAATAATAGCTAGAGTCAAGTTAAGGATCACTGCAAATGTTTTGCGCGGCGATCAAATAGGTAGTTAGGCATTTTTGTCATATTATGCTCTTTTCTGTTTGAAGAATAGCCGAAAACTCCTACCTATTGAATATAAAATCCTTTGTTGATGTACCCTAATTTTTTATTTACTAGTTATCTTGAAATTTTAAGCATTGTCAATCCATGTATCGATCAAATAGGTAGTTAGTTAATTTTACCTTCTTAAAGTCATTTCTACTCGAAGAACCTTAGGAAAATTGCGAATTTTGTATAGATAACACTATGTTGATGTATGATCATTTTTTTAATGATTATTACGCTTCAAATAATAGCTAGAGTCAAGTTAAGGATCACTGCAAATGTTTTACGCGGCGATCAAATAGGTAGTTAGGCATTTTTGTCATATTATGCTCTTTTCTGTTTGAAGAATTGCCGAAAACTCCTACCTATTGAATATATAATCCTTTGTTGATGTACCCTAATTTTTTATTTACTAGTTATCTTGAAATATTAAGCATTGTCAATCCATGTATCGATCAAATAGGTAGTTAGTTAATTTTACCTTCTTAAAGTCATTTCTACTCGAAGAACCTTAGGAAAATTGCGACTTTTCTATTGATAACACTATGTTGAGGTATCATCATTTTTTCATTTATTATTACGCTTCAAATAATAGCTAGAGTCTAGTTAAGGATCACTGCAAATGTTTTGTGCGGCGATCAAATAGGTAGTTAGGCATTATTGTCATATTATGCTCATTTCTGTTTGACGAATTGCCGAAAACTCCGACCTATTGAATATATAATCCTTTGTAGAAGTACCCTAATTTTTTTATCTATTAGTTATCTTAAAATTTTAAGCATTGTCAATCCATGTATCGATCAAACAGGTGGTTAGTTAATTTTACCTTCTTAAAGTCATTTCTACTCGAAGAACCTTAGGAAAATTGCGACTTTTGTATAGATAACACTATGTTGATGTACGATCATTTTTTTATTGATTATTACGCTTCAAATAATAGCTAGAGTCAAGTTAAGGATCACAACAAATGTTTTGCGCGGCGATAAAATAGGTAGTTCGGCATTTTTGTCATATTATGCTCTTTTCTGTGTGACGAATTGCCGAAAACTCCTACCTATTGAATATATAATCCTTTGTAGAAGTACCCTAATTTTTTATCTATTAGTTATCTTAAAATTTTAAGCATTGTCAATCCATGTATCGATCAAACAGGTGGTTAGTTAATTTTACCTTCTTAAAGTCATTTCTACTCGAAGAACCTTAGGAAAATTGCGACTTTTGTATAGATAATACTATGTTGATGTACGATCATTTTTTTATTGATTATTACGCTTCAAATAATAGCTAGAGTCAAGTTAAGGATCACAGCAAATGTTTTGCGCGGCGATCAAATAGGTAGTTAGGCATTTTTGTAATATTATGCTCTTTTCTGTTTGACGAATTGGCGAAAACTCCTACCTATTGAATATATAATCCTTTGTAGAAGTACCATAATTTTTTATCTATTACTTATCTTAAAATTTTAAGCATTGTCAATCCATGTATCGATCAAACAGGTGGTTAGTTAATTTTACCTTCTTAAAGTCAGTTCTACTCGAAGAACCTTAGGAAAATTGCGACTTTTGTATAGATAACACTATGTTGATGTATCATCATTTTTTTATTTATTATTACGCTTCAAATAATAGCAAGAGTAAAGTTAAGGATCACTGGAAATGTTTTGTGCGGCGATCAAATATGTAGTTAGGCATTTTTTGTCAAATTATGCTCATTTCTGTATGACGAATTGCCGAAAACTCCTACCTAATGAATATATAATCCTTTGTTGAAGTACCCTAATTTTTTATTTATTAGTTATCTTGAAATTTTAAGCATTGTCAATCCATGTATCGATCAAATATGTAGTTAGTTAATTTCACCTTCGTAAAGTCATTTCTACTCGAAAAACCTTAGGAAAATTGCGACTTTTCTATAGATAACACTATGTTGAGGTATCATCATTTTTTTCTTTGTTATTACGCTTAAAATAATAGCTAGAGTCAAGTTAAGGATGATTGCAAATGTTTTGCGCGGCGATCAAATAGGTAGTTAGGCATTTTTGTCATACTATGCTCTTTTCTGTTTGAAGAATTGCCGAAAACTCCTACCTATTGAATATAAAATCCTTTGTTGATGTACCCTAATTTTTTATTTACTAGTTATCTTGAAATTTTAAGCATTGTCAATCCATGTATCGATCAAATAGGTAGTTAGTTAATTTTACCTTCTTAAAGTCATTTCTACTCGAAGAACCTTAGGAAAATTGCGAATTTTGTATAGATAACACTATGTTGATGTATGATCATTTTTTTAATGATTATTACGCTTCAAATAATAGCTAGAGTCAAGTTAAGGATCACTGCAAATGTTTTACGCGGCGATCAAATAGGTAGTTAGGCATTTTTGTCATATTATGCTCTTTTCTGTTTGAAGAATTGCCGAAAACTCCTACCTATTGAATATATAATCCTTTGTTGATGTACCCTAATTTTTTATTTACTAGTTATCTTGAAATATTAAGCATTGTCAATCCATGTATCGATCAAATAGGTAGTTAGTTAATTTTACCTTCTTAAAGTCATTTCTACTCGAAGAACCTTAGGAAAATTGCGACTTTTCTATTGATAACACTATGTTGAGGTATCATCATTTTTTCATTTATTATTACGCTTCAAATAATAGCTAGAGTCTAGTTAAGGATCACTGCAAATGTTTTGCGCGGCGAACGAATAGGTAGTTAAGCATTTTTGTCATATTATGCTCTTTTCTGTTTGAAGAATTGCCGAAAACTCCTACCTATTGATTGTATAATACTTTGTTGAAGTACCCTAATTTTTTAATTACTAGTTATCTTGAAGTATTAAACATTGTCAATCCAAGTATCGATCAAATAGGTGGTCTGTTAATTACACCTTCTTAAAGTCACTTCTACTCGAAGAACCTTAGGAAAATTGTGACTTCTGTATAGATAACACCATGTTGATGTATAACATTTTTTTTATTTATTATTACGCTTCAAATAATAGCTAGACTCAAGTTAAGGATGACAACAAATGTTTTGCGCGGAGATCAAATATGTAGTTAGGCATTGTTGGTCGTATTGTGCTCATTTCTGTTTGACGAATTGCGGAAAACTCCTACCTATTGAATATATAATCATTTGTTGAAGTACCCTAAAATTTTTTTATTAGTTATCATGAAATTTTAAGCATTGTCAATCCATGTATCGATCAAATAGGTAGTTAGTTAATTTTACCTTCTTAAAGTCATTTCTACTCGAAAACCCTTTGGAAAATTGTGACTTTTCTATAGATAACACTATGTTGAGGTATCATCATTTTTTTATTTGTTATTACGCTTCAAATAATAGCTAGAGTCAAGTTAAGGATCACTGCAAATGTTTTGCGCGGCGATCAAATAGGTAGTTAGGCATTTTTGTCATATTATGCTCTTTTCTTTTTGAAGAATTGCCGAAAACTCCTACCTATTGAATATATAATCCTTTGTTGATGTACCCTAATTTTTTATTTACTAGTTATCTTGAAATTTTAAGCATTGTCAATCCATGTATCGATCAAATAGGTAGTTAGTTAATTTTACCTTCTTAAAGTCATTTCTACTCGAAGAACCTTAGGAAAATTGTGACTTTTCTATTGATAACACTATGTTGAGGTATCATCATTTTTTCATTTATTATTACGCTTCAAATAATAGCTAGAGTAAAGTTAAGGATCACTACAAATGTTTTACGCGGCGAACAAATAGGTAGTTAGGCATTTTTGTCATATTATGCTCTTTTCTGTTTGAAGAATTGCCGAAAACTCCTACCTATTGATTGTATAATACTTTGTTGAAGTACTCTAATTTTTTAATTACTAGTTATCTTGAAATATTAAACATTGTCAATCCAAGTATCGATCAAATAGGTGGTCTGTTAATTTCACCTTCTTAAAGTCACTTCTACTCGAAGAACCTTAGGAAAATTGCGACTTCCGTATAGATAACACCATGTTGATGTATCATCTTTTTTTTTATTTATTATTAAGCTTCAAATAATAGCTAGACTCAAGTTAAGGATCACTGCAAATGTTTTGCGCGGTGATCAAATATGTAGTTAGGCATTGTTTGTCATATTGTGCTCATTTCTGTTTGACGAATTGCCGAAAACTCCTACCTATTGAATATGTAATCCTTTGTTGAAGTACCCTATATTTTTATTTATTAGTTATCATGAAATTTTAAGCATTGTCAATCCATGTATCGATCAAATAGGTAGTAAGTTAATTTTACCTTCTTAAAGTCATTTCTACTCGAAGAACCATAGGAAAATTGCGACTTTTCTATAAATAACACTATGTTGAGGTATCATCATTTTTTTATTTGTTATTACGCTTCAAAAAATAGCTAGAGTCAAGTTAAGGATCGTTGCAAATCTTTTGCGCGGCGATCAAATAGGTAGTTAGGCATTATTGTCATATTATGCTCATTTCTGTTTGACGAATTGCCGAAAACTCCGACCTATTGAATATATAATCCTTTGTAGAAGTACCCTAATTTTTTTATCTATTAGTTATCTTAAAATTTTAAGCATTGTCAATCCATGTATCGATCAAACAGGTGGTTAGTTAATTTTACCTTCTTAAAGTCATTTCTACTCGAAGAACCTTAGGAAAATTGCGACTTTTGTATAGATAACACTATGTTGATGTACGATCATTTTTTTATTGATTATTACGCTTCAAATAATAGCTAGAGTCAAGTTAAGGATCACAGCAAATGTTTTGCGCGGCGATCAAATAGGTAGTTAGGCATTTTTGTCATATTATGCTCTTTTCTGTGTGACGAATTGCCGAAAACTCCTACCTATTGAATATATAATCCTTTGTAGAAGTACCCTAATTTTTTATCTATTAGTTATCTTAAAATTTTAAGCATTGTCAATCCATGTATCGATCAAACAGGTGGTTAGTTAATTTTACCTTCTTAAAGTCATTTCTACTCGAAGAACCTTAGGAAAATTGCGACTTTTGTATAGATAATACTATGTTGATGTACGATCATTTTTTTATTGATTATTACGCTTCAAATAATAGCTAGAGTCAAGTTAAGGATCACAGCAAATGTTTTGCGCGGCGATCAAATAGGTAGTTAGGCATTTTTGTAATATTATGCTCTTTTCTGTTTGACGAATTGGCGAAAACTCCTACCTATTGAATATATAATCCTTTGTAGAAGTACCATAATTTTTTATCTATTACTTATCTTAAAATTTTAAGCATTGTCAATCCATGTATCGATCAAACAGGTGGTTAGTTAATTTTACCTTCTTAAAGTCAGTTCTACTCGAAGAACCTTAGGAAAATTGCGACTTTTGTATAGATAACACTATGTTGATGTATCATCATTTTTTTATTTATTATTACGCTTCAAATAATAGCAAGAGTAAAGTTAAGGATCACTGGAAATGTTTTGTGCGGCGATCAAATATGTAGTTAGGCATTTTTTGTCAAATTATGCTCATTTCTGTATGACGAATTGCCGAAAACTCCTACCTAATGAATATATAATCCTTTGTTGAAGTACCCTAATTTTTTATTTATTAGTTATCTTGAAATTTTAAGCATTGTCAATCCATGTATCGATCAAATATGTAGTTAGTTAATTTCACCTTCGTAAAGTCATTTCTACTCGAAAAACCTTAGGAAAATTGCGACTTTTCTATAGATAACACTATGTTGAGGTATCATCATTTTTTTCTTTGTTATTACGCTTAAAATAATAGCTAGAGTCAAGTTAAGGATGATTGCAAATGTTTTGCGCGGCGATCAAATAGGTAGTTAGGCATTTTTGTCATACTATGCTCTTTTCTGTTTGAAGAATTGCCGAAAACTCCTACCTATTGAATATAAAATCCTTTGTTGATGTACCCTAATTTTTTATTTACTAGTTATCTTGAAATTTTAAGCATTGTCAATCCATGTATCGATCAAATAGGTAGTTAGTTAATTTTACCTTCTTAAAGTCATTTCTACTCGAAGAACCTTAGGAAAATTGCGAATTTTGTATAGATAACACTATGTTGATGTATGATCATTTTTTATTGATTATTACGCTTCAAATAATAGCTAGAGTCAAGTTAAGGATCACTGTAAATTTTTTGCGCGGCGATCAAATAGGTAGTTAGGCATTTTTGTCATATTATGCTCTTTTCTGTTTGAAGAATTGCCGAAAACTCCTACCTATTGAATATAAAATCCTTTGTTGATGTACCCTAATTTTTTATTTACTAGTTATCTTGAAATTTTAAGCATTGTCAATCCATGTATCGATCAAATAGGTAGTTAGTTAATTTTACCTTCTTAAAGTCATTTCTACTCGAAGAACCTTAGGAAAATTGCGAATTTTGTATAGATAACACTATGTTGATGTATGATCATTTTTTTAATGATTATTACGCTTCAAATAATAGCTAGAGTCAAGTTAAGGATCACTGCAAATGTTTTACGCGGCGATCAAATAGGTAGTTAGGCATTTTTGTCATATTATGCTCTTTTCTGTTTGAAGAATTGCCGAAAACTCCTACCTATTGAATATATAATCCTTTGTTGATGTACCCTAATTTTTTATTTACTAGTTATCTTGAAATATTAAGCATTGTCAATCCATGTATCGATCAAATAGGTAGTTAGTTAATTTTACCTTCTTAAAGTCATTTCTACTCGAAGAACCTTAGGAAAATTGCGACTTTTCTATTGATAACACTATGTTGAGGTATCATCATTTTTTCATTTATTATTACGCTTCAAATAATAGCTAGAGTCTAGTTAAGGATCACTGCAAATGTTTTGCGCGGCGAACGAATAGGTAGTTAAGCATTTTTGTCATATTATGCTCTTTTCTGTTTGAAGAATTGCCGAAAACTCCTACCTATTGATTGTATAATACTTTGTTGAAGTACCCTAATTTTTTAATTACTAGTTATCTTGAAGTATTAAACATTGTCAATCCAAGTATCGATCAAATAGGTGGTCTGTTAATTACACCTTCTTAAAGTCACTTCTACTCGAAGAACCTTAGGAAAATTGTGACTTCTGTATAGATAACACCATGTTGATGTATAACATTTTTTTTATTTATTATTACGCTTCAAATAATAGCTAGACTCAAGTTAAGGATGACAACAAATGTTTTGCGCGGAGATCAAATATGTAGTTAGGCATTGTTGGTCGTATTGTGCTCATTTCTGTTTGACGAATTGCGGAAAACTCCTACCTATTGAATATATAATCATTTGTTGAAGTACCCTAAAATTTTTTTATTAGTTATCATGAAATTTTAAGCATTGTCAATCCATGTATCGATCAAATAGGTAGTTAGTTAATTTTACCTTCTTAAAGTCATTTCTACTCGAAAACCCTTTGGAAAATTGTGACTTTTCTATAGATAACACTATGTTGAGGTATCATCATTTTTTTATTTGTTATTACGCTTCAAATAATAGCTAGAGTCAAGTTAAGGATCACTGCAAATGTTTTGCGCGGCGATCAAATAGGTAGTTAGGCATTTTTGTCATATTATGCTCTTTTCTTTTTGAAGAATTGCCGAAAACTCCTACCTATTGAATATATAATCCTTTGTTGATGTACCCTAATTTTTTATTTACTAGTTATCTTGAAATTTTAAGCATTGTCAATCCATGTATCGATCAAATAGGTAGTTAGTTAATTTTACCTTCTTAAAGTCATTTCTACTCGAAGAACCTTAGGAAAATTGTGACTTTTCTATTGATAACACTATGTTGAGGTATCATCATTTTTTCATTTATTATTACGCTTCAAATAATAGCTAGAGTAAAGTTAAGGATCACTACAAATGTTTTACGCGGCGAACAAATAGGTAGTTAGGCATTTTTGTCATATTATGCTCTTTTCTGTTTGAAGAATTGCCGAAAACTCCTACCTATTGATTGTATAATACTTTGTTGAAGTACTCTAATTTTTTAATTACTAGTTATCTTGAAATATTAAACATTGTCAATCCAAGTATCGATCAAATAGGTGGTCTGTTAATTTCACCTTCTTAAAGTCACTTCTACTCGAAGAACCTTAGGAAAATTGCGACTTCCGTATAGATAACACCATGTTGATGTATCATCTTTTTTTTTATTTATTATTAAGCTTCAAATAATAGCTAGACTCAAGTTAAGGATCACTGCAAATGTTTTGCGCGGTGATCAAATATGTAGTTAGGCATTGTTTGTCATATTGTGCTCATTTCTGTTTGACGAATTGCCGAAAACTCCTACCTATTGAATATGTAATCCTTTGTTGAAGTACCCTATATTTTTATTTATTAGTTATCATGAAATTTTAAGCATTGTCAATCCATGTATCGATCAAATAGGTAGTAAGTTAATTTTACCTTCTTAAAGTCATTTCTACTCGAAGAACCATAGGAAAATTGCGACTTTTCTATAAATAACACTATGTTGAGGTATCATCATTTTTTTATTTGTTATTACGCTTCAAAAAATAGCTAGAGTCAAGTTAAGGATCGTTGCAAATCTTTTGCGCGGCGATCAAATAGGTAGTTAGGCATTATTGTCATATTATGCTCATTTCTGTTTGACGAATTGCCGAAAACTCCGACCTATTGAATATATAATCCTTTGTAGAAGTACCCTAATTTTTTTATCTATTAGTTATCTTAAAATTTTAAGCATTGTCAATCCATGTATCGATCAAACAGGTGGTTAGTTAATTTTACCTTCTTAAAGTCATTTCTACTCGAAGAACCTTAGGAAAATTGCGACTTTTGTATAGATAACACTATGTTGATGTACGATCATTTTTTTATTGATTATTACGCTTCAAATAATAGCTAGAGTCAAGTTAAGGATCACAGCAAATGTTTTGCGCGGCGATCAAATAGGTAGTTAGGCATTTTTGTCATATTATGCTCTTTTCTGTGTGACGAATTGCCGAAAACTCCTACCTATTGAATATATAATCCTTTGTAGAAGTACCCTAATTTTTTATCTATTAGTTATCTTAAAATTTTAAGCAATGTCAAACCATGTATCGATCAAACAGGTGGTTAGTTAATTTTACCTTCTTAAAGTCATTTCTACTCGAAGAACCTTAGGAAAATTGCGACTTTTGTATAGATAATACTATGTTGATGTACGATCATTTTTTTATTGATTATTACGCTTCAAATAATAGCTAGAGTCAAGTTAAGGATCACAGCAAATGTTTTGCGCGGCGATCAAATAGGTAGTTAGGCATTTTTGTAATATTATGCTCTTTTCTGTTTGACGAATTGGCGAAAACTCCTACCTATTGAATATATAATCCTTTGTAGAAGTACCCTAATTTTTTATCTATTACTTATCTTAAAATTTTAAGCATTGTCAATCCATGTATCGATCAAACAGGTGGTTAGTTAATTTTACCTTCTTAAAGTCAGTTCTACTCGAAGAACCTTAGGAAAATTGCGACTTTTGTATAGATAACACTATGTTGATGTATCATCATTTTTTTATTTATTATTACGCTTCAAATAATAGCAAGAGTAAAGTTAAGGATCACTGGAAATGTTTTGTGCGGCGATCAAATATGTAGTTAGGCATTTTTTGTCATATTATGCTCATTTCTGTATGACGAATTGCCGAAAACTCCTACCTAATGAATATATAATCCTTTGTTGAAGTACCCTAATTTTTTATTTATTAGTTATCTTGAAATTTTAAGCATTGTCAATCCATGTATCGATCAAATATGTAGTTAGTTAATTTCACCTTCTTAAAGTCATTTCTACTCGAAGAACCTTAGGAAAATTGCGACTTTTCTATAGATAACACTATGTTGAGGTATCATCATTTTTTTCTTTGTTATTACGCTTAAAATAATAGCTAGAGTCAAGTTAAGGATGATTGCAAATGTTTTGCGCGGCGATCAAATAGGTAGTTAGGCATTTTTGTCATACTATGCTCTTTTCTGTTTGAAGAATTGCCGAAAACTCCTACCTATTGAATATAAAATCCTTTGTTGATGTACCCTAATTTTTTATTTACTAGTTATCTTGAAATTTTAAGCATTGTCAATCCATGTATCGATCAAATAGGTAGTTAGTTAATTTTATCTTCTTAAAGTCATTTCTACTCGAAGAACCTTAGGAAAATTGCGAATTTTGTATAGATAACACTATGTTGATGTATGATCATTTTTTTATTGATTATTACGCTTCAAATAATAGCTAGAGTCAAGTTAAGGATCACTGTAAATTTTTTGCGCGGCGATCAAATAGGTAGTTAGGCAATTTTTGTCATATTATGCTCATTTCTATTTGACGAATTGCCGAAAACTCCTACCTATTGAATATATAATCCTCTGTTAAAGTACCCCAATTTTTTATTTATTAGTTATCTTGAAATTTTAAGCATTGTCAATCCATGTATCGATCAAATAGGTAGTTAGTTAATTTCACCTTCTTAAAGTCATTTCTACTCGAAGAACCTTAGGAAAATTGCGACTTTTCTATAGATAACACTATGTTGAGGTATCATCATTTTTTTTATTTGTTATTACGCTTCAAATAATAGCTAGAGTCAAGTTAAGGATCACTGCAAATGTTTTGCGCGGCGATCAAATAGGTAGTTAGGCATTTTTGTCATATTATGCTCTTTTCTGTTTGAAGAATTGCCGAAAACTCCCACCTATTGATTATATAATCCTTTGTTGAAGTACTCTAATTTTTTATTTACTAGTTATCTTGAAATATTAAACATTGTCAATCCAAGTATCGATCAAATATGTGGTTAGTTAATTTCACCTTCTTAAAGTCACTTCTACTCAAAGAACCTTAGGAAAATTGCGACTTTTGTATAGATAACACTATGTTGATGTATCATCATTTTTTTATTTATTATTACGCTTCAAATAATAGCTAGGGTAAAGTTAAGGTTCACTGCAAATGTTTTGTGCGGCGATCAAATATGTAGTTAGGCATTTTTTGTCATATTATGCTCATTTCTGTTTGACGAATTGCCGAAAACTCCTACCTATTGAATATATAATCCTTTGTTGAAGTACCCTAATTTTTTATTTATTAGTTATCTTGAAATTTTAAGCATTGTCAATCCATGTATCAATCAAATAGGTAGTTAGTTAATTTCACCTTCTTAAAGTCATTTCTACTCGAAGAACCTTAGGAAAATTGCGACTTTTCTATAGATAACACTATGTTGAGGTATCATCATTGTTTTATTTGTTATTACGCTTCAAATAAAAGCTAGAGTCAAGTTAAGGATCACTGCAAATGTTTTGCGGGGCGAACAAATAGGTAGTTAGGAATTTTTGTCATATTATGCTCTTTTCTGTTTGAAGAATTGCCGAAAACTCCTACCTATTGAATATATAATCCTTTGTTGATGTACCCTAATTTTTTAATTACTAGTTATCTTGAAATATTAAACATTGTCAATCCAAGTATCGATCAAATAGGTGGTCTGTTAATTTCACCTTCTTAAAGTCACTTCTACTCGAAGAACCTTAGGAAAATTTCGACTTCTGTATAGATAACACCATGTTGATGTGTCATCATTTTTTTTATTTATTATTACGCTTCAAATAATAGCTAGACTCAAGTTAAGGATCACAACAAATGTTTTGCGCGGTGATCAAATATGTAGTTAGGCATTGTTGGTCATATTGTGCTCATTTCAGTTTGAAGAATTGCCGAAAACTCATTCCTATTGAATATATAATCCTTTGTTGAAGTACCCTAAATTTTTTTTTATTAGTTATCATGAAATTTTAAGCATTGTCAATGCATGTATCGATCAAATAGGTAGTTAGTTAATTTCACATTCTTAAAGTCATTTCTACTCGAACAACCTTAGGAAAATTGCGACTTTTCTACAGATAACACTATGTTGAGGTATCATCATTTTTTTCTTTGTTATTACGCTTAAAATAATAGCTAGAGTCAAGTTAAGGATCACTGCAAAGGTTTTGCGCGGCGATCAAATAGGTAGTTAGGCAATTTTGTCATATTATGCTCTTTTCTGTTTGAAGAATTGCCGAAAACTCCTACCTATTGAATTTAAAGCATTGTCAGTAATTACTTATCTTAAAATTTTAAGCATTGTCAATCCATGTATCGATCAAACAGGTGGTTAGTTAATTTTACCTTCTTAAAGTCAGTTCTACTCGAAGAACCTTAGGAAAATTGCGACTTTTGTATAGATAACACTATGTTGATGTATCATCATTTTTTTATTTATTATTACGCTTCAAATAATAGCAAGAGTAAAGTTAAGGATCACTGGAAATGTTTTGTGCGGCGATCAAATATGTAGTTAGGCATTTTTTGTCATATTATGCTCATTTCTGTATGACGAATTGCCGAAAACTCCTACCTAATGAATATATAATCCTTTGTTGAAGTACCCTAATTTTTTATTTATTAGTTATCTTGAAATTTTAAGCATTGTCAATCCATGTATCGATCAAATATGTAGTTAGTTAATTTCACCTTCTTAAAGTCATTTCTACTCGAAGAACCTTAGGAAAATTGCGACTTTTCTATAGATAACACTATGTTGAGGTATCATCATTTTTTTCTTTGTTATTACGCTTAAAATAATAGCTAGAGTCAAGTTAAGGATCATTGCAAATGTTTTGCGCGGCGATCAAATAGGTTGTTAGGCATTTTTGTCATACTATGCTCTTTTCTGTTTGAAGAATTGCCGAAAACTCCTACCTATTGAATATAAAATCCTTTGTTGATGTACCCTAATTTTTTATTTACTAGTTATCTTGAAATTTTAAGCATTGTCAATCCATGTATCGATCAAATAGGTAGTTAGTTAATTTTACCTTCTTAAAGTCATTTCTACTCGAAGAACCTTAGGAAAATTGCGAATTTTGTATAGATAACACTATGTTGATGTATGATCATTTTTTTATTGATTATTACGCTTCAAATAATAGCTAGAGTCAAGTTAAGGATCACTGTAAATTTTTTGCGCGGCGATCAAATAGGTAGTTAGGCAATTTTTGTCATATTATGCTCATTTCTATTTGACGAATTGCCGAAAACTCCTACCTATTGAATATATAATCCTTTGTTAAAGTACCCCAATTTTTTATTTATTAGTTATCTTGAAATTTTAAGCATTGTCAATCCATGTATCGATCAAATAGGTAGTTAGTTAATTTCACCTTCTTAAAGTCATTTCTACTCGAAGAACCTTAGGAAAATTGCGACTTTTCTATAGATAACACTATGTTGAGGTATCATCATTTTTTTTATTTGTTATTACGCTTCAAATAATAGCTAGAGTCAAGTTAAGGATCACTGCAAATGTTTTGCGCGGCGATCAAATAGGTAGTTAGGCATTTTTGTCATATTATGCTCTTTTCTGTTTGAAGAATTGCCGAAAACTCCCACCTATTGATTATATAATCCTTTGTTGAAGTACTCCAATTTTTTATTTACTAGTTATCTTGAAATATTAAACATTGTCAATCCAAGTATCGATCAAATATGTGGTTAGTTAATTTCACCTTCTTAAAGTCACTTCTACTCAAAGAACCTTAGGAAAATTGCGACTTTTGTATAGATAACACTATGTTGATGTATCATCTTTTTATTTATTTATTATTACGCTTCAAATAATAGATAGGGTAAAGTTAAGGTTCACTGCAAATGTTTTGTGCGGCGATCAAATATGTAGTTAGGCATTTTTTGTCATATTATGCTCATTTCTGTTTGACGAATTGTCGAAAACTCCTACCTATTGAATATATAATCCTTTGTTGAAGTACCCTGATTTTTTATTTATTAGTTATCTTGAAATTTTAAGCATTGTCAATCCATGTATCAATCAAATAGGTAGTTAGTTAATTTCACCTTCTTAAAGTCATTTCTAGTCGAAGAACCTTTGGAAAATTGCGACTTTTAAATAGATAACACTATGTTGAGGTATCATCATTGTTTTATTTGTTATTACGCTTCAAATAATAGCTAGAGTCAAGTTAAGGATCACTGCAAATGTTTTGCGGGACGAACAAATAGGTAGTTAGGCATTTTTGTCATATTATGCTCTTTTCTGTTTGAAGAATTGCCGAAAACTCCTACCTATTGAATATATAATCCTTTGTTGATGTACCCTAATTTTTTAATTACTAGTTATCTTGAAATATTAAACATTGTCAATCCAAGTATCGATCAAATAGGTGGTCTGTTAATTTTACCTTCTTAAAGTCACTTCTACTCGAAGAACCTTAGGAAAATTTCGACTTCTGAATAGATAACACCATGTTGATGTATCATCATTTTTTTTATTTATTATTACGCTTCAAATAATAGCTAGACTCAAGTTAAGGATCACAACAAATGTTTTGCGCGGTGATCATATATGTAGTTAGGCATTGTTGGTCATATTGTGCTCTTTTCAGTTTGAAGAATTGTCGAAAACTCATTCCTATTGAATATATAATCCTTTGTTGAAGTACCCTAAATTTTTTTTTATTAGTTATCATGAAATTTTAAGCATTGTCAATGCATGTATCGATCAAATAGGTAGTTAGTTAATTTCACATTCTTAAAGTCATTTCTACTCGAAGAACCTTAGGAAAATTGCGACTTTTCTACAGATAACACTATGTTGAGGTATCATCATTTTTTTCTTTGTTATTACGCTTAAAATAATAGCTAGAGTCAAGTTAAGGATCACTGCAAAGGTTTTGCGCGGCGATCAAATAGGTAGTTAGGCATTTTTGTCATATTATGCTCTTTTCTGTTTGAAGAATTGCCGAAAACTCCTACCTATTGAATATAAAATTCTTTGTTGATGTACCCTAATTTTTTATTTACTAGTTATCTTGAAATTTTAAGCATTGTCAATCCATGTATCGATCAAATAGGTAGTTAGTTAATTTTACCTTCTTAAAGTCATTTCTACTCGAAGAACCTTAGGAAAATTGCGAATTTTGTATAGATAACACTATGTTGATGTATGATCATTTTTTTATTGATTATTACGCTTCAAATAATAGCTAGAGTCAAGTTAAGGATCACTGTAAATGTTTTACGCGGCGATCAAATATGTAGTTAGGCATTTTTTGTCCTATTATGCTCATTTCTATTTGACGAATTGCCGAAAACTCCTACCTATTGAATATATAATCCTTTGTTAAAGTACCCCAATTTTTTATTTATTAGTTATCTTGAAATTTTAAGCATTGTCAATCCATGTATCGATCAAATAGGTAGTTAGTTAATTTCACCTTCTTAAAGTCTTTTCTACTCGAAGAACCTTAGGAAAATTGCGACTTTTCTATAGATAACACTATGTTGAGGTATCATCAT
The DNA here is from genome assembly GCA_021437785.1 of Rhodomyrtus psidioides. NCBI lineage: Eukaryota > Viridiplantae > Streptophyta > Magnoliopsida > Myrtales > Myrtaceae > Rhodomyrtus > Rhodomyrtus psidioides. The sequence goes on from JAILYB010000117.1 coordinate 309,204, forward strand.
TTTTTTTATTTGTTATTACGCTTCAAATAATAGCTAGAGTCAAGTTAAGGATCACTGTAAATGTTTTGCGCGGCGATCAAATAGGTAGTTAGGCATTTTTGTCATATTATGCTCTTTTCTGTTTGAAGAATTGCCGAAAACTCCCACCTATTGATTATATAATCCTTTGTTAAAGTACCCCAATTTTTTATTTACTAGTTATCTTGAAATATTAAACATTGTCAATCCAAGTATCGATCAAAGAGGTGGTTAGTTAATTTCACCTTCTTAAAGTCACTTCTACTCAAAGAACCTTAGGAAAATTGCGAATTTTGTATAGATAACACTATGTTGATGTATCATCATTTTTTTATTTATTATTACGCTTGAAATAATAGCTAGAGTAAAGTTAAGGTTCACTGCAAATGTTTTGTGCGGCGATCAAATATGTAGTTAGGCATTTTTTGTCATATTACGCTCATTTCTGTTTGACGAATTGCCGAAAACTCCTACCTATTGAATATATAATCCTTTGTTGAAGTACCCTAATTTTTTATTTATTAGTTATCTTGAAATTTTAAGCATTGTCAATCCATGTATCTTTCAAATAGGTAGTTTTTTAATTTCACCTTCTTAAAGTCATTACTACTCGAAGAACCTTAGGAAAATTGTGACTTTTCTATAGATAACACTATGTTGAGGTATCATCATTGTTTTATTTGTTATTACGCTTCAAATAATAGCTAGAGTCAAGTTAAGGATCACTGCAAATGTTTTGCGCGGCGAACAAATAGGTAGTTAGGCATTTTTGTCATATTATGCTCTTTTCTGTTTGAAGAATTGCCGAAAACTCCTACCTATTGAATATATAATCCTTTGTTGATGTACCCTAATTTTTTAATTACTAGTTATCTGGAAATATTAAACATTGTCAATCCAAGTATCGATCAAATAGGTGGTCTGTTAATTTCACCTTCTTAAAGTCACTTCTACTGGAAGAACCTTAGGAAAATTTCGACTTTTGTATAGATAACACCATGTTGATGTATCATCATTTTATTTATTTATTATTACGCCTCAAATAATAGCTAGACTCAAGTTAAGGATCACAGCAAATGTTTTGCGCGTTGATCAAATATGTAGTTAGGCAATGTTTGTCATATTGTGCTCATTTCTGTTTGAAGAATTGCCGAAAACTCCTACCTATTGAATATATAATCCTTTGTTGAAGTACCCTAAATTTTGTTTTATTAGTTATCATGAAATTTTAAGCATTGTCAATCCATGTATCGATCAAATAGGTGGTCTGTTAATTTTACCTTCTTAAAGTCATTTCTACTTGAAGAACCTTAGGAAAATTGCGACTTTTCTATAGATAACACTATGTTGAGGTATCATCATTTTTTTATTTGTTATTACCCTTCAAAAAAATAGCTAGAGTCAATTTAAGGATCGTTGCAAATCTTTTGCGCGGCGATCCAATAGGTAGTTAGGCATTATTGTCATATTATGCTCATTTCTGTTTGACGAATTGCCGAAAACTCGTACCTATTGAATATATAATCCTTTGTAGAAGTACCCTAATTTTTTATCTATTCGTTATCTTAAAATTTTAAGCATTGTCAATCCATGTATCGATCAAACAGGTGGTTAGTTAATTTTACCTTCTTAAAGTCAGTTCTACTCGAAGAACCTTAGGAAAATTGCGACTTTTGTATAGATAACACTATGTTGATGTATCATCATTTTTTTATTTATTATTACGCTTCAAATAATAGCTAGAGTAAAGTTAAGGATCACTGCAAATGTTTTGTGCGGCGATCAAATATGTAGTTAGGCATTTTTTGTCATATTATGCTCATTTTTGTTTGACGAATTGCCGAAAACTCCTACCTATTGAATATATAATCCTTTGTTGAAGTACCCTAATTTTTTATTTATTAGTTATCTTGAAATTTTAAGCATTGTCAATCCATGTATCGATCAAATAGGTAGTTAGTTAATTTCACCTTCTTAAAGTCATTTCTACTCGAAGAACCTTAGGAAAATTGCGACTTTTCTATAGATAACACTATGTTGAGGTATCATCATTTTTTTATTTGTTTTTACGCTTCAAATAATAGCTAGAGTCAAGTTAAGGATCACTGCAAATGTTTTGCGTGGCGATCAAATAGGTAGTTAGGCATTTTTGTCACATTATGCTCTTTTCTGTTTGAAGAATTGCCGAAAACTCCTACCTATTGAATATATAATCCTTTGTTGATGTACCCTAATTTTTTATTTACTAGTTATCTTGAAATTTTAAGCATTGTCAATCCATGTATCGATCAAATAGGTAGTTGTCGCGACCCTCTTGAGGTTGTCGGGCTCTCGAGGGCTAATGGGCCGTCCTGTCTGGTCGGACGCGGGCCTCTCCCAAGGCCCATTACCCATATTACAACGGAGGTATGCGTGATCGACTTTCAGTGTGGTCTAGTGACATGTGCTAAGTGTGCATGCCATGGAGTCGCCACCAATCATTTTTTTAGGGTGTGATTGGACCACCCAATCGAATAGTTGGGAGTTTCTATTCAATTCTGCGAGAACCAGAGAAATGGTTTCGGGGAATTAGTTACACCAACTGTCAGAGTTGACGCCCTTTCGGTACCTAAATTGACTGAATTTTCTAGCTTGAGATTCATGCGGATGAGTAAGGTATGAACCCTAAATCTAGAAATTCATGCAGATAGGAGTGATTATCCTAGCAATCACAATCAGTAATAAAATGCACAACTCAAGGAATCTAGATATGCAAATAAATCACATGGCATTCCTAGTAAGGCCCTATTTATCAATCACAGCTCAAGAATGATTTAGCTGTCCTAGCCATTCTACACACGATCTAACCTAAGAAAAGCATTATGAAGCATCGAAGGAGTTCGAGAGTACTCACATGGGGTTCGCCGTGCCCTGGTTTGGTCTTGGACGAGCTATCGAGCTCATGTCGACCCGATTATATTTGGGGATCCACTCGGCGTTTTACACCATGAAATCATGTGAAACAAAAACGAAAATATTCAGCAAGGGGAATTTATTGTAGATGGTGGTCGATCTAATTGGACGTCAAGACTAAAAAATATGTAGAAATTTACAAATTAAAATACTCGAATGACATTTTTTTGCCAAATTCAACTCTATGCGTCGTGAAGAAACACATGCAATTGAACTTGAATTTTGACTATTTATGAGTTCAAAATGAAAAGGAAATTAAAATAAAAATATTGACTATTTTTCTATATTTTTACGACATCGAACGCTATTTTTCTTCATTTTTCATGTTTTTTTCTATTTTTGGAAAATATTAAAAAATATGACAAATTATTTTTTTAATCAAAAATGGTTCCTTTAGCTTGGTCAAGGCTACCAAAGAAGATTTTTTAATTTTTTTTAACTTTTTATAGATTTTTTATGAATTTTTAAAAAATAAACTATGAAAGACTGATCAAAAATCAGGTGTCAACAGCTGCCCCTCTTTGAGAGGAATTTCGTCAGAGGTTTCTCTCAAAGACAAGGTGACACCTGTGTTCCGATCGACTCGACTGGGAAAAGAAAAGAAATCATGACATCCAATTTTCATGCCCATCAATGTGTGCTTTTCCTTAAAAAGAGATGTGCTCATTCAATTCCCTGATATGATGTAAGAAAGTTAAGGAGTAGATAGACTTCCCTGCCCCTTACCTGTCGAATGCTTGCGGCATTTTCTGTGTCTGATGGGTTCAAGTAGATTCCTAAGGACTTGTCATCGGAGTGTCCTGGGGATGTTAAGCTCTGACCTGTATGGTAGGTCAAACCATAATGGGATTCCTAACTGATAGGAACCTAAGGAAGACGCATCCCACATTTGTGAATTTGCCAAGGGTTTTGATCCGTGTGGTGGACTAAACTAGAAATGGCTTGCCTAATGTAAGGCTTATTAGGGAAAAAGAATCCTCCCGCGTTCGGGATTCATCAAGGTTTTGATCCGTATGGTGGATCGGACCATTGGGTTGATCCTTCAGGCGGTCTCTACCAGTCCTTTGACCCTTCAGGCGGTTTCTACCATTCATTGACCCTTCATGCGGTTTCTACCATTGGTTGACCCTTCAGGCGGTTTCTACCATACATTGACCCTTCAGGCGGTTTCTACCATTGTTTTGACCCTTCAGGCGGTTTCTACCATTGGTTGACCCTTCAGGCGGTTTCTACCATACATTGACCCTTCAGGCGGTTTCTACCATTGTGTTGACCCTTCAGGCGGTTTCTACCATTGATTGACCCTTCAGGCGGTTTCTACCATTGAGTTGACCCTTCAGGCGGTTTCTACCATTTATGAGATTCCAAATTGATATGAATCAAAGGATGACGTACCCGCTCTTCGGGGCTAGTCGGAGACTCGATCATTCTGTGGATCGGTCTTAGAAAAGATTTGCCTACTAAAAGGCTTCACCTAAGGATGACGCACCCAGTCTTTGGGGCGGCCAAAAGTCCTGCAGAAAGCTTAGACCTGAAAAAAATTTTCCTCGCCAAGAAGATATTAGTAATCTTTGGGAAGACAATAATTGTCTAACTGAAAAAATTCTACGACTTAAGTTTTAGTCATGAAATGTGCATTTTGATTGCTGGAGGTTATCCAAAACATTCCTACCATATACAGATGTGATCATAAATTCCTTGCACGGAAACTCTAGATCAAACAATTTGAAAATTTCAAAAAGAGTTTGCTCAAAACATCCATTGGAGTATTTCTCATCCAAGAAGGCTCCTCACTGCTCTGTGATAATGATCTTTAATAGGGAAAGTGCTCAATTTCCTACCGACCTGTGCCTGGGTTTCAGGATCATTCGCAACGCATACATTTCGACCGATCAGGAGGTCTTTCACGGGACCGTAGTGTTAGGCTTGGATATCGGTTTCCGAGGGGGACTCACTTTTGAGTCAAGGCCGTTGAACGAAATTTTTCACTATCTGCTCCGGGTTTACAAGTCAAGAACCTTGTAAAATGATAAAGAAATAGTCTTGCTCGTACTTCTTTGAGCTAAGTTATACATTAACCCAAGTGTCTTAGTCAGATAAGACTGCTTCAGGGTTGTAACATTGGAAGGATTGGGGACCGAAAAAAGGCTTATTTTTTGCCCAGAAATTGTGAAGGGTTTGGCATTGGTGATCATTGCAAATTTGCCACATGTCCTTCGAAGAACATCTCCATTTCTTGAAGTGTACACTCCTCTTTTAGAGCGCACAAGGATGTTTAAAAGCGTCTCTTGTTACATTAAGAGACCGTCTGTTTGTGTGTTTGCAATTTGAGCACGACATCATTTGGAGAGTAGTCATCTTGATCTGACTCCTTTGCAGGGTCTTTTCATCGTATATCTAGACTTTACTGGGGATATTTTGAATAGACATCAGCCTTGCTTTTTACCAGGCACTTTGCTTTTTCTTGATGTCTAGGGATTTTTCTTTTCCCCCTTTTTTTAATCCCGTGTTTTTCTTTTCTTTTGGAGCTAGGATTTTCGGCAATCATGCTAGATATGCAACTTAAACTTTGGCACGCTTCCATTCCTAGAGTGATGTTGCCTTTGCTTTGGAATATGCAATGATCACCAATAGGTTGATGAAATGAATTTGCTGGCTCAACTTGGTCGTGCAAAGGATAACAGTGTGTAGGATAGAGAAATGAATTATTCTCGTCATCCTATGACACTTGGATTATCATATAAACAACACACAAAGATTTATGTTAGTCCGAGCAAGAAAATTTCAAACCGTTTACTTTTTGATACTGTTGGACTAACCTTCATTTGCCCCAATGTGGGGTGGTTCTTGACAGGGTTGAGAATGAAAATCGCCGTTCAATGGGGTTCTCAATGGGCATCTGTAGTGTTTGGAATGAAGAAATAAATGCCTCTGTCATCTCGATCCATGTAATCGTTGCGAATGACCCTTATATCCATAGGTTAAGGTTTCGCTATCATTTCCAATCTCCTCATCTCTCAAGTGTGTATGTGACGTGTTTGGATTAGGCTCGCTTCTCTTATGAGAAAATACCCTTTTGAACAGTTCAAACGACTCTTGTTGGAAAAATTCATTTCATTTCATCAAGATTTATCCTTCAAAGGGATTTTGTGATGCACCATACATGTGTAATTCATGTTCAGATAATCTCATGTTTTAAAACATGAATGTCAATGAAGTAAGAATTCTATGTCTTTTTAGATGTGAGAATCGAATTAATTCTGAAAGTTTTTAATCTCCAATGAATTGGGAAAAGGGATACTTACCTGCCCATCGAGGCTGGAGATCCTGGAAATATAAAAGGGATATGTCATCGTATATTCTAAAACTTTACAAAAATTGGAACGATACATCTTACCCTTGGTCATATGCTCCAACGAGTGTACAAGGGTTGTGAAAATCTGCACTTCACATAGTAACACAAGATTGTTAGGTGTTCTAAAGTTCTTTCGACTTCTTGGTTTTTGGAGAAAAATGAAACTTACATGTCTGCCCTGATGGCGAGCTCCTACCAAGGATAAATATTAAGCATTATTTTGGGTTTCCAAATTCAAAACAAATTGGGACGATACTACTTTACTCTTGATTTGAATTCCATTCTGCATGCCAATGTGCAGATTGTAGAAGCCGGCCCTCAAGCTTGTGGCCACGATTTCTTCGTCTGGTTGGGCAACGAATCCACCTCGAGGATTTACGTCGGAGGAGATTCATTCATCTTTTTGGGCGTGTTTCATGCACTGTTATGTTATTTGAATGCATGGCTTCTTGGGTGCCTCGTCTCTGTTCATCACCTGAGAGGAAAATGAGAGAACATTATCCCCGCATCTGATTGAAAATCATTTAGGAACGATACGTTCTTTTTACCAAATGGGTGGCTCCGCGGCCAAATGCGTTTTACATTGAAAGGATGGATTCCATTACGCTTTGCGGATGATAACTATCACTTCAGGGACTTGCCCCACGGATTAAACGATGAATTTGATGTCTTCGGCTTCAACATGCTTTCCGGATGTAGGAATGGTTTGCCCCCATTTTCAGTGGAGATGGGTTTTGTCGAGTGGGCAAGATCAAAAACTCATCCTAGATTTGGCTTTAGTCGAAGGTTGAAATCCCGACCTTGGATAAGCGAATCATGATTCATCTCCTTCTGCTTCGGATTTGTCATTTGCATGCTTCACATTTTACAATACCAACTTCGCCGCTTGATGAAAATGAATCGATGATTTTCGAATTGCCCCAAGTTCTATAGTCATCTGCGTCGAATCTCTTTGAACTTCATCGGGTGATAGACCAACTGATAAAATGATTTTTCAATCCCGAGATCGAACTCTTGACGTTTCGTACCACTTCCATTTCACTGACTACCAGGACACAGCACTATTGGCGTCCCTAACTGGTTCATTTTTTGTTATAAAATTCTTGAAGCAGTTAGCGACCCCCATCGAGAATGAAACAAGCTCAATTTAGAGTTCATAACGACTAAAGGTCCCTCAGAACGATACAGAGCTAACCGTCTTTGAGCTCGCTCGGGCTTTTGCTTGCATTTTCCTATGTGAAGCCTTTAAATGTTTTTCTTCGTGGCGTTCAATTGATTCGCCTCGACTCTAATCTAACAAGGGATTGTTGCACTCAAGCATGATGATGCTCGCAGGTAGTACTGATCGCTGCCCCAGATTAACTCTAGGCATTAAGGAAGATTATCTTGCATGGAAGACTTTATGACAGAAAGATTAATGATACATCCAGTCACATGTGCCTAGTTCCCTTGAGGATTCTCGGTGATCAGCCAGTTACACCATGAATCAGACATATAATCGTCATTTTGGATCATAACTTCATAAGTCCATCAGTTTTAAACTGATCGATCCAGATATGGAGCTCCTCATCAAGGAAATCTTTTGATTCTTCGAGCAACTGATATTCGGGTTGACCATCATCGCTTGGCGGCGAAGGATTCCTATTTCTGTTGTGAGCGATCTGATTCTTCGAGCTAGAACCTTCGTCATTGCTCGAGATTATAAGAGGATGATTGATCGGTTCACTATCAAAAGCACCTTCCATTTGGGGATGGGAGAAACAAAAATCCTCAGAGCATCCCCCCGCTTGATCTTCCGAAATCATACGCCCAAGCCAGGCAGATCTTTGAACACTAGGCGCAATATGTTGATCGGCGATAGGAAGAGTACTAGCGAAAAGTTGCTGCTCAAACCAAGGAGTTCGTACCTGCTGCACTTGTGGCATATACTCTTGAGTGGTGCTGAGATGATTCGGGGGAATATTCTGATTAGCGCCCAAGTAGTCGATGGTGCTGCTACCAGCTTGGTCGGTGCCTAGATTCGGCAGGGTATTTCTTACTTCAGGGGCATTGTAGTTGTGGCCATGCCTAGTGTTTAGGCACAAGTTGAGTTCTTTCAGGTTCAGTGCTGTGTGGCGCTGTCTTAGCGCCCTTCTGTAGCTCTTGAGATGACTCGCGACTCCATCTTTAGTGAGTCCTGGTATGTTCATGATCTCAAGTATGCGCGTTGGATATGCTGAGTTGATCCCTAGTTGCTGAACCGCACTAAGGAACTTGAGATGAAGCTCGGGGGACCAATTGACCCTCGTCTTCTTGCGACCCAGAACAGTGTTGACAACTTGGCTATTGCTCTCTGGCCTATTTCCAATAGGATTTGATCGAGCCGGAAATTGTTGTGGAGGGAATTCATCAGCTTTGGATTGGTCGGTCGTGATAGTAAGCTCATCGTTAAGGAAACTCCAATCATGGTGACGCATATCCCATCCTTTAGAAGGCATCGGTATTGACTTCGTAGAATTGATTTGTTCATGCATATCTCCAACAAAATCCGATTGTATCAAAGATGGTTCGAGGGAGTGGGGTGGTGAATGAGCATTTTCAATTCTCATATAAGGCTTATCAAGGAACATTTCGCCGAGAGTGACAGGGCCACCGCAATTAAGGCAAGCGATAGTGCTGGGAGCTTTCTTATACCTCATGTTCTCCGCTCGAAGCTTTTCGTTTTCCTCCTTTAGAATCGCAAGTTCTTGACGTCTGTGTTGAGCCCTCAATTTGGCTCGCTTATTTTGAAACCAAAACTTGACCCTCAAAGGTTTCATCCCTAGCTTCTGGCCCAATTCATTTCTTTGTTTCATGTTCGGGAGAGGGCATTCACTAAAGAAAGCTTCAAGCTCTTGGATTTCATTCTGAGTGTGGCACTGGCGACGTTTCCTTTTCCGGGATTGACCATCGCTGCTGCTGTTGTCGTCGCTGCTGAGATCCTGAACTTCTTTGTCGAAAGGGTTGGGTTCTGTGGTTCTGGTACCAGACGCGATCCTGGAATCTTCGAGATATGTCATTTCTACTCGAAGAACCTTAGGAAAATTGCGACTTTTCTATTGATAACACTATGTTGAGGTATCATCATTTTTTTATTTGTTATTACGCTTCAAAAAATAGCTACAGTCAAGTTAAGGATCGTTGCAAATCTTTTGTGCGGCGATCAAATAGGTAGTTAGGCATTTTTTGTCATATTATGCTCATTTCTATTTGACGAATTGCCGAAAACTCCTACCTATTGAATATATAATCATTTGTTGAAGTAACCTAATTTTTTATTTATTAGTTATCTTGTAATTTTAAGCATTGTCAATCCAAGTATCGATCAAAAAGGTGGTTAGTTAATTTCACCTTCTTAAAGTCATTTCTACTCGAAGAACCTTATGAAAATTGCGACTTTTCTATAGATAACACTATGTTGAGGTATCATCATTTTTTTATTTGTTATTACGCTTCAAATAATAGCTAGAGTAAAGTTAAGGATCACTGCAAATGGTTTGCGCGGCGATCAAATAGGTAGTTAGGCATTTTTGTCATATTATGCTCTTTTCTGTTTGAAGAATTGCCGAAAACTCCTACCTATTGAATATATAATCCTTTGTTGAAGTACCCTAATTTTTTATTTATTAGTTATCTTGAAATTTTAAGCATTGTCAATCCATGTATCGATCAAATAGGTAGTTAGTTAATTTCACCTTCTTAAAGTCTTTTCTACTCGAAGAACCTTTGGAAAATTGCGACTTTTCTATAGATAACACTATGTTGAGGTATCATCATTTTTTTATTTGTTATTACGCTTCAAATAATAGCTAGAGTCAAGTTAAGGATCACTGCAAATGTTTTGTGCGGCGATCAAATATGTAGTTAGGGATTTTTGTCATATTATTCTCTTTTCTATTTGAAGAATTGCCGAAAACTCCTACATATTGAATATATAATCCTTTGTTGATGTACCCGAATTTTTTATTTACTAGTTATCTTGAAATTTTAAGCATTGTCAATCCATGTATCGATCAAATAGGTAGTTAGTTAATTTTACCTTCTTAAAGTCATTTCTACTCGAAGAACCTTAGGAAAATTGCGACTTTTCTATAGATAACACTATGTTGAGGTATCATCATTTTTTTATTTGTTATTACGCTTCAAATAATAGCTAGAGTCAAGTTAAGGATCACTGCAAATGTTTTGCGCGGCGATCATATAGGTAGTGAGGCATTTTTGTCATATTATGCTCATTTCTGTTTGACGAATTACCGAAAACTCCTACCTATTGAATATATAATCATTTGTTGAAGTAACCTAATTTTTTATTTATTAGTTATCTTGTAATTTTAAGCATTGTCAATCCAAGTATCGATCAAAAAGGTGGTTAGTTAATTTCACTTTCTTAAAGTCATTTCTACTCGAAGAACCTTAGGAAAATTGCGACTTTTCTATAGATAACATTATGTTGAGGTATCATTATTTTTTTATTTGTTATTACGCTTCAAAAAATAGCTAGAGTCAAGTTAAGGATCGTTGTAAATGTTTTGCGCGGCGATCAAATAGGTAGTTAGGCATTTTTGTCATATTATGCTCATTTCTGTTTGACGAATTGCCGAAAACTCCTACCTATTGAATATATAATCCTTTGTAGAAGTACCCTAATTTTTTATTTATTAGTTATCTTAAAATTTTAAGCATTGTCAATCCATGTATCGAACAAACAGGTGGTTAGTTAATTTTACCATCTTAAAGTCATTTCTACTCGAAGAACCTTAGGCAAATTGCGACTTTTGTATAGATAACACTATGTTGATGTACGATCATTTTTTTATTGATTATTACGCTTCAAATAATAGCTAGAGTCAAGTTAAGGGTCACTGCAAATGTTTTGCGCGGCGATCAAATAGGTAGTTAGGCATTTTTTGTCATATTATGCTCATTTCTATTTGACGAATTGCCGAAAACTCCTACCTATTGAATATATAATCCTTTGTTGAAGTGCCCGAATTTTTTATTTACTAGTTATCTTGAAATTGTAAGCATTGTCAATCCATGTATCGATCAAATAGGTAGTTAGTTAATTTTACCTTCTTAAAGTCATTTCTACTCGAAGAACCTTAGGAAAATTGCGACTTTTCTATAGATAACACTATGTTGAGGTAACATCATTTTTTTATTTGTTATTACGCTTCAAATAATAGCTAGAGTCAAGTTAAGGATCACTGCAAATGTTTTGCGCGGCGATCATATAGGTAGTGAGGCATTTTTGTCATATTATGCTCATTTCTGTTTGACGAATTGCCGAAAACTCCTACCTATTGAATATATAATCCTTTGTTGAAGTAACCTAATTTTTTATTTATTAGTTATCTTGTAATTTTAAGCATTGTCAATCCAAGTATCGATCAAAAAGGTGGTTAGTTAATTTCACCATCTTAAAGTCATTTCTAGTCGTAGAACCTTAGGAAAATTGCGACTTTTCTATAGATAACATTATGTTGAGGTATCATCATTTTTTTATTTGTTATTACGCTTCAAAAAATAGCTAGAGTCAAGTTAAGGATCGTTGCAAATGTTTTGCGCGGCGATCAAATAGGTAGTTAGGCATTTTTGTCATATTATGCTCATTTCTGTTTGACGAATTGCCGAAAACTCCTACCTATTGAATATATAATCCTTTGTAGAAGTACCCCAATTTTTTATCTATTAGTTATCTTAAAATTTTAAGCATTGTCAATCCATGTATCGAACAAACAGGTGGTTAGTTAATTTTACCATCTTAAAGTCATTTCTACTCGAAGAACCTTAGGCAAATTGCGACTTTTGTATAGATAACACTATGTTGATGTACGATCATTTTTTTATTGATTATTACGCTTCAAATAATAGCTAGAGTCAAGTTAAGGGTCACTGCAAATGTTTTGCGCGGCGATCAAATAGGTAGTTAGGCATTTTTTGTCATATTATGCTCATTTCTATTTGACGAATTGCCGAAAACTCCTACCTATTGAATATATAATCCTTTGTTGAAGTACCCTAATTTTTTATTTATTAGTTATCTTGAAATTTTAAGCATTGTCAATCCATGTATCGATCAAATAGGTAGTTAGTTAATTTCACCTTCTTAAAGTCATTTCTACTCGAAGAACCTTAGGAAAATTGCGACTTTTCTATAGATAACACTATGTTGAGGTATCATCATTTTTTTATTTGTTATTACACTTCAAATAATAGCTAGAGTCAAGTTAAGGATCACTGCAAATGCTTTGCGCGGCGATCAAATAGGTAGTTATGCATTTTTGTCATATTATGCTCTTTTCTGTTTGACGAATTGCCGAAAACTCCTAACTATTGAATATATAATCCTTTGTAGAAGTACCCTAATTTTTTATCTATCAGTTATCTTAAAATGTTAAGCATTGTCAATCCATGTATCGATCAAACAGGTGGTTAGTTAATTTTACCTTCTTAAAGTCAGTTCTACTCGAAGAACCTTAGGAAAATTGCGACTTTTATATAGATAACACTATGTTGATGTATCATCATTTTTCTATTTATTATTACGCTTCAAATAATAGCTAGAGTCAAGTTAAGGATCACTGCAAATATTTTGTGCGGCGATCAAATATGTAGTTAGGCATTTTTTGAAATATTATGCTCTTTTCTGTTTGACGAATTGCCGAAAACTCCTACCTATTGAATATATAATCCTTTGTTGAAGTACCCTAATTTTTTATTTATTAGTTATCTTGAAATTTTAAGCATTGTCAATCCATGTATCGATCAAATAGGTAGTTAGTTAATTTCACCTTCTTAAAGTCTTTTCTACTCGAAGAACCTTAGGAAAATTGCGACTTTTCTATAGATAACACTATGTTGAGGTATCATCATTTTTTTATTTGTTATTACACTTCAAATAATAGCTAGAGTCAAGTTAAGGATCACTGCAAATGCTTTGCGCGGCGATCAAATAGGTAGTTATGCATTTTTGTCATATTATGCTCTTTTCTGTTTGACGAATTGCCGAAAACTCCTAACTATTGAATATATAATCCTTTGTAGAAGTACCCTAATTTTTTATCTATCAGTTATCTTAAAATGTTAAGCATTGTCAATCCATGTATCGATCAAACAGGTGGTTAGTTAATTTTACCTTCTTAAAGTCAGTTCTACTCGAAGAACCTTAGGAAAATTGCGTCTTTTATATAGATAACACTATGTTGATGTGTCATCATTTTTCTATTTATTATTACGCTTCAAATAATAGCTAGAGTCAAGTTAAGGATCACTGCAAATATTTTGTGCGGCGATCAAATATGTAGTTAGGCATTTTTTGAAATATTATGCTCTTTTCTGTTTGACGAATTGCCGAAAACTCCTACCTATTGAATATATAATCCTTTGTTGAAGTACCCTAATTTTTTATTTATTAGTTATCTTGAAATTTTAAGCATTGTCAATCCATGTATCGATCAAATAGGTAGTTAGTTAATTTCACCTTCTTAAAGTCTTTTCTACTCGAAGAACCTTAGGAAAATTGCGACTTTTCTATAGATAACACTATGTTGAGGTATCATCATTTTTTTATTTGTTATTACACTTCAAATAATAGCTAGAGTCAAGTTAAGGATCACTGCAAATGCTTTGCGCGGCGATCAAATAGGTAGTTATGCATTTTTGTCATATTATGCTCTTTTCTGTTTGACGAATTGCCGAAAACTCCTAACTATTGAATATATAATCCTTTGTAGAAGTACCCTAATTTTTTATCTATCAGTTATCTTAAAATGTTAAGCATTGTCAATCCATGTATCGAACAAACAGGTGGTTAGTTAATTTTACCATCTTAAAGTCATTTCTACTCGAAGAACCTTAGGCAAATTGCGACTTTTGTATAGATAACACTATGTTGATGTACGATCATTTTTTTATTGATTATTACGCTTCAAATAATAGCTAGAGTCAAGTTAAGGGTCACTGCAAATGTTTTGCGCGGCGATCAAATAGGTAGTTAGGCATTTTTTGTCATATTATGCTCATTTCTATTTGACGAATTGCCGAAAACTCCTACCTATTGAATATATAATCCTTTGTTGAAGTACCCTAATTTTTTATTTATTAGTTATCTTGAAATTTTAAGCATTGTCAATCCATGTATCGATCAAATAGGTAGTTAGTTAATTTCACCTTCTTAAAGTCTTTTCTACTCGAAGAACCTTAGGAAAATTGCGACTTTTCTATAGATAACACTATGTTGAGGTATCATCATTTTTTTATTTGTTATTACACTTCAAATAATAGCTAGAGTCAAGTTAAGGATCACTGCAAATGCTTTGCGCGGCGATCAAATAGGTAGTTATGCATTTTTGTCATATTATGCTCTTTTCTGTTTGACGAATTGCCGAAAACTCCTAACTATTGAATATATAATCCTTTGTAGAAGTACCCTAATTTTTTATCTATCAGTTATCTTAAAATGTTAAGCATTGTCAATCCATGTATCGATCAAACAGGTGGTTAGTTAATTTTACCTTCTTAAAGTCAGTTCTACTCGAAGAACCTTAGGAAAATTGCGTCTTTTATATAGATAACACTATGTTGATGTGTCATCATTTTTCTATTTATTATTACGCTTCAAATAATAGCTAGAGTCAAGTTAAGGATCACTGCAAATATTTTGTGCGGCGATCAAATATGTAGTTAGGCATTTTTTGAAATATTATGCTCTTTTCTGTTTGACGAATTGCCGAAAACTCCTACCTATTGAATATATAATCCTTTGTTGAAGTACCCTAATTTTTTATTTATTAGTTATCTTGAAATTTTAAGCATTGTCAATCCATGTATCGATCAAATAGGTAGTTAGTTAATTTCACCTTCTTAAAGTCTTTTCTACTCGAAGAACCTTAGGAAAATTGCGACTTTTCTATAGATAACACTATGTTGAGGTATCATCATTTTTTTATTTGTTATTACACTTCAAATAATAGCTAGAGTCAAGTTAAGGATCACTGCAAATGCTTTGCGCGGCGATCAAATAGGTAGTTATGCATTTTTGTCATATTATGCTCTTTTCTGTTTGACGAATTGCCGAAAACTCCTAACTATTGAATATATAATCCTTTGTAGAAGTACCCTAATTTTTTATCTATCAGTTATCTTAAAATGTTAAGCATTGTCAATCCATGTATCGATCAAACAGGTGGTTAGTTAATTTTACCTTCTTAAAGTCAGTTCTACTCGAAGAACCTTAGGAAAATTGCGTCTTTTATATAGATAACACTATGTTGATGTATCATCATTTTTCTATTTATTATTACGCTTCAAATAATAGCTAGAGTCAAGTTAAGGATCACTGCAAATATTTTGTGCGGCGATCAAATATGAAGTTAGGCATTTTTTGTCATATTATGCTCATTTCTGTTTGACGAATTGCCGAAAACTCCTACCTATTGAATATATAATCATTTGTTGAAGCACCCTAATTTTTTATTTATTCGTTATCTTGAAATTTTAAGCATTGTCAATCCATGTATCGATCAAATAGGTAGTTATTTAATATTACCTTTTTAAAGTCATTTCTACTCGAAGAACCTTAGGAAAATTGTGACTTTTCTATAGATAACACTATGTTGAGGTATCATCATTTTTTTATTTGGTATTACGCTTCAAATAATAGCTAGAGTCAAGTTAAGGATCACTGCAAATGTTTTGCGCGGCGATCAAATAGGTAGTGAGGCATTTTTGCCATATTATGCTCATTTCTGTTTGAAGAATTGCCGAAAACTCCTACCTATTGAATATATAATCCTTTGTTGAAGTGCCCTAATTTTTTATTTATTAGTTATCTTGAAATTGTAAGCATTGACAATCCATGTATCGATCAAATAGGTAGTTAGTTAATATTACCTTCTTAAAGTCATTTCTACTCGAAGAACCTTAGGAAAATTGCGACTTTTCTATTGATAACACTATGTTGAGGTATCATCATTTTTTTATTTGTTATTACGCTTCAAATAATAGCTAGAGTCAAGTTAAGGATCCCTGCAAATGTTTTGCGCGGCGATCAAATAGGTAGTTAGGTCTTTTTTTCATATTATGCTCTTTTTTGTTTGAAGAATTGCCGAAAACTTCCGCCTATTGATTATATAATCCTTTGTTGAAGTACTCTAATTTTTTATTTACTAGTTATCTTGAAATAATAAACATTGTCAATCCAAGTATCGATCAAATAGGTGATTAGTTAATTTCACCTTCTTAAAGTCTCTTCTACTCGAAGAACCTTAGCAAAATCGCGACTTTTGTATAGATAACACTATGTTGATGTATCATCATTTTTTTATTTAATATTACGCTTCAAATAATAGCTAGAGTCAAGTTAAGGATCACTGCAAATGTTTTGTGCGGCGATCAAATATGTAGTTAGGCATTTTTTGACATATTATGCTTATTTCTGTTTGACGTATTGCCGAAAACTCCTACCTATTGAATATATAATCCTTTGTTGAAGTACCCTAATTTTTTATTTATTAGTTATCTTGAAATTTTAAGCATTGTCAATCCATGTATCGATCAAATAGGTAGTTAGTTAATTTCACCTTCTTAAAGTCATTTCTACAAGAAGAACCTTAGGAAAATTGCGACTTTTCTATTGATAACACTATGTTGAGGTATTATCATTTTTTTATTTATTATTACGCATCAAATAATAGCTAGAGTCAAGTTAAGGATCACTGCAAATGTTTTGCGCGGCGATCATATAGGTAGTGAGGCATTTTTGTCATATTATGCTCATTTCTGTTTGACGAATTGCCGAAAACTCCTACCTATTGAATATATAATCCTTTGTTGAAGTAACCTAATTTTTTATTTATTAGTTATCTTGTAATTTTAAGCATTGTCAATCCAAGTATCGATCAAAAAGGTGGTTAGTTAATTTCACCTTCTTAAAGTCATTTCTACTCGAAGAACCTTAGGAAAATTGCGACTTTTCTATAGATAACATTATGTTGAGGTATCATCATTTTTTTATTTGTTATTACGCTTCAAAAAATAGCTAGAGTCAAGTTAAGGATCGTTGCAAATGTTTTGCGCGGCGATCAAATAGGTAGTTAGGCATTTTTGTCATATTATGCTCATTTCTGTTTGACGAATTGCCGAAAACTCCTACCTATTGAATATATAATCCTTTGTAGAAGTACCCCAATTTTTTATCTATTAGTTATCTTAAAATTTTAAGCATTGTCAATCCATGTATCGAACAAACAGGTGGTTAGTTAATTTTACCATCTTAAAGTCATTTCTACTCGAAGAACCTTAGGCAAATTGCGACATTTGTATAGATAACACTATGTTGATGTACGATCATTTTTTTATTGATTATTACGCTTCAAATAATAGCTAGAGTCAAGTTAAGGGTCACTGCAAATGTTTTGCGCGGCGATCAAATAGGTAGTTAGGCATTTTTTGTCATATTATGCTCATTTCTATTTGACGAATTGCCGAAAACTCCTACCTATTGAATATATAATCCTTTGTTGAAGTACCCTAATTTTTTATTTATTAGTTATCTTGAAATTTTAAGCATTGTCAATCCATATATCGATCAAATAGGTAGTTAGTTAATTTCACCTTCTTAAAGTCTTTTCTACTCGAAGAACCTTAGGAAAATTGCGACTTTTCTATAGATAACACTATGTTGAGGTATCATCATTTTTTTATTTGTTATTACACTTCAAATAATAGCTAGAGTCAAGTTAAGGATCACTGCAAATGCTTTGCGCGGCAATCAAATAGGTAGTTATGCATTTTTGTCATATTATGCTCTTTTCTGTTTGACGAATTGCCGAAAACTCCTAACTATTGAATATATAATCCTTTGTAGAAGTACCCTAATTTTGTATCTATCAGTTATCTTAAAATGTTAAGCATTGTCAATCCATGTATCGATCAAACAGGTGGTTAGTTAATTTTACCTTCTTAAAGTCAGTTCTACTCGAAGAACCTTAGGAAAATTGCGACTTTTATATAGATAACACTATGTTGATGTATCATCATTTTTCTATTTATTATTACGCTTCAAATAATAGCTAGAGTCAAGTTAAGGATCACTGCAAATATTTTGTGCGGCGATCAAATATGTAGTTAGGCATTTTTTGAAATATTATGCTCTTTTCTGTTTGACGAATTGCCGAAAACTCCTACCTATTGAATATATAATCCTTTGTTGAAGTACCCTAATTTTTTATTTATTAGTTATCTTGAAATTTTAAGCATTGTCAATCCATGTATCGATCAAATAGGTAGTTAGTTAATTTCACCTTCTTAAAGTCTTTTCTACTCGAAGAACCTTAGGAAAATTGCGACTTTTCTATAGATAACACTATGTTGAGGTATCATCATTTTTTTATTTGTTATTACACTTCAAATAATAGCTAGAGTCAAGTTAAGGATCACTGCAAATGCTTTGCGCGGCGATCAAATAGGTAGTTATGCATTTTTGTCATATTATGCTCTTTTCTGTTTGACGAATTGCCGAAAACTCCTAACTATTGAATATATAATCCTTTGTAGAAGTACCCTAATTTTTTATCTATCAGTTATCTTAAAATGTTAAGCATTGTCAATCCATGTATCGATCAAACAGGTGGTTAGTTAATTTTACCTTCTTAAAGTCAGTTCTACTCGAAGAACCTTAGGAAAATTGCGACTTTTATATAGATAACACTATGTTGATGTATCATCATTTTTCTATTTATTATTACGCTTCAAATAATAGCTAGAGTCAAGTTAAGGATCACTGCAAATATTTTGTGCGGCGATCAAATATGTAGTTAGGCATTTTTTGAAATATTATGCTCTTTTCTGTTTGACGAATTGCCGAAAACTCCTACCTATTGAATATATAATCCTTTGTTGAAGTACCCTAATTTTTTATTTATTAGTTATCTTGAAATTTTAAGCATTGTCAATCCATGTATCGATCAAATAGGTAGTTAGTTAATTTCACCTTCTTAAAGTCTTTTCTACTCGAAGAACCTTAGGAAAATTGCGACTTTTCTATAGATAACACTATGTTGAGGTATCATCATTTTTTTATTTGTTATTACACTTCAAATAATAGCTAGAGTCAAGTTAAGGATCACTGCAAATGCTTTGCGCGGCGATCAAATAGGTAGTTATGCATTTTTGTCATATTATGCTCTTTTCTGTTTGACGAATTGCCGAAAACTCCTAACTATTGAATATATAATCCTTTGTAGAAGTACCCTAATTTTTTATCTATCAGTTATCTTAAAATGTTAAGCATTGTCAATCCATGTATCGAACAAACAGGTGGTTAGTTAATTTTACCATCTTAAAGTCATTTCTACTCGAAGAACCTTAGGCAAATTGCGACTTTTGTATAGATAACACTATGTTGATGTACGATCATTTTTTTATTGATTATTACGCTTCAAATAATAGCTAGAGTCAAGTTAAGGGTCACTGCAAATGTTTTGCGCGGCGATCAAATAGGTAGTTAGGCATTTTTTGTCATATTATGCTCATTTCTATTTGACGAATTGCCGAAAACTCCTACCTATTGAATATATAATCCTTTGTTGAAGTACCCTAATTTTTTATTTATTAGTTATCTTGAAATTTTAAGCATTGTCAATCCATGTATCGATCAAATAGGTAGTTAGTTAATTTCACCTTCTTAAAGTCTTTTCTACTCGAAGAACCTTAGGAAAATTGCGACTTTTCTATAGATAACACTATGTTGAGGTATCATCATTTTTTTATTTGTTATTACACTTCAAATAATAGCTAGAGTCAAGTTAAGGATCATTGCAAATGCTTTGCGCGGCGATCAAATAGGTAGTTATGCATTTTTGTCATATTATGCTCTTTTCTGTTTGACGAATTGCCGAAAACTCCTAACTATTGAATATATAATCCTTTGTAGAAGTACCCTAATTTTTTATCTATCAGTTATCTTAAAATGTTAAGCATTGTCAATCCATGTATCGATCAAACAGGTGGTTAGTTAATTTTACCTTCTTAAAGTCAGTTCTACTCGAAGAACCTTAGGAAAATTGCGACTTTTATATAGATAACACTATGTTGATGTATCATCATTTTTCTATTTATTATTACGCTTCAAATAATAGCTAGAGTCAAGTTAAGGATCACTGCAAATATTTTGTGCGGCGATCAAATATGTAGTTAGGCATTTTTTGAAATATTATGCTCTTTTCTGTTTGACGAATTGCCGAAAACTCCTACCTATTGAATATATAATCCTTTGTTGAAGTACCCTAATTTTTTATTTATTAGTTATCTTGAAATTTTAAGCATTGTCAATCCATGTATCGATCAAATAGGTAGTTAGTTAATTTCACCTTCTTAAAGTCTTTTCTACTCGAAGAACCTTAGGAAAATTGCGACTTTTCTATAGATAACACTATGTTGAGGTATCATCATTTTTTTATTTGTTATTACACTTCAAATAATAGCTAGAGTCAAGTTAAGGATCACTGCAAATGCTTTGCGCGGCGATCAAATAGGTAGTTATGCATTTTTGTCATATTATGCTCTTTTCTGTTTGACGAATTGCCGAAAACTCCTAACTATTGAATATATAATCCTTTGTAGAAGTACCCTAATTTTTTATCTATCAGTTATCTTAAAATGTTAAGCATTGTCAATCCATGTATCGATCAAACAGGTGGTTAGTTAATTTTACCTTCTTAAAGTCAGTTCTACTCGAAGAACCTTAGGAAAATTGCGACTTTTATATAGATAACACTATGTTGATGTATCATCATTTTTCTATTTATTATTACGCTTCAAATAATAGCTAGAGTCAAGTTAAGGATCACTGCAAATATTTTGTGCGGCGATCAAATATGTAGTTAGGCATTTTTTGAAATATTATGCTCTTTTCTGTTTGACGAATTGCCGAAAACTCCTACCTATTGAATATATAATCCTTTGTTGAAGTACCCTAATTTTTTATTTATTAGTTATCTTGAAATTTTAAGCATTGTCAATCCATGTATCGATCAAATAGGTAGTTAGTTAATTTCACCTTCTTAAAGTCTTTTCTACTCGAAGAACCTTAGGAAAATTGCGACTTTTCTATAGATAACACTATGTTGAGGTATCATCATTTTTTTATTTGTTATTACACTTCAAATAATAGCTAGAGTCAAGTTAAGGATCACTGCAAATGCTTTGCGCGGCGATCAAATAGGTAGTTATGCATTTTTGTCATATTATGCTCTTTTCTGTTTGACGAATTGCCGAAAACTCCTAACTATTGAATATATAATCCTTTGTAGAAGTACCCTAATTTTTTATCTATCAGTTATCTTAAAATGTTAAGCATTGTCAATCCATGTATCGAACAAACAGGTGGTTAGTTAATTTTACCATCTTAAAGTCATTTCTACTCGAAGAACCTTAGGCAAATTGCGACTTTTGTATAGATAACACTATGTTGATGTACGATCATTTTTTTATTGATTATTACGCTTCAAATAATAGCTAGAGTCAAGTTAAGGGTCACTGCAAATGTTTTGCGCGGCGATCAAATAGGTAGTTAGGCATTTTTTGTCATATTATGCTCATTTCTATTTGACGAATTGCCGAAAACTCCTACCTATTGAATATATAATCCTTTGTTGAAGTACCCTAATTTTTTATTTATTAGTTATCTTGAAATTTTAAGCATTGTCAATCCATGTATCGATCAAATAGGTAGTTAGTTAATTTCACCTTCTTAAAGTCTTTTCTACTCGAAGAACCTTAGGAAAATTGCGACTTTTCTATAGATAACACTATGTTGAGGTATCATCATTTTTTTATTTGTTATTACACTTCAAATAATAGCTAGAGTCAAGTTAAGGATCATTGCAAATGCTTTGCGCGGCGATCAAATAGGTAGTTATGCATTTTTGTCATATTATGCTCTTTTCTGTTTGACGAATTGCCGAAAACTCCTAACTATTGAATATATAATCCTTTGTAGAAGTACCCTAATTTTTTATCTATCAGTTATCTTAAAATGTTAAGCATTGTCAATCCATGTATCGATCAAACAGGTGGTTAGTTAATTTTACCTTCTTAAAGTCAGTTCTACTCGAAGAACCTTAGGAAAATTGCGACTTTTATATAGATAACACTATGTTGATGTATCATCATTTTTCTATTTATTATTACGCTTCAAATAATAGCTAGAGTCAAGTTAAGGATCACTGCAAATATTTTGTGCGGCGATCAAATATGTAGTTAGGCATTTTTTGAAATATTATGCTCTTTTCTGTTTGACGAATTGCCGAAAACTCCTACCTATTGAATATATAATCCTTTGTTGAAGTACCCTAATTTTTTATTTATTAGTTATCTTGAAATTTTAAGCATTGTCAATCCATGTATCGATCAAATAGGTAGTTAGTTAATTTCACCTTCTTAAAGTCTTTTCTACTCGAAGAACCTTAGGAAAATTGCGACTTTTCTATAGATAACACTATGTTGAGGTATCATCATTTTTTTATTTGTTATTACACTTCAAATAATAGCTAGAGTCAAGTTAAGGATCACTGCAAATGCTTTGCGCGGCGATCAAATAGGTAGTTATGCATTTTTGTCATATTATGCTCTTTTCTGTTTGACGAATTGCCGAAAACTCCTAACTATTGAATATATAATCCTTTGTAGAAGTACCCTAATTTTTTATCTATCAGTTATCTTAAAATGTTAAGCATTGTCAATCCATGTATCGATCAAACAGGTGGTTAGTTAATTTTACCTTCTTAAAGTCAGTTCTACTCGAAGAACCTTAGGAAAATTGCGACTTTTATATAGATAACACTATGTTGATGTATCATCATTTTTCTATTTATTATTACGCTTCAAATAATAGCTAGAGTCAAGTTAAGGATCACTGCAAATATTTTGTGCGGCGATCAAATATGTAGTTAGGCATTTTTTGAAATATTATGCTCTTTTCTGTTTGACGAATTGCCGAAAACTCCTACCTATTGAATATATAATCCTTTGTTGAAGTACCCTAATTTTTTATTTATTAGTTATCTTGAAATTTTAAGCATTGTCAATCCATGTATCGATCAAATAGGTAGTTAGTTAATTTCACCTTCTTAAAGTCTTTTCTACTCGAAGAACCTTAGGAAAATTGCGACTTTTCTATAGATAACACTATGTTGAGGTATCATCATTTTTTTATTTGTTATTACACTTCAAATAATAGCTAGAGTCAAGTTAAGGATCACTGCAAATGCTTTGCGCGGCGATCAAATAGGTAGTTATGCATTTTTGTCATATTATGCTCTTTTCTGTTTGACGAATTGCCGAAAACTCCTAACTATTGAATATATAATCCTTTGTAGAAGTACCCTAATTTTTTATCTATCAGTTATCTTAAAATGTTAAGCATTGTCAATCCATGTATCGAACAAACAGGTGGTTAGTTAATTTTACCATCTTAAAGTCATTTCTACTCGAAGAACCTTAGGCAAATTGCGTCTTTTATATAGATAACACTATGTTGATGTACGATCATTTTTTTATTGATTATTACGCTTCAAATAATAGCTAGAGTCAAGTTAAGGGTCACTGCAAATGTTTTGCGCGGCGATCAAATAGGTAGTTAGGCATTTTTTGTCATATTATGCTCATTTCTATTTGACGAATTGCCGAAAACTCCTACCTATTGAATATATAATCCTTTGTTGAAGTACCCTAATTTTTTATTTATTAGTTATCTTGAAATTTTAAGCATTGTCAATCCATGTATCGATCAAATAGGTAGTTAGTTAATTTCACCTTCTTAAAGTCTTTTCTACTCGAAGAACCTTAGGAAAATTGCGACTTTTCTATAGATAACACTATGTTGAGGTATCATCATTTTTTTATTTGGTATTACGCTTCAAATAATAGCTAGAGTCAAGTTAAGGATCACTGCAAATGCTTTGCGCGGCGATCAAATAGGTAATTATGCATTTTTGTCATATTATGCTCTTTTCTGTTTGACGAATTGCCGAAAACTCCTAACTATTGAATATATAATCCTTTGTAGAAGTACCCTAATTTTTTATCTATCAGTTATCTTAAAATGTTAAGCATTGTCAATCCATGTATCGATCAAACAGGTGGTTAGTTAATTTTACCTTCTTAAAGTCAGTTCTACTCGAAGAACCTTAGGAAAATTGCGACTTTTATATAGATAACACTATGTTGATGTATCATCATTTTTCTATTTATTATTACGCTTCAAATAATAGCTAGAGTCAAGTTAAGGATCACTGCAAATATTTTGTGCGGCGATCAAATATGTAGTTAGGCATTTTTTGAAATATTGTGCTCTTTTCTGTTTGACGAATTGCCGAAAACTCCTACCTATTGAATATATAATCCTTTGTTGAAGTACCCTAATTTTTTATTTATTAGTTATCTTGAAATTTTAAGCATTGTCAATCCATGTATCGATCAAATAGGTAGTTAGTTAATTTCACCTTCTTAAAGTCTTTTCTACTCGAAGAACCTTAGGAAAATTGCGACTTTTCTATAGATAACACTATGTTGAGGTATCATCATTTTTTTATTTGTTATTACACTTCAAATAATAGCTAGAGTCAAGTTAAGGATCACTGCAAATGCTTTGCGCGGCGATCAAATAGGTAGTTATGCATTTTTGTCATATTATGCTCTTTTCTGTTTGACGAATTGCCGAAAACTCCTAACTATTGAATATATAATCCTTTGTAGAAGTACCCTAATTTTTTATCTATCAGTTATCTTAAAATGTTAAGCATTGTCAATCCATGTATCGATCAAACAGGTGGTTAGTTAATTTTACCTTCTTAAAGTCAGTTCTACTCGAAGAACCTTAGGAAAATTGCGACTTTTATATAGATAACACTATGTTGATGTATCATCATTTTTCTATTTATTATTACGCTTCAAATAATAGCTAGAGTCAAGTTAAGGATCACTGCAAATATTTTGTGCGGCGATCAAATATGTAGTTAGGCATTTTTTGAAATATTATGCTCTTTTCTGTTTGACGAATTGCCGAAAACTCCTACCTATTGAATATATAATCCTTTGTTGAAGTACCCTAATTTTTTATTTATTAGTTATCTTGAAATTTTAAGCATTGTCAATCCATGTATCGATCAAATAGGTAGTTAGTTAATTTCACCTTCTTAAAGTCTTTTCTACTCGAAGAACCTTAGTAAAATTGCGACTTTTCTATAGATAACACTATGTTGAGGTATCATCATTTTTTTATTTGTTATTACACTTCAAATAATAGCTAGAGTCAAGTTAAGGATCACTGCAAATGCTTTGCGCGGCGATCAAATAGGTAGTTATGCATTTTTGTCATATTATGCTCTTTTCTGTTTGACGAATTGCCGAAAACTCCTAACTATTGAATATATAATCCTTTGTAGAAGTACCCTAATTTTTTATCTATCAGTTATCTTAAAATGTTAAGCATTGTCAATCCATGTATCGATCAAACAGGTGGTTAGTTAATTTTACCTTCTTAAAGTCAGTTCTACTCGAAGAACCTTAGGAAAATTGCGTCTTTTATATAGATAACACTATGTTGATGTATCATCATTTTTCTATTTATTATTACGCTTCAAATAATAGCTAGAGTCAAGTTAAGGATCACTGCAAATATTTTGTGCGGCGATCAAATATGTAGTTAGGCATTTTTTGTCATATTATGCTCATTTTTGTTTGACGAATTGCCGAAAACTCCTACCTATTGAATATATAATCATTTGTTGAAGCACCCTAATTTTTTATTTATTCATTATCTTGAAATTTTAAACATTGTCAATCCATGTATCGATCAAATAGGTAGTTATTTAATATTACCTTTTTAAAGTCATTTCTACTCGAAGAACCTTAGGAAAATTGTGACATTTCTATAGATAACACTATGTTGAGGTATCATCATTTTTTTATTTGGTATTACGCTTCAAATAATAGCTAGAGTCAAGTTAAGGATCACTGCAAATGTTTTGCGCGGCGATCAAATAGGTAGTGAGGCATTTTTGCCATATTATGCTCATTTCTGTTTGAAGAATTGCCGAAAACTCCTACCTATTGAATATATAATCCTTTGTTGAAGTGCCCTAATTTTTTATTTATTAGTTATCTTGAAATTGTAAGCATTGACAATCCATGTATCGATCAAATAGGTAGTTAGTTAATATTACCTTCTTAAAGTCATTTCTACTCGAAGAACCTTAGGAAAATTGCGACTTTTCTATTGATAACACTATGTTGAGGTATCATCATTTTTTTATTTGTTATTACGCTTCAAATAATAGCTAGAGTCAAGTTAAGGATCCCTGCAAATGTTTTGCGCGGCGATCAAATAGGTAGTTAGGTCTTTTTTTCATATTATGCTCTTTTTTGTTTGAAGAATTGCCGAAAACTTCCGCCTATTGATTATATAATCCTTTGTTGAAGTACCCTAATATTTTATTTACTAGTTATCTTGAAATAATAAACATTGTCAATCCAAGTATCGATCAAATAGGTGGTTAGTTAATTTCACCTTCTTAAAGTCTCTTCTACTCGAAGAACCTTAGCAAAATCGCGACTTTTGTATAGATAACACTATGTTGATGTATCATCATTTTTTTATTTAATATTACGCTTCAAATAAGCCCAGCTGGCCCTCCAGGTTATGGATGCTTTGTTTATACGCACCACTCCGCGTATCATGGTCCGCAAGCCTGAGGTGGAGGCGTTTGCGTTCATCATTGACTGCAACAACCTGAGTCTCGTGATCTTCGGCGACTGCTTCCAAGTCCCGAACAAGTCCATTCTCACGAGTTATATCCTCGTTTATGCCGTTGAGCCTTTCTTCCAGCCACTCGCTCCGATTCCTTAGCAGGGCATTACGTCGATCGCGCTCATAGGTAGCCAGAGATAGAGCTAAGTCCTCCACCAGATTCCTCCTCTCGCGTAGCAATGTCGAAACCCGCTCTTTGGCGAACTCAACAGCCTTTTTGTGACTATCGGCCAGGTAGTCAGCCAACGCTAGGCGGTCGGACTGATCCTCATAACGGGCTCGCAAGACACGAGCCACGGTAACTCCCCGATGAGCAGCGCGGTAGACCTCCAAGGAGTTCGTAAAAAGCGTTGGAAAAATATTGTATTCCCTCCCCAACGCGGTACCCTCGAGGGAGGTGATGTCCAGGTCCCCGAACATGACTCTGATCTCATCCTCGGTTTCGGGATGATCGGCTATGTGAGCGTAGCCTCGACCCAAGAGGTTATAGAACTCTTTCCATCGAGTCAAAGCTTCGGCTGAGAAAGTGTGAACTTGGGAAGAAGCCATTTTCGACGGAGATGTGTGTAGTGGAGCGATTAGAGGATGGAAGCAAATTATATGAGAGCGTTAATCTCCCAAACACCAACTCCGCATTTTATAGCGTCTCGAGAGTGGAGAAAAGTTGCAGCAATAATGCTTGTGGAGCCGGGTTAATTAATGTAAAGCGAGGGCTGCTCCTCCCGTGAATCATCAGACATGTCCTGATCCGCAATTTCAGGCCTGACAAATTCGGTCTCGCCATTATTAAAGCTGGGAGGGAGGCGAGCGCAACTATCGAAGAAGCCGCGAAAGGATTGTGTTGTTCCATCACGCATGAAGCTGGGCGGCGAGTGAACAGCTCTGCCACTTAAAAAGAGAAGACAGTGCTGAACAGGCATGACTATTGAGGAAAAGTGAAAGGCGAGCGCAACTATCGAAGAAGCCGCGAAAGGATTGTGTTGTTCCATCACGCATGAAGCTGGGCGGCGAGTGAACAGCTCTGCCACTTAAAAAGAGAAGACAGTGCTGAACATGCATGACTATTGAGGAAAAGTGAAAGGCGAGCGCAACTATCGAAGAAGCCGCGAAAGGATTGTGTTGTTCCATCACGCATAAAGCTGGGCGGCGAGTGAACAGCTCTGCCACTTAAAAAGAGAAGACAGTGCTGAACATGCATGACTATCGAGGAAAAGTGAAAGGCGAGCGCTACTATCGAAGAAGCCGCGGAAGGATTTGGTTACCCCTTCGTGTCGGAAAGCTGAGCAGGAGGTAAACAGTTCCGTCGTTTCAAAAACAGAACGCTGAACAGACCTAGCTTTCGAGGAAAAGGAGGCAACAAATCGAAAGAGCGAGTATACAAAAGAGAACAGAGAACCCCGAGTGACGAGTTCGTTGAAAGACCTCAAATTCTCTAGAATCAGATTCGACATCGAAGCCATGGAACTCAACATCGCCGGTGACGAACATCAAGATCGCAGTGGTGACGACGGCAGTGGCCACGACGCTCAACCCCGGAAAAGAAAAAGTCGCCAGCGCTACGCTCGGAAAGAAATCCAGGAGCTTGAAGCTTTCTTCGATGAATGCCCTTGCCCAAACGAGGAACAAAAGATTGAATTGGGCCAGAAGCTGGGAATGAATCCTATGAGAATCCATTTTTGGTTTCAGAATAGACGTTTCAGACTAGGTGTCCAACACAGGCGTAAGGAGATCACGGCCCTAAAAGAGCAGAACCAAAACCTTCAAATGGAAAACATGTGGTATGAGAAAATTCTCAGTACTATTACCTGCCCTGACTGCGGTGGCCCTACCACCCTCAGTAAATTGTTCCCCAGTAAGCCTTCTACGAAGATGGAAGGTGCTCATTTATCCCCCTGCTCCCTTGAGCCATCTCCGGTACAATCAGATCCTGCTAATGGCGCGCATGAGCAGATCGATCCTACAGAAATTATACCAGTGTCTTCGGAGGAAGAAGATACGTGTCGTTATGATCGGAGTCACCTCATCGAAGCCCATGAATCTCCTCCACAACAGCTTCCGGTAAGATCAGATACGGTTCAAGAGGAGTTAGAGGTTAGTCGGCAGGCTATCTACGCCACTCTGGACGACGAGAAGAAGAAATTCACTTGGCCCCCGGAGCTTCATCTCAAGTTCTTGGACGCAGTTCGACAGATAGGACTCGACTTCATAGGTCCGACAAGCATACTTAGGGTCATGAACGTACCGGGACTTACCAAGCAATTAGTCGCGAATCACCTTGGTTGCTACAGAAGGGCGTTAGGACAGCGTTATGCAGAATTGAATCCGAGCAATAGACTCGGCTGCGAACCCAGCACCCTTATGACAAATGAGGCCCGGTCGAATCTGGACGACTATTGGGGATTTGATCAGGATATCCTCGCGAGTCATTTCAATATTCCTCAAGAACACGCATCACAAGTGCAACGAGTAAGCACTCCTCCGTCCGAGCAGCAGCTAGTCAGTGTTCATCCTGTCGCAGATCAGCCCACCACGCCCAGTGCTCAAGGGTTTGCCCAATTAGAGCATATGGCTTCAGATGATCTAATGGGAGAAAGCTTGGAGCACTCTTATTTCCCTAATCCCCAAGTGGGAGATGCTTGTGGTAGTCAATCGATCAAATCTCCTCTTATAATCCCAGACAAAGATGGAGGTTCCAGTTCGAAGAACCCGTTGGGCGATGCAGCTCAACCTACACATCAATCGTTCGAGGGGTCGGGTGATTTCTTCGATGAAGGACTTGATACCTGGTTCGATCAGTTGGAAGCTATTAAAGGTTGGCAACCATGATCTGCACTTGGTAATGGCACACCTAAGCTGAGGCCAGACTGGTTAGTCATTGGACATGCCCCAAGAAAGAAGGGGATGTACGCGAGAAGGATGTATCTCCTATTGTAAAGTTCTCATCGGTGCATGCGTTTGTTTCTTCAATAGCTAGAGTTGATTCTGCATAATGTTTTTCGCAAACGTCATCTCGTGTGTATACGGTAATTCCTTGTTATTAAGTTCAAGGTAAAATCAGCCCCGACGCGTGAAGGCAGAATTGATAGCATGAGTTACTAGCAGAATGTGATCGAGCTCGAAAGTGAAAGATTACTAGCGGCCCCAAACGCAATGACCGCAAAATCAGGGGCAATCTTTAAGTTTCGAGCAACTACAAATCTATTTCTCACGAGGCATTCAGGTCAATCAAATATAAAGCGTCGGGCTGTGAGAATGATGCGTAGTCAATCTGTTGACACAGGCGAAAAAGGAGTCGCGTAGATCCGAAAGCAAAAACCTTTCTTGGCTAGTCAACAATGCATAATGAAAGAGCATATATAAACAAACTCGCATTTATTTCATTCAGCAGGAAAGTTTACAAGTGGATCACTGAGGGGGAGCAGTAAACCCAAAATGAGTTCTGACAAGCATCACAAAAAAGCTTAACTGACTCTCCATGCTATCCATGCCTTGCTTACAACCCACACTCCGGGAATCGAGGTCTACAAGCTTGAAGAAAAGGAGACGACATTTCTCCTTAAGTTCGTTCACCTTGGTGTCATAGTACTCGAACTCAAGCTCTAAGTCATGAGCCAGCACCTTCCCGCGAGCTATATCCATGCTCAGGTCTTCAAGCCTTTCCTCCAACCAGGCACACTGGAACCTCAGCACGAAGTTATGCTGGTCTTGCTCAAAGGCGGTGTCAAAAAGAGCCAGACGCTCCACCAAGTTGTCCCTCTCACGGACCAGCATCGAAACCTGGGCGTGGGCGTATTCAACAGCCTTTTTATGGTTATCGGCCGTCAGCATGGCCAACATCAGGGACTCAGTTCGGTCCTGATAACGGGCTCGCACGATACCAGCCAAAGTGACCTCTCGGCTAGCAACTTCGTAAGCCTGCATGAAATTGTTAAAGAGAGTTGGGAAGATCACAAACTCCCTTTGCAGTTTCGTACCTTCAATACACGCAGTATCCAGGGCCGGAATCAGAGTACGAACTTCAACCTCAGCTTCAGGATGATTGTTTATGTAGCCATAACCCCTACCCAAGAGGTGGTAAAATCTCTCCCATTGGGTCGAAGCTTCAGGTAAGGCAACAGGCATAGAGGAGGAATCCATATGCGATGGAATGACGGAGAAGAGAGTGAGAATGTGAAGAGTGTTTGAGAGGCTGAGTCTGATAAGGCTAAAGTGTTAATCTTCTTGACATCAATCTATCACCTTATAAATGCTCGAGTACAGGGAGAAGTGGTAATAATATTTTATGTGCAGTAGAGCCAAGCGGGTTTCGTTAATGCATCCCCGATGAGTCACGAATCCACCACCGTCCTGTGATCTCGGGTTTTACGAAACATAATGGCGCCGAAAGGTGGGCAGGCTTGTTACTCTAGAGACTGGGCCAGGGGGACAAGCGTAGTGCTCGACAAAGCGAAATCAACGCAAGAGATCTTCAGGCTCCGTTCACGTAGAAAAGAGCAAAAAAGGACAAAGTGGGAATTACGAAGCCTTGAGAAAAACGCTCGTCAAGTAGCCATCACAAAAGGACGAAGTGGGAATCTCGAAACATTGAGAAGAGCGCTCGTCGGGTAGCCATCACCTTTGATCGAAGAACGGTGATCCGGCTCCTTTAACCTCTCAGAATTTGCAGAGAAAGTGAAGATCCAAGGAGGAACAAAGAAAGCTGAGTTAACGGAAAATCAAACAGTGATATCCCGGTCAAAATGTTCAAGGGATTCTGTCATTTACTGGAAGCGCCAGACTTGGAGGTCTCCGAGCTTGAGCTGCTGGAAGAGTTTGAAGATCTCAGGACCGAACCTGACACGAGGGCCATGGAGACCGATCCTTCTAATGATGAAACCCGCGGCTTGGTTAACGAGAACAGTACCCGCGACGGTTATCAGCGTCAGAAAGGGGAATATCTCAAACGCAACACTTCAGGTCAAGTCCATAAACTCGAATTGTTTTTCAGGGAATACCCCTATCCGGACATGGAACAGAAAATCAAAATGGGCCAGGAGATAGGGTGGGAGCCTCGGAAGGTCAAGTGCTGGTTTGAAAACAAACGAACCCGGCTGAAGCAGCAACGCGATCGGCACGAGTTAGCGGTTGTAAGGGAGGAAAATGAAAAGCTTCGAATAAAAAACACTCAGTACAAAAAAGCTCTAAGCATCGCTATTTGCCTGGAGTGCGGTAACCCTGTTCCCACGGACGGAGTATTCACTGAAGAGCCAGATCTGGGGGTTTATAATGCTCATTTGTTGCAATGCCCTTCGCAACATCTTTCGGAACAGGCGGGTACCGCCGAGGATCTACAAGAGGAAACTAGTGCTATAAGGTCAAAGTCGACGCCCATTGTGGAAGGGAACATGCGTCATGACAAGTCGGGTCCGCTCGATGATGAACTCACCATCATGACCAGCCGATCTGAGACCACTAAATCCCCTCCAGAGCAACCTCCAACACGACCAGATTCCGAGAAGAGTAACCGCCAAGTTGCTGGCACCACTTCTGCTAGCAAGAAAATAAGATTTCGTTGGAC
The DNA here is from genome assembly GCA_021437785.1 of Rhodomyrtus psidioides. Lineage (NCBI taxonomy): Eukaryota > Viridiplantae > Streptophyta > Magnoliopsida > Myrtales > Myrtaceae > Rhodomyrtus > Rhodomyrtus psidioides. Next base: position 341,916 of record JAILYB010000117.1, read on the forward strand.
CCCGGAGTTTCATAACAAATTTGTTGATGCAGTTCAACAGTTGGGGATCAGTTTTGCTTGCCCCTTGCGCATACTCGAAATCATGAACGTGCCGGGACTGACTAAAAATATGGTCAAGAATCACCTTTGGCGCTACAAGAAACTACTGAGAGATGGACGAGCGTCGCTAGACCAAGATAGAGGCGGTTCAACACGACCAGATTCCACGAAGAGTAGCCGCCGAGTTGCCAACCCTACTTCGGCTAGCAAGAAAACAAGGTTTTATTGGACCTCGGAGCTTCATAGCAAATTTGTTGATGCAGTTCAACAGTTAGGGATCAGTTTGGCTCGCCCATCGCGCATACTCAAGATCATGAACATGCCGGAATTGGATAGAAATAAAGTCAGGAACCACCTTTGGTGCTACAAAAGACTACTGAGAGATGGACGAGTGGCGCTAGACCAAGAGAGAGGCAGTTCAAGTTTAAACGATGAGCATGGCTGTGATCGCAATCCTCATGAAGCAGGAAGCATCCAATCACCTTTTAACACCGATGGGACTGACAATTACACGGTCGATTGTTCAGGCATCAATCAGAGTACTCCCATGGGTTATCCCAGTACTCCTCAGGAGTATGTACCGCAATTTCAGCAAATCGGGACTCCCCAGTCTGAGCACCGACTGGCCGTTAATACTAGTCCTACAGCGGATCTAACACTGGCAGGAGATGCACATACAATCTTGCGAGACGATTACGGAGATTCCGGCTCGAAGAATCAGGTGGTCCATGACGAAAATGGCAAAAAGATTCCTTCTCCAGTAGTCGACAATACTCAACCTGAGTGTCAGTCGCTCGATGGTTCAGACGATCTCCTTGAAAACATCTATTCTTGGTTCGATCGGCTGAATTCCCCCCTGAGTTACCCTGGTACTCCCCAAGAGTATGTACAACAATTTCAGCAGGTATGGACTCCCCAATTTGAGCACCAACCGATCGTTAGTGTTATTCCTACGGCGAATCCAGCATCGGGTACAAACCTACTGGACAACGATGAAAATACCAACTCGAGAAGTGAGGTTGTTCATGTCGAAAGTAGTGTGAGGAACCCATCGCCAATGGTTGAGGATGCCCGACTTGGGCGTCAATGGCTTGAAATTTCAAGCGAGTCCCTCAGTGAGCAACTCGGCGTGTGGATCACGCATAAACCGAGAAACCAGGTTGTTCATGCCGAAAATGGGAGAAGTCCGTCACCAGCAATTAAGGATGCTCAACTTGGACGACTCGAGCGGTCGGACGATCTCCTGAATGAGCAACTCAGCCTATGGGTCAAGCATTTTGGAACAAGTGCATCTTCGCAGTCGTGACCGGTACCGGCGACCGGACATCTGGTTCGAAGCTCGTGTGCTAAATCATTAGAAGGCTCAGGAGAGTGAGAGGTGAATACATCGAATGAATGTGTTACGGATTTCGTTGTAAAGTTCCCGCGGGAACATTGTAATTAACGCTGAAAACTAACCGCTCTGAGTGTCAACATTACCCTTTGAACGTCTTCGAGCCAAGGGCCATGGATTAATCACTTAATCCGTGGAGCAAATTCCATGAACGATGACTATCACCCGCGGAGCATAATGGGATCTACCCCCATTCAGCACGAAATACGTTTGGTCACGAAGCCTCCCATTTGGTAAAACGATGTATCGTTCCTAAACGATCTTCAACCGAATACCAAAGTAATGTCTCATTTCTTTCCCTTCTCAGGTGTTAAACGTGGATAAATCACCCAAGGAGCCATCTATTCAAATGACAAAACAGACGTCGCCCAGCTGGGGCAAATGAACCGTAGGCATTGCAAATACCTTCAAGCACGGATGGAGGAATTCGATAGATGTTGTTCATATCAATATGCAACGTCAAAACGGAATGCAAATCAAGTGTAAAAGGACGTATCGTTCCAAAATGATTATTTCCTTGATATGGGAATAATGCTTCCTTTCCTTTTCCTCTCAGATGATGATCAAGAGCAGAAGACGCAGGATGTAATGCTTTCAAATAACAAACAGGGAACGTCAAATACCTCAAACGGCGACTGTGATCAAGAGAATCACCAAACCGCCACATGACGAATCCCAAGAATATCAAGCTGTCTTGAGACAGATTAAATTGATCAAGGACTCTGACAATCGAGATGGATGATCAGAATCTGCAAAAATCAATGGGAGCAGGTTCCCCCCATTTGCTTTGAGGAGCCAAACCGGGGGCAAACTCTCATGATCCCCCATGAAAGCGCATCAGACCAGGGTCATCGAATCCAGAGATGACAAACAGCAAGACAAGCGTCACCTAGCTGTGATAAATCACGCCTAACTGGGGCAAGTGAATTAATTTTGCGCTGGACAAAGAAAGATGTGTCTTCTCCGGCAAAGTCAAATAGCAGAGTCGTCCGCATCAGAATCAAACCCCAAGATACGAATTTGGGCGAACGGTAACTTTGTATCGTTCCAATTTGATCTTCGAAGATCACGGGCTTAACATGAGTTTTTCTCATTTAACAGGAAGTCGTTGGCGCCGAAAGCCTCAAAAGAAAAGAGCTCGCTGATAGGGAGGCGAATAGAATCATTGGCCTTGGAAGTCAGGATTCCAGAAAATGGTCTTTGATTATAAGATCGAGTGGAGGGTAAAAAGTATCGCTTCCACACTTCATGCTTTGACATGCATTCCGATAACAATTTCCTTTTTCCTTGAATAAAAGGAACTCTGAAGAGTGGCGCTGGAATGCGTCCAAAAACACAAATGGATCTCCTCTGGGGCAAATCCTGGAAAATGATTCATCGCCAACCAAACGGAGGGATCAAGGCCACAAGATGGATGGCCAACTTCTGCAAGCCGCACGTTTGTGTTCAAATGGAAACACAAAACAAGAACAATGCTGTATCGTTCCAATTTGCCTGGAATTTTAGAACGCAAACTGACGCCTAATTCCCGTCTTTGACAGGGGATCACCATCAAGGCGAAACAGGTTTTCACATCCCATGTATTACCCATTGGAATACATGACCAAGGGTAAGATGTATCGTTCTAATTTTTTTGAAAAATTCATGAACGAACAATAACATGTTTCTTCTACATTTTCAGGGATCTCCAGCCGCGAGGGACAGGTAAGTATCCCTCTCCCAAATCCCTTGAAGATGTTGAGTAAAAAATAGAGAAGAAAAGAAAAGCTCTCAGAGTCTAATGTCTAGCAAAGACATAGAACTCAAATTTCATTGGCATTCATGTTTTGAAACAGGAGGTTGTCTGAACATGAATAAGAACATGCATGTGGCATCATAAAATCCCCTTTGACGGGTAAAATTTTTGGAGAAAATGAAAGAGATTTTTCCAATAAAAAAATTGTTCAAAACTTTCAAAAGGACGTTTTCTCAAAAGACAAGAGGCAAAGCCTAGTCCAAACACGTCCCACACACACTGGAGAGATGAGTGGAGCAGATCAGATAGCAAAATCTGGACCTACGGAAGTAGGGACCATTCGCAGCGATTACATGGATTGGGACGACGGAGGCATTCGTTTTTTATCCCCAAACACTACAGGTGACCGTTGATAACCCCTTCGAACGGCGGTTTTCATCCTTAACCCTGTCAAGAACCACCCCACATCGGGGCAAAATGGAGGTGAGTCCAGCGGCATCAGGAGAAAATGGTCAGAAATTTTCTTGCTCGGACTAACATTAATCTTTGTGTGTTGTTTATATGGTAATCCAAGTGCCATAGGATGACGAGAAGCATTCATTTCTCTATCACACACACTGAATCCTTTGCACAGCCAACTTGAGCCTGCAAATTCATTTCATGAACCCATTGTGATCATTCCAAAACGGATGCAGCACCCCTTCAAAAATGGAAGAGTTCAAGACTCAGGGATTACGAAGAAGATTCCTGGGCTGATATTTAAAGAATGTTTAGACTATATATCTAACATGATCCCATGAAGATGAGAAAAAAGCGGGATTCCAAAAATGAATGAGAAAAATCCACCGCATCAAGAAAAAGCAAAGTGCCTGGTAAAAGCGAGGCCGATGCTCGTGCAAGCTGTTTGCTTGATTCCCAGTGAAACTTGGATGGGAAAAGAGAAAATTCCTAAAGGAGTCAGATAAAAAGACTGCTCTCCAAATGATGTCAAGCGCGGAGGAAAGGCGCAGACAGAGTTGTCAACCTTCTTAATGCAACAAGAGACGCTCTCTAAAGGACTAGTGCACACCTCAAAAGCGGTTGAACACCTCAAAACTGAAGATGCAGAATGGAAAAGACAGGTGACAAATTTGCAATGATCACCAATGTCAATCCCCTCATAAATTCTGGGCAAAAAACAAGCCTTTTTCGGTCCCCAATCTTACCAACATCATAACCCTGAAACAGTCTTCTCTGACTAAGACACTTGGGTTAACATATAGCTTAGCTCGAAGAGGTACGAGCAAGACTATTTCTTTCTCATTTTGCAGGGTTCTCGACTTGTAAACCCGGAGCAGATGTTGAAGACTTTCATACAATGGCCTCGACTCCAAAGCGGGTCCCCCTTGAAAACCAATATTCAAGCCCAACATTACGGTCCCGTGGAAGACCTCCCGACCGATCAAAATGTATGCGCTGCGAATGAACCTAAAACCTAGGCACATGTTAGTAGGGAATTGAGTGCATCCCCTATAAAAAACCACTATCGCAAAACAGGTGAGAAGACCTCCTTGTCGAGAAATATTCCAATTGATGTTTTGAACAAACTCTTTTTGGAATTTTAAAACTGTTGATCCAGATTTTCCGTGCAAGGGATTTGTGATCACATTTGCATGTTGCAAGAATGCTTTGGATAACCTCCAGCATCAAAATGCACATTTCATGATTAAAACTTAAATCATACGGTTTTGTCAAAATGGACAGCCGTAGTCTTCCCAAAGATTACTAACGTTTTCTTGGTGAAGAAAAATCTTTCAGGCTCAAACTTCTGCAGGATACCGGGAGAACCCAGCTCCCAGAATGTCGCTTCAACAGACTCAAGTGAAGTTTTGTCAAAATAAAATCTTTCACTGCTTCAAAAAAACTGAATTCCCGACAAACTTCGGGGTCTCCAAAAAAAAAAAAAGGGGAAGAAAAACCCTTTTAAAAGAAAAAGTCCTATCAGACGTGGAGAACCCTCGTCCCAGGACTCATTTTCAAAATATCAAACAGTCTCATCGGACGTGGAGAACCCTCGTCATGAGACCCCTTTTTCAAAACTTAGGCAGTCTCATCGGACGTGGAGAACCCTCGTCATGAGACCCCTTTTCAAAATTTAGGCAGTCTCATCGGACGTGGAGAACCCTCGTCATGAGACCCCTTTTTCAAAACTTAGGCAGTCTCATCGGACGTGGATAACCCTCGTCATGAGACCCCTTTTCAAAATTTAGGCAGTCTCATCGGACGTGGAGAACCCTCGTCATGAGACCCCTTTTCAAAAATTTAGGCAGTCTCATCGGACGTGGAGAACCCTCGTCATGAGACCCCCTTTTCAAAATTTAGGCAGTCTCATCGGACGTGGAGAACCCTCGTCATGAGACCCCCTTTTCAAAATTTAGGAAATCTCATCGGACGTGGAGAACCCTCGTCATGAGACCCCTTTTCATTTAGGCAGTCTCATCGGACGTGGAGAACCCTCGTCATGAGACCCATTTTCAAAGTCAAAACTGAAGGTAGATACCGCCTGAAGGGTCAAATCAAAGGTAGATACCGCCTGAAGGGTCAAATCAAGGTAGATACCGCCTGAAGGGTCAAATCAAAGGTAGATACCGCCTGAAGGGTCAAATCAAGGTAGATACCGCCTGAAGGGTCAAATCAAGGTAGATACCGCCTGAAGGGTCAAATCAAAGGTAGATACCGCCTGAAGGGTCAACTCATGGTAGATACCGCCTGAAGGGTCAAATCAAAGGTAGATACCGCCTGAATGGTCAAAATCAAAGGTAGATACCGCTTGAAGGGTCAACACAAGGTAGATACCGCTTGAAGGGTCAACACATGGTAGATACCGCCTGAAGGGTCAACACAAGGTAGAAACCGCCTGAAGGGTCAAATCAAAGGTAGAAACCGCCTGAAGGGTCAACTCAAGGTAGAAACCGCCTGAATGGTCAAACCAAGGTAGAAACCGCCTGAGGGATCACATTAATGGTAGAAACCGCCTGAAGGGTCACATATGGTAGAAACCGCATAAGGGTCCACTCATTGATAAATATCGCAGTAAGGATCAACACAAAGGTCTGATCCACCATACGGATCAAAATTCTTGGCAAATCCCAAAGCGTGGGATACGCCTTCCTTAGGTTCCTACAAGTTAGGAATCCCATCATGGTATGACCTACCATACAGGTCAGAGCTTAATCTCCCTGGGATATTCTGAATGACGAGTCCTAGGCATCTTCTTGAAAGTCGTCGCAACCGGCAGCATCCGACAGGTGAGCTTCAGGTAAGCCTCTCTCACTTCGGCCCATGTTCAAATTGTTAGAGCAAACCGGAGATTGATTTGAGCTTTTATCAATAGGCTTAAGGATCCGATGTCATAACATTTCTTCTCTTATTTTCCCAGTTGAGTCGGTTAGGAATCAGGTGCCACCTTATCTTTGAGAGAAACCTCTAACGAGATTCCTTTCAAAGAGGGGCAGCTGTTGACACCTGATTTTTTTTACCATTTATTATTGTGATTTTTATTCTTTAAAATTAATTAAAAATATCAAAAAAGGTCATAAAATCACAAAATCAACTTTGGAAGCCTTGGTTTAACCTTAGGAACCAATTTTGAACAAAAAATATTTTTCGGTATTTTTAATATTTTTCGAGTTTATTTAATTATAAAAATACCCAAAAAATCAGAAAAATACCATTCGTGGTCAGAAAAATACCCAAAAATATTCGATAATTTTGTTTTAATTTCCTCTTCAAGTGTGTCACTTTAAATCTCAAAAATTCGGCTCGGGTCACTATGTTCCTTCAAAACATAAACCCGAACCGAGCCTAAAAAAAAATCATTTTCGAGTCTTTTAGTTTTCAATTCTCACTTTTTATAAGCTATGACATTGGATTCTAAAGTCTTAAAGTGCAATTAGGTCAATTTGCCCTCCAATTTAATCAATTTTTACCAAAAGGGCTTAATTGCACATTTTTCTTTCAATTAGTCCCCGGTTTCACGGATGTATACGTATGCTCTACGTATTTATACATCATACGTATTTATACGTTATGCATATTTGTATTGTTTGGTAACCTCTTTAACTCTTGTAATAATAATAATGGTTATTATTTTTAACACCTTTGTTAGTGCCTTTTTTAGCATTTTTGTATTGTGAGTGCTATTTTTAAATAGCATTTTTTGTATTATAAATTGTGAGTGCTATTGTTAGTGCTATTTTTAAATAGCATTTTTGTATTATAAATTGTGAGTGCTATTGTTAGTGCTATTTTTAAATGTCATTTATTTGTGAGTGCTATTTTTAGATAGAATTTATAATTGTTAGTGCTATTTTTAAATACAATTTATTGGAATGTATTTTTGGCTATAAAAGGATGGCAAGAGTTTTGAGGTTGAAGGGGAGAGACATTTTGTAGAGTGTGCAAATTTTTGAGAGCTTAGAGAGAAGAACACAAACACTCTCTATATTCTCATAATCTTGAGCGAGCAAAATATACTAAGTTCGGAATATTGATTCCGCATATTGCTAGCACAATTGTTGTGGAGTTATTAGTCGTCTCCCCGTTCGTCAATTGGTGGTGCGTCCGAACTAGATGCCTAACACTTGTGGAGGCTGAGATCGAAGAACATCGAACCGACACCTCCGTTCAAGCACGCTACGAGAGGTAATCTATTTACTCCCTTTGAGACTTTGTGATTTTTTTCGATTGAAATGCACGAAGTACGCCTCTGGAGATACATGTGTGGGTTGTTATTTATTTCCGCTACGTGTTACGTGGATCCCAACAGTGGTATCAGAGCCAATCCTTAGGTGTTTTCGTGCATTTAATTGATTTTTTGCAATTTTTGCAATACTATGGCCAATATGTATTAACGAATTGTTCGTCTTACATGGCTAATGGAGATTGATTATTTTATATGATAAATTAATCAACGTAGCAAAAATTGAGACTAAATCAATTTTGAATCGAAAATTTATGGCTATCTTATTTTACGTAAAAATTCTGAATATGATTCAACGTAGAATTTTTATTGTGCCTTCCTAAGTTTTAAATTGTGCATTTATTACTTACGTGAAAGGGTGGTGATCATGGAAAAATCCCTAATCAATGTGATTGATGTATATATGAATGTATGATGATTATTTATATATTTGGGGTTGTAATTATTAAATGGAGGCTGCGTACTCCTTTTATTTTTCATGTAATCTTTATTTTTAGCATAGTCAATTGTTGATGTAAATGCTACGAGGATTACGTGGAGGAGCCTTTTAAGTCGGCGAGCTCTTTGGGGCCCAATTCTTGAAGAGTTCAAGAAACCAAGAAGAAGCGAAGAGCGGCTCTCCGTTATTAAAATATTAAAATGATTATATGTGGTCTCATTGGCTCGAGACCCATTAAATCATAATTCCATGATCACCACGTAGGATAGATATTTATGTGATTGACATCTATTTATTTATTATGATTACGTGAGCATGTTAAACTGGTTAATGTGCAAAGTCAGGCTTACCTCACCCAAAATTGTGCCTGCATGAAATCCTAGTTAGGAAAATCACTCGCATTAGGTACCGAAAGGGCGTTGGTAACGACACCAGCGTAACCAAGTCCCCGAACCCAAAATCTCTGGTTCCGTAGAACAGATCGATCTCTCCCAATCGATCGGTAAGGTTTCCGGTCTACCCTCCAAGAAAGACCGGTGGCGACTCCAAATGCATGCACAATTTGCACATGCCACCACGACCACACTGAAGGTCGAAAGCGATCGACTCTTATCGTCGAAGAATACTCCCGCCGCGATTTGGTAAGGGCCTGGGAGGGCTCGCGCCGATCCAAGACCCGTGATCGGTAATCCATTAGCCGCGTCCGCTTCCGGACGGGTCGCGACAAGGATCACTGCAAATGTTTTGTGCGGCGATCAAATATGTAGTTGGGCATTTTTTGTCATATTATGCTCATTTCTGTTTGACGAATTGCCGAAAACTCCTACCTATTGAATATATAATCCATTGTTGAAGTACCCTAATTTTTTATTTATTAGTTATCTAGAAATTTTAGGCATTGTCAATCCATGTATCGATCAAATAGGTAGTTAGTTAATTTCACCTTCTTAAAGTCATTTCTACTCGAAGAACCTTAGGAAAATTGCGAGTTTTCTATAGATAACACTATGTTGAGGTATCATCATTTTTTTATTTGTTATTACGCTTCAAATAATAGCTAGAGTCAAGTTAAGCATCACTGCAAATGTTTTGTGCGGCGATCAAATATGTAGTTGGGCATTTTTTGTCATATTATTCTCATTTCTGTTTGACGAATTGCCGAAAACTCCTACCTATTGAATATATAATCCTTTGTTGAAGTACCCTAATTTTTTATTTATTAATTATCTTGATATTTTAAGCATTGTCAATCCATGTATCGATCAAATAGGTAGTTAGTTAATTTCACCTTCTTAAAGTCATTTCTACTCGAAGAACCTTTGCAAAATTGCGACTTTTGTATAGATAACACTATGTTGATGTATCATTATTTTTTTTATTTATTATTACGCTTCAAATAATAGCTAGAGTCAAGTTAAGGATCACTGCAAATGTTTTGTGCGGTGATCAAATATGTAGTTAGGCATTTTTTGACATATTATGCTTATTTCTGTTTGACGAATTGCCGAAAACTCCTACCTATTGAATATATATTCCTTTGTTGAAGTACTCTAATTTTTTATTTACGAGTTATCTTGAAATAATAAACATTGTCAATCCGAGTATCGATCAAATAGGTGGTTAGTTAATTTCACCTTCTTAAAGTCACTTCTACTCGAAGAACCTTAGCAAAATTGCGACTTTTGTATAGATAACACTATGTTGATGTCTCACCATTTTTTTATTTATTATTACCCTTCAAATAATAGCTAGAGTAAAGTTAAGGATCACTGCAAATGTTTTGTGCGGCGATCAAATATGTAGTTGGGCATTTTTTGTCATATTATGCTCATTTCTGTTTGACGAATTGCCGAAAACTCCTACCTATTGAATATATAATCCATTGTTGAAGTACCCTAATTTTTTATTTATTAGTTATCTTGAAATTTTAGGCATTGTCAATCCATGTATCGATCAAATAGGTAGTTAGTTAATTTCACCTTCTTAAAGTCATTTCTACTCGAAGAACCTTAGGAAAATTGCGAGTTTTCTATAGATAACACTATGTTGAGGTATCATCATTTTTTTATTTGTTATTACGCTTCAAATAATAGCTAGAGTCAAGTTAAGCATCACTGCAAATGTTTTGTGCGGCGATCAAATATGTAGTTGGGCATTTTTTGTCATATTATTCTCATTTCTGTTTGACGAATTGCCGAAAACTCCTACCTATTGAATATATAATCCTTTGTTGAAGTACCCTAATTTTTTATTTATTAGTTATCTTGAAATTTTAAGCATTGTCAATCCATGTATCGATCAAATAGGTAGTTAGTTAATTTCACCTTCTTAAAGTCATTTCTACTCGAAGAACCTTAGGAAAATTGCGACTTTTCTATAGATAACACTATGTTGAGGTATCATCATTTTTTTATTTGTTATTACGCTTCAAATAATAGCTAGAGTCAAGTTAAGGATCAGTACAAATGCTTTGCGCGGCGATCAAATAGGTAGTTAGGCATTTTTGTCATATTATGCTCTTTTCTGTTTGAAGAATTGCAGAAAACTCCCACCTATTGATTATATAATCCTTTGTTGAAGTACTCTAATTTTTTATTTACTAGTTATCGTCAAATTTTAAGCATTGTCAATCCATGTATCGATCAAACAGGTGGTTAGTTAATTTTACCTTCTAAAAGTCATTTCTGCTCGAATAACCTTAGGAAAATTGCGACTTTTGAATAGATAACACTATGTTGAGGTATCATCATTTTTTTATTTGTTATTACGCTTCAAAAAATAGTTAGAGTCAAGTTAAGTATCGTTGCAAATCTTTTGCGCGGCGATCAAATAGGTAGTTAGGCATTTTTGTCATATTATGCTCATTTCTGTTTGACGAATTGCCGAAAACTCCTGCCAATTGAATATATAATCCTTTGTAGAAGTACCCCAATTTTTTATCTATTAGTTATCTTAAAATTTTAAGCATTGTCAATCTATGTATCGATCAAACAGGTAGTTAGTTAATTTTACCTTCTTAAAGTCATTTCTACTCGAAGAACCTTAGGAAAATTATGACTTTTGTATAGATAACACTATGTTGATGTACGATCATTTTTTTATTGATTATTACGCTTCAAATAATAGCTAGAGTCAAGTTAAGGATCACTGTAAATGTTTTGCGCGGCGATCAAATAGGTAGTTAGGCATTTTTTGTCAAATTATGCTCATTTCTATTTGACGAATTGCCGAAAACTCCTACCTATTGAATATATAATCCTTTATTGAAGTGCCCCAATTTTTTATTTATTAGCTATCTTGAAATTTTAAGCATTGTCAATCCATGTATCGATCAAATAGGTAGTTAGTTAATTTTACCTTCTTAAAGTCATTTCTATTCGAAGAACCTTAGGAAAATTGCGACTTTTCTATTGATAACACTATGTTGAGGTGACATCATTTTTTTATTTATTATTACGCTTGAAATAATAGCTAGAGTCAAGTTAAGGATCACTGCAAAAGTTTTGCGCGGCGATCAAATAGGTAGTTAGGCATTTTTGTCATATTATGCCCTTTTCTGTTTGAAGAATTGCCGAAAACTCCCGCCTATTGATTATTTAATCCTTTGTTGAAGTACTCTAATTTTTTATTTACTAGTTATCTTGAAATACTAAACATTGTCAATCCGAGTATCGATCAAATAGGTGGTTAGTTAATTTCACCTTCTTAAAGTCACTTCTACTCGAAGAACCTTAGCAAAATTGCAACTTTTGTATAGATAACACTATGTTGATATATCATCATTTTTTTATTTATTATTACGCCTCAAATAATAGCTAGAGTCAACTCAAGGATCACTGCAAATGTTTTGTGCGGCGATCAAATATGTAGTTAGGCATTTTTTGACATATTATGCTTATTTCTGTTAGACGAATTGCCGAAAACTCCTACCTATTGAATATATAATCCTTTGTTGAAGTACCCCAATTTTTTATTTATTAGTTATCTTGAAATTTTAAGCATTGTCAATCCATGTATCGATCAAATAGGTAGTTCGTTAATTTCACCTTCTTAAAGTCTTTTCTACTCGAAGAACCTTAGGAAAATTGCGACTTTTCTATAGATAACACTATGTTGAGGTATCATCATTTTTTTATTTGTAATTACGCTTCAAATAATAGCTAGAGTCAAGTTAAGGATCACTGCAAATGCTTTGCGCGGCGATCAAATAGGTAGTTCGGCATTTTATTCATATTATGCTCTTTTCTGATTGAAGAATTGCCGAAAACTCCTACCTATTGAATAGATAATCCTTTGTTGAAGTACCCCAATTTTTTATTTATTAGTTATCTTGAAATTTTAAGCATTGTCAATCCATGTATCGATCAAATAGGTAGTTCGTTAATTTCACCTTCTTAAAGTCTTTTCTACTCGAAGAACCTTAGGAAAATTGCGACTTTTCTATAGATAACACTATGTTGAGGTATCATCATTTTTTTATTTGTTATTACGCTTCAAATAATAGCTAGAGTCAAGTTAATGATCACTGCAAATGCTTTGCGCGGCGATCAAATAGGTAGTTCGGCATTTTATTCATATTATGCTCTTTTCTGATTGAAGAATTGCCGAAAACTCCTACCTATTGAATAGATAATCCTTTGTTGAAGTACCCCAATTTTTTATTTATTAGTTATCTTGAAATTTTAAGCATTGTCAATCCATGTATCGATCAAATAGATAGTTAGTTAATTTCACATTCTTAAACTCATTTCTACTCGAAGAACCTTAGGAAAATTGCGAGTTTTCTATAGATAACACTATGTTGAGGTATCATCATTTTTTTATTTGTTATTACGCTTCAAATAATAGCTAGAGTCAAGTTAAGGATCACTGCAAATGTTTTGCGCGGCGATCAAATAGGTTGTTAGGCATTTTTGTCATATTATGCTCATTTTCGTTTGGCGAATTGCCGAAAACTCCTACCTATCGTATATATAATCCTTTGTTGAAGTACCCTAATTATTTATTTATTAGTTATCATGAAATTTTAAGCATTGTCAATCCAAGTATCGATCAAATAGGTAGTTAGTTAATTTCACCTTCTTAAAGTCATTTCTACTCGAAGAACCTTAGGAAAATTGCGACTTTTGTATAGATAACACTATGTTGATGTATCATCATTTTTTTATTTATTATTACGCTTCAAATAATAGCTAGAGTCAAGTTAAGGATCACTGCAAATGTTTTGCGCGGCCATCAAATAGTTAGTTAGGCATTTTTGTCATATTATGCTCATTTCTGTTTGACGAATTGCCGAAAACTCCTACCTATTGAATATATAATCCATTGTTGAAGAACCCTAATTTTTTATCTATTAGTTATCGTCAAATTTTAAGCATTGTCAATCCATGTATCGATCAAACAGGTGGTTAGTTAATTTTACCTTCTAAAAGTCATTTCTGCTCGAATAACCTTGGGAAAATTGCGACTTTTGAATAGATAACACTATGTTGAGGTATCATCATTTTTTTATTTGTTATTACGCTTCAAAAAATAGTTAGAGTCAAGTTAAGTATCGTTGCAAATCTTTTGCGCGGCGATCAAATAGGTAGTTAGGCATTTTTGTCATATTATGCTCATTTCTGTTTGACGAATTGCCGAAAACTCCTGCCAATTGAATATATAATCCTTTGTAGAAGTACCCCAATTTTTTATCTATTAGTTATCTTAAAATTTTAAGCATTGTCAATCTATGTATCGATCAAACAGGTAGTTAGTTAATTTTACCTTCTTAAAGTCATTTCTACTCGAAGAACCTTAGGAAAATTATGACTTTTGTATAGATAACACTATGTTGATGTACGATCATTTTTTTATTGATTATTACGCTTCAAATAATAGCTAGAGTCAAGTTAAGGATCACTGTAAATGTTTTGCGCGGCGATCAAATAGGTAGTTAGGCATTTTTTGTCAAATTATGCTCATTTCTATTTGACGAATTGCCGAAAACTCCTACCTATTGAATATATAATCCTTTATTGAAGTGCCCCAATTTTTTATTTATTAGCTATCTTGAAATTTTAAGCATTGTCAATCCATGTATCGATCAAATAGGTAGTTAGTTAATTTTACCTTCTTAAAGTCATTTCTATTCGAAGAACCTTAGGAAAATTGCGACTTTTCTATTGATAACACTATGTTGAGGTGACATCATTTTTTTATTTATTATTACGCTTGAAATAATAGCTAGAGTCAAGTTAAGGATCACTGCAAAAGTTTTGCGCGGCGATCAAATAGGTAGTTAGGCATTTTTGTCATATTATGCCCTTTTCTGTTTGAAGAATTGCCGAAAACTCCCGCCTATTGATTATTTAATCCTTTGTTGAAGTACTCTAATTTTTTATTTACTAGTTATCTTGAAATACTAAACATTGTCAATCCGAGTATCGATCAAATAGGTGGTTAGTTAATTTCACCTTCTTAAAGTCACTTCTACTCGAAGAACCTTAGCAAAATTGCAACTTTTGTATAGATAACACTATGTTGATATATCATCATTTTTTTATTTATTATTACGCCTCAAATAATAGCTAGAGTCAACTCAAGGATCACTGCAAATGTTTTGTGCGGCGATCAAATATGTAGTTAGGCATTTTTTGACATATTATGCTTATTTCTGTTAGACGAATTGCCGAAAACTCCTACCTATTGAATATATAATCCTTTGTTGAAGTACCCCAATTTTTTATTTATTAGTTATCTTGAAATTTTAAGCATTGTCAATCCATGTATCGATCAAATAGGTAGTTCGTTAATTTCACCTTCTTAAAGTCTTTTCTACTCGAAGAACCTTAGGAAAATTGCGACTTTTCTATAGATAACACTATGTTGAGGTATCATCATTTTTTTATTTGTAATTACGCTTCAAATAATAGCTAGAGTCAAGTTAAGGATCACTGCAAATGCTTTGCGCGGCGATCAAATAGGTAGTTCGGCATTTTATTCATATTATGCTCTTTTCTGATTGAAGAATTGCCGAAAACTCCTACCTATTGAATAGATAATCCTTTGTTGAAGTACCCCAATTTTTTATTTATTAGTTATCTTGAAATTTTAAGCATTGTCAATCCATGTATCGATCAAATAGGTAGTTCGTTAATTTCACCTTCTTAAAGTCTTTTCTACTCGAAGAACCTTAGGAAAATTGCGACTTTTCTATAGATAACACTATGTTGAGGTATCATCATTTTTTTATTTGTTATTACGCTTCAAATAATAGCTAGAGTCAAGTTAATGATCACTGCAAATGCTTTGCGCGGCGATCAAATAGGTAGTTCGGCATTTTATTCATATTATGCTCTTTTCTGATTGAAGAATTGCCGAAAACTCCTACCTATTGAATAGATAATCCTTTGTTGAAGTACCCCAATTTTTTATTTATTAGTTATCTTGAAATTTTAAGCATTGTCAATCCATGTATCGATCAAATAGATAGTTAGTTAATTTCACATTCTTAAACTCATTTCTACTCGAAGAACCTTAGGAAAATTGCGAGTTTTCTATAGATAACACTATGTTGAGGTATCATCATTTTTTTATTTGTTATTACGCTTCAAATAATAGCTAGAGTCAAGTTAAGGATCACTGCAAATGTTTTGCGCGGCGATCAAATAGGTTGTTAGGCATTTTTGTCATATTATGCTCATTTTCGTTTGGCGAATTGCCGAAAACTCCTACCTATCGTATATATAATCCTTTGTTGAAGTACCCTAATTATTTATTTATTAGTTATCATGAAATTTTAAGCATTGTCAATCCAAGTATCGATCAAATAGGTAGTTAGTTAATTTCACCTTCTTAAAGTCATTTCTACTCGAAGAACCTTAGGAAAATTGCGACTTTTGTATAGATAACACTATGTTGATGTATCATCATTTTTTTATTTATTATTACGCTTCAAATAATAGCTAGAGTCAAGTTAAGGATCACTGCAAATGTTTTGCGCGGCCATCAAATAGTTAGTTAGGCATTTTTGTCATATTATGCTCATTTCTGTTTGACGAATTGCCGAAAACTCCTACCTATTGAATATATAATCCATTGTTGAAGAACCCTAATTTTTTATCTATTAGTTATCGTCAAATTTTAAGCATTGTCAATCCATGTATCGATCAAACAGGTGGTTAGTTAATTTTACCTTCTAAAAGTCATTTCTGCTCGAATAACCTTGGGAAAATTGCGACTTTTGAATAGATAACACTATGTTGAGGTATCATCATTTTTTTATTTGTTATTACGCTTCAAAAAATAGTTAGAGTCAAGTTAAGTATCGTTGCAAATCTTTTGCGCGGCGATCAAATAGGTAGTTAGGCATTTTTGTCATATTATGCTCATTTCTGTTTGACGAATTGCCGAAAACTCCTGCCAATTGAATATATAATCCTTTGTAGAAGTACCCCAATTTTTTATCTATTAGTTATCTTAAAATTTTAAGCATTGTCAATCTATGTATCGATCAAACAGGTAGTTAGTTAATTTTACCTTCTTAAAGTCATTTCTACTCGAAGAACCTTAGGAAAATTATGACTTTTGTATAGATAACACTATGTTGATGTACGATCATTTTTTTATTGATTATTACGCTTCAAATAATAGCTAGAGTCAAGTTAAGGATCACTGTAAATGTTTTGCGCGGCGATCAAATAGGTAGTTAGGCATTTTTTGTCAAATTATGCTCATTTCTATTTGACGAATTGCCGAAAACTCCTACCTATTGAATATATAATCCTTTATTGAAGTGCCCCAATTTTTTATTTATTAGCTATCTTGAAATTTTAAGCATTGTCAATCCATGTATCGATCAAATAGGTAGTTAGTTAATTTTACCTTCTTAAAGTCATTTCTATTCGAAGAACCTTAGGAAAATTGCGATTTTTCTATTGATAACACTATGTTGAGGTGACATCATTTTTTTATTTATTATTACGCTTGAAATAATAGCTAAAGTCAAGTTAAGGATCACTGCAAAAGTTTTGCGCGGCGATCAAATAGGTAGTTAGGCATTTTTGTCATATAATGCTCTTTTCTTTTTGAAGAATTGTCGAAAACTCCCACCTATTGATTATATAATCCTTTGTTGAAGTACTCTAATTTTTTATTTACTAGTTACCTTGAAATATTAAACATTGTCAATCCAAGTATCGATCAAATAGGTGGTTAGTTAATTTCACCTTCTTAAAGTCACTTCTACTCGAAGAACCTAAGAAAAATGGCGACTTTTGTGTAGATAACACTATGTTGATGTATCATTGTTTTTTTATTTATTATTACGCTTCAAATAATAGCTAGAGTCAAGTTAAGGATCACTGCAAATGTTTTGCGCGGCCATCAAATAGTTAGTTAGGCATTTTTGTCATATTATGCTCATTTCTGTTTGACGAATTGCCGAAAACTCCTACCTATTGAATATATAATCCATTGTTGAAGAACCCTAATTTTTTATCTATTAGTTATCGTCAAATTTTAAGCATTGTCAATCCATGTATCGATCAAACAGGTGGTTAGTTAATTTTACCTTCTAAAAGTCATTTCTGCTCGAATAACCTTAGGAAAATTGCGACTTTTGAATAGATAACACTATGTTGAGGTATCATCATTTTTTTATTTGTTATTACGCTTCAAAAAATAGTTAGAGTCAAGTTAAGTATCGTTGCAAATCTTTTGCGCGGCGATCAAATAGGTAGTTAGGCATTTTTGTCATATTATGCTCATTTCTGTTTGACGAATTGCCGAAAACTCCTGCCAATTGAATATATAATCCTTTGTAGAAGTACCCCAATTTTTTATCTATTAGTTATCTTAAAATTTTAAGCATTGTCAATCTATGTATCGATCAAACAGGTAGTTAGTTAATTTTACCTTCTTAAAGTCATTTCTACTCGAAGAACCTTAGGAAAATTATGACTTTTGTATAGATAACACTATGTTGATGTACGATCATTTTTTTATTGATTATTACGCTTCAAATAATAGCTAGAGTCAAGTTAAGGATCACTGTAAATGTTTTGCGCGGCGATCAAATAGGTAGTTAGGCATTTTTTGTCAAATTATGCTCATTTCTATTTGACGAATTGCCGAAAACTCCTACCTATTGAATATATAATCCTTTATTGAAGTGCCCCAATTTTTTATTTATTAGCTATCTTGAAATTTTAAGCATTGTCAATCCATGTATCGATCAAATAGGTAGTTAGTTAATTTTACCTTCTTAAAGTCATTTCTATTCGAAGAACCTTAGGAAAATTGCGACTTTTCTATTGATAACACTATGTTGAGGTGACATCATTTTTTTATTTATTATTACGCTTGAAATAATAGCTAGAGTCAAGCTAAGGATCACTGCAAAAGTTTTGCGCGGCGATCAAATAGGTAGTTAGGCATTTTTGTCATATTATGCTCTTTTCTTTTTGAAGAATTGTCAAAAACTCCCACCTATTGATTATATAATCCTTTGTTGAAGTACTCTAATTTTTTATTTACTAGTTACCTTGAAATATTAAACATTGTCAATCCAAGTATCGATCAAATAGGTGGCTAGTTAATTTCACCTTCTTAAAGTCACTTCTACTCGAAGAACCTAAGAAAAATGGCGACTTTTGTGTAGATAACACTATGTTGATGTATCATCATTTTTTTATTTATTATTACGCTTCAAATAATAGCTAGAGTAAAGTTAAGGATCACTGCAAATGTTTTGTGCGGCGATCAAATATGTAGTTAGGCATTTTTTGTCATATTATGCTCATTTCTGTTTGACGAATTGCCGAAAAATCCTACCTATTGAATATATAATCCATTGTTGAATGACCCTAATTTTTTATTTATTAGTTATCTTGAAATTTTAAGCATTGTCAATCCAGGTATCGATCAAATAGATAGTTAGTTAATTTTACCTTCTTAAAGTCATTTCTACTCGAAGAACCTTAGGAAAATTGCGACTTTTCTATAGATAACACTATGTTGAGGTATCATCATTTTTTTATTTGTTATTACGCTTCAAATAATAGCTAGAGTCAAGTTAAGGATCACTGCAAATGTTTTGCGCGGCGATCAAATAGGTAGTTAGGCATTTTTTTCATATTATGCTCATTTCTGTTTGACGAATTGCCGAAAACTCCTACCTATTGAATATATAATCCTTTGTTGAAGTACCCTAATTTTTTATTTATTAGTTGTCTTGAAATTTTAAGCATTGTCAATCCAAGTATCGATCAAATCGGTCGTTAGTTAATTTCACCCTCTTAAAGTCATTTCTATTTGAAGAACCTTAGGAAAATTGCGACTTTTGTATAGATAACACTATGTTGATGTATCATCATTTTTTTATTTATTATTATGCTTCAAATAAATGTAGAGTCAAGTTAAGGATCACTGCAAATGTTTTGCGCGGCCATGAAATAGTTAGTTAGGCATTTTTGTCATATTATGCTCTTTTCTGTTTGACGAATTGCCGAAAACTCCTACCTATTGAATATATAATCCTTTGTTGAAATACCCTAATTTTTTATTTATTAGTTATCTTGAAATATTAAGCATTGTCAATCCAAGTATCGATCAAATAGGTAGTTAGTTCATTTCACCTTCTTAAAGTCATTTCTACTCGAAGAACCTTAGGAAAATTGCGACTTTTGTATAGATAACACTATTTTGATGTATGATCATTTTTTTATTTGTTATTCTCCTTCAAAAAATAGCTAGAGTCAAGTTAAGGATCGTTGCAAATGTTTTGCGCGGTGATCAAATAGGTAGTTAGGCATTTTTGTCATATTATGCTCATTTCTGTTTGACGAATTGCCGAAAACTCCTACCTATTGAATATATAATCCATTGTTGAAGTACCCTAATTTTTTATCTATTAGTTATCGTAAAATTTTAAGCATTGTCAATCCATGTATCGATCAAACAGGTGGTTAGTTAATTTTACCTTCTTAAAGTCATTTCTGCTCGAAGAACCTTAGGAAAATTGCGACTTTTGTATAGATAACACTATGTTGAGGTATCATCATTTTTTTATTTGTTATTACGCTTCAAAAAATAGCTAGAGTCAAGTTAAGGATCGTTGCAAATCTTTTGCGCGGCGATCAAATAGGTAGTTAGGCATTTTTGTCATATTATGCTCATTTCTGTTTGACGAATTGCCGAAAACTCCTGCCAATTGAATATATAATCCTTTGTAGAAGTACCCCAATTTTTTATCTATTAGTTATCTTAAAATTTTAAGCATTGTCAATCTATGTATCGATCAAACAGGTAGTTAGTTAATTTTACCTTCTTAAAATCATTTCTACTCGAAGAACCTTAGGAAAATTACGACTTTTGTATAGATAACACTATGTTGATGTACGATCATTTTTTTATTGATTATTACGCTTCAAATAATAGCTAGAGTCAAGTTAAAGATCACTGTAAATGTTTTGCGCGGCGATCAAATTGGTAGTTAGGCATTTTTTATCATATTATGCTCATTTCTATTTGACGAATTGCCGAAAACTCCTACCTATTGAATATATAATCCTTTATTGAAGTGCCCCAATTTTTTATTTATTAGCTATCTTGAAATTTCAAGCATTGTCAATCCATGTATCGATCAAATAGGTAGTTAGTTAATTTTACCTTCTTAAAGTCATTTCTATTCGAAAAACCTTAGGAAAATTGCGACTTTTCTATTGATAACACTATGTTGAGGTGGCATCATTTTTTTATTTATTATTACGCTTGAAATAAAAGCTAGAGTCAAGTTAAGGATCACTGCAAATGTTTTGCGCGGCGATCAAATAGGTTGTTAGGCATTTTTGTCATATTATGCTCTTTTCTGTTTGAAGAATTGCCGAAAACTCCCACCTATTGATTATATAATCCTTTGTTGAAGTACTCTAATTTTTTATTTACTAGTTACCTTGAAATATTAAACATTGTCAATCCAAGTATCGATCAAATAGGTGGTTAGTTAATTTCACCTTCTTAAAGTCACTTCTACTCGAAGAACCTAAGAAAAATTGCGACTTTTGTGTAGATAACTCTATGTTGATGTATCATCATTTTTTTATTTATTATTACGCTTCAAATAATAGCTAGAGTAAAGTTAAGGATCACTGCAAATGTTTTGTGCGGCGATCAAATATGTAGTTAGGCATTTTTTGTCATATTATGCTCATTTCTGTTTGACGAATTGCCAAAAACTCCTACCTATTGAATATATAATCCATTGTTGAATGACCGTAATTTTTTATTTATTAGTTATCTTGAAATGTTAAGCATTGTCAATCCATATATCGATCAAATAGGTAGTTAGTTAATTTTATCTTCTTAAAGTCATTTCTACTCGAAGAACCTTAGGAAAATTGCGACTTTTCTATAGATAACACTATGTTGAGGTATCATCATTTTTTTATTTGTTATTACGCTTCAAATAATAGCTAGAGTCAAGTTAAGGATCACTGCAAATGTTTTGCGCGGCGATCAAATAGATAGTTAAGCATTTTTTTCATATTATGCTCATTTATGTTTGACGAATTGCCGAAAACTCCTACCTATTGAATATATAATCCTTTGTTGAAGTAGCCTAATTTTTTATTTATTAGTTGTCTTGAAATTTTAAGCATTGTCAGTCCAAGTATCGATCAAATAGGTAGTTAGTTAATTTCACCTTCTTAAAGTCATTTCTACTCGAAGAACCTTAGGAAAATTGCGACTTTTGTATAGATAACACTATTTTGATGTATGATCATTTTTTTATTTGTTATTCTCCTTCAAAAAATAGCTAGAGTCAAGTTAAGGATCGTTGCAAATATTTTGCGCGGCGATCAAATATGTAGTTAGGCATTTTTGTCATATTATGCTCATTTCTGTTTGACGAATTGCCGAAAACTCCTACCTATTGAATATATAATCCATTGTTGAAGTACCCTAATTTTTTATCTATTAGTTATCGTAAAATTTTAAGCATTGTCAATCCATGTATCGATCAAACAGGTGGTTAGTTAATTTTACCTTCTTAAAGTCATTTCTGCTCGAAGAACCTTAGGAAAATTGCGACTTTTGTATAGATAACACTATGTTGAGGTATCATCATTTTTTTATTTGTTATTACGCTTCAAAAAATAGCTGGAGTCAAGTTAAGGATCGTTACAAATCTTTTGCGCGGCGATCAAATAGGTAGTTAGGCATTTTTGTCATATTATGCTCATTTCTGTTTGACGAATTGCCGAAAACTCCTGCCAATTGAATATATAATCCTTTGTAGAAGTACCCCAATTTTTTATCTATTAGTTATCTTAAAATTTTAAGCATTGTCAATCTATGTATCGATCAAACAGGTAGTTAGTTAATTTTACCATCTTAAAGTCATTTCTACTCGAAGAACCTTAGGAAAATTACGACTTTTGTATAGATAACACTATGTTGATGTACGATCGTTTTTTTTATTGATTATTACGCTTCAAATAATAGCTAGAGTCAAGTTAAGGATCACTGTAAATGTTTTGCGCGGCGATCAAATAGGTAGTTAGGCATTTTTTATCATATTATGCTCATTTCTATTTGACGAATTGCCGAAAACTCCTACCTATTGAATATATAATCCTTTATTGAAGTGCCCCAATTTTTTATTTATTAGCTATCTTGAAATTTCAAGCATTGTCAATCCATGTATCGATCAAATAGGTAGTTAGTTAATTTTACCTTCTTAAAGTCATTTCTATTCTAAGAACCTTAGGAAAATTGCGACTTTTCTATTGATAACACTATGTTGCGGTGACATCATTTTTTTATTTATTATTACGCTTGAAATAATAGCTAGAGTCAAGTTAAGGATCACTGCAAATGTTTTGCGCGGCGATCAAATTGGTTGTTAGGCATTTTTGTCATATTATGCTCTTTTCTGTTTGAAGAATTGCCGAAAACTCCCACCTATTGATTATATAATCCTTTGTTGAAGTAGTCTAATTTTTTATTTACTAGTTACCTTGAAATATTAAACATTGTCAAATCCAAGTATCGATCAAATAGGTGGTTAGTTAATTTCACCTTCTTAAAGTCACTTCTACTCGTAGAACCTAAGAAAAATTGCGACTTTTGTGTAGATAACTCTATGTTGATGTATCATCATTTTTTTATTTATTATTACGCTTCAAATAATAGCTAGAGTAAAGTTAAGGATCACTGCAAATGTTTTGTGCGGCGATCAAATATGTAGTTAGGCATTTTTTGTCATATTATGCTCATTTCTGTTTGACGAATTGCCGAAAACTCCTACCTATTGAATATATAATCCATTGTTGAATGACCGTAATTTTTTATTTATTAGTTATCTTGAAATTTTAAGCATTGTCAATACATGTATCGATCAAATAGGTAGTTAGTTAATTTTACCTTCTTAAAGTCATTTTTACTCGAAGAACCTTAGGAAAATTGCGACTTTTCTATAGATAACACTATGTTGAGGTATCATCATTTTTTTATTTGTTATTACGCTTCAAATAATAGCTAGAGTCAAGTTAAGGATCACTGCAAATGTTTTGCGCGGCGATCAAATAGGTAGTTAGGCATTTTTTTCATATTATGCTCATTTCTGTTTGACGAATTGCCGAAAACTCCTACCTATTGAATATATAATCCTTTGTTGAAGTACCCTAATTTTTTATTTATTAGTTGTCTTGAAATTTTAAGCATTGTCAATCCAAGTATCGATCAAATCGGTAGTTAGTTATTTTCACCTTCTTAAAGTCATTTCTACTTGAAGAACCTTAGGAAAATTGCGACTTTTGTATAGATAACACTATGTTGATGTATCATCATTTTTTTATTTATTATTATGCTTCAAATAAATGTAGAGTCAAGTTAAGGATCACTGCAAATGTTTTGCGCGGCCATGAAATAGTTAGTTAGGCATTTTTGTCATATTATGCTCTTTTCTGTTTGACGAATTGCCGAAAACTCCTACCTATTGAATATATAATCCTTTGTTGAAATACCCTAATTTTTTATTTATTAGTTATCTTCAAATATTAAGCATTGTCAATCCAAGTATCGATCAAATAGGTAGTTAGTTCATTTCACCATCTTAAAGTCATTTCTACTCGAAGAACCTTAGGAAAACTGCGACTTTTGTATAGATAACACTATTTTGATGTATGATGATTTTTTTATTTGTTATTCTCCTTCAAAAAATAGCTAGAGTCAAGTTAAGGATCGTTGCAAATGTTTTGCGCGGCGATCAAATAGGTAGTTAGGCATTTTTGTCATATTATGCTCATTTCTGTTTGACGAATTGCCGAAAACTCCTACCTATTGAATATATAATCCATTGTTGAAGTACCCTAATTTTTTTATCTATTAGTTATCGTAAAATTTTAAGCATTGTCAATCCATGTATCGATCAAACAGGTGGTTAGTTAATTTTACCTTCTTAAAGTCATTTCTTTTCGAAGAACCTTAGGAAAATTGCGACTTTTCTATTGATAACACTATGTTGAGGTGACATCATTTTTTTATTTGTTATTACGCTTCAAAAAATAGCTAAAGTCAAGTTAAGGATCGTTGCAAATCTTTTGCGCGGCGATCAAATAGGTAGTTAGGCATTTTTGTCATATTATGCTCATTTCTGTTTGACGAATTGCCGAAAACTCCTGCCAATTGAATATATAATCCTTTGTAGAAGTGCCCCAATTTTTTATCTATTAGTTATCTTAAAATTTTAAGCATTGTCAATCTATGTATCGATCAAACAGGTAGTTAGTTAATTTTACCTTCTTAAAATCATTTCTACTCGAAGAACCTTAGGAAAATTACGACTTTTGTGTAGATAACACTATGTTGATGTACGATCGTTTTTTTTATTGATTATTACGCTTCAAATAATAGCTAGAGTCAAGTTAAGGATCACTGTAAATGTTTTGCGCGGCGATCAAATAGGTAGTTAGGCATTTTTTATCATATTATGCTCATTTCTATTTGACGAATTGCCGGAAACTCCTACCTATTGAATATATAATCCTTTATTGAAGTGCCCCAATTTTTTATTTATTAGCTATCTTGAAATTTCAAGCATTGTCAACCCATGTATCGATCAAATAGGTAGTTAGTTAATTTTACCTTCTTAAAGTCATTTCTATTCGAAGAACCTTAGGAAAATTGCGACTTTTCTATTGATAACACTATGTTGAGGTGGCATCATTTTTTTATTTATTATTACGCTTGAATTAATAGCTAGAGTCAAGTTAAGGATCACTGCAAATGTTTTGCGCGGCGATCAAATAGGTTGTTAGGCATTTTTGTCATATTATGTTCTTTTCTGTTTGAAGAATTGCCGAAAACTCCCACCTATTGATTATATAATCCTTTGTTGAAGTACTCTAATTTTTTATTTACTAGTTACCTTGAAATATTAAACATTGTCAATCCAAGTATCGATCAAATAGGTGGTTAGTTAATTTCACCTTCTTAAAGTCACTTCTACTCGAAGAACCTAAGAAAAATTGCGACTTTTGTGTAGATAACTCTATGTTGATGTATCATCATTTTTTTATTTATTATTACGCTTCAAATAATAGCTAGAGTAAAGTTAAGGATCACTGCAAATGTTTTGTGCGGCGATCAAATATGTAGTTAGGCATTTTTTGTCATATTATGCTCATTTCTGTTTGACGAATTGCCGAAAACTCCTACCTATTGAATATATAATCCATTGTTGAATGACCGTAATTTTTTATTTATTAGTTATCTTGAAATTTTAAGCATTGTCAATCCATGTATCGATCAAATAGGTAGTTAGTTAATTTTACCTTCTTAAAGTTATTTCTACTCGAAGAACCTTAGGAAAATTGCGACTTTTCTATAGATAACACTATGTTGAGGTATCATCAATTATTTATTTGTTATTACGCTTCAAATAATAGCTAGAGTCAAGTTAAGGATCACTGCAAATGTTTTGCGCGGCGATCAAATAGATAGTTAGCATTTTTTTCATATTATGCTCATTTCTGTTTGACGAATTGCCGAAAACTCCTACCTATTGAATATATAATCCTTTGTTGAAGTACCCTAATTTTTTATTTATTAGTTGTCATGAAATTTTAAGCATTGTCAATCCAAGTATCGATCAAATAGGTAGTTAGTTAATTTCACCTTCTTAAAGTCATTTCTACTCGAAGAACCTTAGGAAAATTGCGACTTTTGTATAGATAACACTATTTTGATGTATGATCATTTTTTTATTTGTTATTCTCCTTCAAAAAATAGCTAGAGTCAAGTTAAGGATCGTTGCAAATGTTTTGCGCGGCGATCAAATAGGTAGTTAGGCATTTTTGTCATATTATGCTCATTTCTATTTAACGAATTGCCGAAAACTCCTACCTATTGAATATATAATCCATTGTTGAAGTACCCTAATTTTTTATCTATTAGTTATCGTAAAATTTTAAGCATTGTCAATCCATGTATCGATCAAACAGGTGGTTAGTTAATTTTACCTTCTTAAAGTCATTTCGGCTCGAAGAACCTTAGGAAAATTGCGACTTTTGTGTAGATAACACTATGTTGATGTATCATCATTTTTTTATTTATTATTACGCTTCAAATAATAGCTAGAGTAAAGTTAAGGATCACTGCAAATGTTTTGTGCGGCGATCAAATATGTAGTTAGGCATTTTTTGTCATATTATGCTCATTTCTGTTTGACGAATTGCCGAAAACTCCTACCTATTGAATATATAATCCATTGTTGAAGTACCCTAATTTTTTATTTATTAGTTGTCTTGAAATTTTAAGCATTGTCAATCCAAGTATCGATCAAATAGGTAGTTAGTTAATTTCACCTTCTTAAAGTCATTTCTACTCGAAGAACCTTAGGAAAATTGCGACTTTTGTATAGATAACACTATGTTGATGTATCATCATTTTTTTATTTATTATTATGCTTCAAATAATAGCTAGAGTCAAGTTAAGGATCACTGCAAATGTTTTGCTTGGCCATGAAATAGTTAGTTAGGCATTTTTGTCATATTATGCTCTTTTCTGTTTGACGAATTGCCGAAAACTCCTACCTATTGAATATATAATCCTTTGTTGAAATACCCTAATTTTTTATTTATTAGTTATCTTGAAATATTAAGCATTGTCAATCCAAGTTTCGATCAAATAGGTAGTTAGTTAATTTCTCCTTCTTAAAGTCATTTATACTCGAACAACCTTAGGAAAATTGCGACTTTTGTATAGATAACACTATTTTGATGTTTGATCATTTTTTTATTTGTTATTCTCCTTCAAATAATAGCTAGAGTCAAGTTAAGGATCACTGCAAATGTTTTGCGCGGCGATCAAATAGGTAGTTAGGCATTTTTGTCATATTATGCTCATTTCTGTTTGAAGAATTGCCGAAAACTCCCACCTATTGATTATATAATCCTTTGTTGAAGTACTCCAATTTTTTATTTACTAGTTACCTTGAAATATTAAACATTGTCAATCTAAGTATCGATCAAATAGGTGGTTGGTTAATTTCACCTTCTTAAAGTCACTTATACTCGAAGAAACTAAGAAAAATTGCGACTTTTGTATAGATAACACTATGTTGATGTATCATCATTTTTTTATTTATTATTACGCTTCAAATAATAGCTAGAGTTAAGTTAAGGATCACTGCAAATGTTTTGCGCGGCGATCAAATAGGTAGTTAGGCATTTTTTGTCATATTATGCTCATTTCTATTTGACGAATTACCGAAAACTCATACCTATTGAATATATAATCCTTTGATGAAGTACCCTAATTTTTTATTTATTAGTTATCTTCAAATTTTAAGCATTGTCAATCCATGTATCGATCAAATAGGTAGTTAGTTAATTTTACCATCTTAAAGTCATTTCTACTCGAAGAACCTTAGGAAAATTGCAACTTTTCTATTGATAACACTATGTTTAGGTATCATCATTTTGTTATGTATTATTACGCTTCAAATAATAGCTAGAGTCAAGTTAAGGATCAATGCAAACGTTTTGCGCGGCGATCAAATAGGTAGTTAGGCATTTTTGTCATATTATGCTCTTTTCTGTTTGAAGAATTGCCGAAAACTCCTACCTATTGATTATATAATCCTTTGTTGAAGTACCCTAATTTTTTATTTACTAGTTATCTTGAAATATTAAACATTGTCAATCCAAGTATCGATCAAATAGGTGGTTACTTAATTTCACCTTCTTAAAGTTACTTCTACTCGAAGAATCTTAGGAAAATTGCGACTTTTGTATAGATAACACTATGTTGATGTATCATCATTTTTTTATTTATTATTACGCTTCAAATAATAGCTAGAGTCAAGTTAAGGATCACTGCAAATGTTTTGCGCGGCCATCAAATAGTTAGTTAGGCATTTTTGTCATATTATGCTCTTTTCTGTTTGACGAATTGCCGAAAACTTCTACCTAATGAATAAATAATCCTTTGTTGAAGTACCCTGTTTTTTTACTTATTAGTTATCTTGAAATATTAAGCATTGTCAATCCAAGTATCGATCAATTAGGTGGTTAGTTAATTTCACCTTCTTAAAGTCATTTCTACTCGAAGAACCTTAGGAAAATTACGACTTTTGTATAGATAACACTATGTTGATGTACGATCATTTTTTTTTATTATTACGCTTCAAATAATAGCTAGAGTCAAGTTAAGGAACACTGCAAATGTTTTGCGCGGCGATCAAATAGGTAGTTAGGCATTTTTTGTCATATTATGCTCATTTCTGTTTGACGAATTGCTGAAAACTCCTACCTATTGAATATATAATCCATTGTTGAATGACCCTAATTTTTTATTTATTAGTTATCTTGAAATTTTAAGCATTGTCAATCCATGTATCGATCAAATAGGTAGTTAGTTAATTTTACCTTCTTAAAGTTATTTCTACTCGAAGAACCTTTGGAAAATTGCGACTTTTCTATAGATAACACTATGTTGAGGAATCATCATTTTTTTATTTGTTATTACGCTTCAAATAATAGCTAGAGTCAAGTTAAGGATCACTGCAAATGTTTTGCGCGGCGATCAAATAGGTAGTTAGGCATTTTTTTCATATTATGCTCATTTCTGTTTGACGAATTGCCGAAAACTCCTACCTATTGAATATATAATCCTTTGTTGAAGTACCCTAATTTTTTATTTATTAGTTGTCTTGAAATTTTATGCATTGTCAATCCAAGTATCGATCAAATAGGTAGTTAGTTAATTTCACCTTCTTAATGTCATTTCTACTCGAAGAACCTTAGGAAAATTGCGACTTTTGTATAGATAACACTATGTTGATGTATCATCATTTTTTTATTTATTATTACGCTTCAAATAATAGCTAGAGTCAAGTTAAGGATCACTGCAAATGTTTTGCGCGGCGATCAAATAGGTAGTTAGGCATTTTTTTCATATTATGCTCTTTTCTGTTTGACGAATTGCCGAAAACTCCTACCTATTGAATATATAATCCTTTGTTGAAATACCCTAATTTTTTATTTATTAGTTATCTTGAAATATTAAGCATTGTCAATCCAAGTATCGATCAAATAGGTAGTTAGTAAATATCTCCTTCTTAAAGTCATTTCTACTCGAAGAACCTTAGGAAAATTGCGACTTTTGTATAGATAACACTATTTTGATGTTTGATCGTTTTTTTATTTGTTATTCTCCTTCAAATAATAGCTAGAGTCAAGTTAAGGATCACTGCAAATGTTTTGCGCGGCGATCAAACCGGTAGTTAGGCATTTTTGTCATATTATGCTCATTTCTGTTTGACGAATTGCCGAAAACACCTACCTATTGAATATATAATCCTTTGTTGAAGTACCCTAATTTTTTATCTATTAGTTATCGTAAAATTTTAAGCACTGTCAATCAATGTATCGATCAAACAGGTGGTTAGTTAATTTTACCTTCTTAAAGTCATTTCTACTCGAAGAACCTTAGGAAAATTACGACTTTTGTATAGATAACACTATGTTGATGTACAATCATTTTTTTTATTGATTATTACGCTTCAAATAATAGCTAGAGTCAAGTTAAGGATCACGGTAAATGTTTTGCGCGGCGATCAAATAGGTAGTAAGGCATTTTTTGTCATATTATGCTCATTTCTGTTTGACGAATTGCCGAAAACACCTACCTATTGAATATATAATCCTTTGTTGAAGTATCCTAATTTTTTATCTATTAGTTATCGTAAAATTTTAAGCACTGTCAATCCATGTATCGATCAAACAGGTGGTTAGTTAATTTTACCTTCTTAAAGTCATTTCTACTCGAAGAACCTTAGGAAAATTGCGACTTTTTTATAGATAACACTATGTTGATGTACGATCATTTTTTTATTAATTATTACGCTTCAAATAATAGCTAGAGTTAAGTTAAGGATCACTGCAAATGTTTTGCGCGGCGATCAAATAGGTAGTTAGGCATTTTTTGTCATATTATGCTCATTTCTATTTGACGAATTACCGAAAACTCATACCTATTGAATATATAATCCTTTGATGAAGTACCCTAATTTTTTATTTATTAGTTATCTTCAAATTTTAAGCATTGTCAATCCATGTATCGATCAAATAGGTAGTTAGTTAATTTTACCATCTTAAAGTCATTTCTACTCGAAGAACCTTAGGAAAATTGCAACTTTTCTATTGATAACACTATGTTTAGGTATCATCATTTTGTTATGTATTATTACGCTTCAAATAATAGCTAGAGTCAAGTTAAGGATCAATGCAAACGTTTTGCGCGGCGATCAAATAGGTAGTTAGGCATTTTTGTCATATTATGCTCTTTTCTGTTTGAAGAATTTCCGAAAACTCCTACCTATTGATTATATAATCCTTTGTTGAAGTACCCTAATTTTTTATTTACTAGTTATCTTGAAATATTAAACATTGTCAATCCAAGTATCGATCAAATAGGTGGTTAGTTAATTTCACCTTCTTAAAGTTACTTCTACTCGAAGAATCTTAGGAAAATTGCGACTTTTGTATAGATAACACTATGTTGATGTATCATCATTTTTTTATTAATTATTACGCTTCAAATAATAGCTAGAGTCAAGTTAAGGATCACTGCAAATGTTTTGCGCGGCCATCAAATAGTTAGTTAGGCATTTTTGTCATATTATGCTCTTTTCTGTCTGACGAATTGCCGAAAACTTCTACCTAATGAATAAATAATCCTTTGTTGAAGTACCCTGTTTTTTTATTTATTAGTTATCTTGAAATATTAAGCATTGTCAATCCAAGTATCGATCAATTAGGTGGTTAGTTAATTTCACCTTCTTAAAGTCATTTCTACTCGAAGAACCTTAGGAAAATTACGACTTTTGTATAGACAACACTATGTTGATGTACGATCATTTTTTTTATTATTACGCTTCAAATAATAGCTAGAGTCAAGTTAAGGAACACTGCAAATGTTTTGCGCGGCGATCAAATAGGTAGTTAGGCATTTTTTGTCATATTATGCTCATTTCTGTTTGACGAATTGCCGAAAACTCCTACCTATTGAATATATAATTCATTGTTGAATGACCCTAATTTTTTATTTATTAGTTATCTTGAAATTTTAAGCATTGTCAATCCATGTATCGATCAAATAGGTAGTTAGTTAATTTTACCTTCTTAAAGTTATTTCTACTCGAAGAACCATAGGAAAATTGCGACTTTTCTATAGATAACACTATGTTGAGGAATCATCATTTTTTTATTTGTTATTACGCTTCAAATAATAGCTAGAGTCAAGTTAAGGATCACTGCAAATGTTTTGCGCGGCGATCAAATAGGTATTTAGGCATTTTTTTCATATTATGCTCATTTCTGTTTGACGAATTGCCGAAAACTCCTACCTATTGAATATATAATCCTTTGTTGAAGTACCCTAATTTTTTATTTATTAGTTGTCTTGAAATTTTATGCATTGTCAATCCAAGTATCGATCAAATAGGTAGTTAGTTAATTTCACCTTCTTAATATCATTTCTACTCGAAGAACCTTAGGAAAATTGCGACTTTTGTATAGATAACACTATGTTGATGTATCATCATTTTTTTATTTATTATTATGCTTCAAATAATAGCTAGAGTCAAGTTAAGGATTACTGCAAATGTTTTGCGCGGCCATGAAATAGTTAGTTAGGCATTTTTGTAATATTATGCTCTTTTCTGTTTGACGAGTTGCCGAAAACTCCTACCTATTGAATATATAATCCTTTGTTGAAATACCCTAATTTTTTATTTATTAGTTATCTTGAAATATTAAGCATTGTCAATCCAAGTATCGATCAATTAGGTGGTTAGTTAATTTCACCTTCTTAAAGTCATTTCTACTCGAAGAACCTTAGGAAAATTACGACTTTTGTATAGATAACACTATGTTGATGTACGATCATTTTTTATTATTATTACGCTTCAAATAATAGCTAGAGTCAAGTTAAGGATCACTGCAAATGTTTTGCGCGGCGATCAAATAGGTAGTTAGGCATTTTTTGTCATGTTTTGCTCATTTCTATATGACGAATTGCCGAAAACTCCTACCTATTGAATATATAATCCTTTGTTGAAGTTCCCAAATTTTTTATTTATTAGTTATCTTGAAATTTTAAGCATTATCAATTCATGTATCGATCAAATAGGTAGTTAGTTAATTTTACCTTCTTAAAGTCATTTCTATTCGAAGAACCTTAGGAAAATTGCGACTTTTCTATTGATAACACTATGTTGAGGTGACATCATTTTTTTTATTTATTATTACACTTCAAATAATAGCTAGAGTCAAGTTAAGGATCACTGCAAATGTTTTGCGCGGCGATCAAATAGGTAGTTAGGCATTTTTGTCATATTATGCTCTTTTCTGTTTGAAGAATTGCCGAAAACTCCCACCTATTGATTATATAATCCTTTGTTAAAGAACTCTAATTTTATATTTACTAGTTACCTTGAAATATTAAACATTGTCAATCCAAGTATCGCTCAAATAGGTGGTTTGTTAATTTCACCTTCTTAAAGTCACTTCTACTCGAAAAACCTAAGGAAAATTGCGACTTTTGTGTAGATAACACTATGTTGATGTATCATCATTTTTTTTATTTATTATTACGCTTCAAATAATAGCAAGAGTAAAGTTAAGGATCACTGCAAATGTTTTGTGCGGCGATCAAATAAGTAGTTAGGCATTTTTTGTCATATTATGCTCATTTCTGTTTGACGAATTGCCGAAAACTCCTACCTATTGAATATATAATCCTTTGTTGAAGTACCCTAATTTTATATTTATTAGTTATCTTGAAATATTAAGCATTGTCAATCCAAGTATTGATCAAATAGGTAGTTAGTTAATTTTATCTTCTTAAAGTCATTTCTACTCGAAGAACCTTAGGAAAATTGCGACTTTTCTATAGATAACACTATGTTGAGGTATTATCATTTTTTTATTTGTTATTACGCTTCAAATAATAGCTAGAGTCAAGTTAAGGATCACTGCAAATGTTTTGCGCGGCGATAAAATAGGTAGTTAGGCATTTTTTTCATATTGTGCTCTTTTCTGTTTGAAGAATTGCCGAAAACTCCTACCTATTAAATATATAATCCTTTGTTGATGTACCCTAATTTTTTATTTACCAGTTATCTTGAAATTTTAAGTATTGTCAATCCATGTATCGATCAAATAGGTAGTTAGTTAATTTTACCTTCTTAAAGTCATTTCTACTCGAAGAACCTTAGGAAAATTGCGACTTTTGTATAGATAACACTATGTTGATGTATCATCATTTTTTTATTTATTATTATGCTTCGAATAATAGCTAGAGACAAGTTAAGGATCACTGCAAATGTTTTGCGCGGCCATCAAATAGTTAGTTAGGTATTTTTGTCATATTATGCTCTTTTCTGTTTGACGAATTGCCGAAAACTCCTACCTATTGAATATATAATCCTTTGTTGAAATACCCTAATTTTTTATTTATTAGTTATCTTGAAATATTAAGCATTGTCAATCCAAGTATCGATCAAATAGGTAGTTAGTTAATTTCACCTTCTTAAAGTCATTTCTACTCGAAGAACCTTAGGAAAATTGCGACTTTTGTATATTTAACACTATTTTGATGTATGATCATTTTTTTTTTGTTATTCTCCTTCAAAAAATAGCTAGAGTCAAGTTAAGGATCGTTGCAAATGTTTTGCGCGGCGATCAAATAGGTAGTTAGGCATTTTTGTCATATTATGCTCATTTCTGTTTGACGAATTGCCGAAAACTCCTACCTATTGAATATATAATCCTTTGTTGAAGTACCCTAATTTTTTATCTATTAGTTATCGTAAAATTTTAAGCACTGTCAATCCATGTATCGATCAAACAGGTGGTTAGTTAATTTTACCTTCTTAAAGTGATTTCTACTCGAAGAACCTTAGGAAAATTGCGATTTTTTTTATAGATAACACTAAGTTGATGTACAACCATTTTTTTATTAATTATTACGCTTCAAATAATAGCTAGAGTCAAGTAAAGGATCACTGCAAATGTTTTGCGCGGCGATCAAATTGGTAGTTAGGCATTTTTTGTCATATTATGCTCATTTCTATTTGACGAATTGCCGAAAACTCCTACCTATTGAATATATAATCCTTTGATGAAGTACCCTAATTTTTTATTTATTAGTTATCTTCAAATTTTAAGCATTGTCAATCCATGTATCGATCAAATAGGTAGTTAGTTAATTTTACCATCTTAAAGTCATTTCTACTCGAAGAACCTTAGGAAAATTGCAACTTTTCTATTGATAACACTATGTTGAGGTATCATCATTTTTTTATGTATTATTACGCTTCAAATAATAGCTAGAGTCAAGTTAAGGATCACTGCAAATGTTTTGCGCGGCGATCAAATAGGTAGTTAGGCATTTTTGTCATATTATACTCTTTTCTGTTTGAAGAATTGCCGAAAACTCCTACCTATTGATTATATAATCCTTTGTTGAAGTACCCTAATTTTTTATTTACTAGTTATCTTGAAATACTAAACATTGTCAATCCAACTATCGATCAAATATGTGGTTAGTTAATTTCACCTTCTTAAAGTTACTTCTACTAGAAGAATCTTAGGAAAATTGCGACTTTTGTATAGATAACACTATGTTGATGTATCATCATTTTTTTATTTATTCTTACACTTCAAATAATAGCTAGAGTCAAGTTAAGGATCACAGCAAATGTTTTGCGCGGCCATCAAATAGTTAGTTAGGCATTTTGGTCATATTATGCTCTTTTCTGTTTGACGAATTGCCGAAAACACCTACCTATTGAATATATAATCCTTTGTTGCAGTACCCTAATTTTTTATTTATTAGTTATCTTGAAATATTAAGCATTGTCAATCCAAGTATCGATCAAATAGGTAGGTAGTTAATTTCACCTTCGTAAAGTCATTTCTACTCGAAGAACCTTAGGAAAATTGCGACTTTTGTATAGATAATACTATGTTGATGTATCATCATTTTTTTTATTTATTATTACGCTTCAAATAATAGCTAGAGTCCAGTTAAGGATCACTGCAAATGTTTTGCGCGGCCATCAAATAGTTAGTTAGGCATTTTTGTCATATTATGCTCTTTTCTGTTTGACGAATTGCCGAAAACTCCTACCTATTGAATATATAATCCTTTGTTGAAGTACCCTAATTTTTTATTTATTTGTTATCTTGAAATATTAAGCATTGTGAATCCAAGTATCAATCAAATAGGGGGTTAGTGCTAGCACGTGTCGCCCCCAGGGTTTACTTCCCGGCTGTCGGCCGTGCGGGGGTTCCCTGGGTTATCAAAAAAAAAAAAATAGGTGGTTAGTTAATTTCACCTTCTTAAAGTCATTTCTACTCGAAGAACCTTAGGACAATTGCGACTATGTATAGATAATACTATGTTGATGTATCATCATTTTTTTATTTATTATTACGCTTCCAATAATAGCTAGAGTCAAGTTAAGGATCACTGCAAATGTTTTGCGCGGCGATCAAATAGGTAGTTAGGCATTTTTGTCATATTATGCTCTTTTCTGTTTGAAGAATTGCCGAAAACTCCCACCTATTGATTATATAATCCTTTGTTGAAGTACCCTAATTTTTTATTTACTAGTTATCTTGAAATATTAAACATTGTCAATCCAAGTATCGATCAAATAGGTGGTTAGTTAATTTCACCTTCTTAAAGTCACTTCTACTCGAAGAACCTTAGGAAAATTGTGACTTTTCTATAGATAACACTATGTTGAGGTATCATCATTTTTTTTATTTATTATTACGCTTCAAATAATAGCAAGAGTAAAGTTAAGGATCACTCCAAATGTTTTGTGTGGCGATCAAATATGTAGTTATGCATTTTTTGTCATATTATGCTCATTTCTATTTGACGAATTGCCGAAAACTCCTACCTATTGAATATATAATCCTTTGTTTAAGTACCCTAATTTTTTATTTATTAGTTATCTTGAAATTTTAAGCATTGTCAATCCATGTATCGATCAAATAGGTAGTTAGTTAATTTTACCTTCTTAAAGTCATTTGTACTCGAAGAACCTTAGGAAAATTGCGACTATCCTATAGAAAACACTATGTTGAGGTATTATCATTTTTTTTTGTTATTACGCTTCAAATAATAGCTAGAGTCAAGTTAAGGATCACTGCAAATGTTTTGCGCGGCGATCAAATAGGTAGTTAGGCATTTTTTTCATATTGTGCTCTTTTCTGTTTGAAGAATTGCCGAAAACTCCTACCTATTGAATATATAATCCTTTATTGATGTACCCTAATTTTTTATTTACTAGTTATCTTGAAATTTTAAGCATTGTCAATCCATGTATCGATCAAATAGGTAGTTAGTTAATTTTACCTTCTTAAAGTCATTTCTACTCGAAGAACCTTAGGAAAATTGCGACTTTTCTATAGATAACTCTACGTTGTGGTATCATCATTTTTTTATTTGTTATTACGCTTCAAATAATAGCTTGAGTCAAGTTAAGGATCACTGCAAATGTTTTGCGCGACGATCAAATAGGTAGTTAGGCATTTTTGTCATATTATGCTCATTTTTGTATGACGAATTGCCGAAAACTCCTACCTATTGAATATATAATCCTTTGTTGAAATACCCTAATTTTTTATTTATTAGTTATCTTCAAATATTAAGCATTGTCAATCCAAGTATCGATCAAATAGGTAGTTAGTTAATTTCACCTTCTTAAAGTCATTTCTACTCGAAGAACCTTAGGAAGATTGTGACTTTTGTATATTTAACACTATTTTGATGTATGATCATTTTTTTATTTGTTATTCTCCTTCAAAAAATAGCTAGAGTCAAGTTAAGGATCGTTGCAAATGTTTTGCTCGGCGATCAAATAGGTAGTTAGGCATTTTTGTCATATTATGCTCATTTCTGTTTGACGAATTGCCGAAAACTCCTACCTATTGAATATATAATCCTTTGTTGAAGTACCCTAATTTTTATCTATTAGTTATCGTAAAATTTTAAGCACTGTCAATCCATGTATCGATCAAACAGGTGGTTAGTTAATTTTACCTTCTTAAAGTCATTTCTCCTCGAAGAACCTTAGGAAAATTGCGATTTTTTTATAGATAACACTAAGTTGATGTACAATCATTTTTTTATTAATTATTACGCTTCAAATAATAGCTAGAGTCAAGTTAAGGATCACTGCAAATGTTTTGCGCTGCGATCAAATTAGTAGTTAGGCATTTTTTGTCATATTATGCTCATTTCTCTTTGACGAATTGCCGAAAACTCCTACCTATTGAATATATAATCCTTTGATGAAGTATCCTAATTTTTTATTTATTAGTTATCTTCAAATTTTAAGCATTGTCAATCCATGTATCGATCAAATAGGTAGTTAGTTAATTTTACCATCTTAAAGTCATTTCTACTCGAAGAACCTTAGGAAAATTGCAACTTTTCTATTGATAACACTATGTTGAGGTATCATCATTTTTTTATGTATTATTACGCTTCAAATAATAGCTAGAGTCAAGTTAAGGATCACTGCAAATGTTTTGCGCGGCGATCAAATAGGTAGTTAGGCATTTTTGTCATATTATACTCTTTTCTGTTTGAAGAATTGCCGAAAACTCCTACCTATTGATTATATAATCCTTTGTTGAAGTACCCTAATTTTTTATTTACTAGTTATCTTGAAATACTAAACATTGTCAATCCAACTATCGATCAAATATGTGGTTAGTTAATTTCACCTTCTTAAAGTTACTTCTACTAGAAGAATCTTAGGAAAATTGCGACTTTTGTATAGATAACACTATGTTGATGTATCATCATTTTTTTATTTATTCTTACACTTCAAATAATAGCTAGAGTCAAGTTAAGGATCACAGCAAATGTTTTGCGCGGCCATCAAATAGTTAGTTAGGCATTTTGGTCATATTATGCTCTTTTCTGTTTGACGAATTGCCGAAAACACCTACCTATTGAATATATAATCCTTTGTTGCAGTACCCTAATTTTTTATTTATTAGTTATCTTGAAATATTAAGCATTGTCAATCCAAGTATCGATCAAATAGGTAGGTAGTTAATTTCACCTTCGTAAAGTCATTTCTACTCGAAGAACCTTAGGAAAATTGCGACTTTTGTATAGATAATACTATGTTGATGTATCATCATTTTTTTTATTTATTATTACGCTTCAAATAATAGCTAGAGTCCAGTTAAGGATCACTGCAAATGTTTTGCGCGGCCATCAAATAGTTAGTTAGGCATTTTTGTCATATTATGCTCTTTTCTGTTTGACGAATTGCCGAAAACTCCTACCTATTGAATATATAATCCTTTGTTGAAGTACCCTAATTTTTTATTTATTTGTTATCTTGAAATATTAAGCATTGTGAATCCAAGTATCAATCAAATAGGGGGTTAGTGCTAGCACGTGTCGCCCCCAGGGTTTACTTCCCGGCTGTCGGCCGTGCGGGGGTTCCCTGGGTTATCAAAAAAAAAAAAATAGGTGGTTAGTTAATTTCACCTTCTTAAAGTCATTTCTACTCGAAGAACCTTAGGACAATTGCGACTATGTATAGATAATACTATGTTGATGTATCATCATTTTTTTATTTATTATTACGCTTCCAATAATAGCTAGAGTCAAGTTAAGGATCACTGCAAATGTTTTGCGCGGCGATCAAATAGGTAGTTAGGCATTTTTGTCATATTATGCTCTTTTCTGTTTGAAGAATTGCCGAAAACTCCCACCTATTGATTATATAATCCTTTGTTGAAGTACCCTAATTTTTTATTTACTAGTTATCTTGAAATATTAAACATTGTCAATCCAAGTATCGATCAAATAGGTGGTTAGTTAATTTCACCTTCTTAAAGTCACTTCTACTCGAAGAACCTTAGGAAAATTGTGACTTTTCTATAGATAACACTATGTTGAGGTATCATCATTTTTTTTATTTATTATTACGCTTCAAATAATAGCAAGAGTAAAGTTAAGGATCACTCCAAATGTTTTGTGTGGCGATCAAATATGTAGTTATGCATTTTTTGTCATATTATGCTCATTTCTATTTGACGAATTGCCGAAAACTCCTACCTATTGAATATATAATCCTTTGTTTAAGTACCCTAATTTTTTATTTATTAGTTATCTTGAAATTTTAAGCATTGTCAATCCATGTATCGATCAAATAGGTAGTTAGTTAATTTTACCTTCTTAAAGTCATTTGTACTCGAAGAACCTTAGGAAAATTGCGACTATCCTATAGAAAACACTATGTTGAGGTATTATCATTTTTTTTTGTTATTACGCTTCAAATAATAGCTAGAGTCAAGTTAAGGATCACTGCAAATGTTTTGCGCGGCGATCAAATAGGTAGTTAGGCATTTTTTTCATATTGTGCTCTTTTCTGTTTGAAGAATTGCCGAAAACTCCTACCTATTGAATATATAATCCTTTATTGATGTACCCTAATTTTTTATTTACTAGTTATCTTGAAATTTTAAGCATTGTCAATCCATGTATCGATCAAATAGGTAGTTAGTTAATTTTACCTTCTTAAAGTCATTTCTACTCGAAGAACCTTAGGAAAATTGCGACTTTTCTATAGATAACTCTACGTTGTGGTATCATCATTTTTTTATTTGTTATTACGCTTCAAATAATAGCTTGAGTCAAGTTAAGGATCACTGCAAATGTTTTGCGCGACGATCAAATAGGTAGTTAGGCATTTTTGTCATATTATGCTCATTTTTGTATGACGAATTGCCGAAAACTCCTACCTATTGAATATATAATCCTTTGTTGAAATACCCTAATTTTTTATTTATTAGTTATCTTCAAATATTAAGCATTGTCAATCCAAGTATCGATCAAATAGGTAGTTAGTTAATTTCACCTTCTTAAAGTCATTTCTACTCGAAGAACCTTAGGAAGATTGTGACTTTTGTATATTTAACACTATTTTGATGTATGATCATTTTTTTATTTGTTATTCTCCTTCAAAAAATAGCTAGAGTCAAGTTAAGGATCGTTGCAAATGTTTTGCTCGGCGATCAAATAGGTAGTTAGGCATTTTTGTCATATTATGCTCATTTC
This sequence comes from Rhodomyrtus psidioides, assembly GCA_021437785.1. Lineage (NCBI taxonomy): Eukaryota > Viridiplantae > Streptophyta > Magnoliopsida > Myrtales > Myrtaceae > Rhodomyrtus > Rhodomyrtus psidioides. The sequence goes on from JAILYB010000117.1 coordinate 382,918, forward strand.
TGTTTGACGAATTGCCGAAAACTCCTACCTATTGAATATATAATCCTTTGTTGAAGTACCCTAATTTTTATCTATTAGTTATCGTAAAATTTTAAGCACTGTCAATCCATGTATCGATCAAACAGGTGGTTAGTTAATTTTACCTTCTTAAAGTCATTTCTCCTCGAAGAACCTTAGGAAAATTGCGATTTTTTTATAGATAACACTAAGTTGATGTACAATCATTTTTTTATTAATTATTACGCTTCAAATAATAGCTAGAGTCAAGTTAAGGATCACTGCAAATGTTTTGCGCTGCGATCAAATTAGTAGTTAGGCATTTTTTGTCATATTATGCTCATTTCTCTTTGACGAATTGCCGAAAACTCCTACCTATTGAATATATAATCCTTTGATGAAGTATCCTAATTTTTTATTTATTAGTTATCTTCAAATTTTAAGGATTGTCAATCCATGTATCGATCAAATAGGTAGTTAGTTAATTTTACCATCTTAAAGTCATTTCTACTCGAAGAACCTTAGGAAAATTGCGACTTTTCTATTGATAACACTTTGTTGAGGTATCATCATTTTTTTATGTATTATTACGCTTCAAATAATAGCTAGAGTCAAGTTAAGGATCACTGCAAATGTTTTGCGCGGCGATCGAATAGGTAGTTAGGCATTTTTGTCATATTATGCTCTTTTCTGTTTGAAGAATTGCCGAAAACTCCTACATATTGATTATTTAATCCTTTTTTGAAGTACCATAATTTTTTATTTACTAGTTATCTTGAAATATTAAACATTGTCAATCCAACTATCGATCAAATATGTGGTTAGTTAATTTCACCTTCTTAAAGTTACTTCTACTCGAAGAATCTTAGGAAAATTGCGACTTTTGTATAGATAACACTATGTTGATGTATCATCATTTTTTTATTTATTATTACGCTTCAAATAATAGCTAGAGTCAAGTTAAGTATCACTGCAAATGTTTTGTGCGGCCATCAAATAGTTAGTTAGGCATTTTTGTCATATTATGCTCTTTTCTGTTTGACGAATTGCCGAAAACTCCTACCTATTGAATTTATAATCCTTTGTTGAAGTACCCTAATTTTTTATTTATTAGTTATCTTGAAATATTAAGCATTGTCAATCCAAGTATCGATCAAATAGGTGGTTAGTCAATTTCACCTTCTTAAAGTCATTTCTACTCGAAGAACCTTAGGAAAATTGCGACTTTTGTATAGATAACACTATGTTGATGAATCAACATTTTTTTATTTATTATTACGCTTTAAATAATAGCTAGAGTAAAGTTAAGGATCACTGCAAATGTTTTGTACGGCGATCAAATATGTTGTTAGGCATTTTTTGTCATATTATGCTCATTTCTGTTTGACGAATTGCCGAAAACTCCTACCTATTGAATATATAGTCCTTTGTTGAAGTACCCTAATTTTTTATTTATTAGTTATCTTGAAATTTTAAGCATTGTCAATCCAAGTATCGATCAAATAGGTTGTTAGTTAATTTCACCTTCTTAAAGTCATTTCTACTCGAAGAACCTTAGGAAAATTGCGACTTTTGTATAGATAACACTATGTTGATGTATCATCATATTTTTATTTATTATTACGCTTCAAATAATAGCTAGAGTCAAGTTAAGGATCACTGCAATTGTTTTGCGCGGCCATCAAATAGTTTGTTAGGCATTTTTGTCATATTATGCTCTTTTCTGTTTGACGAATTGCCGAAAACTCATACCTATTGAATATATAATCCTTTGTTGAAGTACCCAAATTTTTTATTTATTAGTTATCTTGAAATATTAAGCATTGTCAATCCAAGTATCGATCAAATAGGTTGTTAGTTAATTTCACCTTCTTAAAGTCATTTCTACTCGAAGAACCTTAGGAAAATTGCGACTTTTGCATAGATAACACTATGTTGATGTATCATCATTTTTTTATTTATTATTACGCTTCAAATAATAGCTAGATTAAAGTTAAGGATCACTGCAAATGTTTTGTACGGCGATCAAATATGTAGTTAGGCATTTTTTGTCATATTATGCTCTTTTCTGTTTTAAGAATTTTCGAAAACTCCTACCTATTGAATATATAATCCTTTGTTGAAGTACCCTAATTTTTTATTTATTAGTTATCTTCAACTTTTAAGCATTGTCAATCCATGTATCGATCAAATAGGTAGTTAGTTAATTTTACCTTCTTAAAGTCATTTCTACTCGAAGAACCTTTGGAAAATTGTGACTTTTCTATAGATAACACTATGTTGAGGTATCATCATTTTTTTTATTTATTATTACGCTTCAAATAATAGCAAGAGTCAAGTTAAGGATCACTGCAAATGTTTTGTACGGCGATCAAATATGTAGTTAGGCATTTTTTGTCATATTATGCTCATTTCTGTTTGACGAATTGCCGAAAACTCCTACCTATTGAATATATAATCCTTCGTTGAAGTACCCAAATTTTTTATTTATTAGTTATCTTGAAATTTTAAGCATTGTCAATCCATGTATCGATCAAATAGGTAGTTAGTTAATTTTACCTTCTTAAAGTCATTTCTACTCGAAGAATCTTAGGAAAATTGCGACTTTTGTATAGATAACACTATGTTGATGTATCATCATTTTTTTATTTATTATTACGCTTCAAATAATAGCTAGAGTCAAGTTAAGGATCACTGCAAATGTTTTGCGCGGCGATCAAATAGGTAGTTAGGCATTTTTGTCATATTATGCTCTTTTCTATTTGAAGAATTGCCGAAAACTCCTACATATTGATTATATAATCCTTTTTTGAAGTACCATAATTTTTTATTTACTAGTTATCTTGAAATATTAAACATTGTCAATCCAACTATCGATCAAATATGTGGTTAGTTAATTTCACCTTCTTAAAGTTACTTCTACTCGAAGAATCTTAGGAAAATTGCGACTTTTGTATAGATAACACTATGTTGATGTATCATCATTTTTTTATTTATTATTACGCTTCAAATAATAGCTAGAGTCAAGTTAAGTATCACTGCAAATGTTTTGTGCGGCCATCAAATAGTTAGTTAGGCATTTTTGTCATATTATGCTCTTTTCTGTTTGACGAATTGCCGAAAACTCCTACCTATTGAATATATAATCCTTTGTTGAAGTACCCTAATTTTTTATTTATTAGTTATCTTGAAATATTAAGCATTGTCAATCCAAGTATCGATCAAATAGGTGGTTAGTCAATTTCACCTTCTTAAAGTCATTTCTACTCGAAGAACCTTAGGAAAATTGCGACTTTTGTATAGATAACACTATGTTGATGAATCAACATTTTTTTATTTATTATTACGCTTTAAATAATAGCTAGAGTAAAGTTAAGGATCACTGCAAATGTTTTGTACGGCGATCAAATATGTTGTTAGGCATTTTTTGTCATATTATGCTCATTTCTGTTTGACGAATTGCCGAAAACTCCTACCTATTGAATATATAGTCCTTTGTTGAAGTACCCTAATTTTTTATTTATTAGTTATCTTGAAATTTTAAGCATTGTCAATCCAAGTATCGATCAAATAGGTTGTTAGTTAATTTCACCTTCTTAAAGTCATTTCTACTCGAAGAACCTTAGGAAAATTGCGACTTTTGTATAGATAACACTATGTTGATGTATCATCATATTTTTATTTATTATTACGCTTCAAATAATAGCTAGAGTCAAGTTAAGGATCACTGCAATTGTTTTGCGCGGCCATCAAATAGTTTGTTAGGCATTTTTGTCATATTATGCTCTTTTCTGTTTGACGAATTGCCGAAAACTCATACCTATTGAATATATAATCCTTTGTTGAAGTACCCAAATTTTTTATTTATTAGTTATCTTGAAATATTAAGCATTGTCAATCCAAGTATCGATCAAATAGGTTGTTAGTTAATTTCACCTTCTTAAAGTCATTTCTACTCGAAGAACCTTAGGAAAATTGCGACTTTTGCATAGATAACACTATGTTGACGTATCATCATTTTTTTATTTATTATTACGCTTCAAATAATAGCTAGATTAAAGTTAAGGATCACTGCAAATGTTTTGTACGGCGATCAAATATGTAGTTAGGCATTTTTTGTCATATTATGCTCTTTTCTGTTTTAAGAATTTTCGAAAACTCCTACCTATTGAATATATAATCCTTTGTTGAAGTACCCTAATTTTTTATTTATTAGTTATCTTCAACTTTTAAGCATTGTCAATCCATGTATCGATCAAATAGGTAGTTAGTTAATTTTACCTTCTTAAAGTCATTTCTACTCGAAGAACCTTTGGAAAATTGTGACTTTTCTATAGATAACACTATGTTGAGGTATCATCATTTTTTTTATTTATTATTACGCTTCAAATAATAGCAAGAGTCAAGTTAAGGATCACTGCAAATGTTTTGTACGGCGATCAAATATGTAGTTAGGCATTTTTTGTCATATTATGCTCATTTCTGTTTGACGAATTGCCGAAAACTCCTACCTATTGAATATATAATCCTTCGTTGAAGTACCCAAATTTTTTATTTATTAGTTATCTTGAAATTTTAAGCATTGTCAATCCATGTATCGATCAAATAGGTAGTTAGTTAATTTTACCTTCTTAAAGTCATTTCTACTCGAAGATTCTTAGGAAAATTGCGACTTTTGTATAGATAACACTATGTTGATGTATCATCATTTTTTTATTTATTATTACGCTTCAAATAATAGCTAGAGTCAAGTTAAGGATCACTGCAAATGTTTTGCGCGGCGATCAAATAGGTAGTTAGGCATTTTTGTCATATTATGCTCTTTTCTGTTTGAAGAATTGCCGAAAACTCCTACATATTGATTATATAATCCTTTTTTGAAGTACCATAATTTTTTATTTACTAGTTATCTTGAAATATTAAACATTGTCAATCCAACTATCGATCAAATATGTGGTTAGTTAATTTCACCTTCTTAAAGTTACTTCTACTCGAAGAATCTTAGGAAAATTGCGACTTTTGTATAGATAACACTATGTTGATGTATCATCATTTTTTTATTTATTATTACGCTTCAAATAATAGCTAGAGTCAAGTTAAGTATCACTGCAAATGTTTTGTGCGGCCATCAAATAGTTAGTTAGGCATTTTTGTCATATTATGCTCTTTTCTGTTTGACGAATTGCCGAAAACTCCTACCTATTGAATATATAATCCTTTGTTGAAGTACCCTAATTTTTTATTTATTAGTTATCTTGAAATATTAAGCATTGTCAATCCAAGTATCGATCAAATAGGTGGTTAGTCAATTTCACCTTCTTAAAGTCATTTCTACTCGAAGAACCTTAGGAAAATTGCGACTTTTGTATAGATAACACTATGTTGATGAATCAACATTTTTTTATTTATTATTACGCTTTAAATAATAGCTAGAGTAAAGTTAAGGATCACTGCAAATGTTTTGTACGGCGATCAAATATGTTGTTAGGCATTTTTTGTCATATTATGCTCATTTCTGTTTGACGAATTGCCGAAAACTCCTACCTATTGAATATATAGTCCTTTGTTGAAGTACCCTAATTTTTTATTTATTAGTTATCTTGAAATTTTAAGCATTGTCAATCCAAGTATCGATCAAATAGGTTGTTAGTTAATTTCACCTTCTTAAAGTCATTTCTACTCGAAGAACCTTAGGAAAATTGCGACTTTTGTATAGATAACACTATGTTGATGTATCATCATATTTTTATTTATTATTACGCTTCAAATAATAGCTAGAGTCAAGTTAAGGATCACTGCAATTGTTTTGCGCGGCCATCAAATAGTTTGTTAGGCATTTTTGTCATATTATGCTCTTTTCTGTTTGACGAATTGCCGAAAACTCATACCTATTGAATATATAATCCTTTGTTGAAGTACCCAAATTTTTTATTTATTAGTTATCTTGAAATATTAAGCATTGTCAATCCAAGTATCGATCAAATAGGTTGTTAGTTAATTTCACCTTCTTAAAGTCATTTCTACTCGAAGAACCTTAGGAAAATTGCGACTTTTGCATAGATAACACTATGTTGACGTATCATCATTTTTTTATTTATTATTACGCTTCAAATAATAGCTAGATTAAAGTTAAGGATCACTGCAAATGTTTTGTACGGCGATCAAATATGTAGTTAGGCATTTTTTGTCATATTATGCTCTTTTCTGTTTTAAGAATTTTCGAAAACTCCTACCTATTGAATATATAATCCTTTGTTGAAGTACCCTAATTTTTTATTTATTAGTTATCTTCAACTTTTAAGCATTGTCAATCCATGTATCGATCAAATAGGTAGTTAGTTAATTTTACCTTCTTAAAGTCATTTCTACTCGAAGAACCTTTGGAAAATTGTGACTTTTCTATAGATAACACTATGTTGAGGTATCATCATTTTTTTTATTTATTATTACGCTTCAAATAATAGCAAGAGTCAAGTTAAGGATCACTGCAAATGTTTTGTACGGCGATCAAATATGTAGTTAGGCATTTTTTGTCATATTATGCTCATTTCTGTTTGACGAATTGCCGAAAACTCCTACCTATTGAATATATAATCCTTCGTTGAAGTACCCAAATTTTTTATTTATTAGTTATCTTGAAATTTTAAGCATTGTCAATCCATGTATCGATCAAATAGGTAGTTAGTTAATTTTACCTTCTTAAAGTCATTTCTACTCGAAGAATCTTAGGAAAATTGCGACTTTTGTATAGATAACACTATGTTGATGTATCATCATTTTTTTATTTATTATTACGCTTCAAATAATAGCTAGAGTCAAGTTAAGTATCACTGCAAATGTTTTGCGCGGCGATCAAATAGGTAGTTAGGCATTTTTGTCATATTATGCTCTTTTCTGTTTGAAGAATTGCCGAAAACTCCTACATATTGATTATATAATCCTTTTTTGAAGTACCATAATTTTTTATTTACTAGTTATCTTGAAATATTAAACATTGTCAATCCAACTATCGATCAAATATGTGGTTAGTTAATTTCACCTTCTTAAAGTTACTTCTACTCGAAGAATCTTAGGAAAATTGCGACTTTTGTATAGATAACACTATGTTGATGTATCATCATTTTTTTATTTATTATTACGCTTCAAATAATAGCTAGAGTCAAGTTAAGGATCACTGCAAATGTTTTGCGCTGCGATCAAATTAGTAGTTAGGCATTTTTTGTCATATTATGCTCATTTCTCTTTGACGAATTGCCGAAAACTCCTACCTATTGAATATATAATCCTTTGATGAAGTATCCTAATTTTTTATTTATTAGTTATCTTCAAATTTTAAGGATTGTCAATCCATGTATCGATCAAATAGGTAGTTAGTTAATTTTACCATCTTAAAGTCATTTCTACTCGAAGAATCTTAGGAAAATTGCGACTTTTGTATAGATAACACTATGTTGATGTATCATCATTTTTTTATTTATTATTACGCTTCAAATAATAGCTAGAGTCAAGTTAAGGATCACTGCAAATGTTTTGCGCGGCGATCAAATAGGTAGTTAGGCATTTTTGTCATATTATGCTCTTTTCTGTTTGAAGAATTGCCGAAAACTCCTACATATTGATTATATAATCCTTTTTTGAAGTACCATAATTTTTTATTTACTAGTTATCTTGAAATATTAAACATTGTCAATCCAACTATCGATCAAATATGTGGTTAGTTAATTTCACCTTCTTAAAGTTACTTCTACTCGAAGAATCTTAGGAAAATTGCGACTTTTGTATAGATAACACTATGTTGATGTATCATCATTTTTTTATTTATTATTACGCTTCAAATAATAGCTAGAGTCAAGTTAAGTATCACTGCAAATGTTTTGTGCGGCCATCAAATAGTTAGTTAGGCATTTTTGTCATATTATGCTCTTTTCTGTTTGACGAATTGCCGAAAACTCCTACCTATTGAATATATAATCCTTTGTTGAAGTACCCTAATTTTTTATTTATTAGTTATCTTGAAATATTAAGCATTGTCAATCCAAGTATCGATCAAATAGGTGGTTAGTCAATTTCACCTTCTTAAAGTCATTTCTACTCGAAGAACCTTAGGAAAATTGCGACTTTTGTATAGATAACACTATGTTGATGAATCAACATTTTTTTATTTATTATTACGCTTTAAATAATAGCTAGAGTAAAGTTAAGGATCACTGCAAATGTTTTGTACGGCGATCAAATATGTTGTTAGGCATTTTTTGTCATATTATGCTCATTTCTGTTTGACGAATTGCCGAAAACTCCTACCTATTGAATATATAGTCCTTTGTTGAAGTACCCTAATTTTTTATTTATTAGTTATCTTGAAATTTTAAGCATTGTCAATCCAAGTATCGATCAAATAGGTTGTTAGTTAATTTCACCTTCTTAAAGTCATTTCTACTCGAAGAACCTTAGGAAAATTGCGACTTTTGTATAGATAACACTATGTTGATGTATCATCATATTTTTATTTATTATTACGCTTCAAATAATAGCTAGAGTCAAGTTAAGGATCACTGCAATTGTTTTGCGCGGCCATCAAATAGTTTGTTAGGCATTTTTGTCATATTATGCTCTTTTCTGTTTGACGAATTGCCGAAAACTCATACCTATTGAATATATAATCCTTTGTTGAAGTACCCAAATTTTTTATTTATTAGTTATCTTGAAATATTAAGCATTGTCAATCCAAGTATCGATCAAATAGGTTGTTAGTTAATTTCACCTTCTTAAAGTCATTTCTACTCGAAGAACCTTAGGAAAATTGCGACTTTTGCATAGATAACACTATGTTGACGTATCATCATTTTTTTATTTATTATTACGCTTCAAATAATAGCTAGATTAAAGTTAAGGATCACTGCAAATGTTTTGTACGGCGATCAAATATGTAGTTAGGCATTTTTTGTCATATTATGCTCTTTTCTGTTTTAAGAATTTTCGAAAACTCCTACCTATTGAATATATAATCCTTTGTTGAAGTACCCTAATTTTTTATTTATTAGTTATCTTCAACTTTTAAGCATTGTCAATCCATGTATCGATCAAATAGGTAGTTAGTTAATTTTACCTTCTTAAAGTCATTTCTACTCGAAGAACCTTTGGAAAATTGTGACTTTTCTATAGATAACACTATGTTGAGGTATCATCATTTTTTTTATTTATTATTACGCTTCAAATAATAGCAAGAGTCAAGTTAAGGATCACTGCAAATGTTTTGTACGGCGATCAAATATGTAGTTAGGCATTTTTTGTCATATTATGCTCATTTCTGTTTGACGAATTGCCGAAAACTCCTACCTATTGAATATATAATCCTTCGTTGAAGTACCCAAATTTTTTATTTATTAGTTATCTTGAAATTTTAAGCATTGTCAATCCATGTATCGATCAAATAGGTAGTTAGTTAATTTTACCTTCTTAAAGTCATTTCTACTCGAAGAATCTTAGGAAAATTGCGACTTTTGTATAGATAACACTATGTTGATGTATCATCATTTTTTTATTTATTATTACGCTTCAAATAATAGCTAGAGTCAAGTTAAGGATCACTGCAAATGTTTTGCGCGGCGATCATATAGGTAGTTAGGCATTTTTGTCATATTATGCTCTTTTCTGTTTGAAGAATTGCCGAAAACTCCTACATATTGATTATATAATCCTTTTTTGAAGTACCATAATTTTTTATTTACTAGTTATCTTGAAATATTAAACATTGTCAATCCAACTATCGATCAAATATGTGGTTAGTTAATTTCACCTTCTTAAAGTTACTTCTACTCGAAGAATCTTAGGAAAATTGCGACTTTTGTATAGATAACACTATGTTGATGTGTCATCATTTTTTTATTTATTATTACGCTTCAAATAATAGCTAGAGTCAAGTTAAGGATCACTGCAAATGTTTTGCGCTGCGATCAAATTAGTAGTTAGGCATTTTTTGTCATATTATGCTCATTTCTCTTTGACGAATTGCCGAAAACTCATACCTATTGAATATATAATCCTTTGTTGAAGTACCCAAATTTTTTATTTATTAGTTATCTTGAAATATTAAGCATTGTCAATCCAAGTATCGATCAAATAGGTTGTTAGTTAATTTCACCTTCTTAAAGTCATTTCTACTCGAAGAACCTTAGGAAAATTGCGACTTTTGCATAGATAACACTATGTTGACGTATCATCATTTTTTTATTTATTATTACGCTTCAAATAATAGCTAGATTAAAGTTAAGGATCACTGCAAATGTTTTGTACGGCGATCAAATATGTAGTTAGGCATTTTTTGTCATATTATGCTCTTTTCTGTTTTAAGAATTTTCGAAAACTCCTACCTATTGAATATATAATCCTTTGTTGAAGTACCCTAATTTTTTATTTATTAGTTATCTTCAACTTTTAAGCATTGTCAATCCATGTATCGATCAAATAGGTAGTTAGTTAATTTTACCTTCTTAAAGTCATTTCTACTCGAAGAACCTTTGGAAAATTGTGACTTTTCTATAGATAACACTATGTTGAGGTATCATCATTTTTTTTATTTATTATTACGCTTCAAATAATAGCAAGAGTCAAGTTAAGGATCACTGCAAATGTTTTGTACGGCGATCAAATATGTAGTTAGGCATTTTTTGTCATATTATGCTCATTTCTGTTTGACGAATTGCCGAAAACTCCTACCTATTGAATATATAATCCTTCGTTGAAGTACCCAAATTTTTTATTTATTAGTTATCTTGAAATTTTAAGCATTGTCAATCCATGTATCGATCAAATAGGTAGTTAGTTAATTTTACCTTCTTAAAGTCATTTCTACTCGAAGAATCTTAGGAAAATTGCGACTTTTGTATAGATAACACTATGTTGATGTATCATCATTTTTTTATTTATTATTACGCTTCAAATAATAGCTAGAGTCAAGTTAAGGATCACTGCAAATGTTTTGCGCGGCGATCATATAGGTAGTTAGGCATTTTTGTCATATTATGCTCTTTTCTGTTTGAAGAATTGCCGAAAACTCCTACATATTGATTATATAATCCTTTTTTGAAGTACCATAATTTTTTATTTACTAGTTATCTTGAAATATTAAACATTGTCAATCCAACTATCGATCAAATATGTGGTTAGTTAATTTCACCTTCTTAAAGTTACTTCTACTCGAAGAATCTTAGGAAAATTGCGACTTTTGTATAGATAACACTATGTTGATGTGTCATCATTTTTTTATTTATTATTACGCTTCAAATAATAGCTAGAGTCAAGTTAAGGATCACTGCAAATGTTTTGCGCTGCGATCAAATTAGTAGTTAGGCATTTTTTGTCATATTATGCTCATTTCTCTTTGACGAATTGCCGAAAACTCCTACCTATTGAATATATAATCCTTTGATGAAGTATCCTAATTTTTTATTTATTAGTTATCTTCAAATTTTAAGGATTGTCAATCCATGTATCGATCAAATAGGTAGTTAGTTAATTTTACCATCTTAAAGTCATTTCTACTCGAAGAACCTTAGGAAAATTGCGACTTTTCTATTGATAACACTTTGTTGAGGTATCATCATTTTTTTATGTATTATTACGCTTCAAATAATAGCTAGAGTCAAGTTAAGGATCACTGCAAATGTTTTGCGCGGCGATCAAATATGTAGTTAGGCATTTTTGTCATATTATGCTCTTTTCTGTTTGAAGAATTGCCGAAAACTCCTACATATTGATTATATAATCCTTTTTTGAAGTACCATAATTTTTTATTTACTAGTTATCTTGAAATATTAAACATTGTCAATCCAACTATCGATCAAATATGTGGTTAGTTAATTTCACCTTCTTAAAGTTACTTCTACTCGAAGAATCTTAGGAAAATTGCGACTTTTGTATAGATAACACTATGTTGATGTATCATCATTTTTTTATTTATTATTACGCTTCAAATAATAGCTAGAGTCAAGTTAAGTATCACTGCAAATGTTTTGTGCGGCCATCAAATAGTTAGTTAGGCATTTTTGTCATATTATGCTCTTTTCTGTTTGACGAATTGCCGAAAACTCCTACCTATTGAATATATAATCCTTTGTTGAAGTACCCTAATTTTTTATTTATTAGTTATCTTGAAATATTAAGCATTGTCAATCCAAGTATCGATCAAATAGGTGGTTAGTCAATTTCACCTTCTTAAAGTCATTTCTACTCGAAGAACCTTAGGAAAATTGCGACTTTTGTATAGATAACACTATGTTGATGAATCAACATTTTTTTATTTATTATTACGCTTTAAATAATAGCTAGAGTAAAGTTAAGGATCACTGCAAATGTTTTGTACGGCGATCAAATATGTTGTTAGGCATTTTTTGTCATATTATGCTCATTTCTGTTTGACGAATTGCCGAAAACTCCTACCTATTGAATATATAGTCCTTTGTTGAAGTACCCTAATTTTTTATTTATTAGTTATCTTGAAATTTTAAGCATTGTCAATCCAAGTATCGATCAAATAGGTTGTTAGTTAATTTCACCTTCTTAAAGTCATTTCTACTCGAAGAACCTTAGGAAAATTGCGACTTTTGTATAGATAACACTATGTTGATGTATCATCATATTTTTATTTATTATTACGCTTCAAATAATAGCTAGAGTCAAGTTAAGGATCACTGCAATTGTTTTGCGCGGCCATCAAATAGTTTGTTAGGCATTTTTGTCATATTATGCTCTTTTCTGTTTGACGAATTGCCGAAAACTCATACCTATTGAATATATAATCCTTTGTTGAAGTACCCAAATTTTTTATTTATTAGTTATCTTGAAATATTAAGCATTGTCAATCCAAGTATCGATCAAATAGGTTGTTAGTTAATTTCACCTTCTTAAAGTCATTTCTACTCGAAGAACCTTAGGAAAATTGCGACTTTTGCATAGATAACACTATGTTGATGTATCATCATTTTTTTATTTATTATTACGCTTCAAATAATAGCTAGATTAAAGTTAAGGATCACTGCAAATGTTTTGTACGGCGATCAAATATGTAGTTAGGCATTTTTTGTCATATTATGCTCTTTTCTGTTTTAAGAATTTTCGAAAACTCCTACCTATTGAATATATAATCCTTTGTTGAAGTACCCTAATTTTTTATTTATTAGTTATCTTCAACTTTTAAGCATTGTCAATCCATGTATCGATCAAATAGGTAGTTAGTTAATTTTACCTTCTTAAAGTCATTTCTACTCGAAGAACCTTTGGAAAATTGTGATTTTTCTATAGATAACACTATGTTGAGGTATCATCATTTTTTTTATTTATTATTACGCTTCAAATAATAGCAAGAGTCAAGTTAAGGATCAATGCAAATGTTTTGTACGGCGATCAAATATGTAGTTAGGCATTTTTTGTCATATTATGCTCATTTCTGTTTGACGAATTGCCGAAAACTCCTACCTATTGAATATATAATCCTTCGTTGAAGTACCCAAATTTTTTATTTATTAGTTATCTTGAAATTTTAAGCATTGTCAATCCATGTATCGATCAAATAGGTAGTTAGTTAATTTTACCTTCTTAAAGTCATTTCTACTCGAAGAATCTTAGGAAAATTGCGACTTTTGTATAGATAACACTATGTTGATGTATCATCATTTTTTTATTTATTATTACGCTTCAAATAATAGCTAGAGTCAAGTTAAGGATCACTGCAAATGTTTTGCGCGGCGATCAAATAGGTAGTTAGGCATTTTTGTCATATTATGCTCTTTTCTGTTTGAAGAATTGCCGAAAACTCCTACATATTGATTATATAATCCTTTTTTGAAGTACCATAATTTTTTATTTACTAGTTATCTTGAAATATTAAACATTGTCAATCCAACTATCGATCAAATATGTGGTTAGTTAATTTCACCTTCTTAAAGTTACTTCTACTCGAAGAATCTTAGGAAAATTGCGACTTTTGTATAGATAACACTATGTTGATGTATCATCATTTTTTTATTTATTATTACGCTTCAAATAATAGCTAGAGTCAAGTTAAGTATCACTGCAAATGTTTTGTGCGGCCATCAAATAGTTAGTTAGGCATTTTTGTCATATTATGCTCTTTTCTGTTTGACGAATTGCCGAAAACTCCTACCTATTGAATATATAATCCTTTGTTGAAGTACCCTAATTTTTTATTTATTAGTTATCTTGAAATATTAAGCATTGTCAATCCAAGTATCGATCAAATAGGTGGTTAGTCAATTTCACCTTCTTAAAGTCATTTCTACTCGAAGAACCTTAGGAAAATTGCGACTTTTGTATAGATAACACTATGTTGATGAATCAACATTTTTTTATTTATTATTACGCTTTAAATAATAGCTAGAGTAAAGTTAAGGATCACTGCAAATGTTTTGTACGGCGATCAAATATGTTGTTAGGCATTTTTTGTCATATTATGCTCATTTCTGTTTGACGAATTGCCGAAAACTCCTACCTATTGAATATATAGTCCTTTGTTGAAGTACCCTAATTTTTTATTTATTAGTTATCTTGAAATTTTAAGCATTGTCAATCCAAGTATCGATCAAATAGGTTGTTAGTTAATTTCACCTTCTTAAAGTCATTTCTACTTGAAGAACCTTAGGAAAATTGCGACTTTTGTATAGATAACACTATGTTGATGTATCATCATATTTTTATTTATTATTACGCTTCAAATAATAGCTAGAGTCAAGTTAAGGATCACTGCAATTGTTTTGCGCGGCCATCAAATAGTTTGTTAGGCATTTTTGTCATATTATGCTCTTTTCTGTTTGACGAATTGCCGAAAACTCATACCTATTGAATATATAATCCTTTGTTGAAGTACCCAAATTTTTTATTTATTAGTTATCTTGAAATATTAAGCATTGTCAATCCAAGTATCGATCAAATAGGTTGTTAGTTAATTTCACCTTCTTAAAGTCATTTCTACTCGAAGAACCTTAGGAAAATTGCGACTTTTGCATAGATAACACTATGTTGACGTATCATCATTTTTTTATTTATTATTACGCTTCAAATAATAGCTAGATTAAAGTTAAGGATCACTGCAAATGTTTTGTACGGCGATCAAATATGTAGTTAGGCATTTTTTGTCATATTATGCTCTTTTCTGTTTTAAGAATTTTCGAAAACTCCTACCTATTGAATATATAATCCTTTGTTGAAGTACCCTAATTTTTTATTTATTAGTTATCTTCAACTTTTAAGCATTGTCAATCCATGTATCGATCAAATAGGTAGTTAGTTAATTTTACCTTCTTAAAGTCATTTCTACTCGAAGAACCTTTGGAAAATTGTGACTTTTCTATAGATAACACTATGTTGAGGTATCATCATTTTTTTTATTTATTATTACGCTTCAAATAATAGCAAGAGTCAAGTTAAGGATCACTGCAAATGTTTTGTACGGCGATCAAATATGTAGTTAGGCATTTTTTGTCATATTATGCTCATTTCTGTTTGACGAATTGCCGAAAACTCCTACCTATTGAATATATAATCCTTCGTTGAAGTACCCAAATTTTTTATTTATTAGTTATCTTGAAATTTTAAGCATTGTCAATCCATGTATCGATCAAATAGGTAGTTAGTTAATTTTACCTTCTTAAAGTCATTTCTACTCGAAGAATCTTAGGAAAATTGCGACTTTTGTATAGATAACACTATGTTGATGTATCATCATTTTTTTATTTATTATTACGCTTCAAATAATAGCTAGAGTCAAGTTAAGTATCACTGCAAATGTTTTGTGCGGCCATCAAATAGTTAGTTAGGCATTTTTGTCATATTATGCTCTTTTCTGTTTGACGAATTGCCGAAAACTCCTACCTATTGAATATATAATCCTTTGTTGAAGTACCCTAATTTTTTATTTATTAGTTATCTTGAAATATTAAGCATTGTCAATCCAAGTATCGATCAAATAGGTGGTTAGTCAATTTCACCTTCTTAAAGTCATTTCTACTCGAAGAACCTTAGGACAATTGCGACTTTTGTATAGATAACACTATGTTGATGTATCATCATTTTTTTATTTATTATTACCCTTCCAATAATAGCTAGAGTCAAGTTAAGGATCACTGCAAATATTTTGCGCGGGGATCAAATAGGTAGTTAGGCATTTTTGTCATATTAGGCTCTTTTCTGTTTGAAGAATTGCCGAAAACTCCCACCTATTGATTATATAATCCTTTGTTGAAGTACCCTAATTTTTTATTTACTAGTTATCTTGAAATATTAAACAGTGTCAATCCAAGTATCGATCAAATATGTGGTTAGTTAATTTCACCTTCTTAAAGTCACTTCTACTCGAAGAACCTTAGGAAAATTGCGACTTTTGTATAGATAACACTATGTTGATGTATCATCATTTTTTTATTTATTATTATGCTTCAAATAATAGCTAGAGTCAAGTTAAGGATCACTGCAAATGTTTCGCGCGGCGATCAAATATGTAGTTAGGCATTTTTTGTCATATTATGCTCTTTTCTGTTTGAAGAATTGCCGAAAACTCCCTCCTATTGATTATATAATCCTTTGTTGAAGTAACCTAATTTTTTATTTATTAGTTATCTTGAATTGTTAAGCATTTTCAATCTATGTATCGATCAAATAGGTAGTTAGTTAATTTTACCTTCTTAAAGTCATTTATACTCGAAGAACCTTAGGAAAATTGCGACTTTTGTATAGATAACACAATGTTAAGGTATCATCATTTTTTTATTCGTTATTACGCTTCAAATAACAGCTAGAGTCAAGTTAAGGATCACTGCAAATGTTTTGCGCGGCGATCAAATAGGTAGTTAGGCATTTTTGTCATATTATGCTCTTTTCTGTTTGAAGAATTGGCGAAAACTCCTACCTATTGAATATATAATCCTTTGTTGAAGTACCCTAATTTTTTATTTACTGGTTTTCTTGAAATATTAAGCATTGTCAATCCAAGTATCGATCAAATAGGTGGTTAGTTAATTTCACCTTCTTAAAGTCACTTCTAATCGAAGAACCTTAGGAAAATTGCGACTTTTGTATAGATAACACTATGTTGATGTATCATCATTTTTTTTATTTATTATTACGCTTCAAATAATAGCTAGAGTAAAGTTAAGGATCACTGCAAATGTTTTGTACGGCGATCAAATATGTAGTTTGGCATTTTTTGTCATATTATGCTCTTTTCTGTTTTAAGAATTGCCGAAAACTCCTACCTATTGAATATATAATCCTTTCTTGAAGTATCCAAATTTTTTATTTATTAGTTACCATGAAATTTTAAGCATTGTCAATCCAAGTATCGATCAAATAGGTAGTTAGTTAATTTCACCTTCTTAAAGTCATTTCTACTCGAAGAACCTTAGGAAAATTGCGACTTTTTTAAAGATAACACTATGTTGATGTATCATCATATTTTTATTTATTATTACGCTTCAAATAATAGCTAGAGTCAAGTTAAGGATCACTGCAATTGTTTTGCGCGGCCATCAAATAGTTAGTTAGGCATTTTTGTCATATTATGCTCGTTTCTGTTTGACGAATTGCCGAAAACTCCTACCAATTGAATATATAATCCTTTGTTGAAGTACCCAAATTTTTTATTTATTAGTTATCTTGAAATATTAAGCATTGTCAATCCAAGTATCGATCAAATAGTTTGTTAGTTAATTTCACCTTCTTAAAGTCATTTCTACTCGAAGAACCTTAGGAAAATTGCGACTTTTGCATAGATAACACTATGTTGATGTATCATCATTTTTTTATTTATTATTACGCTTCAAATAATAGCTAGAGTCAAGTTAAGGATCACTGCAATTGTTTTGCGCGGCCATCAAATACTTAGTTAGGCATTTTTGACATATTATACTCTTTTCTGTTTGACGAATTGCCGAAAACTCCTACCTATTGAATATATAATCCTTTGTTGAAGTACCCAAATTTTTTATTTATTAGTTATCTTGAAATATTAAGCATTGTCAATCCAAGTATCGATCAAATAGGTTGTTAGTTAATTTCATCTTCTTAAAGTCATTTCTACTCGAAGAACCTTAGGAAAATTGCGACTTTTGCATAGATAACACTATGTTGATGTATCATCATTTTTTTATTTATTATTACGCTTCAAATAATAGCTAGAGTAAAGTTAAGGATCACTGCAAATGTTTTGTACGGCGATCAAATATGTAGTTAGGCATTGTTTGTAATATTATGTTCTTTTCAGTTTTAAGAATTGCCGAAAACTCCTACCTATTGAATATATAATCCTTTGTTAAGTACCCTAATTTTTTATTTATTAGTTATCTTGAAATTTTAAGCATTGTCAATCCAAGTATCGATCAAATAGGTTGTTAGTTAATTTCACCTTGTTAAAGTCATTTCTACTCGAAGAACCTTAGGAAAATTGCGACTTTTGCAAAGATAATACTATGTTGATGTATCATCATTTTTTTATTTATTATTACGCTTCAAATAATAGCTAGAGTAAAGTTAAGGATCACTGCAAATGTTTTGTACGGCGATCAAATATGTAGTTTGGCATTTTTTGTCATATTATGCTCTTTTCTGTTTTAAGAATTGCCGAAAACTCCTACCTATTGAATATATAATCCTTTGTTGAAGTACCCAGATTTTTTATTTATTAGTTACCTTGAAATTTTAAGCATTGTCAATCCAAGTATCGATCAAATAGGTTGTTAGTTAATTTCACCTTCTTAAAGTCATTTCTACTCGAAGAACCTTAGGAAAATTGCCACTTTTGCATAGATAACACTATGTTGATGTATCATCATTTTTTTATTTATTATTACGCTTCAAATAATAGCTAGAGTCAAGTTAAGGATCACTGCAATTGTTTGGCGCGGCCATCAAATAGTTAGTTAGGCATTTTTGTCATATTATGCTCGTTTCTGTTTGACGAATTGCCGAAAACTCCTACCAATTGAATATATAATCCTTTGTTGAAGTAACCAAATTTTTTATTTATTAGTTATCTTGAAATATTAAGCATTGTCAATCCAAGTATCGATCAAATAGGTTGTTAGTTAATTTCACCTTCTTAAAGTCATTTCTACTCGAAGAACCTTAGGAAAATTGCGACTTTTGCATAGATAACACTATGTTGATGTATCATCATTTTTTTATTTATTATTACGCTTCAAATAAAAGCTAGAGTAAAGTTAAGGATCACTGCAAATGTTTTGTACGGCGATCAAATATGTAGTTAGGCATTTTTTGTCATATTATGCTCTTTTCTGTTTTAAGAATTGCCGAAAACTCCTACCTATTGAATATATAATCCTTTGTTGAAGTACCCTAATTTTTTATTTATTAGTTATCTTCAACTTTTAAGCATTGTCAATCCATGTATCGATCAAATAGGTAGTTAGTTAATTTTACTTTCTTAAAGTCATTTCTACTCGAAGAACCTTTGGAAAATTGTGACTTTTCTATAGATAACACTATGTTGAGGTATCATTATTATTTTTATTTATTATTACGCTTCAAATAATAGGAAGAGTAAAGTTAAGGATCACTGCAAATGTTTTGTACGGCGATCAAATATGTAGTTAGGCATTTTTTGTCATATTATACTCATTTCTGTTTGACGAATTGCCGAAAACTCCCACCTATTGATTATATAATACTTTGTTGAAGTACCCTAATTTTTCATTTACTAGTTATCTTGAAATATTAAACATTGTCAATCCAAGTATCGATCAAATAGCTGGTTAGTTAATTTCACATTCTTAAAGTCACTTCTACTCGAAGAACCTTAGGAAAATTGCGACTTTTGTATAGATAACACTATGTTGATGTATCATCATTTTTTTATTTATTATTACGCTTCAAATAATAGCTAGAGTCAAGTTAAGGATCACTGCAAATGTTTCGCGCGGCGATCAAATATGTAGTTAGGCATTTTTTGTCATATTATGCTCTTTTCTGTTTGAAGAATTGCCGAAAACTCCCTCCTATTGATTATATAATCCTTTGTTGAAGTAACCTAATTTTTTATTTATTAGTTATCTTGAATTTTTAAGCATTTTCAATCTATGTATCGATTAAATAGGTAGTTAGTTAATTTTACCTTCTTAAAGTCATTTATACTCGAAGAACCTTAGGAAAATTGCGACTTTTGTATAGATAACACTATGTTAAGGTATCATCATGTTTTTATTCGTTATTACGCTTCAAATAATAGCTAGAGTCATGTTAAGGATCACTGCAAATGTTTTGCGCGGCGATCAAATAGGTAGTTAGGCATTTTTGTCATATTATGCTCTTTTCTGTTTGAAGAATTGCCGAAAAGTCCTACCTATTGAATATATAATCGTTTGTTGAAGTACCCTAATTTTTTATTTACTGGTTTTCTTGAAATATTAAGCATTGTCACTCCAAGTATCGATCAAATAGGTGGTTAGTTAATTTCACCTTCTTAAAGTCACTTCTAATCGAAGAACCTTAGGAAAATTGCGACTTTTGTATAGATAACACTATGTTGATGAATCAACATTTTTTTATTTATTATTACGCTTTAAATAATAGCTAGAGTAAAGTTAAGGATCACTGCAAATGTTTTGTACGGCGATCAAATATGTAGTTTGGCATTTTTTTGTCATATTATGCTCTTTTCTGTTTTAAGAATTGCCGAAAACTCCTACCTATTGAATATATAATCCTTTGTTGAAGTACCCTAATTTTTTATTTATTAGTTATCTTCAACTTTTAAGCATTGTCAATCCATGTATCGATCAAATAGGTAGTTAGTTAATTTTACCGTCTTAAAGTCATTTCTACTCGAAGAACCTTTGGAAAATTGTGACTTTTCTATAGATAACACTATGTTGAGGTATCATCATTTTTTTTATTTATTATTACGCTTCAAATAATAGCAAGAGTAAAGTTAAGGATCACTGCAAATGTTTTGTACGGCGATCAAATATGTTGTTAGGCATTTTTTGTCATATTATGCTCATTTCTGTTTGACGAATTGCCGAAAACTCCTAACTATTGAATATATAATCCTTTGTTGAAGTACCCTAATTTTTTATTTATTAGTTATCTTGAAATTTTAAGCATTGTCAATCCAAGTATCGATCAAATAGGTTGTTAGTTAATTTCACCTTCTTAAAGTCATTTCTACTCGAAGAACCTTAGGAAAATTGCGACTTTTGTATAGATAACACTATGTTGATGTATCATCATATTTTTATTTATTATTACGCTTCAAATAATAGCTAGAGTCAAGTTAAGGATCACTGCAATTGTTTTGCGCGGCCATCAAATAGTTTGTTAGGCATTTTTGTCATATTATGCTCTTTTCTGTTTGACGAATTGCCGAAAACTCCTACCTATTGAATATATAATCCTTTGTTGAAGTACCCAAATTTTTTATTTATTAGTTATCTTGAAATATTAAGCATTGTCAATCCAAGTATCGATCAAATAGGTTGTTAGTTAATTTCACCTTCTTAAAGTCATTTCTACTCGAAGAACCTTAGGAAAATTGCGACTTTTGCATAGATAACACTATGTTGATGTATCATCATTTTTTTATTTATTATTACGCTTCAAATAATAGCTAGATTAAAGTTAAGGATCACTGCAAATGTTTTGTACGGCGATCAAATATGTAGTTAGGCATTTTTTGTCATATTATGCTCTTTTCTGTTTTAAGAATTTTCGAAAACTCCTACCTATTGAATATATAATCCTTTGTTGAAGTACCCTAATTTTTTATTTATTAGTTATCTTCAACTTTTAAGCATTGTCAATCCATGTATCGATCAAATAGGTAGTTAGTTAATTTTACCTTCTTAAAGTCATTTCTACTCGAAGAACCTTTGGAAAATTGTGACTTTTCTATAGATAACACTATGTTCAGGTATCATCATTTTTTTTATTTATTATTACGCTTCAAATAATAGCAAGAGTCAAGTTAAGGATCACTGCAAATGTTTTGTACGGCGATCAAATATGTAGTTAGGCATTTTTTGTCATATTATGCTCATTTCTGTTTGACGAATTGCCGAAAACTCCTACCTATTGAATATATAATCCTTCGTTGAAGTACCCTAATTTTTTATTTATTAGTTATCTTGAAATTTTAAGCATTGTCAATCCATGTATCGATCAAATAGGTAGTTAGTTAATTTTACCTTCTTAAAGTCATTTCTACTCGAAAAACCTTAGGAAAATTGCGACTTTTCTATAGATAACACTAAGTTGAAGTATTATCATTTTTTTATTTGTTATTACGCTTTAAATAATAGCTAGAGTCAAGTTAAGGATCACTGCAAATGTTTTGCGCGGCGATCGAATAGGTAGTTAGGCATTTTTTTCATATTGTGCTCTTTTCTGTTTGAAGAATTGCCGAAAACTCCTACCTAATGAATATATAATCCTTTGTTGATGTACCCTAATTTTTTATTTACTAGTTATCTTGAAATTTTAAGCATTGTCAATCCATGTATCGATCAAATAGGTAGTTAGTTAATTTTACCTTCTTAAAGTCATTTCTACTCGAAGAACCTTTGGAAAATTGCGACTTTTCTATAGATAACTCTATGTTGTGGTATCATTATTTTTTTTATTTATTATTACGCTTCAAATAATAGCAAGAGTCAAGTTAAGGATCACTGCAAATGTTTTGTACGGCGATCAAATATGTAGTTAGGCATTTTTTGTCATATTATGCTCATTTCTGTTTGACGAATTGCCGAAAACTCCTACCTATTGAATATATAATCCTTCGTTGAAGTACCCAAATTTTTTATTTATTAGTTATCTTGAAATATTAAGAATTGTCAATCCAAGTATCGATTAAATATGTAGTTAGTTAATTTCACCTTCTTAAAGTCATTTCTACTCGAATAACCTTAGGAAAATTGCGACTTTTGTATAGATAACACTATGTTGATGTATCATCATTTTTTTATTTATTATTACGCTTCAAATAATAGCTAGAGTCAAGTTAAGGATCACTGCAATTGTTTTGCGCGGCCATCAAATAGTTAGTTAGGCATTTTTGTCATATTATGCTCTTTTCTGTTTGACGAATTGCCGAAAACTCCTACCAATTGAATATATAATCCTTTGTTGAGGTACCCTAATTTTTTATTTATTAGTTATCTTGAAATTTTAAGCATTGTCAATCCAAGTATCGATCAAATAGGTAGTTAGTTAATTTCACCTTCTTAAAGTCATTTCTACTCGAAGAACCTTAGGAAAATTGCGACTTTTGTATAGATAACACTATGTTGATGTATCATCATTTTCTTATTTATTATTACGCTTCAAATAATAGCTAGAGTCAAGTTAAGGATCACAGCAAATGTTTTGCGCGCCCATCAAATAGTTAGTTAGGCATTTTTGTCATATTATGCTCTTTTCTGTTTGACGAATTGCCGAAAACTCCTACCTTTTGAATATATAATCCTTTGTTGAAGTACCATTATTTTTTGTTTATTAGTTATCTTGAAATATTAAGCATTGTCAATCCAAGTATCGATTAAATAGGTAGTTAGTTAATTTCACCTTCTTAAAGTCATTTCTACTCGAATAACCTTAGGAAAATTGCGACTTTTGTATAGATAACACTGTGTTGATGTATCATCATTTATTTATTTATTATTACGCTTCAAATAATAGCTAGAGTCAAGTTAAGGATCACTGCAATTGTTTTGCGCGGCCATCAAGTAGTTAGTTAGGCATTTTTGTCATATTATGCTCTTTTCTGTTTGACGAATTGCCGAAAACTCCTACCTATTGAATATATAATCCTTTGTTGAAGTACCCTAATTTTTTATTTATTAGTTATCTTCAACTTTTAAGCATTGTCAATCCAAGTATCGATCAAATAGGTATTTAGTTAATTTTACCTTCTTAAAGTCACTTCTTATCGAAGAACCTTAGGAAAATAGCGACTTTTGTATAGATAACTCTATGTTGTGGTATCATCATTTTTTATTTGTTATTACGCTTCAAATAATAGCTAGAGTCAAGTTAAGGATCACTACAAATGTTTTGCGCGGCGATCCAATAGGTAGTTAGGCATTTTTTTCATATTGTGCTCTTTTCTGTTTGAAGAATTGCCGAAAACTCCTACCTATTGAATATATATTCCTTTGTTGATGTACCCTAATTTTTTATTTACTAATTATCTTGAAATTTTAAGCATTGTCAATCCATGTATCGATCAAATAGGTAGTTAGTTAATTTTACCTTCTTAAAGTCATTTCTACTCGAAGAACCTTAGGAAAATTGCGACTTTTCTATAGATAACTCTATGTTGTGGTATCATCATTTTTTTATTCGTTATTACGCTTCAAATAATAGCTAGAGTCAAGTTAAGGATCACTGTAAGTGTTTTGCGCGGCGCTTAAATAGGTAGTTAGGAATTTTTGTCATATTATGCTCTTTTCTGTTTGAAGAATTGCCGAAAACTCCTACCTATTGAATATATAATCCTTTGTTGAAGTACCCTAATTTTTTATTTACTGGTTTTCTTGAAATATTAAGCATTGTCAATCCAAGTATCGATCAAATAGGTGGTTAGTTAATTTCACCTTCTTAAAGTCACTTCTAATAGAAGAACCTTAGGAAAATTGCGACTTTTGTATAGATAAGACTATGTTGATGTATCATCATTTTTTTATTTATTATTATGCTTCAAATAATAGCTAGAGTCAAGTTAATGATCACTGCAAATGTTTTGCGCGGCAATCAAATAGTTAGTTAGGCATTTGTGTAATATTATGCTCTTTTCTGTTTGACGAATTGCCGAAAACTCCTTCCAATTGAATATATAATCCTTTGTTGAGGTACCCTAATTTTTTATTTATTAGTTATCTTGAAATTTTAAGCATTGTCAATCCAAGTATCGATCAAATAGGTAGTTAGTTAATTTCACCTTCTTAAAGTCATTTCTACTCGAAGAACCTTAGGAAAATTGCGACTTTTGTATAGATAACACTATGTTGATGTATCATCATTTTCTTATTTATTATTACGCTTCAAATAATAGCTAGAGTCAAGTTAAGGATCACTGCAAATGTTTTGCGCGCCCATCAAATAGTTAGTTAGGCATTTTTGTCATATTATGCTCTTTTCTGTTTGACGAATTGCCGAAAACTCCTACCTATTGAATATATAATCCTTTGTTGAAGTACCCTTATTTTTTGTTTATTAGTTATCTTGAAATATTAAGCATTGTCAATCCAAGTATCGATTAAATAGGTAGTTAGTTAATTTCACCTTCTTAAAGTCATTTCTACTCGACTAACCTTAGGAAAATTGCGACTTTTGTATAGATAACACTATGTTGATGTATCATCATTTTTTTATTTATTATTACGCTTCAAATAATAGCTAGAGTCAAGTTAAGGATCACTGCAATTGTTTTGCGCGGCCATCAAATAGTTAGTTAGGCATTTTTGTCATATTATGCTCTTTTCTGTTTGACGAATTGCCGAAAACTCCTACCTTTTGAATATATAATCCTTTGTTGAAGTACCCTTATTTTTTGTTTATTAGTTATCTTGAAATATTAAGCATTGTCAATCCAAGTATCGATTAAATAGGTAGTTAGTTAATTTCACCTTCTTAAAGTCATTTCTACTCGAATAACCTTAGGAAAATTGCGACTTTTGTATAGATAACACTATGTTGTTGTATCATCATTTTTTTATTTATTATTACGCTTCAAATAATAGCTAGAGTCAAGTTAAGGATCACTACAAATGTTTTGCGCGGCGATCCAATAGGTAGTTAGGCATTTTTTTCATATTGTGCTCTTTTCTGTTTGAAGAATTGCCGAAAACTCCTACCTATTGAATATATATTCCTTTGTTGATGTACCCTAATTTTTTATTTACTAATTATCTTGAAATATTAAGCATTGTCAATCCATGTATCGATCAAATAGGTAGTTAGTTAATTTTACCTTCTTAAAGTCATTTCTACTCGAAGAACCTTAGGAAAATTGCGACTTTTCTATAGATAACTCTATGTTGTGGTATCATCATTTTTTTATTCGTTATTACGCTTCAAATAATAGCTAGAGTCAAGTTAAGGATCACTGTAAATGTTTTGCGCGGCGCTTAAATAGGTAGTTAGGAATTTTTGTCATATTATGCTCTTTTCTGTTTGAAGAATTGCCGAAAACTCCTACCTATTGAATATATAATCCTTTGTTGAAGTACCCTAATTTTTTATTTACTGGTTTTCTTGAAATATTAAGCATTGTCAATCCAAGTATCGATCAAATAGGTGGTTAGTTAATTTCACCTTCTTAAAGTCACTTCTAATAGAAGAACCTTAGGAAAATTGCGACTTTTGTATAGATAAGACTATGTTGATGTATCATCATTTTTTTATTTATTATTATGCTTCAAATAATAGCTAGAGTCAAGTTAATGATCACTGCAAATGTTTTGCGCGGCAATCAAATAGTTAGTTAGGCATTTGTGTAATATTATGCTCTTTTCTGTTTGACGAATTGCCGAAAACTCCTTCCAATTGAATATATAATCCTTTGTTGAGGTACCCTAATTTTTTATTTATTAGTTATCTTGAAATTTTAAGCATTGTCAATCCAAGTATCGATCAAATAGGTAGTTAGTTAATTTCACCTTCTTAAAGTCATTTCTACTCGAAGAACCTTAGGAAAATTGCGACTTTTGTATAGATAACACTATGTTGATGTATCATCATTTTCTTATTTATTATTACGCTTCAAATAATAGCTAGAGTCAAGTTAAGGATCACTGCAAATGTTTTGCGCGCCCATCAAATAGTTAGTTAGGCATTTTTGTCATATTATGCTCTTTTCTGTTTGACGAATTGCCGAAAACTCCTACCTATTGAATATATAATCCTTTGTTGAAGTACCCTTATTTTTAGTTTATTAGTTATCTTGAAATATTAAGCATTGTCAATCCAAGTATCGATTAAATAGGTAGTTAGTTAATTTCACCTTCTTAAAGTCATTTCTACTCGACTAACCTTAGGAAAATTGCGACTTTTGTATAGATAACACTATGTTGATGTATCATCATTTTTTTATTTATTATTACGCTTCAAATAATAGCTAGAGTCAAGTTAAGGATCACTGCAATTGTTTTGCGCGGCCATCAAATAGTTAGTTAGGCATTTTTGTCATATTATGCTCTTTTCTGTTTGACGAATTGCCGAAAACTCCTACCTTTTGAATATATAATCCTTTGTTGAAGTACCCTTATTTTTTGTTTATTAGTTATCTTGAAATATTAAGCATTGTCAATCCAAGTATCGATTAAATAGGTAGTTAGTTAATTTCACCTTCTTAAAGTCATTTCTACTCGAATAACCTTAGGAAAATTGCGACTTTTGTATAGATAACACTATGTTGTTGTATCATCATTTTTTTATTTATTATTACGCTTCAAATAATAGCTAGAGTCAAGTTAAGGATCACTACAAATGTTTTGCGCGGCGATCCAATAGGTAGTTAGGCATTTTTTTCATATTGTGCTCTTTTCTGTTTGAAGAATTGCCGAAAACTCCTACCTATTGAATATATATTCCTTTGTTGATGTACCCTAATTTTTTATTTACTAATTATCTTGAAATTTTAAGCATTGTCAATCCATGTATCGATCAAATAGGTAGTTAGTTAATTTTACCTTCTTAAAGTCATTTCTACTCGAAGAACCTTAGGAAAATTGCGACTTTTCTATAGATAACTCTATGTTGTGGTATCATCATTTTTTTATTCGTTATTACGCTTCAAATAATAGCTAGAGTCAAGTTAAGGATCACTGTAAATGTTTTGCGCGGCGCTTAAATAGGTAGTTAGGAATTTTTGTCATATTATGCTCTTTTCTGTTTGAAGAATTGCCGAAAACTCCTACCTATTGAATATATAATCCTTTGTTGAAGTACCCTAATTTTTTATTTACTGGTTTTCTTGAAATATTAAGCATTGTCAATCCAAGTATCGATCAAATAGGTGGTTAGTTAATTTCACCTTCTTAAAGTCACTTCTAATAGAAGAACCTTAGGAAAATTGCGACTTTTGTATAGATAAGACTATGTTGATGTATCATCATTTTTTTATTTATTATTATGCTTCAAATAATAGCTAGAGTCAAGTTAATGATCACTGCAAATGTTTTGCGCGGCAATTAAATAGTTAGTTAGGCATTTGTGTAATATTATGCTCTTTTCTGTTTGACGAATTGCCGAAAACTCCTTCCAATTGAATATATAATCCTTTGTTGAGGTACCCTAATTTTTTATTTATTAGTTATCTTGAAATTTTAAGCATTGTCAATCCAAGTATCGATCAAATAGGTAGTTAGTTAATTTCACCTTCTTAAAGTCATTTCTACTCGAAGAACCTTAGGAAAATTGCGACTTTTGTATAGATAACACTATGTTGATGTATCATCATTTTCTTATTTATTATTACGCTTCAAATAATAGCTAGAGTCAAGTTAAGGATCACTGCAAATGTTTTGCGCGCCCATCAAATAGTTAGTTAGGCATTTTTGTCATATTATGCTCTTTTCTGTTTGACGAATTGCCGAAAACTCCTACCTATTGAATATATAATCCTTTGTTGAAGTACCCTTATTTTTTGTTTATTAGTTATCTTGAAATATTAAGCATTGTCAATCCAAGTATCGATTAAATAGGTAGTTAGTTAATTTCACCTTCTTAAAGTCATTTCTACTCGACTAACCTTAGGAAAATTGCGACTTTTGTATAGATAACACTATGTTGATGTATCATCATTTTTTTATTTATTATTACGCTTCAAATAATAGCTAGAGTCAAGTTAAGGATCACTGCAATTGTTTTGCGCGGCCATCAAATAGTTAGTTAGGCATTTTTGTCATATTATGCTCTTTTCTGTTTGACGAATTGCCGAAAACTCCTACCTTTTGAATATATAATCCTTTGTTGAAGTACCCTTATTTTTTGTTTATTAGTTATCTTGAAATATTAAGCATTGTCAATCCAAGTATCGATTAAATAGGTAGTTAGTTAATTTCACCTTCTTAAAGTTATTTCTACTCGAATAACCTTAGGAAAATTGCGACTTTTGTATAGATAACACTATGTTGTTGTATCATCATTTTTTTATTTATTATTACGCTTCAAATAATAGCTAGAGTCAAGTTAAGGGTCACTGCAATTGTTTTGCGCGGCCATCAAATAGTTAGTTAGGCATTTTTGTCATATTATGCTCCTTTCTGTTTGACGAATTGCCGAAAACTCCTACCTATTGAATATATAATCCTTTGTTGAAGTACCCTAATTTTTATTTATTAGTTATCTTGAAATATTAAGCATTGTCAATCCAAGTATCAATCAAATAGGTTGTCAGTTAATTTCACCTTCTTAAAGTCATTTCTACTCGGAGAACCTTGGGAAAATTACGACTTTTGTATAGATAACACTATTTTGATGTATCATCATTTTTTTATTTATTATTACGCTTCAAATAATAGCTAGAGTCAAGTTAAGGATCACTGCAAATGCTTTGCGCGGCCATCAAATAGTTAGTTAGGCATTTTTGTCATATTATGCTCTTTTCTGTTTGACGAATTGCCGAAAACTCCTACCTTTTGAATATATAATCCTTTGTTGAAGTTCCCTTATTTTTTGTTTATTAGTTATCTTGAAATATTAAGCATTGTCAATCCAAGTATCGATTAAATAGGTAGTTAGTTAATTTCACCTTCTTAAAGTCATTTCTACTCGAATAACCTTAGGAAAATTGCGACTTTTGTATAGATAACACTATGTTGATGTATCATCATTTTTTTATTTATTATTACGCTTCAAATAATAGCTAGAGTCAAGTTAAGGATCACTGCAATTGTTTTGCGCGGCCATCAAATAGTTAGTTAGGCATTTTTGTCATATTATGCTCTTTTCTGTTTGACGAATTGCCGAAAACTCCTACCTATTGAATATATAATCCTTTGTTGAAGTACCCTAATTTTTTATTTATTAGTTATCTTGAAATATTAAGCATTGTCAATCCAAGTATCGATCAAATAGGTTGTTAGTTAATTTCACTTTCTTAAAGTCATTTCTACTCGGAGAACCTTAGGAAAATTGCGACTTTTGTATAGATAACACTATTTTGATGTATCATCATTTTTTTATTTATTATTACGCTTCAAATAATAGCTAGAGTCAAGTTAAGGATCACTGCAAATGTTTTGCGCGGCCATCAAATAGTTAGTTAGTCATTTTTGTCATATCATGCTCTTTTCTGTTTGACGAATTGCCGAAAACTCCTACCTATTGAATATATAATCCTTTGTTGAAGTACCCTAATTTTTTATTTATTAGTTATCTTGAAATATTAAGCATTGTCAATCCAAGTATCGATCAAATAGGTTGTTAGTTAATTTCACCTTCTTAAAGTCATTTCTACTCGGAGAACCGTAGGAAAATTGCGACTTTTGTATAGATAACACTATTTTGATGTATCATCATTTTTTTATTTATTATTACGCTTCAAATAATAGCTAGAGTCAAGTTAAGGATCACTGCAAATGTTTTGCGCGCCCATCAAATAGTTAGTTAGGCATTTTTGTCATATTATGCTCTTTTCTGTTTGACGAATTGCCGAAAACTCCTACCTATTGAATATATAATCCTTTGTTGAAGTACCCTTATTTTTTGTTTATTAGTTATCTTGAAATATTAAGCATTGTCAATCCAAGTATCGATTAAATAGGTAGTTAGTTAATTTCACCTTCTTAAAGTCATTTCTACTCGACTAACCTTAGGAAAATTGCGACTTTTGTATAGATAACACTATGTTGATGTATCATCATTTTTTTATTTATTATTACGCTTCAAATAATAGCTAGAGTCAAGTTAAGGATCACTGCAATTGTTTTGCGCGGCCATCAAATAGTTAGTTAGGCATTTTTGTCATATTATGCTCTTTTCTGTTTGACGAATTGCCGAAAACTCCTACCTTTTGAATATATAATCCTTTGTTGAAGTACCCTTATTTTTTGTTTATTAGTTATCTTGAAATATTAAGCATTGTCAATCCAAGTATCGATTAAATAGGTAGTTAGTTAATTTCACCTTCTTAAAGTCATTTCTACTCGAATAACCTTAGGAAAATTGCGACTTTTGTATAGATAACACTATGTTGTTGTATCATCATTTTTTTATTTATTATTACGCTTCAAATAATAGCTAGAGTCAAGTTAAGGGTCACTGCAATTGTTTTGCGCGGCCATCAAATAGTTAGTTAGGCATTTTTGTCATATTATGCTCCTTTCTGTTTGACGAATTGCCGAAAACTCCTACCTATTGAATATATAATCCTTTGTTGAAGTACCCTAATTTTTATTTATTAGTTATCTTGAAATATTAAGCATTGTCAATCCAAGTATCAATCAAATAGGTTGTCAGTTAATTTCACCTTCTTAAAGTCATTTCTACTCGGAGAACCTTGGGAAAATTACGACTTTTGTATAGATAACACTATTTTGATGTATCATCATTTTTTTATTTATTATTACGCTTCAAATAATAGCTAGAGTCAAGTTAAGGATCACTGCAAATGCTTTGCGCGGCCATCAAATAGTTAGTTAGGCATTTTTGTCATATTATGCTCTTTTCTGTTTGACGAATTGCCGAAAACTCCTACCTTTTGAATATATAATCCTTTGTTGAAGTACCCTTATTTTTTGTTTATTAGTTATCTTGAAATATTAAGCATTGTCAATCCAAGTATCGATTAAATAGGTAGTTAGTTAATTTCACCTTCTTAAAGTCATTTCTACTCGAATAACCTTAGGAAAATTGCGACTTTTGTATAGATAACACTATGTTGTTGTATCATCATTTTTTTATTTATTATTACGCTTCAAATAATAGCTAGAGTCAAGTTAAGGGTCACTGCAATTGTTTTGCGCGGCCATCAAATAGTTAGTTAGGCATTTTTGTCATATTATGCTCCTTTCTGTTTGACGAATTGCCGAAAACTCCTACCTATTGAATATATAATCCTTTGTTGAAGTACCCTAATTTTTATTTATTAGTTATCTTGAAATATTAAGCATTGTCAATCCAAGTATCAATCAAATAGGTTGTCAGTTAATTTCACCTTCTTAAAGTCATTTCTACTCGGAGAACCTTGGGAAAATTACGACTTTTGTATAGATAACACTATTTTGATGTATCATCATTTTTTTATTTATTATTACGCTTCAAATAATAGCTAGAGTCAAGTTAAGGATCACTGCAAATGCTTTGCGCGGCCATCAAATAGTTAGTTAGGCATTTTTGTCATATTATGCTCTTTTCTGTTTGACGAATTGCCGAAAACTCCTACCTTTTGAATATATAATCCTTTGTTGAAGTTCCCTTATTTTTTGTTTATTAGTTATCTTGAAATATTAAGCATTGTCAATCCAAGTATCGATTAAATAGGTAGTTAGTTAATTTCACCTTCTTAAAGTCATTTCTACTCGAATAACCTTAGGAAAATTGCGACTTTTGTATAGATAACACTATGTTGATGTATCATCATTTTTTTATTTATTATTACGCTTCAAATAATAGCTAGAGTCAAGTTAAGGATCACTGCAATTGTTTTGCGCGGCCATCAAATAGTTAGTTAGGCATTTTTGTCATATTATGCTCTTTTCTGTTTGACGAATTGCCGAAAACTCCTACCTATTGAATATATAATCCTTTGTTGAAGTACCCTAATTTTTTATTTATTAGTTATCTTGAAATATTAAGCATTGTCAATCCAAGTATCGATCAAATAGGTTGTTAGTTAATTTCACTTTCTTAAAGTCATTTCTACTCGGAGAACCTTAGGAAAATTGCGACTTTTGTATAGATAACACTATTTTGATGTATCATCATTTTTTTATTTATTATTACGCTTCAAATAATAGCTAGAGTCAAGTTAAGGATCACTGCAAATGTTTTGCGCGGCCATCAAATAGTTAGTTAGTCATTTTTGTCATATCATGCTCTTTTCTGTTTGACGAATTGCCGAAAACTCCTACCTATTGAATATATAATCCTTTGTTGAAGTACCCTAATTTTTTATTTATTAGTTATCTTGAAATATTAAGCATTGTCAATCCAAGTATCGATCAAATAGGTTGTTAGTTAATTTCACCTTCTTAAAGTCATTTCTACTCGGAGAACCGTAGGAAAATTGCGACTTTTGTATAGATAACACTATTTTGATGTATCATCATTTTTTTATTTATTATTACGCTTCAAATAATAGCTAGAGTCAAGTTAAGGATCACTGCAAATGTTTTGCGCGCCCATCAAATAGTTAGTTAGGCATTTTTGTCATATTATGCTCTTTTCTGTTTGACGAATTGCCGAAAACTCCTACCTATTGAATATATAATCCTTTGTTGAAGTACCCTTATTTTTTGTTTATTAGTTATCTTGAAATATTAAGCATTGTCAATCCAAGTATCGATTAAATAGGTAGTTAGTTAATTTCACCTTCTTAAAGTCATTTCTACTCGACTAACCTTAGGAAAATTGCGACTTTTGTATAGATAACACTATGTTGATGTATCATCATTTTTTTATTTATTATTACGCTTCAAATAATAGCTAGAGTCAAGTTAAGGATCACTGCAATTGTTTTGCGCGGCCATCAAATAGTTAGTTAGGCATTTTTGTCATATTATGCTCTTTTCTGTTTGACGAATTGCCGAAAACTCCTACCTTTTGAATATATAATCCTTTGTTGAAGTACCCTTATTTTTTGTTTATTAGTTATCTTGAAATATTAAGCATTGTCAATCCAAGTATCGATTAAATAGGTAGTTAGTTAATTTCACCTTCTTAAAGTCATTTCTACTCGAATAACCTTAGGAAAATTGCGACTTTTGTATAGATAACACTATGTTGTTGTATCATCATTTTTTTATTTATTATTACGCTTCAAATAATAGCTAGAGTCAAGTTAAGGGTCACTGCAATTGTTTTGCGCGGCCATCAAATAGTTAGTTAGGCATTTTTGTCATATTATGCTCCTTTCTGTTTGACGAATTGCCGAAAACTCCTACCTATTGAATATATAATCCTTTGTTGAAGTACCCTAATTTTTATTTATTAGTTATCTTGAAATATTAAGCATTGTCAATCCAAGTATCAATCAAATAGGTTGTCAGTTAATTTCACCTTCTTAAAGTCATTTCTACTCGGAGAACCTTGGGAAAATTACGACTTTTGTATAGATAACACTATTTTGATGTATCATCATTTTTTTATTTATTATTACGCTTCAAATAATAGCTAGAGTCAAGTTAAGGATCACTGCAAATGCTTTGCGCGGCCATCAAATAGTTAGTTAGGCATTTTTGTCATATTATGCTCTTTTCTGTTTGACGAATTGCCGAAAACTCCTACCTTTTGAATATATAATCCTTTGTTGAAGTACCCTTATTTTTTGTTTATTAGTTATCTTGAAATATTAAGCATTGTCAATCCAAGTATCGATTAAATAGGTAGTTAGTTAATTTCACCTTCTTAAAGTCATTTCTACTCGAATAACCTTAGGAAAATTGCGACTTTTGTATAGATAACACTATGTTGATGTATCATCATTTTTTTATTTATTATTACGCTTCAAATAATAGCTAGAGTCAAGTTAAGGATCACTGCAATTGTTTTGCGCGGCCATCAAATAGTTAGTTAGGCATTTTTGTCATATTATGCTCTTTTCTGTTTGACGAATTGCCGAAAACTCCTACCTATTGAATATATAATCCTTTGTTGAAGTACCCTAATTTTTTATTTATTAGTTATCTTGAAATATTAAGCATTGTCAATCCAAGTATCGATCAAATAGGTTGTTAGTTAATTTCACTTTCTTAAAGTCATTTCTACTCGGAGAACCTTAGGAAAATTGCGACTTTTGTATAGATAACACTATTTTGATGTATCATCATTTTTTTATTTATTATTACGCTTCAAAAAATAGCTAGAGTCAAGTTAAGGATCACTGCAAATGTTTTGCGCGGCCATTAAATAGTTAGTTAGGCATTTTTGTCATATTATGCTCTTTTCTGTTTGACGAATTGCCGAAAACTCCTACCTATTGAATATATAATCCTTTGTTGAAGTACCCTAATTTTTTATTTATTAGTTATCTTGAAATATTAAGCATTGTCAATCTAAGCATCGATCAAATAGGTTGTTAGTTAATTTCACCTTCTTAAAGTCATTTCTACTCGAAGAACCTTAGGAAAATTGCGACTTTTGTAAAGATAACACTATTTTGATGTATGATCATTTTTTTATTTGTTATTACGCTTCAAAAAATAGCTAGAGTCAAGTTAAGTATCGTTACAAATGTTTTGCGCGGCGATCAAATAGGTTGTTAGGCATTTTTGTCATATTATGCTCATTTCTGTTTGACGAATTGCCGAAAACTCCTACCTATTGAATATATAATCCTTTGTTGAAGTACCCGAATATTTTATCTATTAGTTATCGTAAAATTTTAAGCATTGTCAATCCATGTATCGATCAAACAGGGGGTTAGTTAATTTTACCTTCTTAAAGCCATTTCTACCCGAAGAACCTTAGGAAAATTGCGACATTTCTATTGATAACACTATGTTGAGGTATCATCATTTTTTTATGTATTATTACGCTTCAAATAATAGATAGAGTCAAGTTAAGGATCACTGCAAATGTTTTGCTCGGCGATCAAATAGGTAGTTAGGCATTTTTGTCATATTATGCTCTTTTCTGTTTGAAGAATTGACGAAAACTCCTACCTATTGATTATATAATGCTTTGTTGAAGTACCCTAATTTTTTATTTACTAGTTATTTTGAAATATTAAACATTGTCAATCCAAGTATCGATCAAATAGGTGGTTAGTTAATTTCACCTTCTTAAAGTCACTTCTACTCGAAGAACCTTAGGAAAATTGCGACTTTTGTGTAGATAACACTATGTTGATGTATCATCATTTTTTTATTTATTATTACGCTTCAAATAATAGCTAGAGTCAAGTTAAGGATCACTGCAAATGTTTTGCGCGGCGATCAAATAGGTAGTTAGGCATTTTTGTCATATTATGCTCTTTTCTGTTTGAAGAATTGCCAAAAACTCCTACCTATTGAATATACAATCCTTTGTTGAAGTACCCTAATTTTTTATTTATTAGTTATCTTGAAATATTAAGCATTGTCAATCCAAGTATCGATCAAATAGGTGGTTAGTTAATTTCACCTTCTTAAAGTCATTTCTACTCGAAGAACCTTAGGAAAATTGTGACTTTTCTATAGATAACTCTAAGTTGTGGTATCATCATTTTTTTATTCGTTATTACGCTTCAAATAATAGCTAGAGTCAAGTTAAGGATCACTGCAAATGTTTTGCGCGGTGATCAAATAGTTAGTTAGGCATTTTTGTCATATTATGCTCTTTTCTGTTTGACGAATTGCCGAAAACTCCTACCTATTGAATATATAATCCTTTGTTGAAGTACCCTAATTTTTTATTTTTTAGTTATCTTGAAATATTAAACATTGTCAATCCAAGTATCGATCAAATAGGTGGTTAGTTAATTTCACCTTCTTAAAGTCATTTCTATTCGAAGAACCTTAGGAAAATTGCGACTTTTCTATAGATAACTCTATGTTGTGGTATCATCATTTTTTTATTCGTTATTACGCTTCAAATAATAGCTAGAGTCAAGTTAAGGATCACTGCAAATGTTTTGCGCGCCCATCAAATAGTTAGTTAGGTATTTTTGTCATATTATGCTCTTTTCTGTTTGACGAATTGCCGAAAACTCCTACCTATTGAATATATAATCCTTTGTTGAAGTACCCTTATTTTTGGTTTATTAGTTATCTTGAAAGATTAAGCATTGTCAATCCAAGTATCGATCAAATAGGTGGTTAGTTAATTTTACCTTCTTAAAGTCATTTCTACTCGAAGAACCTTAGGAAAATTGCGACTTTTCTATAGATAACTCTATGTTGTGGTATCATCATTTTTTTATTCGTTATTACGCTTCAAATAATAGCTAGAGTCAAGTTAAGGATCACTGCAAATGTTTTGCGCGGCGATCAAATAGGTAGTTAGGAATTTTTGTCATATTATGCTCTTTTCTATTTGAAGAATTGCCGAAAACTCCTACCTATTGAATATATAATCCTTTGTTGAAGTACCCTAATTTTTTATTTACTGGTTTTCTTGAAATATTAAGCATTGTCAATCCAAGTGTCGATCAAATAGGTGGTTAGTTAATTTCACCTTCTTAAAGTCACTTCTAATAGAAGAACCTTAGGAAAATTGCGACTTTTGTATAGATAAGACTATGTTGATGTATCATCATTTTTTTATTTATTATTATGCTTCAAATAATAGCTAGAGTCAAGTTAATGATCACTGCAAATGTTTTGCGCGGCCATCAAATAGTTAGTTAGGCATTTTTGTCATATTATGCTCTTTTCTGTTTGACGAATTGCCGAAAACTCCTACCTATTGAATATATAATCCTTTGTTGAAGTACCCTAATTTTTTATTTATTAGTTATCTTGAAATATTAAGCATTGTCAATCCAAGTATCGATCAAATAGGTGGTTAGTTAATTTCACCTTCTTAAAGTCATTTCTATTCGAAGAACCTTAGGAAAATTGCGACTTTTCTATAGATAACTCTATGTTGTGGTATCATCATTTTTTTATTTATTATTACGCTTCAACTAATAGCTAGAGTCAAGTTAAGGATCACTGCAAATGTTTTGCGCGGCCATCAAATAGTTAGTTAGGCATTTTTTTCATATTATGCTCTTTTCTATTTGACGAATTGCCGAAAACACCTACGTATTGAATATATAATCCTTTGTTGAAGTACCCTAATTTTTTATTTATTAGTTATCTTGAAATATTAAGCATTGTCAGTCCAAGTATCGATCAAATAGGTTGTTAGTTAATTTCACCTTCTTAAAGTCATTTCTACTCGAAGAACCTTAGGAAAATTGCGATTTTTGTATAGATAACACTATTTTGATGTATCATAATTTTTTTATTTATTATTACGCTTCAAATAATAGCTAAAGTCAAGTTAAGGATCACTGTAAATGTTTTGCGAGGCCATCAAATAGTTAGTTAGGCATTTTTGTCATATTATGCTCTTTTCTGTTTGACGAATTGCCGAAAACTCCAACCTATTGAATATATAATCCTTTGTAGAAGTACCCTAATTTTTTATTTATTAGTTATCTTGAAATATTAAGCATTGTCAATCCAAGTATCGATCAAATAGGTGGTTAGTTAATTTTACCTTCTTAAAGTCATTTCTACTCGAAGAACCTTAGGAAAATTGCGACTTTTCTATAGATAACTCTATGTTGTGGTATCATCATTTTTTTATTCGTTATTACGCTTCAAATAATAGCTAGAGTCAAGTTAAGGATCACTGCAAATGTTTTGCCCGGCGATCAAATAGGTAGTTAGGAATTTTTGTCATATTATGCTCTTTTCTGTTTGAAGAATTGCCGAAAACTCCTACCTATTGAATATATAATCCTTTGTTGAAGTACCCTAATTTTTTATTTACTGGTTTTCTTGAAATATTAAGCATTGTCAATCCAAGTATCGATCAAATAGGTGGTTAGTTAATTTCACCTTCTTAAAGTCACTTCTAATAGAAGAACCTTAGGAAAATTGCGACTTTTGTATAGATAAGACTATGTTGATGTATCATCATTTTTTTATTTATTATTATGCTTCAAATAATAGCTAGAGTCAAGTTAATGATCACTGCAAATGTTTTGCGCGGCCATCAAATAGTTAGTTAGGCATTTGTGTAATATTATGCTCTTTTCTGTTTGACGAATTGCCGAAAACTCCTACCAATTGAATATATAATCCTTTGTTGAAGTACCCTAATTTTTTATTTATTAGTTATCTTGAAATTTTAAGCATTGTCGATCCAAGTATCGATCAAATAGGTAGTTAGTTAATTTCACCTTCTTAAAGTCATTTCTACTCGAAGAACCTTAGGAAAATTGCGACTTTTGTATAGATAACACTATGTTGATGTATCATCATTTTCTTATTTATTATTACGCTTCAAATAATAGCTAGAGTCAAGTTAAGGATCACTGCAAATGTTTTGCGCGCCCATCAAATAGTTAGTTAGGCATTTTTGTCATATTATGCTCTTTTCTGTTTGACGAATTGCCGAAAACTCCTACCTATTGTATATATAATCCTTTGTTGAAGTACCCTTATTTTTTGTTTATTAGTTATCTTGAAATATTAAGCATTGTCAATCCAAGTATCGATTAAATAGGTAGTTAGTTAATTTCACCTTCTTAAAGTCATTTCTACTCGAATAACCTTAGGAAAATTGCGACTTTTGTATAGATAACACTATGTTGATGTATCATCATTTTTTTATTTATTATTACGCTTCAAATAATAGCTAGAGTCAAGTTAAGGATCACTGCAATTGTTTTGCGCGGCCATCAAATAGTTAGTTAGGCATTTTTGTCATATTATGCTCTTTTCTGTTTGACTAATTGCCGAAAACTCCTACCTTTTGAATATATAACCCTTTGTTGAAGTACTCTTATTTTTTGTTTATTAGTTATCTTGAAATATTAAGCATTGTCAATCCAAGTATCGATTAAATAGGTAGTTAGTTAATTTCTCCTTCTTAAAGTCATTTCTACTCGAATAACCTTAGGAAAATTGCGACTTTTGTATAGATAACACTATGTTGATGTATCATCATTTTTTTATTTATTATTACGCTTCAAATAATAGCTAGAGTCAAGTTAAGGATCACTGCAATTGTTTTGCGCGGCCATCAAATTGTTAGTTAGGAATTTTTATCATATTATGCTCTTTTCTGTTTGACGAATTGCCGAAAACTCCTACCTATTGAATATATAATCCTTTGTTGAAGTACCCTAATTTTTTATTTATTAGTTATCTTGAAATATTAAGCATTGTCAATCCAAGTATCGATCAAATAGGTGGTTAGTTAATTTTACCTTCTTAAAGTCATTTCTACTCGAAGAACCTTTGGAAAATTGCGACTTTTCTATAGATAACTCTATGTTGTGGTATCATCATTTTTTTATTCGTTATTACGCTTCAAATAATAGCTAGAGTCAAGTTAAGGATCACTGCAAATGTTTTGCGCGCCCATCAAATAGTTAGTTAGGCATTTTTGTCATATTATGCTCTTTTCTGTTTGACGAATTGCCGAAAACTCCTACCTATTGAATATATAATCCTTTGTTGAAGTACCCTTATTTTTGGTTTATTAGTTATCTTGAAAGATTAAGCATTGTCAATCCAAGTATCGATTATATAGGTAGTTAGTTAATTTCACATTCATAAAGTCATTTCTACTCGAATAACCTTAGGAAAATTGCGACTTTTCTATAGATAACTCTATGTTGTTGTATCATCATTTTTTTATTCGTTATTACGCTTCAAATAATAGCTAGAGTCAAGTTAAGGATCACTGCAAATGTTTTGCGCGGCCATCAAATAGTTAGTTAGGCATTTTTGTCATATTATGCTCTTTTCTGTTTGACGAATTGCCGAAAACTCCTACCTATTGAATATTTAATCCTTTGTTGAAGTACCCTAATTTTTTATTTATTAGTTATCTTGAAATATTAAGCATTGTCAATCCAAGTATCGATCAAATAGGTTGTTAGTTAATTTCACCATCTTAAAGTCATTTCTACTCGGAGAACCTTAGCAAAATTGCGACTTTTGTATAGATAACACAATGTTGATGTATCATCATTTTTTTATTTATTATTACGCTTCAACTAATAGCTAGAGTCAAGTTAAGGATCACTGCAAATGTTTTGCGCGGCCATCAAATAGTTAGTTTGGCATTTCTGTCAAATTATGCTCTTTTCTGTTTGACGACTTTCCGAAAACTGCAACCTTTTGAATATATAATCCTTTGTTGAAGTACCCCAATTTTCTTGATTATTAGTTATATTGAAATATTAAGCATTGTCAATCCAAGTATCGATCAAATAGGTTGTTAGTTAATTTCACCATCTTAAAGTCATTTCTACTCGGAGAACCTTAGGAAAATTGCGACTTTTGTATAGATAACACTATTTTGATGTATCATCATTTTTTTATTTATTATTACGCTTCAAATAATAGCTAGAGTCAAGTTAAGGATCACTGCAAATGTTTTGCGCGGCCATCAAATAGTTAGTTAGGCATTTTTGTCATATTATGCTCTTTTCTGTTTGACGAATTGCCGAAAACTCCTACCTATTGAATATTTAATCCTTTGTTGAAGTACCCTAATTTTTTATTTATTAGTTATCTTGAAATATTAAGCATTGTCAATCCAAGTATCGATCAAATAGGTGGTTAGTTAATTTCACCTTCTTAAAGTCATTTCTATTCGAAGAACCTTAGGAAAATTGCGACTTTTCTATAGATAACTCTATGTTGTGGTATCATCATTTTTTTATTCGTTATTACGCTTCAAATAATAGCTAGAGTCAAGTTAAGGATCACTGCAAATGTTTTGCGCGCCCATCAAATAGTTAGTTAGGCATTTTTGTCATATTATGCTCTTTTCTGTTTGACGAATTGCCGAAAACTCCTACCTATTGAATATATAATCCTTTGTTGAAGTACCCTTATTTTTGGTTTATTAGTTATCTTGAAAGATTAAGCATTGTCAATCCAAGTATCGATTATATAGGTAGTTAGTTAATTTCACATTCATAAAGTCATTTCTACTCGAATAACCTTAGGAAAATTGCGACTTTTCTATAGATAACTCTATGTTGTTGTATCATCATTTTTTTATTCGTTATTACGCTTCAAATAATAGCTAGAGTCAAGTTAAGGATCACTGCAAATGTTTTGCGCGGCCATCAAATAGTTAGTTAGGCATTTTTGTCATATTATGCTCTTTTCTGTTTGACGAATTGCCGAAAACTCCTACCTATTGAATATTTAATCCTTTGTTGAAGTACCCTAATTTTTTATTTATTAGTTATCTTGAAATATTAAGCATTGTCAATCCAAGTATCGATCAAATAGGTTGTTAGTTAATTTCACCATCTTAAAGTCATTTCTACTCGGAGAACCTTAGCAAAATTGCGACTTTTGTATAGATAACACAATGTTGATGTATCATCATTTTTTTATTTATTATTACGCTTCAACTAATAGCTAGAGTCAAGTTAAGGATCACTGCAAATGTTTTGCGCGGCCATCAAATAGTTAGTTAGGCATTTTTGTCATATTATGCTCTTTTCTATTTGACGAATTGCCGAAAACTCCTACGTATTGAATATATAATCCTTTGTTGAAGTACCCTAATTTTTTATTTATTAGTTATCTTGAAATATTAAGCATTGTCAATCCAAGTATCGATCAAATAGGTGGTTAGTTAATTTTACCTTCTTAAAGTCATTTCTACTCGAAGAACCTTAGGAAAATTGCGACTTTTCTATAGATAACTCTATGTTGTAGTATCATCATTTTTTTATTTATTATTACGCTTCAAATAATAGCTAAAGTCAAGTTAAGGATCACTGTAAATGTTTTGCGAGGCCATCAAATAGTTAGTTAGGCATTTTTGTCATATTATGCTCTTTTCTGTTTGACGAATTGCCGAAAACTCCTACCTTTTGAATATATAATCCTTTGTTGAAGTACCCTTATTTTTTGTTTATTAGTTATCTTGAAATATTAAGCATTGTCAATCCAAGTATCGATTAAATAGGTAGTTAGTTAATTTCTCCTTCTTAAAGTCATTTCTACTCGAATAACCTTAGGAAAATTGCGACTTTTGTATAGATAACACTATGTTGATGTATCATCATTTTTTTATTTATTATTACGCTTCAAATAATAGCTAGAGTCAAGTTAAGGATCACTGCAATTGTTTTGCGCGGCCATCAAATAGTTAGTTAGGAATTTTTATCATATTATGCTCTTTTCTGTTTGACGAATTGCCGAAAACTCCTACCTATTGAATATATAATCCTTTGTTGAAGTACCCTAATTTTTTATTTATTAGTTATCTTGAAATATTAAGCATTGTCAATCCAAGTATCGATCAAATAGGTTGTTAGTTAATTTCACCTTCTTAAAGTCATTTCTACTCGGAGAACCTTAGGAAAATTGCGACTTTTGTATAGATAACACTATTTTGATGTATCATCATTTTTTTATTTATTATTACGCTTCAAATAATAGCTAGAGTCAAGTTAAGGATCACTGCAAATGTTTTGCGCGCCCATCAAATAGTTAGTTAGGCATTTTTGTCATATTATGCTCTTTTCTGTTTGACGAATTGCCGAAAACTCCTACCTATTGAATATATAATCCTTTGTTGAAGTACCGTTATTTAATGCTTATTAGTTATCTTGAAATATTAAGCATTGTCAATCCAAGTATCGATTAAATAGGTAGTTAGTTAGTTTCACCTTCTTAAAGTCATTTCTACTCGAATAACCTTAGGAAAATTGCGACTTTTGTATAGATAACACTATGTTGATGTTTCATCATTTTTTTTATTTATTATTACGCTTCAAATAATAGCTAGAGTCAAGTTAAGGATCACTGCAATTGTTTTGCGCGGCCATCAAATAGTTAGTTAGGCATTTTTGCCATATTATGCTCTTTTCTGTTTGACGAATTGCCGAAAACTCCTACCTTTTGAATATATAATCCTTTGTTGAAGTACCGTTATTTTTTGTTTATTAGTTATCTTGAAATATTAAGCATTGTCAATCCAAGTATCGATTAAATAGGTAGTTAGTTAATTTCTCCTTCTTAAAGTCATTTCTACTCGAATAACCTTAGGAAAATTGCGACTTTTGTATAGATAACACTATGTTGATGTATCATCATTTTTTTATTTATTATTACGCTTCAAATAATAGCTAGAGTCAAGTTAAGGATCACTGCAATTGTTTTGCGCGGCCATCAAATAGTTAGTTAGGAATTTTTATCATATTATGCTCTTTTCTGTTGACGAATTGCCGAAAACTCCTACCTATTAAATATATAATCCTTTGTTGAAGTACCCTAATTTTTTATTTATTAGTTATCTTGAAATATTAAGCATTGTCAATCCAAGTATCGATCAAATAGGTTGTTAGTTAATTTCACCTTCTTAAAGTCATTTCTACTCGAAGAACCTTAGGAAAATTGCGACTTTTGTATAGATAACACTATGTTGATGTATCATCATTTTCTTATTTATTATTACGCTTCAAATAATAGCTAGAGTCAAGTTAAGGATCACTGCAAATGTTTTGCGCGCCCATCAAATAGTTAGTTAGGCATTTTTGTCATATTATGCTCTTTTCTGTTTGACGAATTGCCGAAAACTCCTACCTATTGTATATATAATCCTTTGTTGAAGTACCGTTATTTTTTGTTTATTAGTTATCTTGAAATATTAAGCATTGTCAATCCAAGTATCGATTAAATAGGTAGTTAGTTAATTTCACCTTCTTAAAGTCATTTCTACTCGAATAACCTTAGGAAAATTGCGACTTTTGTATAGATAACACTATGTTGATGTATCATCATTTTTTTTATTTATTATTACGCTTCAAATAATAGCTAGAGTCAAGTTAAGGATCACTGCAATTGTTTTGCGCGGCGATCAAATAGTTAGTTAGGCATTTTTATCATATTATGCTCATTTCTGTTTGACGAATTGCCGAAAACTCCTACCTTTTGAATATATAA
Source organism: Rhodomyrtus psidioides (assembly GCA_021437785.1). Lineage (NCBI taxonomy): Eukaryota > Viridiplantae > Streptophyta > Magnoliopsida > Myrtales > Myrtaceae > Rhodomyrtus > Rhodomyrtus psidioides. The sequence goes on from JAILYB010000117.1 coordinate 427,725, forward strand.
TCCTTTGTTGAAGTACCCTTATTTTTTGTTTATTAGTTATCTTGAAATATTAAGCATTGTCAATCCAAGTATCGATTAAATAGGTAGTTAGTTAATTTCTCCTTCTTAAAGTCATTTCTACTCGAATAACCTTAGGAAAATTGCGACTTTTGTATAGATAACACTATGTTGATGTATCATCATTTTTTTATTTATTATTACGCTTCAAATAATAGCTAGAGTCAAGTTAAGGATCACTGCAATTGTTTTGCGCGGCCATCAAATAGTTAGTTAGGAATTTTTATCATATTATGCTCTTTTCTGTTTGACGAATTGCCGAAAACTCCTACCTATTGAATATATAATCCTTTGTTGAAGTACCCTAATTTTTTATTTATTAGTTATCTTGAAATATTAAGCATTGTCAATCCAAGTATCGATCAAATAGGTTGTTAGTTAATTTCACCTTCTTAAAGTCATTTCTACTCGGAGAACCTTAGGAAAATTGCGACTTTTGTATAGATAACACTATTTTGATGTATCATCATTTTTTTATTTATTATTACGCTTCAAATAATAGCTAGAGTCAAGTTAAGGATCACTGCAAATGTTTTGCGCGGCCATCAAATAGTTAGTTAGGCATTTTTGTCATATTATGCTCTTTTCTGTTTGACGAATTGCCGAAAACTCCTACCTATTGAATATATAATCCTTTGTTGAAGTATCCTAATTTTTTATTTATTAGTTATCTTGAAATATTAAGCATTGTCAATCTAAGCATCGATCAAATAGGTTGTTAGTTAATTTCACCTTCTTAAAGTCATTTCTACTCGAAGAACCTTAGGAAAATTGCGACTTTTGTAAAGATAACACTATTTTGATGTATGATCATTTTTTTATTTGTTATTACGCTTCAAAAAATAGCTAGAGTCAAGTTAAGTATCGTTGCAAATGTTTTGCGCGGCGATCAAATAGGTTGTTAGGCATTTTTGTCATATTATGCTCATTTCTGTTTGACGAATTGCCGAAAACTCCTACCTATTGAATATATAATCCTTTGTTGAAGTACCCGAATATTTTATCTATTAGTTATCGTAAAATTTTAAGCATTGTCAATCCATGTATCGATCAAACAGGGGGTTAGTTAATTTTACCTTCTTAAAGTCATTTCTACCCGAAGAACCTTAGGAAAATTGCGACATTTCTACTGATAACACTATGTTAAGGTATCATCATTTTTTTATGTATTATTACGCTTCAAATAATAGATAGAGTCAAGTTAAGGATCACTGCAAATGTTTTGCTCGGCGATCAAATAGGTAGTTAGGCATTTTTGTCATATTATGCTCTTTTCTGTTTGAAGAATTGACGAAAACTCCTACCTATTGATTATACAATGCTTTGTTGAAGTACCCTAATTTTTTATTTACTAGTTATTTTGAAATATTAAACATTGTCAATCCAAGTATCGATCAAATAGGTGGTTAGTTAATTTCACCTTCTTAAAGTCACTTCTACTCGAAGAACCTTAGGAAAATTGCGACTTTTGTGTAGATAACACTATGTTGATGTATCATCATTTTTTTATTTATTATTACACTTCAAATAATAGCTAGAGTCAAGTTAAGGATCACTGCAAATGTTTTGCGCGGCGATCAAATAGGTAGTTAGGCATTTTTGTCATATTATGCTCTTTTCTGTTTGAAGAATTGCCAAAAACTCCTACCTATTGAATATACAATCCTTTGTTGAAGTACCCTAATTTTTTATTTATTAGTTATCTTGAAATATTAAGCATTGTCAATCCAAGTATCGATCAAATAGGTGGTTAGTTAATTTCACCTTCTTAAAGTCATTTCTATTCGAAGAACCTTAGGAAAATTGCAACTTTTTTATAGATAACACTATGTTGATGTATCATCATTTTTTTATTTATTATTACGCTTCAAATAATAGCTAGAGTCAAGTTAAGGATCACTGCAAATGTTTTGCGCGGCGATCAAAAAGGTAGTTAGGTTTTTTTGTCATATTATGCTCTTTTCTGTTTGACGACTTGCCGAAAACTCCTACCTTTTGAATATATAATCCTTTGTTGAAGAACCCTAATTTTTTATTTATTTGTTATCTTGAAATATTCAGCATTGTCAATCCAAGTATCGATCAAATAGGTGGTTAGTAAATTTCACCTTCTTAAAGTCATTTCTACTCGAAGAACCTTAGGAAAATTGTGACTTTTGTATAGATTACACTATGTTGATGTATCATTATTTTTTTATTTATTATTACGCTTCAAATAATAGCTAGAGTCAAGTTAAGGTTCACTGCAAATGTTTTGCGCGGTGATCAAATAGTTAGTTAGGCATTTTTGTCATATTATGCTCTTTTCTGTTTGACGAATTGCCGAAAACTCCTACCTATTGAATATATAATCCTTTGTTGAAGTACCCTTATTTTTGGTTTATTAGTTATCTTGAAAGATTAAGCATTGTCAATCCAAGTATCGATTAAATAGGTAGTTAGTTAATTTCACATTCTTAAAGTCATTTCTACTCGAATAACCTTAGGAAAATTGCGACTTTTGTATAGATAACACAATGTTGATGTATCATCATTTTTTTATTTATTATTACGCTTCAACTAATAGCTAGAGTCAAGTTAAGGATCACTGCAAATGTTTTGCGCGGCCATCAAATAGTTAGTTAGGCATTTTTGTCATATTATGCTCTTTTCTATTTGACGAATTGCCGAAAACTCCTACGTATTGAATATATAATCCTTTGTTGGAGTACCCTAATTTTTTATTTATTAGTTATCTTGAAATATTAAGCATTGTCAGTCCAAGTATCGATCAAATAGGTTGTTAGTTAATTTCACCTTCTTAAAGTCATTTCTACTCGAAGAAACTTAGGAAAATTGCGATTTTTGTATAGATAACACTATTTTGATGTATCATAATTTTTTTATTTATTATTACGCTTCAAATAATAGCTAGAGTCAAGTTAAGGATCACTGTAAATGTTTTGCGAGGCCATCAAATAGTTAGTTAGGCATTTTTGTCATATTATGCTCTTTTCTGTTTGACGAATTGCCGAAAAATCCTAACTATTGAATATATAATCCTTTGTTGAAGTACCCTAATTTTTTATTTATTAGTTATCTTGAAATATTAAGCATTGTCAATCCAAGTATCGATCAAATAGGTGGTTAGTTAATTTTACCTTCTTAAAGTCATTTCTACTCGAAGAACCTTAGGAAAATTGCGACTTTTCTATAGATAACTCTATGTTGTGGTATCATCATTTTTTTATTCGTTATTACGCTTCAAATAATAGCTAGAGTCAAGTTAAGGATCACTGCAAATGTTTTGCGCGGCGATCAAATAGGTAGTTAGGAATTTTTGTCATATAATGCTCTTTTCTGTTTGAAGAATTGCCGAAAACTCCTACATATTGAATATATTATCCTTTGTTGAAGTACCCTAATTTTTTATTTACTGGTTTTCTTGAAATATTAAGCATTGTCAATCCAAGTATCGATCAAATAGGTGGTTAGTTAATTTCACCTTCTTAAAGTCACTTCTAATAGAAGAACCTTATGAAAATTGCGACTTTTGTATAGATAAGACTATGTTGATGTATCATCATTTTTTTATTTATTATTATGCTTCAAATAATAGATAGAGTCAAGTTAATGATCACTGCAAATGTTTTGCGCGGCCATCAAATAGTTAGTTAGGCATTTGTGTAATATTATGCTCTTTTCTGTTTGACGAATTGCCGAAAACTCCTACCAATTGAATATATAATCCTTTGTTGAAGTACCCTAATTTTTTATTTATTAGTTATCTTGAAATTTTAAGCATTGTCTATCCAAGTATCGATCAAATAGGTAGTTAGTTAATTTCACCTTCTTAAAGTCATTTCTACTCGAAGAACCTTAGGAAAATTGCGACTTTTGTATAGATAACACTATGTTGATGTATCATCATTTTCTTATTTATTATTACGCTTAAAATAATAGCTAGAAACAAGTAAAGGATCACTGCAAATGTTTTGCGCGCCCATCAAATAGTTAGTTAGGCATTTTTGTCATATTATGCTCTTTTCTGTTTGACGAATTGCCGAAAACTCCTACCTATTGAATATATAATCCTTTGTTGATGTACCCTTATTTTTTGTTTATTAGTTATCTTGAAATATTAAGCATTGTCAATCCAAGTATCGATTAACTAGGTAGTTAGTTAATTTCACCTTCTTAAAGTCATTTCTACTCGAATAACCTTAGGAAAATTGCGACTTTTGTATAGATAACACTATGTTGATGTATCATCATTTATTTATTTATTATTACGCTTCAAATAATAGCTAGAGTCAAGTTAAGGATCACTGCAATTGTTTTGCGCGGCCATCAAATAGTTAGTTAGGCATTTTTGTCATATTATGCTCTTTTCTGTTTGACGAATTGCCGAAAACTCCTACCTTTTGAATATATAATCCTTTGTTGAAGTACCCATATTTTTTGTTTATTAGTTATCTTGAAATATTAAGCATTGTCAATCCAAGTATCGATTAAATAGGTAGTTAGTTAATTTCACCTTCTTAAAGTCATTTCTACACGAATAACCTTAGGAAAATTGCGACTTTTGTATAGATAACACTATGTTGATGTATCATCATTTTTTTATTTATTATTACGCTTCAAATAATAGCTAGAGTCAAGTTAAGGATCACTGCAATTGTTTTGCGCGGCCATCAAATAGTTAGTTAGGCATTTTTGTCATATTATGCTCTTTTCTGTTTGACGAATTGCCGAAAACGCCTACCTATTGAATATATAATCCTTTGTTGAAGTACCCTAATTTTTTATATATTAGTTATCTTGAAATATTAAGCATTGTCAATCCAAGTATCGATCAAATAGGTTGTTAGTTAATTTCACCTTCTTAATGTCATTTCTACTCGGAGAACCTTAGGAAAATTGCGACTTTTGTATAGATAACACTATTTTGATGTATCATCATTTTTTTATTTATTATTACGCTTCAAATAATAGCTAGAGTCAAGTTAAGGATCACTGCAAATGTTTTGCGCGGCGATCAAATAGGTTGTTAGGCATTTTTGTCATATTCTGCTCATTTCTGTTTGACGAATTGCCGAAAACTCCTACCTATTGAATATATAATCCTTTGTTGAAGTACCCGAATTTTTTATCTATTAGTTATCGTAAAATTTTAAGCATGGTCAATCCATGTATCGATCAAACAGGGGGTTAGTTAATTTCACCTTCTTAAAGTCATTTCTACCCGAAGAACCTTAGGTAAATTGCGACATTTCTATTGATAACTCTATGTTGAGGTATCATCATTTTTTTATGTATTATTACGCTTCAAATAATAGATAGAGTCAAGTTAAGGATCACTGCAAATGTTTTGGCGGCGATCAAATAGGAAGTTAGGCATTTTTGTCATATTATGCTCTTTTCTGTTTGAAGAATTGGCGAAGACTCCTTCCTATTGATTATATAATGCTTTGTTGAAGTACCCTAATTTTTTATTTACTAGTTATTTTGAAATATTAAACATTGTCAATCCAAGTATCGATCAAATAGGAGGTTAGTTAATTTCACCTTCTTAAAGTCACTTCTACTCGAAGAACCTTAGTAAAATTGCGACTTTTGTGTAGATAACACTATGTTGATGTATCATCATTTTTTTATTTATTATTACGCTTCAAATAATAGCTAGAGTCAAGTTAAGGATCACTGCAAATGTTTTGCGCGGCGATCAAATAGGTAGTTAGGCATTTTTGTCATATTATGCTCTTTTCTGTTTGAAGAATTGCCAAAAACTCCTACCTATTGAATATACAATCCTTTGTTGAAGTACCCTAATTTTTTATTTATTAGTTATCTTGAAATATTAAGCATTGTCAATCCAAGTATAGATCAAATAGGTGGTTAGTTAATTTCACCTTCTTAAAGTCATTTCTATTCGAAGAACCTCAGGAAAATTGTGACTTTTGTATAGATAACACTATGTTGATGTATCATCATTTTTTTATTTATTATTACGCTTCAAATAATAGCTAGAGTCAAGTTAAGGATCACTGCAAATGTTTTGCGCGGCGATCAAATAAGTAGTTAGGTTTTTTTGTCATATTATGCTCTTTTCTGTTTGAAGAATTGCCGAAAACTCCCACCTATTGATTATATAATCCTTTGTTGAAGTACCCTAATTTTTTATTTATTTGTTATCTTGAAATATTAAGCATTGTCAATCCAAGTATCGATCAAATAGGTGGTTAGTTAATTTCACCTTCTTAAAGTCATTTCTACTCGAAGAACCTTAAGAAAATTGCGACTTTTGTATAGATAACACTATGTTGATGTATCATCATTTTTTTATTTATTATTACGCTTCCAATAATAGCTAGAGTCAAGTTAAGGATCACTGCAAATGTTTTGCGCGCCCATCAAATAGTTAGTTAGGCATTTTTGTCATATTATGCTCTTTTCTGTTTGACGAATTGCCGAAAACTCCTACCTATTGAATATATAATCCTTTGTTGAAGTACCCTTATTTTTGGTTTATTAGTTATCTTGAAAGATTAAGCATTGTCAATCCAAGTATCGATTAAATAGGTAGTTAGTTAATTTCACTTTCTTAAAGTCATTTCTACTCGAATAACCTTAGGAAAATTGCGACTTTTGTATAGATAACACAATGTTGATGTATCATCATTTTTTTATTTATTATTACGCTTCAACTAATAGCTAGAGTCAAGTTAAGGATCACTGCAAATGTTTTGCGCGGCCATCAAATAGTTAGTTAGGCATTTTTGTCATATTATGCTCTTTTCTATTTGACGAATTGCCGAAAACTCCTACGTATTGAATATATAATCCTTTGTTGAAGTACCCTAATTTTTTATTTATTAGTTATCTTGAAATATTAAGCATTGTCAGTCCAAGTATCGATCAAATAGGTTGTTAGTTAATTTCACCTTCTTAAAGTCATTTCTACTCGAAGAACCTTAGGAAAATTGCGATTTTTGTATAGATAACACTATTTTGATGTATCATAATTTTTTTATTTATTATTACGCTTCAAATAATAGCTAGAGTCAAGTTAAGGATCACTGTAAATGTTTTGCGAGGCCATCAAATAGTTAGTTAGGCATTTTTGTCATATTATGCTCTTTTCTGTTTGACGAATTGCCGAAAACTCCTACCTATTGAATATATAATCCTTTGTAGAAGTACCCTAATTTTTTATTTATTAGTTATCTTGAAATATTAAGCATTGTCAATCCAAGTATCGATCAAATAGGTGGTTAGTTAATTTCACCTTCTTAAAATCACTTCTACTCGAAGAACCTTAGAAAAATAGCTATAGTCAAGTTAGGATCGTTGCAAATGTTTTGCGCGGCGATCAAATAGGTAGTTACTCATTTTTGTCATATTATGCTCTTTTCTGTTTGACGAATTGCCGAAAACTCCTACCTATTGAATATATAATCCTTTGTTGAAGTACCCTAATTTTTTATCTATTCGTTATCGGAAAATTTTAAGCATTGTCAATCCATGCATCGATCAAACATGTGGTTAGTTAATTTTACCTTCTTAAAGTCATTTCTACCCGAAGAACCTTAGGAAAATTGCGACTTTTCTATTGATAACACTATGTTGAGGTATCATCATTTTTTTATGTATTATTACGCATCAAATAATAGCTAGAGTCAAGTTAAGGATCACTGCAAATGTTTTGTGCGGCGATCAAATAGGTAGTTAGGCATTTTTGTCATATTATGCTCTTTTCTGTTTGAAGAATTGCCGATAACTCCTACCTATTGATTATATAATCCTTTGTTGAAGTACCCTAATTTTTTATTTACTAGTTATCTTGAAATATTAAACATTGTCAATCCAAGTATCGATCAAATAGGTGGTTAGTTAATTTCACCTTCTTAAAATCACTTCTACTCGAAGAACCTTAGGAAAATTGCGACTTTTGTATAGATAACACTATGTTGATGTATCATCATTTTTTTATTTATTATTACGCTTCAAATAATAGCTAGAGTCAAGTTAAGGATCACTGCAAATGTTTTGCGCGGCGATCAAATAAGTAGTTAGGCATTTTTTGTCATATTATGCTCTTTTCTGTTTGAAGAATTGCCGAAAACTCCCACCTATTGATTATATAATCCTTTGTTGAAGTACCCTAATTTTTTATTTATTTGTTATCTTGAAATATTAAGCATTGTCAATCCAAGTATCGATCAAATAGGTGGTTAGTTAATTTCACCTTCTTAAAGTCATTTCTACTCGAAGAACCTTAGGAAAATTGCGACTTTTGTAGAGATAACACTATGTTGAGGTATCATCACTTTTTTTATTTGTTATTACGCTTCAAATAATAGCTAGAGTCAAGTTAAGGATCACTGCAAATGTTTTGCGCGGCGATCAAATAGGTAGTTAGGCATTTTTGTCATATTATGCTCATTTCTGTTTGATGAATTGCCGAAAACTCCTACCTATTGAATATATAATCCTTTGTTGAAGTACCCTAATTTTTTATTTACTGGTTATCTTGTAATATTAAGCATTGTCAATCCAAGTATCGATCAAATAGGTGGTTAGTTAATTTCACCTTCTTAAAGTCATTTCTACTCGAAGAACCTTAGGAAAATTGCGACTTTTGTATAGATAACACTATGTTGATGTATCATTATTTTTTTTATTTATTATTACACTTCAAATAATAGCTAGAGTCAAGTTAAGGATCACTGCAAATGTTTTGCGCGGCCATCAAATAGTTAGTTAGGCATTTTTGTCATATTATGCTCTTTTCTGTTTGACGACTTGCCGAAAACTCCTTCCTATTGAATATATAATCCGTTGTTGAAGAACCCAAATTTTTTATTTATTTGTTATCTTGAAATATTAAGCATTGTCAATCCAAGTATCGATCAAATAGGTGGTTAGTTAATTTCTTCTTCTTAAAGTCATTTCTACTCGAAGAACCTTAGGAAAATTGCGACTTTTGAATAGATAACACTATGTTGATGTATCATCATTTTTTTTATTATTACGCTTCAAATAATAGCTAGAGTCAAGTTAAGGATCACTGCAAATGTTTTGTGCGGCGATCAAATAGGTAGTTAGGCATTTTTGTCATATTATGCTCTTTTCTGTTTGAAGAATTGCCGAAAACTCCTACCTATTGATTATATAATCCTTTGTTGAAGTACCCTAATTTTTTATTTACTAGTTATCTTGAAATATTAAACATTGTCAATCCAAGTATCGATCAAATAGGTGGTTAGTTAATTTCACCTTCTTAAAATCACTTCTACTCGAAGAACCTTAGGAAAATTGCGACTTTTGTATAGATAACACTATGTTGATGTATCATCATTTTTTTATTTATTATTACGCTTCAAATAATAGCTAGAGTCAAGTTAAGGATCACTGCAAATGTTTTGCGCGGCGATCAAATAAGTAGTTAGGCATTTTTTGTCATATTATGCTCTTTTCTGTTTGAAGAATTGCCGAAAACTCCCACCTATTGATTATATAATCCTTTGTTGAAGTACCCTAATTTTTTATTTATTTGTTATCTTGAAATATTAAGCATTGTCAATCCAAGTATCGATCAAATAGGTGGTTAGTTAATTTCACCTTCTTAAAGTCATTTCTACTCGAAGAACCTTAGGAAAATTGCGACTTTTGTAGAGATAACACTATGTTGAGGTATCATCACTTTTTTTATTTGTTATTACGCTTCAAATAATAGCTAGAGTCAAGTTAAGGATCACTGCAAATGTTTTGCGCGGCGATCAAATAGGTAGTTAGGCATTTTTGTCATATTATGCTCATTTCTGTTTGATGAATTGCCGAAAACTCCTACCTATTGAATATATAATCCTTTGTTGAAGTACCCTAATTTTTTATTTACTGGTTATCTTGTAATATTAAGCATTGTCAATCCAAGTATCGATCAAATAGGTGGTTAGTTAATTTCACCTTCTTAAAGTCATTTCTACTCGAAGAACCTTAGGAAAATTGCGACTTTTGTATAGATAACACTATGTTGATGTATCATTATTATTTTTATTTATTATTACACTTCAAATAATAGCTAGAGTCAAGTTAAGGATCACTGCAAATGTTTTGCGCGGCCATCAAATAGTTAGTTAGGCATTTTTGTCATATTATGCTCTTTTCTGTTTGACGACTTGCCGAAAACTCCTTCCTATTGAATATATAATCCGTTGTTGAAGAACCCAAATTTTTTATTTATTTGTTATCTTGAAATATTAAGCATTGTCAATCCAAGTATCGATCAAATAGGTGGTTAGTTAATTTCTTCTTCTTAAAGTCATTTCTACTCGAAGAACCTTAGGAAAATTGCGACTTTTGAATAGATAACACTATGTTGATGTATCATCATTTTTTTTATTATTACGCTTCAAATAATAGCTAGAGTCAAGTTAAGGATCACTGCAAATGTTTTGTGCGGCGATCAAATAGGTAGTTAGGCATTTTTGTCATATTATGCTCTTTTCTGTTTGAAGAATTGCCGAAAACTCCTACCTATTGATTATATAATCCTTTGTTGAAGTACCCTAATTTTTTATTTACTAGTTATCTTGAAATATTAAACATTGTCAATCCAAGTATCGATCAAATAGGTGGTTAGTTAATTTCACCTTCTTAAAATCACTTCTACTCGAAGAACCTTAGGAAAATTGCGACTTTTGTATAGATAACACTATGTTGATGTATCATCATTTTTTTATTTATTATTACGCTTCAAATAATAGCTAGAGTCAAGTTAAGGATCACTGCAAATGTTTTGCGCGGCGATCAAATAAGTAGTTAGGCATTTTTTGTCATATTATGCTCTTTTCTGTTTGAAGAATTGCCGAAAACTCCCACCTATTGATTATATAATCCTTTGTTGAAGTACCCTAATTTTTTATTTATTTGTTATCTTGAAATATTAAGCATTGTCAATCCAAGTATCGATCAAATAGGTGGTTAGTTAATTTCACCTTCTTAAAGTCATTTCTACTCGAAGAACCTTAGGAAAATTGCGACTTTTGTAGAGATAACACTATGTTGAGGTATCATCACTTTTTTTATTTGTTATTACGCTTCAAATAATAGCTAGAGTCAAGTTAAGGATCACTGCAAATGTTTTGCGCGGCGATCAAATAGGTAGTTAGGCATTTTTGTCATATTATGCTCATTTCTGTTTGATGAATTGCCGAAAACTCCTACCTATTGAATATATAATCCTTTGTTGAAGTACCCTAATTTTTTATTTACTGGTTATCTTGTAATATTAAGCATTGTCAATCCAAGTATCGATCAAATAGGTGGTTAGTTAATTTCACCTTCTTAAAGTCATTTCTACTCGAAGAACCTTAGGAAAATTGCGACTTTTGTATAGATAACACTATGTTGATGTATCATTATTATTTTTATTTATTATTACACTTCAAATAATAGCTAGAGTCAAGTTAAGGATCACTGCAAATGTTTTGCGCGGCCATCAAATAGTTAGTTAGGCATTTTTGTCATATTATGCTCTTTTCTGTTTGACGACTTGCCGAAAACTCCTTCCTATTGAATATATAATCCGTTGTTGAAGAACCCAAATTTTTTATTTATTTGTTATCTTGAAATATTAAGCATTGTCAATCCAAGTATCGATCAAATAGGTGGTTAGTTAATTTCACCTTCTTAAAGTCACTTCTACTCGAAGAACCTTAGGAAAATTGCGACTTTTGTATAGATAACACTATGTTGATGTATCATTATTATTTTTATTTATTATTACACTTCAAATAATAGCTAGAGTCAAGTTAAGGATCACTGCAAATGTTTTGCGCGGCCATCAAATAGTTAGTTAGGCATTTTTGTCATATTATGCTCTTTTCTGTTTGACGAATTGGCGAAAACTCCTACCTATTGAATATATAATCCTTTGTTGAAGTACCCTAATTTTTTATTTACTAGTTATCTTGAAATATTAAACATTGTCAATCCAAGTATCGATCAAATAGGTGGTTAGTTAATTTCACCTTCTTAAAATCACTTCTACTCGAAGAACCTTAGGAAAATTGCGACTTTTGTATAGATAACACTATGTTGATGTATCATCATTTTTTTATTTATTATTACGCTTCAAATAATAGCTAGAGTCAAGTTAAGGATCACTGCAAATGTTTTGCGCGGCGATCAAATAAGTAGTTAGGCATTTTTTGTCATATTATGCTCTTTTCTGTTTGAAGAATTGCCGAAAACTCCCACCTATTGATTATATAATCCTTTGTTGAAGTACCCTAATTTTTTATTTATTTGTTATCTTGAAATATTAAGCATTGTCAATCCAAGTATCGATCAAATAGGTGGTTAGTTAATTTCACCTTCTTAAAGTCATTTCTACTCGAAGAACCTTAAGAAAATTGCGACTTTTGTATAGATAACACTATGTTGATGTATCATGATTTTTTTATTTATTATTACGCTTCCAATAATAGCTAGAGTCAAGTTAAGGATCACTGCAAATGTCATACGCGGCGATCAAATAGGTAGTTAGGCATTTTTGTCATATTATGCTCTTTTCTGTTTTAAGAACTGCCGAAAACTCCCACCTATTGATTATATAATCCTTTGTTGAAGTACCCTAATTTTATTTAATAGTTATCTTGAAATATTAAACATTGTCAATCCAAGTATCCATCAAATAGGTGGTTAGTTAATTTCACCTTCTTAAAGTCTTTTCTACTCGAAGAACCTTAGGAAAATTGCGACTTTTGTATAGATAACACTATGTTGATGTATCATTATTTTTTTATTTATTATTACGCTTCAAATAATAGCTAGAGTCAAGTTAAGGATCACTGCAAATGTTTTGCGCGGCCATCCAATAGTTAGTTAGGCATTTTTGTCAGATTGTGCTCTTTTCTGTTTGACGACTTGCCGAAAACTCCTTCCTATTGAATATATAATCCGTTGTTGAAGAACCCAAATTTTTTATTTGTTTGTTATCTTGAAATATTAAGCATTGTCAATCAAAGTATCGATCAAATAGGTGGTTAGTTAATTTCACCTTCTTAAAGTCATTTCTACTCGAAGAACCTTAGGAAAATTGCGACTTTTGTATAGATAACACTATGTTGATGTATTATCATTTTTTTATTTATTATTACGCTTCAAATAATAGCTAGAGTCAAGTTAAGGATCACTGCAAATGTTTTGCGCGGCGATCAAATAGTTAGTTAGGCATTTTTGTCATATTATGCTCTTTTCTGTTTGACGAATTGCCGAAAACTCCTACCTATTGAATATATAATCCTTTGTTGAAGTACCCTAATTTTTTATCTATTCGTTATCGGAAAATTTTAAGCATTGTCAATCCATGCATCGATCAAACATGTGGTTAGTTAATTTTAACTTCTTAAAGTCATTTCTACCCGAAGAACCTTAGGAAAATTGCGACTTTTCTATTGATAACACTATGTTGAGGTATCATCATTTTTATGTGTTTTTACGCATCAAATAATAGCTAGAGTCAAGTTAAGGATCACTGCAAATGTTTTGCGCGGCGATCAAATAAGTAGTTAGGCATTTTTGTCATATTATGCTCTTTTCTGTTTGAAGAATTGACGAAAACTCCTACCTATTGATTATATAATGCTTTGTTGAAGTACCCTAATTTTTTATTTATTAGTTATTTTGAAATATTAAACATTGTCAATCCAAGTATCGATCAAATAGGTAGTTAGTTAATTTCACCTTCTTAAAGTCATTTCTACTCGAAGAACCTTAGGAAAATTGCGATTTTTGAATAGATAACACTATGTTGATGTATCAACATTTTTTTTTATTATTACGCTTCAAATAATAGCTAGAGTCAAGTTAAGGATCACTGCAAATGTTTTGCGCGGCCGTCAAATAGTTAGTTAGGCATTTTTGTCATATTATTCTCTTTTCTGTTTGACGAATTGGCGAAAACTCCTACCTATTGAATATATAATCCTTTGTTGAAGTACCCTAATTTTTTATTTATTAGTTATCTTGAAATATTAAGCATTGTCAATCCAAGTATCGATCAAATAGGTAGTTAGTTAATTTCACCTTCTTAAAGTCATTTCTACTCGAAGAACCTTTGGAAAATTGCAACTTTTGTATAGATAACACTATGTTGATTTATCATCATTTTTTTTATTTCTTATTACATCTCAAATAATAGCTAGAGTCAAGTTAAGGATCACTGCAAATGTTTTGCGCGGCGATCAAATAGTTAGTTAGGCATTTTTGTCATATTATGCTCTTTTCTGTATGACGAATTGGCGAAAACTCCTACCTAATGAATATATAATCCTTTGTTGAAGTACCCTAATTTTTTATTTATTAGTTATCTTGAAATATTAAGCATTGTCAATCCAAGTATCGATCAAATAGGTAGTTAGTTAATTTCACCTTCTTAAAGTCATTTCTACTCGAAGAACCTTTGGAAAATTGCAACTTTTGTATAGATAACACTATGTTGATTTATCATCATTTTTTTTATTTCTTATTACATCTCAAATAATAGCTAGAGTCAAGTTAAGGATCACTGCAAATGTTTTGCGCGGCGATCAAATAGTTAGTTAGGCATTTTTGTCATATTATGCTCTTTTCTGTTTGACGAATTGCCGAAAACTCCTACCTATTGAATATATAATCCTTTGTTGAAGTACCCTAATTTTTTATTTATTAGTTATCTTGAAATATTAAGCATTGTCAATCCAAGTATCGATCAAATAGGTGGTTAGTTAATTTCACCTTCTTAAAGTCATTTCTACTCGAAGAACCTTAAGAAAATTGCGACTTTTGTATAGATAACACTATGTTGATGTATCATGATTTTTTTTTATTATTACGCTTCAAATAATAGCTAGAGTCAAGTTAAGGATCACTGCAAATGTTTTGCGCGGCCGTCAAATAGTTAGTTAGGCATTTTTGTCATATTATTCTCTTTTCTGTTTGACGAATTGGCGAAAACTCCTACCTAATGAATATATAATCCTTTGTTGAAGTACCCTAATTTTTTATTTATTAGTTATCTTGAAATATTAAGCATTGTCAATCCAAGTATCGATCAAATAGGTAGTTAGTTAATTTCACCTTCTTAAAGTCATTTCTACTCGAAGAACCTTAGGAAAATTGCGACTTTTGAATAGATAACACTATGTTGATGTATCATCATTTTTTTTTATTATTACGCTTCAAATAATAGCTAGAGTCAAGTTAAGGATCACTGCAAATGTTTTGCGCGGCCGTCAAATAGTTAGTTAGGCATTTTTGTCATATTATTCTCTTTTCTGTTTGACGAATTGGCGAAAACTCCTACCTAATGAATATATAATCCTTTGTTGAAGTACCCTAATTTTTTATTTATTAGTTATCTTGAAATATTAAGCATTGTCAATCCAAGTATCGATCAAATAGGTAGTTAGTTAATTTCACCTTCTTAAAGTCATTTCTACTCGAAGAACCTTTGGAAAATTGCAACTTTTGTATAGATAACACTATGTTGATTTATCATCATTTTTTTTATTTCTTATTACATCTCAAATAATAGCTAGAGTCAAGTTAAGGATCACTGCAAATGTTTTGCGCGGCGATCAAATAGTTAGTTAGGCATTTTTGTCATATTATGCTCTTTTCTGTTTGACGAATTGCCGAAAACTCCTACCTATTGAATATATAATCCTTTGTTGAAGTACCCTAATTTTTTATTTATTAGTTATCTTGAAATATTAAGCATTGTCAATCCAAGTATCGATCAAATAGGTGGTTAGTTAATTTCACCTTCTTAAAGTCATTTCTACTCGAAGAACCTTAAGAAAATTGCGACTTTTGTATAGATAACACTATGTTGATGTATCATGATTTTTTTATTTATTATTACGCTTCCAATAATAGCTAGAGTCAAGTTAAGGATCACTGCAAATGTCATACGCGGCGATCAAATAGGTAGTTAGGCATTTTTGTCATATTATGCTCTTTTCTGTTTTAAGAACTGCCGAAAACTCCCACCTATTGATTATATAATCCTTTGTTGAAGTACCCTAATTTTATTTAATAGTTATCTTGAAATATTAAACATTGTCAATCCAAGTATCCATCAAATAGGTGGTTAGTTAATTTCACCTTCTTAAAGTCTTTTCTACTCGAAGAACCTTAGGAAAATTGCGACTTTTGTATAGATAACACTATGTTGATGTATCATTATTTTTTTATTTATTATTACGCTTCAAATAATAGCTAGAGTCAAGTTAAGGATCACTGCAAATGTTTTGCGCGGCCATCCAATAGTTAGTTAGGCATTTTTGTCAGATTGTGCTCTTTTCTGTTTGACGACTTGCCGAAAACTCCTTCCTATTGAATATATAATCCGTTGTTGAAGAACCCAAATTTTTTATTTGTTTGTTATCTTGAAATATTAAGCATTGTCAATCAAAGTATCGATCAAATAGGTGGTTAGTTAATTTCACCTTCTTAAAGTCATTTCTACTCGAAGAACCTTAGGAAAATTGCGACTTTTGTATAGATAACACTATGTTGATGTATTATCATTTTTTTATTTATTATTACGCTTCAAATAATAGCTAGAGTCAAGTTAAGGATCACTGCAAATGTTTTGCGCGGCGATCAAATAGTTAGTTAGGCATTTTTGTCATATTATGCTCTTTTCTGTTTGACGAATTGCCGAAAACTCCTACCTATTGAATATATAATCCTTTGTTGAAGTACCCTAATTTTTTATCTATTCGTTATCGGAAAATTTTAAGCATTGTCAATCCATGCATCGATCAAACATGTGGTTAGTTAATTTTAACTTCTTAAAGTCATTTCTACCCGAAGAACCTTAGGAAAATTGCGACTTTTCTATTGATAACACTATGTTGAGGTATCATCATTTTTATGTGTTTTTACGCATCAAATAATAGCTAGAGTCAAGTTAAGGATCACTGCAAATGTTTTGCGCGGCGATCAAATAAGTAGTTAGGCATTTTTGTCATATTATGCTCTTTTCTGTTTGAAGAATTGACGAAAACTCCTACCTATTGATTATATAATGCTTTGTTGAAGTACCCTAATTTTTTATTTATTAGTTATTTTGAAATATTAAACATTGTCAATCCAAGTATCGATCAAATAGGTAGTTAGTTAATTTCACCTTCTTAAAGTCATTTCTACTCGAAGAACCTTAGGAAAATTGCGATTTTTGAATAGATAACACTATGTTGATGTATCAACATTTTTTTTTATTATTACGCTTCAAATAATAGCTAGAGTCAAGTTAAGGATCACTGCAAATGTTTTGCGCGGCCGTCAAATAGTTAGTTAGGCATTTTTGTCATATTATTCTCTTTTCTGTTTGACGAATTGGCGAAAACTCCTACCTATTGAATATATAATCCTTTGTTGAAGTACCCTAATTTTTTATTTATTAGTTATCTTGAAATATTAAGCATTGTCAATCCAAGTATCGATCAAATAGGTAGTTAGTTAATTTCACCTTCTTAAAGTCATTTCTACTCGAAGAACCTTTGGAAAATTGCAACTTTTGTATAGATAACACTATGTTGATTTATCATCATTTTTTTTATTTCTTATTACATCTCAAATAATAGCTAGAGTCAAGTTAAGGATCACTGCAAATGTTTTGCGCGGCGATCAAATAGTTAGTTAGGCATTTTTGTCATATTATGCTCTTTTCTGTTTGACGAATTGGCGAAAACTCCTACCTAATGAATATATAATCCTTTGTTGAAGTACCCTAATTTTTTATTTATTAGTTATCTTGAAATATTAAGCATTGTCAATCCAAGTATCGATCAAATAGGTGGTTAGATAATTTCACCTTCTTAAAGTCATTTCTACTCGAAGAACCTTAAGAAAATTGCGACTTTTGTATAGATAACACTATGTTGATATATCATGATTTTTTTATTTATTATTACGCTTCCAATAATAGCTAGAGTCAAGTTAAGGATCACTGCAAATGTTTTGCGCGGCGATCAAATAGGTAGTTAGGCATTTTTGTCATATTATGCTCTTTTCTTTTTGAAGAATTGACGAAAACTCCTACCTATTGATTATATAATGCTTTGTTGAAGTACCCTAATTTTTTATTTACTAGTTATTTTGAAATATTAAACATTGTCAATCCAAGTATCGATCAAATAGGTGGTTAGTTAATTTCACCTTCTTAAAGTCACTTCTACTCGAAGAACCTTAGGAAAATTGCGACTTTTGTGTAGATAACACTATGTTGATGTATCATCATTTTTTTATTTATTATTACGCTTCAAATAATAGCTAGAGTCAAGTTAAGGATCACTGCAAATGTTTTGCGCGGCGATCAAATAGGTAGTTAGGCATTTTTGTCATATTATGCTCTTTTCTATTTGAAGAATTGCCAAAAACTCCTACCTATTGAATATACAATCCTTTGTTGAAGTACCCTAATTTTTTATTTATTAGTTATCTTGAAATATTAAGCATTGTCAATCCAAGTATCGATCAAATAGGTGGTTAGTTAATTTCACCTTCTTAAAGTCATTTCTATTCGAAGTACCTTAGGAAAATTGCAACTTTTTTTATAGATAACACTATGTTGATGTATCATCATTTTTTTATTTATTATTATGCTTCAAATAATAGCTAGAGTCAAGTTAAGGATCACTGCAATTGTTTTGCGCGGCGATCAAAAAGGTAGTTAGGTTTTTTTGTCATATTATGCTCTTTTCTGTTTGACGACTTGCCGAAAACTCCTACCTTTTGAATATATAATCCGTTATTGAAGAACCCTAATTTTTTATTTATTTGTTATCTTGAAATATTAAGCATTGTCAATCCAAGTATCGATCAAATAGGTGGTTAGTAAATTTCACCTTCTTAAAGTCATTTCTACTCGAAGAACCTTAGGAAAATTGCGACTTTTCTATAGATAACTCTATGTTGTGGTATCATCATTTTTTTATTCGTTATTACGCTTCAAATAATAGCTAGAGTCAAGTTAAGGATCACTGCAAATGTTTTGCGCGGTGATCAAATAGTTAGTTAGGCATTTTTGTCATATTATGCTCTTTTCTGTTTGACGAATTGCCGAAAACTCCTACCTATTGAATATATAATCCTTTGTTGAAGTACCCTAATTTTTTATTTATTAGTTATCTTGAAATATTAAGCATTGTCAATCCAAGTATCGATCAAATAGATGGTTAGTTAATTTCACCTTCTTAAAGTCATTTCTATTCGAAGAACCTTAGGAAAATTGCGACTTTTCTATAGATAAGTCTATGTTGTGGTATCATCATTTTTTTATTCGTTATTACGCTTCAAATAATAGCTAGAGTCAAGTTAAGGATCACTGCAAATGTTTTGCGCGCCCATCAAATAGTTAGTTAGGCATTTTTGTCATATTATGCTCTTTTCTGTTTGACGAATTGCCGAAAACTCCTACCTATTGAATATATAATCCTTTGTTGAAGTAGCCTTATTTTTGGTTTATTAGTTATCTTGAAAGATTAAGCATTGTCAATCCAAGTATCGATTATATAGGTAGTTAGTTAATTTCACATTCATAAAGTCATTTCTACTCGAATAACCTTAGGAAAATTGCGACTTTTGTATAGATAACACAATGTTGATGTATCATTATTTTTTTATTTATTATTACGCTTCAACTAATAGCTAGAGTCAAGTTAAGGATCACTGCAAATGTTTTGCGCGGCCATCAAATAGTTAGTTAGGCATTTTTGTCATATTATGCTCTTTTCTATTTGACGAATTGCCGAAAACTCCTACGTATTGAATATATAATCCTTTGTTGAAGTACCCTAATTTTTTATTTATTAGTTATCTTGAAATATTAAGCATTGTCAGTCCAAGTATCGATCAAATAGGTTGTTAGTTAATTTCATCTTCTTAAAGTCATTTCTACTCGAAGAACCTTAGGAAAATTGCGATTTTTGTATAGATAACACTATTTTGATGTATCATAATTTTTTTATTTATTATTACGCTTCAAATAATAGCTAAAGTCAAGTTAAGGATCACTGTAAATGTTTTGCGAGGCCATCAAATAGTTAGTTAGGCATTTTTGTCATATTATGCTCTTTTCTGTTTGACGAATTGCCGAAAACTCCTACCTATTGAATATATAATCCTTTGTAGAAGTACCCTAATTTTTTATTTATTAGTTATCTTGAAATATTAAGCATTGTCAATCCAAGTATCGATCAAATAGGTGGTTAGTTAATTTTACCTTCTTAAAGTCATTTCTACTCGAAGAACCTTAGGAAAATTGCGACTTTTCTATAGATAACTCTATGTTGTGGTATCATCATTTTTTTATTCGTTATTACGTTTCAAATAATAGCTAGAGTCAAGTTAAGGATCACTGCAAATGTTTTGCGCGGCGATCAAATAGGTAGTTAGGAATTTTTGTCATATTATGCTCTTTTCTGTTTGAAGAATTGCCGAAAACTCCTACCTATTGAATATATAATCCTTTGTTGAAGTACCCTAATTTTTTATTTACTGGTTTTCTTGAAATATTAAGCATTGTCAATCCAAGTATCGATCAAATAGGTGGTTAGTTAATTTCACCTTCTTAAAGTCACTTCTAATAGAAGAACCTTAGGAAAATTGCGACTTTTGTATAGATAAGACTATGTTGATGTATCATCATTTTTTTATTTATTATTATGCTTCAAATAATAGCTAGAGTCAAGTTAAAGATCACTGCAAATGTTTTGCGCGGCCATCAAATAGTTAGTTAGGCATTTGTGTAATATTATGCTCTTTTCTGTTTGACGAATTGCCGAAAACTCCTACCAATTGAATATATAATCCTTTGTTGAAGTACCCTAATTTTTTATTTATTAGTTATCTTGAAATTTTAAGCATTGTCAATCCAAGTATCGATCAAATAGGTAGTTAGTTAATTTCACCTTCTTAAAGTCATTTCTACTCGAAGAACCTTAGGAAAATTGCGACTTTTGTATAGATAACACTATGTTGATGTATCATCATTTTCTTATTTATTATTACGCTTCAAATAATAGCTAGAGTCAAGTTAAGGATCACTGCAAATGTTTTGCGCGGCCGTCAAATAGTTAGTTAGGCATTTTTGTCATATTATTCTCTTTTCTGTTTGACGAATTGCCGAAAACTCCTACCTATTGTATATATAATCCTTTGTTGAAGTACCCTTATTTTTTGTTTATTAGTTATCTTGAAATATTAAGCATTGTCAATCCAAGTATCGATTAAATAGGTAGTTAGTTAATTTCACCTTCTTAAAGTCATTTCTACTCGAATAACTTTAGGAAAATTGCGACTTTTGTATAGATAACACTATGTTGATGTATCATCATTTTTTTATTTATTATTACGCTTCAAATAATAGCTAGAGTCAAGTTAAGGATCACTGCAATTGTTTTGCGCGGCCATCAAATAGTTAGTTAGGCATTTTTGTCATATTATGCTCTTTTCTGTTTGACGAATTGCCGAAAACTCCTACCTTTTGAATATATAATCCTTTGTTGAAGTACCCTTATTTTTTGTTTATTAGTTATCTTGAAATATTAAGCATTGTCAATCCAAGTATCGATTAAATAGGTAGTTAGTTAATTTCTCCTTCTTAAAATCATTTCTACTCGAATAACCTTAGGAAAATTGCGACTTTTGTTTAGATAACACTATGTTGATGTATCATCATTTTTTTATTTATTATTACGCTTCAAATAATAGCTAGAGTCAAGTTAAGGATCACTGCAATTGTTTTGCACGGCCATCAAATAGTTAGTTAGGAATTTTTATCATATTATGCTCTTTTCTGTTTGGCGAATTGCCGAAAACTCCTACCTATTGAATATATAATCCTTTGTTGAAGTACCCTAATTTTTTATTTATTAGTTATCTTGAAATATTAAGCATTGTCAATCCAAGTATCGATCAAATAGGTTGTTAGTTAATTTCACCTTCTTAAAGTCATTTCTACTCGGAGAACCTTAGGAAAATTGCGACTTTTGTATAGATAACACTATTTTGATGTATCATCATTTTTTTATTTATTATTACGCTTCAAATAATAGCTAGAGTCAAGTTAAGGATCACTGCAAATGTTTTGCGCGGCCAACAAATAGTTAGTTAGGCATTTTTGTCATATTATGCTCTTTTCTGTTTGACGAATTGCCGAAAACTCCTACCTATTGAATATATAATCCTTTGTTGAAGTACCCTAATTTTTTATTTATTAGTTATCTTGAAATATTAAGCATTGTCAATCTAAGTATCGATCAAATAGGTTGTTAGTTAATTTCACCTTCTTAAAGTCATTTCTACTCGAAGAACCTTAGGAAAATTGCGACATTTGTATAGATAACACTATGTTGATGTATGATCATTTTTTTATTTGTTATTACGCTTCAAAAAATAGCTAGAGTCAAGTTAAGTATCGTTGCAAATGTTTTGCGCGGCGATCAAATAGGTTGTTAGGCATTTTTGTCATATTATGCTCATTTCTGTTTGACGAATTGCCGAAAACTCCTACCTATTGAATATATAATCCTTTGTTGAAGTACCCGAATTTTTTATCTATTAGTTATCGTAAAATTTTAAGCATTGTCAATCCATGTATCGATCAAACAGGGGGTTAGTTAATTTTACCTTCTTAAAGTCATTTCTACCCGAAGAACCTTAGGAAAATTGCGACATTTCTATTGATAACACTATGTTGAGGTATCATCATTTTTTTATGTATTATTACGCTTCAAATAATAGATAGAGTCAAGTTAAGGATCACTGCAAATGTTTTGCTCGGCGATCAAGTAGGTAGTTAGGCATTTTTGTCATATTATGCTCTTTTCTGTTTGAAGAATTGCCGAAAACTCCTACCTATTGAATATATAATGCTTTGTTGGAGTACCCTAATTTTTTATTTACTAGTTATTTTGAAATATTAAACATTGTCAATCCAAGTATCGATCAAATAGCTGGTTAGTTAATTTGACCTTCTTAAAGTCACTTCTACTCGAAGAACCTTAGGAAAATTGCGACTTTTGTGTAGATAACACTATGTTGATGTATCATCATTTTTTTATTTATTATTACGCTTCAAATAATAGCTAGAGTCAAGTTAAGGATCACTGCAAATGTTTTGCGCGGCGATCAAATAGGTAGTTAGGCATTTTTGTCATATTATGCTCTTTTCTGTTTGAAGAATTGCCAAAAACTCCTACCTATTGAATATACAATCCTTTGTTGAAGTACCCTAATTTTTTATTTATTAGTTATCTTGAAATATTAAGCATTGTCAATCCAAGTATCGATCAAATAGGTGGTTAGTTAATTTCACCTTCTTAAAGTCATTTCTATTCGAAGAACCTTAGGAAAATTGCAACTTTTTTATAGATAACACTATGTTGATGTATCATCATTTTTTTATTTATTATTACGCTTCAAATAATAGATAGAGTCAAGTTATGGATCACTGCAAATGTTTTGCGCGGCGATCAAAAAGGTAGTTAGGTTTTTTTGTCATATTATGCTCTTTTCTGTTTGACGACTTGCCGAAAACTCCTACCTTTTGAATATATAATCCTTTGTTGAAGAACCCTAATTTTTTATTTATTTGTTATCTTGAAATATTAAGCATTGTCAATCCAAGTATCGATCAAATAGGTGGTTAGTAAATTTCACCTTCTTAAAGTCATTTCTACTCGAAGAACTTTAGAAAAATTGTGACTTTTGTATAGATAACACTATGTTGATGTATCATTATTTTTTTATTTATTATTACGCTTCAAAAAATAGCTAGAGTCAAGTTAAGGATCACTGCAAATGTTTTCCGCGGTGATCAAATAGTTAGTTAGGCATTTTTGTCATATTATGCTCTTTTCTGTTTGACGAATTGCCGAAAACTCCTACCTATTGAATATATAATCCTTTGTAGAAGTACCCTAATTTTTTATTTATTAGTTATCTTGAAATATTAAGCATTGTCAATCCAAGTATCGATCAAATAGGTGGTTAGTTAATTTTACCTTCTTAAAGTCATTTCTACTCGAAGAACCTTAGGAAAATTGCGACTTTTCTATAGATAACTCTATGTTGTGGTATCATCAATTTTTTATTCGTTATTACGCTTCAAATAATAGCTAGAGTCAAGTTAAGGATCACTGCAAATGTTTTGCGCGGCGATCAAATAGGTAGTTAGGAATTTTTGTCATATTATGCTCCTTTCTGTTTGAAGAATTGCCGAAAACTCCTACCTAATGAATATATAATCCTTTGTTGAAGTACCCTAATTTTTTATTTACTGGTTTTCTTGAAATATTAAGCATTGTCAATCCAAGTATCGATCAAATAGGTGGTTAGTTAATTTCACCTTCTTAAAGTCACTTCTAATAGAAGAACCTTAGGAAAATTGCGACTTTTGTATAGATAAGACTATGTTGATGTATCATCATTTTTTTTATTTATTATTATGCTTCAAATAATAGCTAGAGTCAAGTTAATGATCACTGCAAATGTTTTGCGCGGCCATCAAATAGTTAGTTAGGCATTTGTGTAATATTATGCTCTTTTCTGTTTGACGAATTGCCGAAAACTCCTACCAATTGAATATATAATCCTTTGTTGAAGTACCCTAATTTTTTATTTATTAGTTATCTTGAAATTTTAAGCATTGTCAATCCAAGTATCGATCAAATAGGTAGTTAGTTAATTTCACCTTCTTAAAGTCATTTCTACTCGAAGAACCTTAGGAAAATCGCGACTTTTGTATAGATAACACTATGTTGATGTATCATCATTTTCTTATTTATTATTACGCTTCAAATAATAGCTAGAGTCAAGTTAAGGATCACTGCAAATGTTTTGCTCGCCCATCAAATAGTTAGTTAGGCATTTTTGTCATATTATGCTCTTTTCTGTTTGACGAATTGCCGAAAACTCCTACCTATTGAATATATAATCCTTTGTTGAAGTACCCTTATTTTTTTTTATTAGTTATCTTGAAATATTAAGCATTGTCAATCCAAGTATCGAATAAATAGGTAGTTAGTTAATTTCACCTTCTTAAAGTCATTTCTACTCGAATAACCTTAGGAAAATTGCGACTTTTGTATAGATAACACTATGTTGATGTATCATCATTTTTTTATTTATTATTACGCTTCAAATAATAGCTAAAGTCAAGTTAAGGATCACTGTAAATGTTTTGCGAGGCCATCAAATAGTTAGTTAGTCATTTTTGTCATATTATGCTCTTTTCTGTTTGACGAATTGCCGAAAACTCCTACCTATTGAATATATAATCCTTTGTTGAAGTACCCTAATTTTTTATTTGTTAGTTATCTTGAAATATTAAGCATTGTCAATCCAAGTATCGATCAAATAGGTTGTTAGTTAATTTCACATTCTTAAAGTCATTTCTACTCAGAGAACCTTAGGAAAATTGCGACTTTTGTATAGATAACACTATTTTGATGTATCATCATTTTTTTATTTATTATTACGCTTCAAATAATAGCTAGAGTCAAGTTAAGGATCACTGCAAATGTTTTGCGCGGCGATCAAATAGGTTGTTAGGCATTTTTGTCATATTATGCTCATTTCTGTTTGACGAATTGCCGAAAACTCCTACCTATTGAATATATAATCCTTTGTTGAAGTACCCGAATTTTTTATCTATTAGTTATCGTAAAATTTTAAGCATTGTCAATCCATGTATCGATCAAACAGGGGGTTAGTTAATTTTACCTTCTTAAAGTCATTTCTACCCGAAGAACCTTAGGAAAATTGCGACATTTCTATTGATAACACTATGTTGAGGTATCATCATTTTTTTATGTATTATTACGCTTCAAATAATAGATAGAGTCAAGTTAAGGATCACTGCAAATGTTTTGCGCGGCGATCAAATAGGAAGTTAGGCATTTTTGTCATATTATGCTCTTTTCTGTTTGAAGAATTGACGAAAACTCCTACCTATTGATTATATAATGCTTTGTTGAAGTACCCTAATTTTTTATTTACTAGTTATTTTGAAATATTAAACATTGTCAATCCAAGTATCGATCTAATAGGAGGTTAGTTAATTTCACCTTCTTAAAGTCACTTCTACTCGAAGAACCTTAGGAAAATTGCGACTTTTGTGTAGATAACACTATGTTGATGTATCATCATTTTTTTATTTATTATTACGCTTCAAATAATAGCTAGAGTCAAGTTAAGGATCACTGCAAATGTTTTGCGCGGCGATCAAATAGGTAGTTAGGCATTTTTGTCATATTATGCTCTTTTCTGTTTGAAGAATTGCCAAAAACTCCTACCTATTGAATATACAATCCTTTGTTGAAGTACCCTAATTTTTTATTTATTAGTTATCTTGAAATATTAAGCATTGTCAATCCAAGTATAGATCAAATAGGTGGTTAGTTAATTTCACCTTCTTAAAGTCATTTCTATTCAAAGAACCTTAGGAAAATTGCAACTTTTTTATAGATAACACTATGTTGATGTATCATCATTTTTTTATTTATTATTACGCTTCAAATAATAGCTAGAGTCAAGTTAAGGATCACTGCAAATGTTTTGCGCGGCGATCAAAAAGGTAGTTAGGTTTTTTTGTCATATTATGCTCTTTTCTGTTTGACGACTTGCCGAAAACTCCTACCTTTTGAATATATAATCCTTTGTTGAAGAACCCTAATTTTTTATTTATTTGTTATCTTGAAATATTAAGCATTGTCAATCCAAGTATCGATCAAATAGGTGGTTAGTAAATTTCACCTTCTTAAAGTCATTTCTACTCGAAGAACCTTAGGAAAATTGTGACTTTTGTATAGATAACACTATGTTGATGTATCATAATTTTTTTATTTATTATTACGCTTCAAATAATAGCTAGAGTCAAGTTAAGGATCACTGCAAATATTTTGCGCGGTGATCAAATAGTTAGTTAGGCATTTTTGTCATATTATGCTCTTTTCTGTTTGACGAATTGCCGAAAACTCCAACCTATTGAATATATAATCCTTTGTTGAAGTACCCTAATTTTTTATTTATTAGTTATCTTGAAATATTAAGCATTGTCAATCCAAGTATCGATCAAATAGGTGGTTAGTTAACTTCACCTTCTTAAAGTCATTTCTACTCGAAGAACCTTAAGAAAATTGCGACTTTTGTATAGATAACACTATGTTGATGTATCATCATTTTTTTATTTATTATTACGCTTCCAATAATAGCTAGAGTCAAGTTAAGGATCACTGCAAATGTTTTGCGCGGCCATCAAATAGTTAGTTAGGCATTTTTGTCATATTATGCTCTTTTCTATTTGACGAATTGCCGAAAACTCCTACGTATTGAATATATAATCCTTTGTTGAAGTACCCTAATTTTTTATTTATTCGTTATCTTGAAATATTAAGCATTGTCAGTCCAAGTATCGATCAAATAGGTTGTTAGTTAATTTCACCTTCTTAAAGTCATTTCTACTCGAAGAACCTTAGGAAAATTGCGATTTTTGTATAGATAACACTATTTTGATGTATCATAATTTTTTTATTTATTATTACGCTTCAAATAATAGCTAGAGTCAAGTTAAGGATCACTGTAAATGTTTTGCGAGGCCATCAAATAGTTAGTTAGGCATTTTTGTCATATTATGCTCTTTTCTGTTTGACGAATTGCCGAAAACTCCTACCTATTGAATATATAATCCTTTGTAGAAGTACCCTAATTTTTTATTTATTAGTTATCTTGAAATATTAAGCATTGTCAATCCAAGTATCGATCAAATAGGTGGTTAGTTAATTTCACTTTCTTAAAATCACTTCTACTCGAAGAACCTTAGAAAAATAGCTATAGTCAAGTTAGGATCGTTGCAAATGTTTTGCGCGGCGATCAAATAGGTAGTTACTCATTTTTGTCATATTATGCTCTTTTCTGTTTGACGAATTGCCGAAAACTCCTACCTATTGAATATATAATCCTTTGTTGAAGTACCCTAATTTTTTATCTATTCGTTATCGGAAAATTTTAAGCATTGTCAATCCATGCATCGATCAAACATGTGGTTAGTTAATTTTACCTTCTTAAAGTCATTTCTACCCGAAGAACCTTAGGAAAATTGCGACTTTTCTATTGATAACACTATGTTGAGGTATCATCATTTTTTTATGTATTATTACGCATCAAATAATAGCTAGAGTCAAGTTAAGGATCACTGCAAATGTTTTGCGCGGCGATCAAATAGGTAGTTAGGTATTTTTGTCATATTATGCTCTTTTCGGTTTGAAGAATTGACGAAAACTCCTACCTATTGATTATATAATCCTTTGTTGAAGTACCCTAATTTTTTATTTACTAGTTATCTTGAAATATTAAACATTGTCAATCCAAGTATCGATCAAATAGGTGGTTAGTTAATTTCACCTTCTTAAAATCACTTCTACTCGAAGAACCTTAGGAAAATTGCGACTTTTGTATAGATAACACTATGTTGATGTATCATAATTTTTTTATTTATTATTACGCTTCAAATAATAGCTAGAGTCAAGTTAAGGATCACTGCAAATGTTTTGCGCGGCGATCAAATAACTAGTTAGGCATTTTTTGTCATATTATGCTCTTTTCTCTTTGAAGAATTGCCGAAAACTCCCACCTATTGATTATATAATCCTTTGTTGAAGTACCCTAATTTTTTATTTATTTGTTATCTTGAAATATTAAGCATTGTCAATCCAAGTATCGATCAAATAGGTGGTTAGTTAATTTCACCTTCTTAAAGTCATTTCTACTCGAAGAACCTTAGGAAAAATTGCGACTTTTGTATAGATAACACTATGTTGAGGTATCATCACTTTTTTTATTTGTTATTACGCTTCAAATAATAGCTAGAGTCAAGTTAAGGATCACTGCAAATGTTTTGCGCGGCGATCAAATAGGTAGTTAGGCATTTTTGTCATATTATGCTCTTTTCTGTTTGACGACTTGCCGAAAACACCTTCCTATTGAATATATAATCCGATGTTGAAGAACCCAAATTTTTTATTTATTTGTTATCTTGAAATATTAAGCATTGTAAATCCAAGTATCGATCAAATAGGTGGTTAGTTAATTTCACCTTCTTAAAGTCATTTCTACTCGAAGAACCTTAGGAAAATTGCGACTTTTGAATAGATAACACTATGTTGATGTATCATCATTTTTTTTTTATTATTACGCTTCAAATAATAGCTAGAGTCAAGTTAAGGATCACTGCAAATGTTTTGCGCGGCCGTCAAATAGTTAGTTAGGCATTTTTGTCATATTATTCTCTTTTCTGTTTGACGAATTGGCGAAAACTCCTACCTATTGAATATATAATCCTTTGTTGAAGTACCCTAATTTTTTATTTATTAGTTATCTTGAAATATTAAGCATTGTCAATCCAAGTATCGATCAAATAGGTAGTTAGTTAATTTCACCTTCTTAAAGTCATTTCTACTCGAAGAACCTTTGGAAAATTGCAACTTTTGTATAGATAACACTATGTTGATTTATCATCATTTTTTTATTTATTATTACGCTTCAAATAATAGCTAGAGTCAAGTTAAGGATCACTGCAAATGTTTTGCGCGGCCGTCAAATAGTTAGTTAGGCATTTTTGTCATATTATTCTCTTTTCTGTTTGACGAATTGGCGAAAACTCCTACCTATTGAATATATAATCCTTTGTTGAAGTACCCTAATTTTTTATTTATTAGTTATCTTGAAATATTAAGCATTGTCAATCCAAGTATCGATCAAATAGGTAGTTAGTTAATTTCACCTTCTTAAAGTCATTTCTACTCGAAGAACCTTTGGAAAATTGCAACTTTTGTATAGATAACACTATGTTGATTTATCATCATTTTTTTATTTATTATTACGCTTCAAATAATAGCTAGAGTCAAGTTAAGGATCACTGCAAATGTTTTGCGCGGCCGTCAAATAGTTAGTTAGGCATTTTTGTCATATTATTCTCTTTTCTGTTTGACGAATTGGCGAAAACTCCTACCTATTGAATATATAATCCTTTGTTGAAGTACCCTAATTTTTTATTTATTAGTTATCTTGAAATATTAAGCATTGTCAATCCAAGTATCGATCAAATAGGTAGTTAGTTAATTTCACCTTCTTAAAGTCATTTCTACTCGAAGAACCTTTGGAAAATTGCAACTTTTGTATAGATAACACTATGTTGATTTATCATCATTTTTTTTATTTCTTATTACGCTTCAAATAATAGCTAGAGTCAAGTTAAGGATCACTGCAAATGTTTTGCGCGGCGATCAAATAGTTAGTTAGGCATTTTTGTCATATTATGCTCTTTTCTATTTGACGAATTGCCGAAAACTCCTACCTATTGAATATATAATCCTTTGTTGAAGTACCCTAATTTTTTATTTATTAGTTATCTTGAAATATTAAGCATTGTCAATCCAAGTATCGATCAAATAGGTGGTTAGTTAATTTCACCTTCTTAAAGTCATTTCTACTCGAAGAACCTTAGGAAAATTGCGATTTTTGTATAGATAACACTATGTTGAGGTATCATCATTTTTTTATGTATTATTACGCTTCAAATAATAGATAGAGTCAAGTTAAGGATCACTGCAAATGTTTTGCGCGGCGATCAAATAGGAAGTTAGGCATTTTTGTCATATTATGCTCTTTTCTGTTTGAAGAATTGACGAAAACTCCTACCTATTGATTATATAATGCTTTGTTGAAGTACCCTAATTTTTTATTTACTAGTTATTTTGAAATATTAAGCATTGTCAGTCCAAGTATCGATCAAATAGGTTGTTAGTTAATTTCACCTTCTTAAAGTCATTTCTACTCGAAGAACCTTAGGAAAATTGCGATTTTTGTATAGATAACACTATTTTGATGTATCATAATTTTTTTATTTATTATTACGCTTCAAATAATAGCTACAGTCAAGTTAAGGATCACTGTAAATGTTTTGCGAGGCCATCAAATAGTTAGTTAGGAATTTTTGTCATATTATGCTCTTTTCTGTTTGACGAATTGCCGAAAACTCCTACCTATTGAATATATAATCCTTTGTAGAAGTACCCTAATTTTTTATTTATTAGTTATCTTGAAATATTAAGCATTGTCAATCCAAGTATCGATCAAATAGGTGGTTAGTTAATTTCACCTTCTTAAAATCACTTCTACTCGAAGAACCTTAGAAAAATAGCTATAGTCAAGTTAGGATAGTTGCAAATGTTTTGCGTGGCGATCAAATAGGTAGTTACTCATTTTTGTCATATTATGCTCTTTTCTGTTTGACGAATTGCCGAAAACTCCTACCTATTGAATATATAATCCTTTGTTGAAGTACCCTAATTTTTTATCTATTCGTTATCGGAAAATTTTAAGCATTGTCAATCCATGCATCGATCAAACATGTGGTTAGTTAATTTTACCTTCTTAAAGTCATTTCTACCCGAAGAACCTTAGGAAAATTGCGACTTTTCTATTGATAACACTATGTTGAGGTATCATCATTTTTTTATGTATTATTACGCATCAAATAATAGCTAGAGTCAAGTTAAGGATCACTGCAAATGTTTTGCGCGGCGATCAAATAGGTAGTTAGGCATTTTTGTCATATTATGCTCTTTTCTGTTTGAAGAATTGACGAAAACTCCTACCTATTGATTATATAATCCTTTGTTGAAGTACCCTAATTTTTTATTTACTAGTTATCTTGAAATATTAAACATTGTCAATCCAAGTATCGATCAAATAGGTGGTTAGTTAATTTCACCTTCTTAAAATCACTTCTACTCGAAGAACCTTAGGAAAATTGCGACTTTTGTATAGATAACACTATGTTGATGTATCATAATTTTTTTATTTATTATTACGCTTCAAATAATAGCTAGAGTCAAGTTAAGGATCACTGCAAATGTTTTGCGCGGCGATCAAATAAGTAGTTAGGCATTTTTTGTCATATTATGCTCTCTTCTCTTTGAAGAATTGCCGAAAACTCCCACCTATTGATTATATAATCCTTTGTTGAAGTACCCTAATTTTTTATTTATTTGTTATCTTGAAATATTAAGCATTGTCAATCCAAGTATCGATCAAATAGGTGGTTAGTTAATTTCACCTTCTTAAAGTCATTTCTACTCGAAGAACCTTAGGAAAATTGCGACTTTTGTATAGATAACACTATGTTGAGGTATCATCACTTTTTTTATTTGTTATTACGCTTCAAATAATAGCTAGAGTCAAGTTAAGGATCACTGCAAATATTTTGCGCGGCGATCAAATAGGTAGTTAGGCATTTTTGTCATATTATGCTCTTTTCTGTTTGACGACTTGCCGAAAACTCCTTCCTATTGAATATATAATCCGATGTTGAAGAACCCAAATTTTTTATTTATTTGTTATCTTGAAATATTAAGCATTGTCAATCCAAGTATCGATCAAATAGGTGGTTAGTTAATTTCACCTTCTTAAAGTCATTTCTACTCGAAGAACCTTAGGAAAATTGCGACTTTTGAATAGATAACACTATGTTGATGTATCATCATTTTTTTTTATTATTACGCTTCAAATAATAGCTAGAGTCAAGTTAAGGATCACTGCAAATGTTTTGCGCGGCCGTCAAATAGTTAGTTAGGCATTTTTGTCATATTATTCTCTTTTCTGTTTGACGAATTGGCGAAAACTCCTACCTATTGAATATATAATCCTTTGTTGAAGTACCCTAATTTTTTATTTATTAGTTATCTTGAAATATTAAGCATTGTCAATCCAAGTATCGATCAAATAGGTAGTTAGTTAATTTCACCTTCTTAAAGTCATTTCTACTCGAAGAACCTTTGGAAAATTGCAACTTTTGTATAGATAACACTATGTTGATTTATCATCATTTTTTTTATTTCTTATTACGCTTCAAATAATAGCTAGAGTCAAGTTAAGGATCACTGCAAATGTTTTGCGCGGCGATCAAATAGTTAGTTAGGCATTTTTGTCATATTATGCTCTTTTCTGTTTGACGAATTGCCGAAAACTCCTACCTATTGAATATATAATCCTTTGTTGAAGTACCCTAATTTTTTATTTATTAGTTATCTTGAAATATTAAGCATTGTCAATCCAAGTATCGATCAAATAGGTGGTTAGTTAATTTCACCTTCTTAAAGTCATTTCTACTCGAAGAACCTTAAGAAAATTGCGACTTTTGTATAGATAACACTATGTTGATGTATCATGATTTTTTTATTTATTATTACGCTTCCAATAATAGCTAGAGTCAAGTTAAGGATCACTGCAAATGTCATACGCGGCGATCAAATAGGTAGTTAGGCATTTTTATCATATTATGCTCTTTTCTGTTTTAAGAACTGCCGAAAACTCCCACCTATTGATTATATAATCCTTTGTTGAAGTACCCTAATTTTATTTAATAGTTATCTTGAAATATTAAACATTGTCAATCCAAGTATCCATCAAATAGGTGGTTAGTTAATTTCACCTTCTTAAAGTCTTTTCTACTCGAAGAACCTTAGGAAAATTGCGACTTTTGTATAGATAACACTATGTTGATGTATCATTATTTTTTTATTTATTATTACGCTTCAAATAATAGCTAGAGTCAAGTTAAGGATCACTGCAAATGTTTTGCGCGGCCATCAAATAGTTAGTTGGGCATTTTTGTCAGATTATGCTCTTTTCTGTTTGACGACTTGCCGAAAACTCCTTCCTATTGAATATATAATCCGTTGTTGAAAAACCCAAATTTTTTATTTATTTGTTATCTTGAAATATTAAGCATTGTCAATCAAAGTATCGATCAAATAGGTGGTTAGTTAATTTCACCTTCTTAAATTCATTTCTACTCGAAGAACCTTAGGAAAATTGCGACTTTTGTATAGATAACACTATGTTGATGTATTATCATTTTTTTATTTATTATTACGCTTCAAATAATAGCTAGAGTCAAGTTAAGGATCACTGCAAATGTTTTGCGCGGCGATCAAATAGTTAGTTAATCATTTTTGTCATATTATTCTCTTTTCTGTTTGACGAATTGGCGAAAACTCCTACCTATTGAATATATAATCCTTTGTTGAAGTACCCTAATTTTTTATCTATTCGTTATCGGAAAATTTTAAGCATTGTCAATCCATGCATCGATCAAACATGTGGTTAGTTAATTTTACCTTCTTAAAGTCATTTCTACCCGAAAAACCTTAGGAAAATCGCGACTTTTTTATTGATAACACTATGTTGAGGTATCATCATTTTTTTATGTGTTATTACGCATCAAATAATAGCTAGAGTCAAGTTAAGGATCACTGCAAATGTTTTGCGCGGCGATCAAATAGGTAGTTAGGCATTTTTGTCATATTATGCTCTTTTCTGTTTGACGACTTGCCGAAAACTCCTTCCTATTGAATATATAATCCGATGTTGAAGAACCCAAATTTTTTATTTATTTGTTATCTTGAAATATTAAGCATTGTCAATCCAAGTATCGATCAAATAGGTGGTTAGTTAATTTCACCTTCTTAAAGTCATTTCTACTCGAAGAACCTTAGGAAAATTGCGACTTTTGAATAGATAACACTATGTTGATGTATCATCATTTTTTTTTATTATTACGCTTCAAATAATAGCTAGAGTCAAGTTAAGGATCACTGCAAATGTTTTGCGCGGCCGTCAAATAGTTAGTTAGGCATTTTTGTCATATTATTCTCTTTTCTGTTTGACGAATTGGCGAAAACTCCTACCTATTGAATATATAATCCTTTGTTGAAGTACCCTAATTTTTTATTTATTAGTTATCTTGAAATATTAAGCATTGTCAATCCAAGTATCGATCAAATAGGTAGTTAGTTAATTTCACCTTCTTAAAGTCATTTCTACTCGAAAAACCTTTGGAAAATTGCAACTTTTGTATAGATAACACTATGTTGATTTATCATCATTTTTTTTTATTTCTTATTACGCTTCAAATAATAGCTAGAGTCAAGTTAAGGATCACTGCAAATGTTTTGCGCGGCCGTCAAATAGTTAGTTAGGCATTTTTGTCATATTATTCTCTTTTCTGTTTGACGAATTGGCGAAAACTCCTACCTATTGAATATATAATCCTTTGTTGAAGTACCCTAATTTTTTATTTATTAGTTATCTTGAAATATTAAGCATTGTCAATCCAAGTATCGATCAAATAGGTAGTTAGTTAATTTCACCTTCTTAAAGTCATTTCTACTCGAAGAACCTTTGGAAAATTGCAACTTTTGTATAGATAACACTATGTTGATTTATCATCATTTTTTTTATTTCTTATTACGCTTCAAATAATAGCTAGAGTCAAGTTAAGGATCACTGCAAATGTTTTGCGCGGCGATCAAATAGTTAGTTAGGCATTTTTGTCATATTATGCTCTTTTCTGTTTGACGAATTGCCGAAAACTCCTACCTATTGAATATATAATCCTTTGTTGAAGTACCCTAATTTTTTATTTATTAGTTATCTTGAAATATTAAGCATTGTCAATCCAAGTATCGATCAAATAGGTGGTTAGTTAATTTCACCTTCTTAAAGTCATTTCTACTCGAAGAACCTTAAGAAAATTGCGACTTTTGTATAGATAACACTATGTTGATGTATCATGATTTTTTTATTTATTATTACGCTTCCAATAATAGCTAGAGTCAAGTTAAGGATCACTGCAAATGTCATACGCGGCGATCAAATAGGTAGTTAGGCATTTTTGTCATATTATGCTCTTTTCTGTTTTAAGAACTGCCGAAAACTCCCACCTATTGATTATATAATCCTTTGTTGAAGTACCCTAATTTTATTTAATAGTTATCTTGAAATATTAAACATTGTCAATCCAAGTATCCATCAAATAGGTGGTTAGTTAATTTCACCTTCTTAAAGTCTTTTCTACTTGAAGAACCTTAGGAAAATTGCGACTTTTGTATAGATAACACTATGTTGATGTATCATTATTTTTTTATTTATTATTACGCTTCAAATAATAGCTAGAGTCAAGTTAAGGATCACTGCAAATGTTTTGCGCGGCCATCAAATAGTTAGTTGGGCATTTTTGTCAGATTATGCTCTTTTCTGTTTGACGACTTGCCGAAAACTCCTTCCTATTGAATATATAATCCGTTGTTGAAAAACCCAAATTTTTTATTTATTTGTTATCTTGAAATATTAAGCATTGTCAATCAAAGTATCGATCAAATAGGTGGTTAGTTAATTTCACCTTCTTAAATTCATTTCTACTCGAAGAACCTTAGGAAAATTGCGACTTTTGTATAGATAACACTATGTTGATGTATTATCATTTTTTTATTTATTATTACGCTTCAAATAATAGCTAGAGTCAAGTTAAGGATCACTGCAAATGTTTTGCGCGGCGATCAAATAGTTAGTTAGGCATTTTTGTCATATTATGCTCTTTTCTGTTTGACGAATTGCCGAAAACTCCTACCTATTGAATATATAATCCTTTGTTGAAGTACCCTAATTTTTTATCTATTCGTTATCGGAAAATTTTAAGCATTGTCAATCCATGCATCGATCAAACATGTGGTTAGTTAATTTTACCTTCTTAAAGTCATTTCTACCCGAAGAACCTTAGGAAAATCGCGACTTTTTTATTGATAACACTATGTTGAGGTATCATCATTTTTTTATGTGTTATTACGCATCAAATAATAGCTAGAGTCAAGTTAAGGATCACTGCAAATGTTTTGCGCGGCGATCAAATAGGTAGTTAGGCATTTTTGTCATATTATGCTCTTTTCTGTTTGACGACTTGCCGAAAACTCCTTCCTATTGAATATATAATCCGATGTTGAAGAACCCAAATTTTTTATTTATTTGTTATCTTGAAATATTAAGCATTGTCAATCCAAGTATCAATCAAATAGGTGGTTAGTTAATTTCACCTTCTTAAAGTCATTTCTACTCGAAGAACCTTAGGAAAATTGCGACTTTTGAATAGATAACACTATGTTGATGTATCATCATTTTTTTTTATTATTACGCTTCAAATAATAGCTAGAGTCAAGTTAAGGATCACTGCAAATGTTTTGCGCGGCCGTCAAATAGTTAGTTAGGCATTTTTGTCATATTATTCTCTTTTCTGTTTGACGAATTGGCGAAAACTCCTACCTATTGAATATATAATCCTTTGTTGAAGTACCCTAATTTTTTATTTATTAGTTATCTTGAAATATTAAGCATTGTCAATCCAAGTATCGATCAAATAGGTAGTTAGTTAATTTCACCTTCTTAAAGTCATTTCTACTCGAAGAACCTTTGGAAAATTGCAACTTTTGTATAGATAACACTATGTTGATTTATCATCATTTTTTTTATTTCTTATTACGCTTCAAATAATAGCTAGAGTCAAGTTAAGGATCACTGCAAATGTTTTGCGCGGCCGTCAAATAGTTAGTTAGGCATTTTTGTCATATTATTCTCTTTTCTGTTTGACGAATTGGTGAAAACTCCTACCTATTGAATATATAATCCTTTGTTGAAGTACCCTAATTTTTTATTTATTAGTTATCTTGAAATATTAAGCATTGTCAATCCAAGTATCGATCAAATAGGTAGTTAGTTAATTTCACCTTCTTAAAGTCATTTCTACTCGAAGAACCTTTGGAAAATTGCAACTTTTGTATAGATAACACTATGTTGATTTATCATCATTTTTTTTATTTCTTATTACGCTTCAAATAATAGCTAGAGTCAAGTTAAGGATCACTGCAAATGTTTTGCGCGGCCGTCAAATAGTTAGTTAGGCATTTTTGTCATATTATTCTCTTTTCTGTTTGACGAATTGGTGAAAACTCCTACCTATTGAATATATAATCCTTTGTTGAAGTACCCTAATTTTTTATTTATTAGTTATCTTGAAATATTAAGCATTGTCAATCCAAGTATCGATCAAATAGGTAGTTAGTTAATTTCACCTTCTTAAAGTCATTTCTACTCGAAGAACCTTTGGAAAATTGCAACTTTTGTATAGATAACACTATGTTGATTTATCATCATTTTTTTTATTTCTTATTACGCTTCAAATAATAGCTACAGTCAAGTTAAGGATCACTGCAAATGTTTTGCGCGGCGATCAAATAGTTAGTTAGGCATTTTTGTCATATTATGCTCTTTTCTGTTTGACGAATTGCCGAAAACTCCTACCTATTGAATATATAATCCTTTGTTGAAGTACCCTAATTTTTTATTTATTAGTTATCTTGAAATATTAAGCATTGTCAATCCAAGTATCGATCAAATAGGTGGTTAGTTAATTTCACCTTCTTAAAGTCATTTCTACTCGAAGAACCTTAAGAAAATTGCGACTTTTGTATAGATAACACTATGTTGATGTATCATGATTTTTTTATTTATTATTACGCTTCCAATAATAGCTAGAGTCAAGTTAAGGATCACTGCAAATGTCATACGCGGCGATCAAATAGGTAGTTAGGCATTTTTGTCATATTATGCTCTTTTCTGTTTTAAGAACTGCCGAAAACTCCCACCTATTGATTATATAATCCTTTGTTGAAGTACCCTAATTTTATTTAATAGTTATCTTGAAATATTAAACATTGTCAATCCAAGTATCCATCAAATAGGTGGTTAGTTAATTTCACCTTCTTAAAGTCTTTTCTACTCGAAGAACCTTAGGAAAATTGCGACTTTTGTATAGATAACACTATGTTGATGTATCATTATTTTTTTATTTATTATTACGCTTCAAATAATAGCTAGAGTCAAGTTAAGGATCACTGCAAATGTTTTGCGCGGCCATCAAATAGTTAGTTGGGCATTTTTGTCAGATTATGCTCTTTTCTGTTTGACGACTTGCAGAAAACTCCTTCCTATTGAATATATAATCCGTTGTTGAAGAACCCAAATTTTTTATTTATTTGTTATCTTGAAATATTAAGCATTGTCAATCAAAGTATCGATCAAATAGGTGGTTAGTTAATTCCACCTTCTTAAAGTCATTTCTACTCGAAGAA
Organism: Rhodomyrtus psidioides; assembly: GCA_021437785.1. Classification (NCBI taxonomy): domain Eukaryota; kingdom Viridiplantae; phylum Streptophyta; class Magnoliopsida; order Myrtales; family Myrtaceae; genus Rhodomyrtus; species Rhodomyrtus psidioides. The sequence goes on from JAILYB010000117.1 coordinate 466,844, forward strand.
CCTTAGGAAAATTGCGACTTTTGTATAGATAACACTATGTTGATGTATTATCATTTTTTTATTTATTATTACGCTTCAAATAATAGCTAGAGTCAAGTTAAGGATCACTGCAAATGTTTTGCGCGGCGATCAAATAGTTAGTTAGGCATTTTTGTCATATTATGCTCTTTTCTGTTTGACGAATTGCCGAAAACTCCTACCTATTGAATATATAATCCTTTGTTGAAGTACCCTAATTTTTTATCTATTCGTTATCGGAAAATTTTAAGCATTGTCAATCCATGCATCGATCAAACATGTGGTTAGTTAATTTTACCTTCTTAAAGTCATTTCTACCCGAAGAACCTTAGGAAAATCGCGACTTTTTTATTGATAACACTATGTTGAGGTATCATCATTTTTTTATGTGTTATTACGCATCAAATAATAGCTAGAGTCAAGTTAAGGATCACTGCAAATATTTTGCGCGGCGATCAAATAGGTAGTTAGGCATTTTTGTCATATTATGCTCTTTTCTGTTTGAAGAATTGAACAAAACTCCTACCTATTGATTATATAATCCTTTGTTGAAGTACCCTAATTTTTTATTTACTAGTTATCTTGAAATATTAAACATTGTCAATCCAAGTATCGATCAAATAGGTGGTTAGTTAATTTCACCTTCTTAAAATCACTTCTACTCGAAGAACCTTAGGAAAATTGCGACTTTTGTATAGATAACACTATGTTGATGTATCATCATTTTTTTATTTATTATTACGCTTCAAATAATAGCTAGAGTCAAGTTAAGGATCACTGCAAATGTTTTGCGCGGCGATCAAATAAGTAGTTAGGCATTTTTTGTCATATTATGCTCTTTTCTGTTTGAGGAATTGCCGAAAACTCCCACCTATTGATTATATAATCCTTTGTTGAAGTACCCAAATTTTTTATTTATTTGTTATCTTGAAATATTAAGCATTGTCAATCCAAGTATCGATCAAATAGGTGGTTAGTTAATTTCACCTTCTTAAAGTCATTTCTACTCGAAGAACCTTAGGAAAATTGCGACTTTTGTATAAATAACACTATGTTGAGGTATCATCACTTTTTTTATTTGTTATTACGCTTCAAATAATAGCTAGAGTCAAGTTAAGGATCACTGCAAATGTTTTGCGCGGCGATCAAATAGGTAGTTAGGCATTTTTGTCATATTATGCTCATTTCTGTTTGATGAATTGCCGAAAACTCCTACCTATTGAATATATAATCCTTTGTTGAAGTACCCTAATTTTTTATTTACTGGTTATCTTGTAATATTAAGCATTGTCAATCCAAGTATCGATCAAATAGGTGGTTAGTTAATTTCACCTTCTTAAAGTCATTTCTACTCGAAGTACCTTTGGAAAATTGCGACTTTTGTATAGATAACACTATGTTGAGGTATCATCATTTTTTTATGTGTTATTACGCATCAAATAATAGCTAGAGTCAAGTTAAGGATCACTGCAAATGTTTTGCGCGGCGATCAAATAGGTAGTTAGGCATTTTTGTCATATTATGCTCTGTTCTGTTTGAAGAATTGAACAAAACTCCTACCTATTGATTATATAATCCTTTGTTGAAGTACCCTAATTTTTTATTTACTAGTTATCTTGAAATATTAAACATTGTCAATCCAAGTATCGATCAAATATGTGGTTAGTTAATTTCACCTTCTTAAAATCACTTCTACTCGAAGAACCTTAGGAAAATTGCGACTTTTGTATAGATAACACTATGTTGATGTATCATGATTTTTTTATTTATTATTACGCATCCAATAATAGCTAGAGTCAAGTAAAGGATCACTGCAAATGTTATACGCGGCGATCAAATAGGTAGTTAGGCATTTTTGTCATATTATGCTCTTTTCTGTTTTAAGAACTGCCGAAAACTCCCACCTATGGATTATATAATCCTTTGTTGAAGTACCCTAATTTTATTTAATAGTTATCTTGAAATATTAAACATTGTCAATCCAAGTATCCATCAAATAGGTGGTTAGTTAATTTCACCTTCTTAAAGACTTTTCTACTCGAAGAACCTTAGGAAAATTGCGACTTTTGTATAGATAACACTATGTTGATGTATCATTATTTTTTTATTTATTATTACGCTTCAAATAATAGCTAGAGTCAAGTTAAGGATCACTGCAAATGTTTTGCGCGGCCATCAAATAGTTAGTTAGGCATTTTTGTCAGATTATGCTCTTTTCTGTTTGACGACTTGCCGAAAACTCCTTCCTATTGAATATATAATCCGTTGTTGAAGAACCCAAATTTTTTATTTATTTGTTATCTTGAAATATTAAGCATTGTCAATCAAAGTATCGATCAAATAGGTGGTTAGTTAATTTCACCTTCTTAAAGTCATTTCTACTCGAAGTACCTTAGGAAAATTGCGACTTTTGTATAGATAACACTATGTTGATGTATTATCATTTTTTTATTTATTATTACGCTTCAAATAATAGCTAGAGTCAAGTTAAGGATCACTGCAAATGTTTTGCGCAGCGATCAAATAGTTAGTTAGGCATTTTTGTCATATTATGCTCTTTTCTGTTTGACGAATTGCCGAAAACTCCTACCTATTGAATATATAATCCTTTGTTGAAGTACCCTAATTTTTTATTTATTAGTTATCTTGAATTTTTAAGCATTTTCAATCCATGTATCGATCAAATAGGTAGTTAGTTAATTTTACCTTCTTAAAGTCATTTCTACTCGAAGAACCTTAGGAAAATTGCGACTTTTGTATAGATAACACTATGTTTAGGTGTCATCATTTTTTTATTTGTTATTACGCTTCAAATAATAGCTAGAGTCAAGTTAAGGATCACTGCAATTGTTTTGCGCGGCGATCAAATAGGAGTTAGGCATTTTGTCATATTATGCTCATTTCTGTTTGAAGAATTGCCGAAAACTCCTACCTATTGAATATATAATCCTTTGTTGAAGTACCCTAATTTTTTATTTACTGGTTATCTTGTAATATTAAGCATTGTCAATCCAAGTATCGATCAAATAGGTGGTTAGTTAATTTCACCTTCTTAAAGTCATTTCTACTCGAAGAACCTTAGGAAAATTGCGACTTTTGTATAGATAACACTATGTTGATGTATTATCATTTTTTTATTTATTATTACGCATCAAATAATAGCTAGAGTCAAGTTAAGGATCACTGCAAATGTTTTGCGCGGCCATCAAATAGTTAGTTAGGCATTTTTGTCATATTATGCTCTTTTCTGTTTGACGAATTGCCGAAAACTCCTACCTATTGAATAGATAATCCTTTGTTGAAGTACCCTAATTTTTTATTTATTAGTTATCTTGAAATATTAAGCATTGTCAATCCAAGTATCGATCAAATATGTGGTTAGTTAATTTCACCTTCTTAAAGTCATTTCTACTCGAAGAACCTTAAGAAAATTGCGACTTTTGTATAGATAACACTATGTTGATGTATCATCATTTTTTTATTTATTATTACGCTTCAAATAATAGCTAGAGTCAAGTTAAGGATCACTGCAAATGTTTTGCGCGGCGATCAAATAAGTATTTAGGCATTTTTTGTCATATTATGCTCTTTTCTGTTTGAAGAATTGCCGAAAACTCCCACCTATTGATTATATAATCCTTTGTTGAAGTACCCTGATTTTTTATTTATTAGTTATCTTGAATTTTTAAGCATTTTCAATCCATGTATCGATCAAATAGGTAGTTAGTTAATTTTACCTTCTTAAAGTCATTTCTACTCGAAGAACCTTAGGAAAATTGCGACTTTTGTATAGATAACACTATGTTGAGGTATCATCATTTTTTTATTTGTTATTACGCTTCAAATAATAGCTAGAGTCAAGTTAAGGATCACTGCAAATGTTTTGCGCGGCCATCAAATAGTTAGTTAGGCATTTTTGTCATATTATGCTCTTTTCTGTTTGACGACTTGACGAAAACTCCTTCCTATTGAATATATAATCCGTTGTTGAAGAACCCAAATTTTTTATTTATTTGTTATCTTGAAATATTAAGCATTGTCAATCAAAGTATCGATCAAATAGGTGGTTAGTTAATTTCACCTTCTTAAAGTCATTTCTACTCGAAGAACCTTAGGAAAATTGCGACTTTTGTATAGAGAACACTATGTTGATGTATTATCATTTTTTTATTTATTATTACGCTTCAAATAATAGATAGAGTCAAGTTAAGGATCACTGCAAATGTTTTGCGCGGCGATCAAATAGTTAGTTAGGCATTTTTATCATATTATGCTCTTTTCTGTTTGACGAATTGCCGAAAACTCCTACCTATTGAATATATAATCCTTTGTTGAAGTACCCTAATTTTTTATTTATTAGTTATCTTGAAATATTAAGCATTGTCAATCCAAGTATCGATCAAATAGGTGGTTAGTTAATTTCACCTTCTTAAAGTCATTTCTACTCGAAGAACCTTAGGAAAATTGCGACTTTTGTATAGATAACACTATGTTGATGTATCATTATTTTTTTATTTATTATTACGCTTCAAATAATAGCTAGAGTCAAGTTAAGGATCACTGCAAATGTTTTGAGCGGCAATCAAATAGTTAGTTAGGCATTTTTGTCATATTATGCTCTTTTCTGTTTGACGACTTGCCGAAAACTCCTTCCTATTGAATATATAATCCGTTGTTGAAGAACCCAAATTTTTTATTTATTTGTTATCTTGAAATATTAAGCATTGTCAATCCAAGTATCGATCAAATAGGTGGTTAGTTAATTTCACCTTCTTAAAGTCATTTCTACTCGAAGTACCTTAGGAAAATTGCGACTTTTGTATAGATAACACTATGTTGATGTATTATCATTTTTTTATTTATTATTACGCTTCAAATAATAGCTAGAGTCAAGTTAAGGATCACTGCAAATGTTTTGCGCAGCGATCAAATAGTTAGTTAGGCATTTTTGTCATATTATGCTCTTTTCTGTTTGACGAATTGCCGAAAACTCCTACCTATTGAATATATAATCCTTTGTTGAAGTACCCTAATTTTTTATTTATTAGTTATCTTGAATTTTTAAGCATTTTCAATCCATGTATCGATCAAATAGGTAGTTAGTTAATTTTACCTTCTTAAAGTCATTTCTACTCGAAGAACCTTAGGAAAATTGCGACTTTTGTATAGATAACACTATGTTTAGGTGTCATCATTTTTTTATTTGTTATTACGCTTCAAATAATAGCTAGAGTCAAGTTAAGGATCACTGCAATTGTTTTGCGCGGCGATCAAATAGGAGTTAGGCATTTTGTCATATTATGCTCATTTCTGTTTGAAGAATTGCCGAAAACTCCTACCTATTGAATATATAATCCTTTGTTGAAGTACCCTAATTTTTTATTTACTGGTTATCTTGTAATATTAAGCATTGTCAATCCAAGTATCGATCAAATAGGTGGTTAGTTAATTTCACCTTCTTAAAGTCATTTCTACTCGAAGAACCTTAGGAAAATTGCGACTTTTGTATAGATAACACTATGTTGATGTATTATCATTTTTTTATTTATTATTACGCATCAAATAATAGCTAGAGTCAAGTTAAGGATCACTGCAAATGTTTTGCGCGGCCATCAAATAGTTAGTTAGGCATTTTTGTCATATTATGCTCTTTTCTGTTTGACGAATTGCCGAAAACTCCTACCTATTGAATAGATAATCCTTTGTTGAAGTACCCTAATTTTTTATTTATTAGTTATCTTGAAATATTAAGCATTGTCAATCCAAGTATCGATCAAATATGTGGTTAGTTAATTTCACCTTCTTAAAGTCATTTCTACTCGAAGAACCTTAAGAAAATTGCGACTTTTGTATAGATAACACTATGTTGATGTATCATCATTTTTTTATTTATTATTACGCTTCAAATAATAGCTAGAGTCAAGTTAAGGATCACTGCAAATGTTTTGCGCGGCGATCAAATAAGTATTTAGGCATTTTTTGTCATATTATGCTCTTTTCTGTTTGAAGAATTGCCGAAAACTCCCACCTATTGATTATATAATCCTTTGTTGAAGTACCCTGATTTTTTATTTATTAGTTATCTTGAATTTTTAAGCATTTTCAATCCATGTATCGATCAAATAGGTAGTTAGTTAATTTTACCTTCTTAAAGTCATTTCTACTCGAAGAACCTTAGGAAAATTGCGACTTTTGTATAGATAACACTATGTTGAGGTATCATCATTTTTTTATTTGTTATTACGCTTCAAATAATAGCTAGAGTCAAGTTAAGGATCACTGCAAATGTTTTGCGCGGCCATCAAATAGTTAGTTAGGCATTTTTGTCATATTATGCTCTTTTCTGTTTGACGACTTGACGAAAACTCCTTCCTATTGAATATATAATCCGTTGTTGAAGAACCCAAATTTTTTATTTATTTGTTATCTTGAAATATTAAGCATTGTCAATCAAAGTATCGATCAAATAGGTGGTTAGTTAATTTCACCTTCTTAAAGTCATTTCTACTCGAAGAACCTTAGGAAAATTGCGACTTTTGTATAGATAACACTATGTTGATGTATCATTATTTTTTTATTTATTATTACGCTTCAAATAATAGCTAGAGTCAAGTTAAGGATCACTGCAAATGTTTTGAGCGGCAATCAAATAGTTAGTTAGGCATTTTTGTCATATTATGCTCTTTTCTGTTTGACGACTTGCCGAAAACTCCTTCCTATTGAATATATAATCCGTTGTTGAAGAACCCAAATTTTTTATTTATTTGTTATCTTGAAATATTAAGCATTGTCAATCCAAGTATCGATCAAATAGGTGGTTAGTTAATTTCACCTTCTTAAAGTCATTTCTACTCGAAGAACCTTAGGAAAATTGCGACTTTTGTATAGATAACACTATGTTTAGGTGTCATCATTTTTTTATTTGTTATTACGCTTCAAATAATAGCTAGAGTCAAGTTAAGGATCACTGCAATTGTTTTGCGCGGCGATCAAATAGGAGTTAGGCATTTTGTCATATTATGCTCATTTCTGTTTGAAGAATTGCCGAAAACTCCTACCTATTGAATATATAATCCTTTGTTGAAGTACCCTAATTTTTTATTTACTGGTTATCTTGTAATATTAAGCATTGTCAATCCAAGTATCGATCAAATAGGTGGTTAGTTAATTTCACCTTCTTAAAGTCATTTCTACTCGAAGAACCTTAGGAAAATTGCGACTTTTGTATAGATAACACTATGTTGATGTATCATTATTTTTTTATTTATTATTACGCTTCAAATAATAGCTAGAGTCAAGTTAAGGATCACTGCAAATGTTTTGAGCGGCAATCAAATAGTTAGTTAGGCATTTTTGTCATATTATGCTCTTTTCTGTTTGACGACTTGCCGAAAACTCCTTCCTATTGAATATATAATCCGTTGTTGAAGAACCCAAATTTTTTATTTATTTGTTATCTTGAAATATTAAGCATTGTCAATCCAAGTATCGATCAAATAGGTGGTTAGTTAATTTCACCTTCTTAAAGTCATTTCTACTCGAAGAACCTTAGGAAAATTGTGACTTTTGTATAGATAACACTATGTTGATGTATCATCATTTTTTTTTATTATTACGCTTCAAATAATAGCTAGAGTCGAGTTAAGGATCACAGCAAATGTTTTGCGCGGCCATCAAATAGTTAGTTAGGCATTTTTGTCATATTATTCTCTTTTCTGTTTGACGAATTGCCGAAAACTCCTACCTATTGAATATATAATCATTTGTTGAAGTACCCTAATTTTTTATTTATTAATTATCTTGAAATATTAAGCATTGTCAATCCAAGTATCGATCAAATAGGTAGTTAGTTAATTTCACCTTCTTAAAGTCATTTCTACTCGAAGAACCTTTGGAAAATTGCAACTTTTGTATAGATAACACTATGTTGATGTATCATCATTTTTTTAATTCTAATTACGCTTCAAATAATAGCTAGAGTCAAGTTAAGGATCACTGCAAATGTTTTGCGCGGCGATCAAAAAGTTAGTTAGGCATTTTTGTCATATTATGCTCTTTTCTTTTTGACGAATTGCCGAAAACTCCTACCTATTGAATATATAATCCTTTGTTGAAGTACCCTAATTTTTTATTTATTAGTTATCTTGAAATATTAAGCATTGTCAATCCAAGTATCGATCAAATAGGTCGTTAGTTAATTTCACCTTCTTAAAGTCATTTCTTCTCGAAGAACCTTAAGAAAATTGCGACTTTTGTATAGATAACACTATGTTGATGTATCATCATTTTTTTATTTATTATTACGCTTCCAATAATAGCTAGAGTCAAGTTAAGGATCACTGCAAATGTTATACGCGGCGATCAAATAGGTAGTTAGGCATTTTTGTCATATTATGCTCTTTTCTGTTTGAAGAACTGCCGAAAACTCCCACCTATAGATTATATAATCCTTTGTTGAAGTACCCTAATTTTATTTAATAGTTATCATGAAATATTAAACATTGTCAATCCAAGTATCCATCAAATAGGTGGTTAGTTAATTTCACCTTCTTAAAGTCATTTCTACTCGAAGAACCTTAGGAAAATTGCGACTTTTGTATAGATAACACTATGTTGATGTATCATCATTTTTTTATTTATTATTACGCTTCTAATAATAGCTAGAGTCAAGTTAATGATCACTGCAAATGTTTTGCACGGCCATCAAATAGTTAGTTAGGCATTTTTGTCATATTATGCTCTTTTCTGTTTGACGAATTGCCGAAAACTCCTACCTATTGAATATATAATCCTTTGTTGAAGTACCCTAATTTTTTATTTACTAGTTATCGTGAAATATTAAGCATTGTCAATCCAAGTATCGATCAAATAGGTAGTTAGTTTATTTCACCTTCTTAAAGTCATTTCTACTCGAAGAACCTTAGGAAAATTGCGACTTTTGTATAGATAACACTATGTTGATGTATTATCATTTTTTTATTTATTATTACGCTTCAAATAATAGCTAGAGTCAAGTTAAGGATCACTGCAAATGTTTTGCGCGGCGATCAAATAGTTAGTTAGGCATTTTTGTCATATTATGCTCTTTTCTGTTTGAGGAATTGCCGAAAACTCCTACCTATTGAATATATAATCCTATGTTGAAGTACCCTAATTTTTTATTTATTAGTTATCTTGAAATATTAAGCATTGTCAATCCAAATATCGATCAAATAGGTGGTTAGTTAATTTCACCTTCTTAAAGTCCTTTCTACTCGAAGAACCTTAAGAAAATAGCGACTTTTGTATAGATAACACTATGTTGAAGTATCATCATTTTTTTATTTATTATTACGCTTCCAATAATAGCTAGAGTCAAGTTATGGATCACTGCAAATGTTTTGCGCGCCCATCAAATAGTTAGTTAGGCATTTTTGTCATATTATGCTCTTTTTCTGTTTGACGAATTGCCGAAAACTCCTACCTATTGAATACATAATCCTTTGTTGAAGTACCCTTATTTTTGGTTTATTAGTTATCTTGAAATATTAAGCATTGTCAATCCAAGTATCGATTAAATAGGTAGTTAGTTAGTTTCACATTCATAAAGTCATTCCTACTCGAATAACCTTAGGAAAATTGCGACTTTTGTATAGATAACACTATGTTGATGTATCATCATTTTTTTATTTATTATTACGCTTCAAATAATAGCTAGAGTCAAGTTAAGGATCACTGCAAATGTTTTGCGCGGCCATCAAATAGTTAGTTAGGCATTTTTGTCATATTATGCTCTTTTCTGTTTGAGGAATTGCCGAAAACTCCTACCTATTGAATATATAATCCTTTGTTGAAGTACCCTAATTTTTTATTTATTAGTTATCTTGAAATATTAAGCATTGTCAATCCAAGTATCGATCAAATAGGTGGTTAGTTAATTTCACCTTCTTAAAGTCATTTCAACTCGAAGAACATTAGGAAAATTGCGACTTTTGTATAGATAACACTATGTTGATGTATCATTATTTTTTTATTTATTATTACGCTTCAAATAATAGCTAGAGTCAAGTTAAGGATCACTGCAAATGTTTTGAGCGGCAATCAAATAGTTAGTTAGGCATTTTTGTCATATTATGCTCTTTTCTGTTTGACGACTTGCCGAAAACTCCTTCCTATTGAATATATAATCCGTTGTTGAAGAACCCAAATTTTTTATTTATTTGTTATCTTGAAATATTAAGCATTGTCAATCCAAGTATCGATCAAATAGGTGGTTAGTTAATTTCACCTTCTTAAAGTCATTTCTACTCGAAGAACCTTAGGAAAATTGTGACTTTTGTATAGATAACACTATGTTGATGTATCATCATTTTTTTTTTATTATTACGCTTCAAATAATAGCTAGAGTCGAATTAAGGATCACTGCAAATGTTTTGCGCGGCCATCAAATAGTTAGTTAGGCATTTTTGTCATATTATTCTCTTTTCTGTTTGACGAATTGCCGAAAACTCCTACCTATTGAATATATAATCATTTGTTGAAGTACCCTAATTTTTTATTTATTAGTTATCTTGAAATATTAAGCATTGTCAATCCAAGTATCGATCAAATAGGTAGTTAGTTAATTTCACCTTCTTAAAGTCATTTCTACTCGAAGAACCTTTGGAAAATTGCAACTTTTGTATAGATAACACTATGTTGATGTATCATCATTTTTTTAATTCTAATTACGCTTCAAATAATAGCTAGAGTCAAGTTAAGGATCACTGCAAATGTTTTGCGCGGCGATCAAAAAGTTAGTTAGGCATTTTTGTCATATTATGCTCTTTTCTTTTTGACGAATTGCCGAAAACTCCTACCTATTGAATATATAATCCTTTGTTGAAGTACCCTAATTTTTTATTTATTAGTTATCTTGAAATATTAAGCATTGTCAATCCAAGTATCGATCAAATAGGTCGTTAGTTAATTTCACCTTCTTAAAGTCATTTCTTCTCGAAGAACCTTAAGAAAATTGCGACTTTTGTATAGATAACACTATGTTGATGTATCATCATTTTTTTATTTATTATTACGCTTCCAATAATAGCTAGAGTCAAGTTAAGGATCACTGCAAATGTTATACGCGGCGATCAAATAGGTAGTTAGGCATTTTTGTCATATTATGCTCTTTTCTGTTTGAAGAACTGCCGAAAACTCCCACCTATAGATTATATAATCCTTTGTTGAAGTACCCTAATTTTATTTAATAGTTATCATGAAATATTAAACATTGTCAATCCAAGTATCCATCAAATAGATGGTTAGTTAATTTCACCTTCTTAAAGTCATTTCTACTCGAAGAACCTTAGGAAAATTGCGACTTTTGTATAGATAACACTATGTTGATGTATCATCATTTTTTTATTTATTATTACGCTTCTAATAATAGCTAGAGTCAAGTTAAGGATCACTGCAAATGTTTTGCACGGCCATCAAATAGTTAGTTAGGCATTTTTGTCATATTATGCTCTTTTCTGTTTGACGAATTGCCGAAAACTCCTACCTATTGAATATATAATCCTTTGTTGAAGTACCCTAATTTTTTATTTACTAGTTATCGTGAAATATTAGGCATTGTCAATCCAAGTATCGATCAAATAGGTAGTTAGTTTATTTCACCTTCTTAAAGTCATTTCTACTCGAAGAACTTTAGGAAAATTGCGACTTTTGTATAGATAACACTATGTTGATGTATTATCATTTTTTTATTTATTATTACGCTTCAAATAATAGCTAGAGTCAAGTTAAGGATCACTGCAAATGTTTTGCGCGGCGATCAAATAGTTAGTTAGGCATTTTTGTCATATTATGCTCTTTTCTGTTTGACGAATTGCCGAAAACTCCTACCTATTGAATATATAATCCTATGTTGAAGTACCCTAATTTTTTATTTACTGGTTTTCTTGAAATATTAAGCATTGTCAATCCAAGTATCGATCAAATAGGTGGTTAGTTAATTTCACCTTCTTAAAGTCACTTCTAATAGAAGAACCTTAGGAAAATTGCGACTTTTGTATAGATAACACTATCTTGATGTATCATCATTTTTTTATTTATTATTACGCTTCCAATAATAGCTAGAGTCAAGTTATGGATCACTGCAAATGTTTTGCGCGCCCATCAAATAGTTAGTTAGGCATTTTTGTCATATTATGCTCTTTTTCTGTTTGACGAATTGCCGAAAACTCCTTCCTATTGAATATATAATCCTTTGTTGAAGTACCCTTATTTTTGGTTTATTAGTTATCTTTAAATATTAAGCATTGTCAATCCAAGTATCGATTAAATAGGTAGTTAGTTAGTTTCACATTCATAAAGTCATTTCTACTCGAATAACCTTAGGAAAATTGCGACTTTTGTATAGATAACACTATGTTGATGTATCATCATTTTTTTATTTATTATTACGCTTCAAATAATAGCTAGAGTCAAGTTAAGGATCACTGCAAATGTTTTGCGCGGCCATCAAATAGTTAGTTAGGCATTTTTGTCATATTATGCTCTTTTCTGTTTGAGGAATTGCCGAAAACTCCTACCTATTGAATATATAATCCTTTGTTGAAGTACCCTAATTTTTTATTTATTAGTTATCTTGAAATATTAAGCATTGTCAATCCAAGTATCGATCAAATAGGTTGTTAGTTAATTTCACCTTCTCAAAGTCATTTCAACTCGAAGAACCTTAGGAAAATTGCGACTTTTGTATAGATAACACTATTTTGAGGTATCCTAATTTTTTTATTTATTATTACGGTTCAAATAATAGCTAGAGTCGAGTTAAGGATCACTGTAAATGTTTTGCGAGGCCATCAAATAGTTAGTTAGGCATTTTTGTCATATTATGCTCTTTTCTGTTTGACGAATTGCCGAAAACTCCTACCTATTGAATATATAATCCTTTGTAGAAGTACCCTAATTTTTTATTTATTAGTTATCTTGAAATATTAAGCATTGTCAATCCAAGTATCGATCAAATAGGTTGTTAGTTAATTTCACATTCTTAAAGTCATTTCTCCTCGAAGAACCTTAGGAAAATTACGACTTTTGTAAAGATAACACTATTTTGATGTACGATCATTTTTTTATTTGTTATTACGCTTCAAAAAAAAGCTAGAGTCAAGTTAAGGATCGTTGCAAATGTTTTGCGTGGCGATCAAATAGGTAGTTAGGCATTTTTGTCATATTATGCTTATTTCTGTTTGACGAATTGCCGAAAACTCCTACCTATTGAATATATAATCCTTTGTTGAAGTACCCTAATTTTTTTATCTATTCTTTATCGTAAAATTTTAAGCATTGTCAATCCATGCATCGATCAAACATGTGGTTAGTTAATTTTACCTTCTTAAAATCACTTCTACTCGAAGAACCTTAGGAAAATTGCGACTTTTGTATAGATAACACTATGTTGATGTATCATCATTTTTTTATTTATTATTACGCTTCAAATAATAGCTAGAGTCAAGTTAAGGATCACTGCAAATGTTTTGCGCGGCGATCAAATAAGTAGTTAGGCATTTTTTGTCATATTATGCTCTTTTCTGTTTGAAGAATTGCCGAAAACTCCCACCTATTGATTATATAATCCTTTGTTGAAGTACCCTAATTTTTTATTTATTAGTTATCTTGAATTTTTAAGCATTTTCAATCCATGTATCGATCAAATAGGTAGTTAGTTAATTTTACCTTCTTAAAGTCATTTCTACTCGAAGAACCTTAGGAAAATTGCGACTTTTGTATCGATAACACTATGTTGAGGTATCATCATTTTTTCATTTGTTATTACGCTTCAAATAATAGCTATAGTCAAGTTAAGGATCACTGCAAATGTTTTGCGCGGCGATCAAATAGGTAGTTAGGCATTTTTGTCATATTATGCTCATTTCTGTTTGAAGAATTGCCGAAAACTTCTACCTATTGAATATATAATCCTTTGTTGAAGTACCCTAATTTTTTATTTACTGGTTATCTTGTAATATTAAGCATTGTCAATCCAAGTATCGATCAAATAGGCGGTTAGTTAATTTCACCTTCTTAAAGTCATTTCTACTCGAAGAACCTTAGGAAAATTGTGACTTTTGTATAGATAACACTATGTTGATGTATCATCATTTTTTTATTTATTATTACGCTTCAAATAATAGCTAGAGTCAAGTTAAGGATCACTGCAAATGTTTTGCGCGGCCATCAAATAGTTAGTTAGGCATTTTTGTCATATTATGCTCTTTTCTGTTTGACGAATCGCCGAAAACTCCTACCTATTGAATATATAATCCTTTGTTGAGGTACCCTAATTTTTTATTTTTTAGTTATCTTGAAATATTAAGCATTGTCAATCCAAGTATCGATCAAATAGGTAGTTAGTTAATTTCACCTTCTTAAAGTCATTTCTACTCGAAGAACCTTAGGAAAATTGCGACTTTTGTATAGATAACACTGTGTTGATGTATTATCATTTTTTATTTATTATTATGCTTCAAATAATAGCTAGAGTCAAGTTAAGGATCACTGCAAATGTTTTACGCGGCGATCAAATAGTTAGTTAGGCATTTTTGTCATATTATGCTCTTTTCTGTTTGACGAATTGCCGAAAACTCCTACCTATTGAATATATAATCCTTTGTTGAAGTACCCTTATTTTTGGTTTATTAGTTATCTTGAAATATTAAGCATTTTCAATCCAAGTATCGATTAAATAGGTAGTTAGTTAGTTTCACATTCTTAAAGTCATTTCTACTCGAATAACCTTTGAAAAATTGCGACTTTTGTATAGATAACACTATGTTGATGTATCATCATTTTTTTTATTTATTATTACGCTTCAAATTATAGCTAGAGTCAAGTTAAGGATCACTGCAAATGTTTTGCGCGGCCATCAAATAGTTAGTTAGGCATTTTTGTCATATTATGCTCTTTTCTGTTTGACGAATTGCCGAAAACTCCTACCTATTGAATATATAATCCTTTGTTGAAGTACCCTAATTTTTTATTTATTAGTTATCTTGAAATATTAAGCATGGTCAATCCAAGTATCGATCAAATAGGTTGTTAGTTAATTTCACATTCTTAAAGTCATTTCTCCTCGAATAACCTTAGGAAAATTACGACTTTTGTAAAGATAACACTATTTTGAAGTACGATCATTTTTTTATTTGTTATTACGCTTCAAAAAATAGCTAGAGTCAAGTTAAGGATCGTTGCAAATGTTTTGCGTGGCGATCAAATAGGTAGTTAGGCATTTTTGTCATATTATGCTCATTTCTGTTTGACGAATTGCCGAAAACTCCTACCTATTGAATATATAATCCTTTGTTGAAGTACCCTAATTTTTTTATCTATTCGTTATCGTAAAATTTTAAGCATTGTCAATCCATGCATCGATCAAACAAGTGGTTAGTTAATTTTACCTTCTTAAAGTCATTTCTACCCGAAGAACCTTAGGAAAATTGCGACTTTTGTATAGATAACACTATGTTGATGTATCATCATTTTTTTATTTATTATTACGCTTCAAATAATAGCTAGAGTCAAGTTAAGGATCACTGCAAATGTTTTGCGCGGCGATCAAATAAGTAGTTAGGCATTTTTTGTCATATTATGCTCATTTCTGTTTGAAGAATTGCCGAAAACTCCCACCTATTGATTATATAATCCTTTGTTGAAGTACACTAATTTTTTATTTATTAGTTATCTTGAATTTTTAAGCATTTTCAATCCATGTATCGATCAAATAGGTAGTTAGTTAATTTTACATTTTTAAAGTCATTTCTACTCGAAGAACCTTAGGAAAATTGCGACTTTTGTATAGATAACACTATGTTGATGTATCATCATTTTTTTTTATTATTACGCTTCAAATAATAGCTAGAGTCAAGTTAAGGATCACTGCAAATGTTTTGCGCGGCCATCAAATAGTTAGTTAGGCATTTTTGTCATATTATTCTCTTTTCTGTTTGACGAATTGCCGAAAACTCCTACCTATTGAATATATAATCCTTTGTTGAAGTACCCTAATTTTTTATTTACTGGTTATCTTGTAATTTTAAGCATTGTCAATCCAAGTATCGATCAAATATGTGGTTAGTTAATTTCACCTTCTCAAAGTCATTTCTACTCTAAGAACCTTAGGAAAATTGCGACTTTTGTATAGATAACACTATGTTGATGTATCATCATTTTTTTATTTATTATTACGCTTCAAATAATAGCTAGAGTCAAGTTAAGGATCACTGCAAATGTTTTGCGCGGCGATCAAATAAGTAGTTAGGCATTTTTTGTCATATTATGCTCTTTTCTGTTTGAAGAATTGCCGAAAACTCCCACCTATTGATTATATAATCCTTTGTTGAAGTACCCTAATTTTTTATTTATTAGTTATCTTGAATTTTTAAGCATTTTCAATCCATGTATCGATCAAATAGGTAGTTAGTTAATTTTACCTTCTTAAAGTCATTTCTACTCGAAGAACCTTAGGAAAATTGCGACTTTTGTATCGATAACACTATGTTGAGGTATCATCATTTTTTCATTTGTTATTACGCTTCAAATAATAGCTATAGTCAAGTTAAGGATCACTGCAAATGTTTTGCGCGGCGATCAAATAGGTAGTTAGGCATTTTTGTCATATTATGCTCATTTCTGTTTGAAGAATTGCCGAAAACTTCTACCTATTGAATATATAATCCTTTGTTGAAGTACCCTAATTTTTTATTTACTGGTTATCTTGTAATATTAAGCATTGTCAATCCAAGTATCGATCAAATAGGCGGTTAGTTAATTTCACCTTCTTAAAGTCATTTCTACTCGAAGAACCTTAGGAAAATTGTGACTTTTGTATAGATAACACTATGTTGATGTATCATCATTTTTTTATTTATTATTACGCTTCAAATAATAGCTAGAGTCAAGTTAAGGATCACTGCAAATGTTTTGCGCGGCCATCAAATAGTTAGTTAGGCATTTTTGTCATATTATGCTCTTTTCTGTTTGACGAATTGCTGAAAACTCCTACCTATTGAATATATAATCCTTTGTTGAGGTACCCTAATTTTTTATTTTTTAGTTATCTTGAAATATTAAGCATTGTCAATCCAAGTATCGATCAAATAGGTAGTTAGTTAATTTCACCTTCTTAAAGTCATTTCTACTCGAAGAACCTTAGGAAAATTGCGACTTTTGTATAGATAACACTGTGTTGATGTATTATCATTTTTTATTTATTATTATGCTTCAAATAATAGCTAGAGTCAAGTTAAGGATCACTGCAAATGTTTTACGCGGCGATCAAATAGTTAGTTAGGCATTTTTGTCATATTATGCTCTTTTCTGTTTGACGAATTGCCGAAAACTCCTACCTATTGAATATATAATCCTTTGTTGAAGTACCCTTATTTTTGGTTTATTAGTTATCTTGAAATATTAAGCATTTTCAATCCAAGTATCTATTAAATAGGTAGTTAGTTAGTTTCACATTCTTAAAGTCATTTCTACTCGAATAACCTTTGAAAAATTGCGACTTTTGTATAGATAACACTATGTTGATGTATCATCATTTTTTTTATTTATTATTACGCTTCAAATTATAGCTAGAGTCAAGTTAAGGATCACTGCAAATGTTTTGCGCGGCCATCAAATAGTTAGTTAGGCATTTTTGTCATATTATGCTCTTTTCTGTTTGACGAATTGCCGAAAACTCCTACCTATTGAATATATAATCCTTTGTTGAAGTACCCTAATTTTTTATTTATTAGTTATCTTGAAATATTAAGCATTGTCAATCCATGTATCGATCAAATAGGTAGTTAGTTAATTTCACCTTCTTAAAGTCATTTCTACTCGAAGAACCTTAGGAAAATTGCGACTTTTGTATAGATAACACTATGTTGATGTATCATCATTTTTTTTTATTATTACGCTTCAAATAATAGCTAGAGTCAAGTTAAGGATCACTGCAAATGTTTTGCGCGGCCATCAAATAGTTAGTTAGGCATTTTTGTCATATTATTCTCTTTTCTGTTTGACGAATTGCCGAAAACTCCTACCTATTGAATATATAATCCTTTGTTGAAGTACCCTAATTTTTTATTTACTGGTTATCTTGTAATTTTAAGCATTGTCAATCCAAGTATCGATCAAATATGTGGTTAGTTAATTTCACCTTCTCAAAGTCATTTCTACTCTAAGAACCTTAGGAAAATTGCGACTTTTGTATAGATAACACTATGTTGATGTATCATCATTTTTTTATTTATTATTACGCTTCAAATAATAGCTAGAGTCAAGTTAAGGATCACTGCAAATGTTTTGCGCGGCGATCAAATAAGTAGTTAGGCATTTTTTGTCATATTATGCTCTTTTCTGTTTGAAGAATTGCCGAAAACTCCCACCTATTGATTATATAATCCTTTGTTGAAGTACCCTAATTTTTTATTTATTAGTTATCTTGAATTTTTAAGCATTTTCAATCCATGTATCGATCAAATAGGTAGTTAGTTAATTTTACCTTCTTAAAGTCATTTCTACTCGAAGAACCTTAGGAAAATTGCGACTTTTGTATCGATAACACTATGTTGAGGTATCATCATTTTTTCATTTGTTATTACGCTTCAAATAATAGCTATAGTCAAGTTAAGGATCACTGCAAATGTTTTGCGCGGCGATCAAATAGGTAGTTAGGCATTTTTGTCATATTATGCTCATTTCTGTTTGAAGAATTGCCGAAAACTTCTACCTATTGAATATATAATCCTTTGTTGAAGTACCCTAATTTTTTATTTACTGGTTATCTTGTAATATTAAGCATTGTCAATCCAAGTATCGATCAAATAGGCGGTTAGTTAATTTCACCTTCTTAAAGTCATTTCTACTCGAAGAACCTTAGGAAAATTGTGACTTTTGTATAGATAACACTATGTTGATGTATCATCATTTTTTTATTTATTATTACGCTTCAAATAATAGCTAGAGTCAAGTTAAGGATCACTGCAAATGTTTTGCGCGGCCATCAAATAGTTAGTTAGGCATTTTTGTCATATTATGCTCTTTTCTGTTTGACGAATTGCTGAAAACTCCTACCTATTGAATATATAATCCTTTGTTGAGGTACCCTAATTTTTTATTTTTTAGTTATCTTGAAATATTAAGCATTGTCAATCCAAGTATCGATCAAATAGGTAGTTAGTTAATTTCACCTTCTTAAAGTCATTTCTACTCGAAGAACCTTAGGAAAATTGCGACTTTTGTATAGATAACACTGTGTTGATGTATTATCATTTTTTATTTATTATTATGCTTCAAATAATAGC
Organism: Rhodomyrtus psidioides; assembly: GCA_021437785.1. NCBI lineage: Eukaryota > Viridiplantae > Streptophyta > Magnoliopsida > Myrtales > Myrtaceae > Rhodomyrtus > Rhodomyrtus psidioides. The sequence continues at coordinate 486,187 of JAILYB010000117.1, forward strand.
TAGAGTCAAGTTAAGGATCACTGCAAATGTTTTACGCGGCGATCAAATAGTTAGTTAGGCATTTTTGTCATATTATGCTCTTTTCTGTTTGACGAATTGCCGAAAACTCCTACCTATTGAATATATAATCCTTTGTTGAAGTACCCTTATTTTTGGTTTATTAGTTATCTTGAAATATTAAGCATTTTCAATCCAAGTATATATTAAATAGGTAGTTAGTTAGTTTCACATTCTTAAAGTCATTTCTACTCGAATAACCTTTGAAAAATTGCGACTTTTGTATAGATAACACTATGTTGATGTATCATCATTTTTTTTATTTATTATTACGCTTCAAATTATAGCTAGAGTCAAGTTAAGGATCACTGCAAATGTTTTGCGCGGCCATCAAATAGTTAGTTAGGCATTTTTGTCATATTATGCTCTTTTCTGTTTGACGAATTGCCGAAAACTCCTACCTATTGAATATATAATCCTTTGTTGAAGTACCCTAATTTTTTATTTATTAGTTATCTTGAAATATTAAGCATTGTCAATCCAAGTATCGATCAAATAGGTTGTTAGTTAATTTCACATTCTTAAAGTCATTTCTCCTCGAATAACCTTAGGAAAATTACGACTTTTGTAAAGATAACACTATTTTGAAGTACGATCATTTTTTTATTTGTTATTACGCTTCAAAAAATAGCTAGAGTCAAGTTAAGGATCGTTGCAAATGTTTTGCGTGGCGATCAAATAGGTAGTTAGGCATTTTTGTCATATTATGCTCATTTCTGTTTGACGAATTGCCGAAAACTCCTACCTATTGAATATATAATCCTTTGTTGAAGTACCCTAATTTTTTTATCTATTCGTTATCGTAAAATTTTAAGCATTGTCAATCCATGCATCGATCAAACAAGTGGTTAGTTAATTTTACCTTCTTAAAGTCATTTCTACCCGAAGAACCTTAGGAAAATTGCGACTTTTGTATAGATAACACTATGTTGATGTATCATCATTTTTTTATTTATTATTACGCTTCAAATAATAGCTAGAGTCAAGTTAAGGATCACTGCAAATGTTTTGCGCGGCGATCAAATAAGTAGTTAGGCATTTTTTGTCATATTATGCTCATTTCTGTTTGAAGAATTGCCGAAAACTCCCACCTATTGATTATATAATCCTTTGTTGAAGTACACTAATTTTTTATTTATTAGTTATCTTGAATTTTTAAGCATTTTCAATCCATGTATCGATCAAATAGGTAGTTAGTTAATTTTACATTTTTAAAGTCATTTCTACTCGAAGAACCTTAGGAAAATTGCGACTTTTGTATAGATAACACTATGTTGATGTATCATCATTTTTTTTTATTATTACGCTTCAAATAATAGCTAGAGTCAAGTTAAGGATCACTGCAAATGTTTTGCGCGGCCATCAAATAGTTAGTTAGGCATTTTTGTCATATTATTCTCTTTTCTGTTTGACGAATTGCCGAAAACTCCTACCTATTGAATATATAATCCTTTGTTGAAGTACCCTAATTTTTTATTTACTGGTTATCTTGTAATTTTAAGCATTGTCAATCCAAGTATCGATCAAATATGTGGTTAGTTAATTTCACCTTCTCAAAGTCATTTCTACTCTAAGAACCTTAGGAAAATTGCGACTTTTGTATAGATAACACTATGTTGATGTATCATCATTTTTTTATTTATTATTACGCTTCAAATAATAGCTAGAGTCAAGTTAAGGATCACTGCAAATGTTTTGCGCGGCCATCAAATAGTTAGTTAGGCATTTTTGTCATATTATGCCATTTTCTGTTTGACGACTTGCCGAAAACTCCTACCTATTGAATATATAATCCTTTGTTGAAGAACCCTAATTTTTTATTTATTTGTTATCTTGAAATATTAAGCATTGTCAATCCAAGTATCGATCAAATAGGTGGTTAGTTAATTTCACCTTCTTAAAGTCATTTCTACTCGAAGAACCTTAGGAAAATTGCGACATTTGTATAGATAACACTATGTTGATGTATCATCATTTTTTTTATTTATTATTACGCTTCAAATAATAGCTAGAGTCAAGGTAAGGATCACTGCAAATGTTTTGCGCGGCGATCAAATAGTTAGTTAGGCATTTTTGTCATATTATGCTCTTTTCTGTTTGACGAATTGCCGAAAACTCCTACCTAATGAATATATAATCCTTTGTTGAAGTACCCTTATATTTGGTTTATTAGTTATCTTGAAATATTAAGCATTGTCAATCCAAGTATCGATTAAATAGGTAGTTAGTTAGTTTCACATTCTTAAAGTCATTTCTACTCGAATAACCTTTGGAAAATTGCGACTTTTGTATAGATAACACTATGTTGATGTATCATCATTTTTTTTATTTATTATTACGCTTCAAATAATAGCTAGAGTCAAGTTAAGGATCACTGCAAATGTTTTGGGCGGCTATCAAATAGTTGTTAGGCATTTTTGTCATATTATGCTCTTTTCTGTTTGACGAATTGCCGAAAACTCCTACCTATTGAATATATAATCCTTTGTTGAAGTACCCTAATTTTTTATTTACTGGTTATCTTGTAATATTAAGCATTGTCAATCCAAGTATCGATCAAATAGGTGGTTAGTTAATTTCACCTTCTCAAAGTCATTTCTACTCGAAGAACCTTAGGAAAATTGCGACTTTTGTATAGATAACACTATGTTGATGTATCATCATTTTTTTATTTATTATTACGCTTCAAGTAATAGCTAGAGTCAAGTTAAGGATCACTGCAAATGTTTTGCGCGGCCATCAAATAGTTAGTTAGGCATTTTTGTCATATTATGCCCTTTTCTGTTTGACGACTTGCCGAAAACTCCAACCTATTGAATATATAATCCTTTGTTGAAGAACCCTAATTTTTTATTTATTTGTTATCTTGAAATATTAAGCATTGTCAATCCAAGTATCGATCAAATAGGGGGTTAGTTAATTTCACCTTCTTAAAGTCATTTCTACTCGAAGAACCTTAGGAAAATTGCGACTTTTGTATAGATAACACTATGTTGATGTATCATCATTTTTTTATTTATTATTACGCTTCAAATAATAACTAGAGTCAAGGTAAGGATCACAGCAAATGTTTTGCGCGGCCATCAAATAGTTAGTTAGGCATTTTTGTCATATTATGCTCTTTTCTGTTTGACGAATTGCCGAAAACTCCTACCTATTGAATATATAATCCTTTGTTGAGGTACCCTAATTTTTTATTTATTAGTTATCTTGAAATATTAAGCATTGTCAATCCAAGTATCGACCAAATAGGTAGTTAGTTAATTTCACCTTCTTAAAGTCATTTCTACTCGAAGAACCTTAGAAAATTGCGACTTTTGTATAGATAACACTATGTTGATCTATTATCATTTTTTTATTTATTATTACGCTTCAAATAATAGCTAGAGTCAAGTTAAGGATCACTGCAAATGTTTTGTGCGGTGATCAAATAGTTAATTAGGCATTTTTGTCATATTATGCTCTTTTCTGTTTGACGAATTGCCGAAAACTCCTACCTATTGAATATATAATCATTTGTTGAAGTACCCTAATTTTTTATTTATTAGTTATCTTGAAATATTAGGCATTGTCAATCCAAGTATCGATCAAATAGGTGGTTAGTTAATTTCACCCTCTTAAAGTCATTTCAACTCGAAGAACCTTAGGAAAATTGTGACTTTTGTAGAGATAACACTATGTTGATCTATTATCATTTTTTTATTTATTATTACGCTTCAAATAATAGCTAGAGTCAAGTTAAGGATCACTGCAAATGTTTTGTGCGGCGATCAAATAAGTAGTTAGGCATTTTTTGTCATATTATGCTCTTTTCTGTTTGAAGAATTGCCGAAAACTCCCACCTATTGATTATATAATCCTTTGTTGAAGTACCCTAATTTTTTATTAACTGGTTATCTTGAAATATTAAGCATTGTCAATCCAAGTATCGATCAAATAGGTGGTTAGTTAATTTCACCTTCTTAAAGTCATTTCTACTCGAAGAACCTTAGGAAAATTGTGACTTTTGTATAGATAACACTATGTTGATGTATCATCATTTTTTTATTTATTATTACGCTTCAAATAATAGCTAGAGTCAAGTTAAGGATCACTGCAAATGTTTTGCGCGGCCATCAAATAGTTAGTTAAGCATTTTTGTCATATTATGCTCTTTTCTATTTGACGAATTACCGAAAACTCCTACCTATTGAATATGTAATCCTTTGTTGAAGTACCCTAATTTTTTATCTATTCGTTATCGTAAAATTTTAAGCATTGTCAATCCATGCATCGATCAAACAAGTGGTTAGTTAATTTTACCTGCTTAAAGTCATTTCTACCCGAATAACCTTAGGAAAATTGCGACTTTTGTATAGATAACACTATGTTGATGTATCATCATTTTTTTATTTATTATTACGCTTCAAATAATAGCTAGAGTCAAGTTAAGGATCACTGCAAATGTTTTGCGCGGCGATCAAATAAGTAGTTAGGCTTTTTTTGTCATATTATGCTCTTTTCTGTTTGAAGAATTGCCGAAAACTCCCACCTATTGATTATATAATCCTTTGTTGAAGTACCCTAATTTTTTATTTATTAGTTATCTTGAATTTTTAAGCATTTTCAATCCATGTATCGATCAAATAGGTAGTTAGTTAATTTTACCTACTTAAAGTCATTTCTACTCGAAGAACCTTAGGAAAATTCCGACTTTTGTATAGATAACACTATGTTGAGGTATCATCATTTTTTTATTTGTTATTACGCTTCAAATAATAGCTAGAGTCAAGTTAAGGATCACTGCAAATGTTTTGCGCGGCGATCAAATAGGTAGTTAGGCATTTTTGTCATATTATGCTCATTTCTGTTTGAAGAATTGCCGAAAACTCCTACCTATTGAATATATAATCCTTTGTAGAAGTACCCTAATTTTTTATTAACTGGTTATCTTGTAATATTAAGCATTGTCAATCCAAGTATCGATCAAATAGGTGGTTAGTTAATTTCACCTTCTTAAAGTCATTTCTACTCGAAGAACCTTAGGAAAATTGTGACTTTTGTATAGATAACACTATGTTGATGTATCATCATTTTTTTATTTATTATTACGCTTCAAATAATAGCTAGAGTCAAGTTAAGGATCACGGCAAATGTTTTGCGCGGCCATCAAATAGTTAGTTAGGCATTTTTGTCATATTATGCTCTTTTTTGTTTGACGACTTGCCGAAAACTCCTACCTATTGAATATATAATCCTTTGTTGAAGAACCCAAATTTTTTATTTATTTGTTATCTTGAAATATTAAGCATTGTCAATCCAAGTATCGATCAAATAGGTGGTTAGTTAATTTCACCTTCTTAAAGTCATTTCTACTCGAAGAACCTTAGGAAAATTGCGACTTTTGTATAGATAACACTATGTTGATGTATCATCATTTTTTTTTATTACGCTTCAAATAATAGCTAGAGTCAAGTTAAGCATCACTGCAAATGTTTTGCGCGGCCATCAAATAGTTAGTTAGGCCTTTTTGTCATATTATGCTCTTTTCTGTTTGACGAATTGCCAAAAACTCCTACCTATTGAATATATAATCCTTTGTTGAAGTTCCATAATTTTTTATTTATTAGTTATCTTGAAATATTAGGCATTGTCAATCCAAGTATCGATCAAATAGGTAGTTAGTTAATTTCACCTTCTTAAAGTCATTTCTACTCGAAGAACCTTTGGAAAATTGCAACTTTTGTATAGATAACACTTTGTTGATGTTTCATCATTTTTTTATTTCTTATTACTCTTCAAATAATAGCTAGAGTCAAGTTAAGGATCACTGCAAATGTTTTGCGCGGCGATCAAATAGTTAGTTAGGCATTTTTGTCATATTATGTTCTTTTCTGTTTGACGAATTGCCGAAAACTCCTACCTATTGCATATATAATCCTTGGTTGAAGTTCCCTAATTTTTTATTTATTAGTTATCTTGAAATATTAAGCATTGTCAATCCAAGTATCGATCAAATAGGTAGTTAGTTAATTTCACCTTCTTAAAGTCATTTCTACTCGAAGAACCTTTGGAAAATTGAAACTTTTGTATAGATAACACTATGTTGATGTATCATCATTTTTTTATTTCTTATTACGCTTGAAATAATAGCTACAGTCAAGTTAAGGATCACTGCAAATGTTTTGCGCGGCCATCAAATAGTTAGTTAAGCATTTTTGTCATATTATGCTCTTTTCTGTTTGACGAATTACCGAAAACTCCTACCTATTGAATATGTAATCCTTTGTTGACGTACCCTAATTTTTTATTTATTAGTTATCTTGAAATATTAAGCATTGTCAATCCAAGTATCGATCTAATAGGTGGTTAGTTAATTTCACCTTCTTAAAGTCATTTCTACTCGAAGAACCTTACGAAAATTGCGACTTTTGTGTAGATAACACTAAGTTGATGTATCATCATTTTTTTATTTATTATTTCGCGTCAAATAATAGCTAGAGTCAAGTTAAGGATCATTCCAAATGTTTTGCGCGGCCATCAAATAGTTAGTTAGGCATTTTTGTCATATTATGCTCTTTTCTGTTTGACGAATTGCCGAAAACTCCTACCTATTGAATATATAATCCTTTGTTGAAGTACCCTAATTTTTTATTTACTAGTTATCTTGAAATATTAAACATTGTCAATCCAAGTATCGATCTAATATGTGGTTAGTTAATTTCACCTTCTTAAAGTCATTTCTACTCGAAGAACCTTAGGAAAATTGCGACTTTTGTATAGATAACACTATGTTGATGTATCATCATTTTTTTATTTATTATTACGCTTCAAATAATAGCTAGAGTCAAGGTAAGGATCACTGCAAATGTTTTGCGCGGCCATCAAATAGTTAGTTAGGCATTTTTGTCATATTATGCTCTTTTCTGTTTGACGAATTGCCGAAAACTCCTACCTATTGAATATATAATCCTTTGTTGAGGTACCCTAATTTTTTATTTATTAGTTATCTTGAAATATTAAGCATTGTCAATCCAAGTATCGACCAAATAGGTAGTTAGTTAATTTCACCTTCTTAAAGTCATTTCTACTCGAAGAACCTTAGGAAAATTGCGACTTTTGTATAGATAACACTATGTTGATCTATTATCATTTTTTTATTTATTATTACGCTTCAAATAATAGCTAGAGTCAAGTTAAGGATCACTGTAAATGTTTTGTGCGGTGATCAAATAGTTAGTTAGGCATTTTTGTCATATTATGCTCTTTTCTGTTTGACGAATTGCCGAAAACTCCTACCTATTGAATATATAATCCTTTGTTGAAGTACCCTAATTTTTTATTTATTAGTTATCTTGAAATATTAGGCATTGTCAATCCAAGTAACGATCAAATAGGTGGTTAGTTAATTTCACCCTCTTAAAGTCATTTCTACTCGAAGAACCTTAGGAAAATTGTGACTTTTGTATAGATAACACTATGTTGATCTATTATCATTTTTTTTATTTATTATTACGCTTCAAATAATAGCTAGAGTCAAGTTAAGGATCACTGCAAATGTTTTGTGCGGTGATCAAATAGTTTGTTAGGCATTTTTGTCATATTATGCTCTTTTCTGTTTGACGAATTGCCGAAAACTCCTACCTATTGAATATATAATCCTTTGTTGAAGTACCCTAATTTTTTATTTATTTGTTATCTTGAAATATTAAGCATTGTCAATCCAAGTATCGATCAAATAGGTGGTTAGTTAATTGCACCCTCTTAAAGTCATTTCTACTCGAAGAACCTTAGGAAAATTGTGACTTTTGTATTGATAACACTATCTTGATGTATCATCATTTTTTTATTTATTATTACACTTCCAATAATAGCTAGAGTCAAGTTAAGGATCACTGCAAATGTTTTGCGCGGCCATCAAATAGTTAGTTAGGCATTTTTGTCATATTATGCTCATTTCTGTTTGAAGAATTGCCGAAAACTCCTACCTATTGAATATATAATCCTTTGTAGAAGTACCCTAATTTTTTATTAACTGTTATCTTGTAATATTAAGCATTGTCAATCCAAGTATCGATCAAATAGGTGGTTAGTTAATTTCACCTTCTTAAAGTCATTTCTACTCGAAGAACCTTAGGAAAATTGTGACTTTTGTATAGATAACACTATGTTGATGTATCATCATTTTTTTATTTATTATTACGCTTCAAATAATAGCTAGAGTCAAGTTAAGGATCACTGCAAATGTTTTGCGCGGCCATCAAATAGTTAGTTAAGCATTTTTGTCATATTATGCTCTTTTCTGTTTGACGAATTACCGAAAACTCCTACCTATTGAATATGTAATCCTTTGTTGAAGTACCCTAATTTTTTATCTATTCGTTATCGTAAAATTTTAAGCATTGTCAATCCATGCATCGATCAAACATGTGGTTAGTTAATTTTACCTGCTTAAAGTCATTTCTACCCGAAGAACCTTAGGAAAATTGCGACTTTTCAATTGATAACACTATGTTGAGGTATCATCATTTTTTTATGTATTATTACGCTTCAAATAATAGCTAGAGTCAAGTTAAGGATCACTACAAATGGTTTGCGCGGCGATCAAATAGGTAGTTAGGCATTTTTGTCATATTATGCTCTTTTCTGTTTGAAGAATTGCCGAAAACTCCCACCTATTGATTATATAATCCTTTGATGAAGTACCCTAATTTTTTATTTACTAGTTATCTTGAAATATTAAACATTGTCAATCCAAGTATCGATCAAATAGGTGGTTAGTTAATTTCACCTTCTTAAAGTCATTTCTACTCGAAGAACCTTAGGAAAATTGCGACTTTTGTATAGATAACACTATGTTGATGTATCATCATTTTTTTATTTATTATTACGCTTCAAATAATAGCTAGAGTCAAGTTAAGGATCACTGCAAATGTTTTGCGCGGCCATTAAATAGTTAGTTAGGCATTTTTGTCATATTATGCTCTTTTCTGTTTGACGACTTGCCGAAAACTCCTACCTATTGAATATATAATCCTTTGTTGAAGAACCCAAATTTTTTATTTATTTGTTATCTTGAAATATTAAGCATTGTCAATCCAAGTATCGATCAAATAGGTGGTTAGTTAATTTCACCTTCTTAAAGTCATTTCTACTCGAAGAACCTTAGGAAAATTGCGACTTTTGTATAGATAACACTATGTTGATGTATCATCATTTTTTTTATTTCTTATTACGCTTCAAATAATAGCTAGAGTCAAGTTAAGGATCACTGCAAATGTTTTGCGCGGTGATCAAATAGTTAGTTAGGCATTTTTGTCATATTATGCTCTTTTCTGTTTGACGAATTGCCGAAAACTCCTACCTATTGAATATATAATCCTTTGTTGAAGTACCCTAATTTTTTATTTATTAATTATCTTGAAATATTAAGCATTGTCAATCCAAGTATCGATCAAATATGTGGTTAGTTAATTTCACCTTCTTAAAGTCATTTCTACTCGAAGAACCTTAAGAAAATTGCGACTTTTGTATAGATAACACTATGTTGATGTATCATCATTTTTTTATTTATTATTACGCTTCCAATAAAAGCTAGAGTCAAGTTAAGGATCACTGCAAATGTTTTGCGCGGCGATCAAATAAGTAGTTAGGCATTTTTGTCATATTATGCTCTTTTCTGTTTGAAGAATTGCCGAAAACTCCTACCTATTGAATATATAATCCTTTGTTGAAGTACCCTAATTTTTTATTTATTAGTTATCTTGAAATATTAAGCATTGTCAATCCAAGTATCGATCAAATAGGTGGTTAGTTAATTTCACCTTCTTAAAGTCATTTCTACTCGAAGAACCTTAAGAAAATTGCGACTTTTGTATAGATAACACTAAGTTGATGTATCATCATTTTTTTATTTATTATTACGCTTCAAATAATAGCTAGAGTCAAGTTAAGGATCACTGCAAATGTTTTGTGCGGCCATCAAATAGTTAGTTAGGCATTTTTGTCATATTATGCTCTTTTCTGTTTGACGAATTGCCGAAAACTCCTACCTATTGAATATATAATCCTTTGTTGAAGTACCCTAATTTTTTATCTATTCGTTATCGTAAAATTTTAAGCATTGTCAATCCATGCATCGATCAAACATGTGGTTAGTTAATTTTACCTTCTTAAAGTCATTTCTACCTGAAGAACCTTAGGAAAATTGCGACTTTTCTATTGATAACACTATGTTGAGGTATCATCATTTTTTTTATGTATTATTACGCTTCAAATAATAGCTAGAGTCAAGTTAAGGATCACTGCAAATGTTTTGCGCGGCGATCAAATAAGTAGTTAGGCATTTTTGTCAAATTATGCTCTTTTCTATTTGAAGAATTGACGAAAACTCCTACCTATTAATTATATAATCCTTTGTTGAAGTACCCTAATTTTTTATTTACTAGTTATCTTGAAATATTAAACATTGTCAATCCAAGTATCGATCAAATAAGTGGTTAGTTAATTTCACCTTCTTAAATTCACATCTACTCGAAGAACCTTAGGAAAATTGCGACTTTTGTATAGATAACACTATGTTGATGTATCATCATTTTTTTTATTTATTATTACGCTTCAAATAATAGCTAGAGTCAAGTTAAGGATCACTGCAAATGTTTTGTGCGGCGATCAAATAAGTAGTTAGGCATTTTTTGTCATATTATGCTCTTTTCTGTTTGAAGAATTGCCGAAAACTCCCGCCTATTGATTATATAATCCTTTGTTGAAGTACCCTAATTTTTTATTTATTAGTTATCTTGAATTTTTAAGCATTTTCAATCCATGTATCGATCAAATAGGTAGTTAGTTAATTTTACCTTCTTAAGGTCATTTCTATTCGAAGAACCTAAGGAAAATTGCGACTTTTGTATAGATAACACTATGTTGAGGTATCATCATTTTTTTATTTGTTATTACGCTTCAAATAATAGCTAGAGTCAAGTTAAGGATCACTGCAAATGTTTTGCGTGGCGATCAAATAGGTAGTTAGGCATTTTTGTCATATTATGCTCATTTCTGTTTGAATAATTGCCGAAAACTCCTACCTATTGAATATATAATCCTTTGTTGAAGTACCCTAATTTTTTATTTACTGGTTATCTTGTAATATTAAGCATTGTCAATCCAAGTATTGATCAAATAGGTAGTTAGTTAATTTCACCTTCTTAAAGTAATTTCTACTCGAAGAACATTTGGAAAATTGCAACTTTTGTATAGATAACACTATGTTGATGTATCATCATTTTTTTATTTCTTATTACGCTTCAAATAATAGCTAGAGTCAAGTTAAGGATCACTGCAAATGTTTTGCGCGGCGATCAAATAGTTAGTTAGGCATTTTTGTCATATTATGCTCTTTTCTGTTTGACGACTTGCCGAAAACTCCTACCTATTGAATATATAATCCTTTGTTGAAGTACCCTAATTTTTTATTTATTAGTTATCTTGAAATATTAAGCATTGTCAATCCAAGTATCGATCAAATAGGTGGTTAGTTAATTTCACCTTCTTAAAGTCATTTCTACTCGAAGAACCTTAAGAAAATTGCGACTTTTGTATAGATAACACTATGTTGATGTATCATCATTTTTTTTATTTATTATTACGCTTCAAATAATAGCTAGAGTCAAGTTAAGGATCACTGCAAATGTTTTGTGCGGCGATCAAATAAGTTGTTAGGCATTTTTTGTCATATTATGCTCTTTTCTGTTTGAAGAATTGCCGAAAACTCCCACCTATTGATTATATACTCCTTTGTTGAAGTACCCTAATATTTTATTTATTAGTTATCTTGAATTTTTAAGCATTTTCAATCCATGTATCGATCAAATAGGTAGTTAGTTAATTTTACCTTCTTAAAGTCATTTCTATTTGAAGAACCTTAGGAAAATTGCGACTTTTGTATAGATAACACTATGTTGAGGTATCATCATTTTTTTATTTGTTATTACGCTTCAAATAATAGCTAGAGTCAAGTTAAGGATCACTGCAAATGTTTTGCGCGGTGATCAAATAGGTAGTTAGGCATTTTTGTCATATTATGCTCATTTCTGTTTGAAGAATTGCCGAAAACTCCTACCTATTGAATATATAATCCTTTGTTGAAGTACCCTAAGTCAATCCAAGTATCGATCAAATAGGTGGTTAGTTAATTTCACCTTCTTAAAGTCATTTCTACTCGAAGAACCTTAGGAAAATTGCGACTTTTGTGTAGATAACAATATGTTGATGTATCATCATTTTTTTATTTATTATTACACTTCAAATAATAGCTCGAGTCAAGTTAAGGATAACTGCAAATGTTTTGCGCGGCCATCATATAGTTAGTTAGGCATTTTTGTCATATTATGCTCTTTTCTGTTTGACGACTTGCCGAAAACTCCTACCTATTGAATATATAATCCTTTGTTGAAGTACCCTAATTTTTTATTTATTAGTTATCTTGAAATATTAAGCATTGTCAATCCAAGTATCGATCAAATAGGTAGTTAGTTAATTTCACCTTCTTAAAGTAATTTCTACTCGAAGAACCTTTGGAAAATTGCAACTTTTGTATAGATAACACTATGTTGATGTATCATCATTTTTTTATTTCTTATTACGCTTCAAATAATAGCTAGAGTCAAGTTAAGGATCACTGCAAATGTTTTGCGCGGTGATCAAATAGTTAGTTAGGCATTTTTGTCATATTATGCTCTTTTCTGTTTGACGAATTGCCGAAAACTCCTACCTATTGAATATATAATCCTTTGTTGAAGTACCCTAATTTTTTATTTATTAGTTATCTTGAAATATTAAGCATTGTCAATCCAAGTATCGATCAAATAGGTGGTTAGTTAATTTCACCTTCTTAAAGTCATTTCTACTCGAAGAACCTTAAGAAAATTGCGACTTTTGTATAGATAACACTATGTTGATGTATCATCATTTTTTTATTTATTATTACGCTTCCAATAAAAGCTAGAGTCAAGTTAAGGATCACTGCAAATGTTTTGCGCGGCGATCAAATAAGTAGTTAGGCATTTTTGTCATATTATGCTCTTTTCTGTTTGAAGAATTGCCGAAAACTACTACCTATTGAATATATAATCCTTTGTTGAAGTACCCTAATTTTTTATTTATTAGTTATCTTGAAATATTAAGCATTGTCAATCCAAGTATCGATCAAATAGGTAGTTAGTTAATTTCACCTTCTTAAAGTAATTTCTACTCGAAGAACCTTTGGAAAATTGCAACTTTTGTATAGATAACACTATGTTGATGTATCATCATTTTTTTATTTCTTATTACGCTTCAAATAATAGCTAGAGTCAAGTTAAGGATCACTGCAAATGTTTTGCGCGGCGATCAAATAGTTAGTTAGGCATTTTTGTCATATTATGCTCTTTTCTGTTTGACGAATTGCCGAAAACTCCTACCTATTGAATATATAATCCTTTGTTGAAGTACCCTAATTTTTTATTTATTAGTTATCTTGAAATATTAAGCATTGTCAATCCAAGTATCGATCAAATAGGTGGTTAGTTAATTTCACCTTCTTAAAGTCATTTCTACTCGAAGAACCTTAAGAAAATTGCGACTTTTGTATAGATAACACTATGTTGATGTATCATCATTTTTTTATTTATTATTACGCTTCCAATAAAAGCTAGAGTCAAGTTAAGGATCACTGCAAATGTTATACGCGGCGATCAAATAGGCAGTTAGGCATTTTTGTCATATTATGCCCTTTTCGGTTTGAAGAACTGCCGAAAACTCCCACCTATTGATTATATAATCCTTTGTTGAAGTACCCTAATTTTTTATTTACTAGTTATCTTGAAATATTAAACATTGTCAATCCAAGTATCCATCAAATAGGTGGTTAGTTAATTTCACCTTCTTAAAGTCACTTCTACTCGAAGAACCATAGGAAAATTGCGACTTTTGTATAGATAACACTATGTTGAGGTATCATCATTTTTTTATTTATTATTACGCTTCCAATAATAGCTAGAGTCAAGTTAAGGATCACTGCAAATATTTTGCGCGGCCATCAAATAGTTAGTTAAGCATTTTTGTCATATTTTGCTCTTTTCTGTTGGACGAATTGCCGAAAACTCCTACCTATTGAATATATAATCCTTTGTTGACGTACCCTAATTTTTTATTTATTAGTTATCTTGAAATATTAAGCATTGTCAATCCAAGTATCGATCAAATAGGTGGTTAGTTAATTTCACCTTCTTAAAGTCATTTCTACTCGAAGAACCTTAAGAAAATTGCGACTTTTGTATAGATAACACTAAGTTGATGTATCATCATTTTTTTAATTATTATTACGCTTCAAATAATAGCTAGAGTCAAGTTAAGGATCACTGCAAATGTTTTGCGCGGCCATCAAATAGTTAGTTAGGCATTTTTGCATATTATGCTCTTTTCTGTTTGACGAATTGCCGAAAACTCTTAACTATTGAAAATATAATCCTTTGTTGAAGTACCCTAATTTTTTATTTATTAGTTATCTTGAAATATTAAGCATTGTCAATCCAAGTATCGATCAAATAGGTTGTTAGTTAATTTCACCTTCTTAAAGTCATTTCTACTCGAAGAACCTTAGGAAAATTGCGACTTTTGTAAAGATAACACTATTTTGATGTATGATCATTTTTTTATTTGTTATTACGCTTCAACAAATAGCTAGAGTCAAGTTAAGGATCACTGCAAATGTTTTGCGCGGCGATCAAATAGTTAGTTAGGCATTTTTGTCATATTATGCTCTTTTCTGTTTGACGAATTGCCGAAAACTCCTACCTATTGAATATATAATCCTTTGTTGAAGTACCCTAATTTTTTATTTATTAGTTATCTTGAAATATTAAGCATTGTCAATCCAAGTATCGATCAAATAGGTGGTTAGTTAATTTCACCTTCTTAAAGTCATTTCTACTCGAACAACCTTAAGAAAATTGCGACTTTTGTATCGATAACACTATGTTGATGTATCATTATTTTTTTATTTATTATTACGCTTCCAATAAAAGCTAGAGTCAAGTTAAGGATCACTGCAAATATTATACGCGGCGATCAAATGGGTAGTTAGTTATTTTTGTCATATTATGCTCTTTTCGGTTTGAAGAATTGCCGAAAACTCCCACCTATTGATTATATAATCCTTTGTTGAAGTACCCTAATTTTTTATTTACTAGTTATCTTGAAATATTAAACATTGTCAATCCAAGTATCCATCAAATAGGTGGTTAGTTAATTTCACCTTCTTAAAGTCACTTCTACTCGAAGAACCTTAGGAAAATTGCGACTTTTGTATAGATAACACTATGTTGATGTATCATCATTTTTTTATTTATTATTACGCTTCCAATAATAGCTAGAGTCAAGTTAAGGATCACTGCAAATGTTTTGCGCGGCCATCAAATAGTTAGTTAAGCATTTTTGTCATATTTTGCTCTTTTCTGTTTGACGAATTGCTGAAAACTCCTACCTATTGAATATATAATCCTTTGTTGACGTACCCTAATTTTTTATTTATTAGTTATCTTGAAATATTTAGCATTGTCAATCCAAGTATCGATCAAATAGGTGGTTAGTTAATTTCACCTTCTTAAAGTCATTTCTACTCGAAGAACCTTAAGAAAATTGCGACTTTTGTATAGATAACACTAAGTTGATGTATCATCATTTTTTTAATTATTATTACGCTTCAAATAATAGCTAGAGTCAAGTTAAGGATCACTGCAAATGTTTTGCGCGGCCATCAAATAGTTAGTTAGGCATTTTTGCATATTATGCTCTTTTCTGTTCGACGAATTGCCGAAAACTCTTACCTATTGAAAATATAATCCTTTGTTGAAGTACCCTAATTTTTTATTTATTAGTTATCTTGAAATATTAAGCATTGTCAATCCAAGTATCGATCAAATAGGTTGTTAGTTAATTTCACCTTCTTAAAGTCATTTCTACTCGAAGAACCTTAGGAAAATTGCGACTTTGGTATAGATAACACTATTTTGATGTATGATCATTTTTTTATTTGTTATTACGCTTCAACAAATAGCTAGAGTCAAGTTAAGGATCGTTGCAAATGTTTTACGCGGCGATCAAATCGGTAGTTAGGCATTTTTGTCATATTATGCTCATTTCTGTTTGACGGATTGCCGAAAACTCCTACCTATTGAATATATAATCCTTTGTTGAAGAACCCTAATTTTTTATCTATTAGTTATCGTAAAATTTTAAGCATTATCAATCCATGTATCGATCAAACAGGTGGTTAGTCAATTTTACCTTCTTAAAGTCATTTCTACCCGAAGAACCTTAGTAAAATTGCGACTTTTCTTTTGATAACACTATGTTGAGGTGTCATCATTTTTTTATGTATTATTACGCTTCAAATAATAGCAGGAGTCAAGTTAAGGATCACTGCAAATGTTTTGCGCGGCGATCAAATAGCTAGTTAGGTATTTTTGTCATATTATGCTCTTTTCTATTTGAAGAATTGACGAAAACCCCTACCTATTGATTATATAATCCTTTGTTGAAGTACCCTAATTTTTTATTTATTAGTTATCTTGAATTTTTAAGCATTTTCAATCCATGTATCGATCAAATAGGTAGTTAGTTAATTTTACCTTCTTAAAGTCATTTCTACTCGAAGAACCTTAGGAAAATTGCGACTTTTGTATAGATAACACTATGTTGAGGTATCATCATTTTTGTATTTGTTATTACGCTTCAAATAAAAGCTAGAGTTAAGTTAAGGATCACTGCAAGTGTTTTGCGCGGCGATCAAATAGGTAGTTAGGTATTTTTGTCATATTACGCTCTTTTCTGTTTGAAGAATTGCCGAAAACTCCTACCTATTGAATATATAATCCTTTGTTGAAGTACCCTAATTTTTTATTTACAGGTTATCTTGAAATATTAAGCATTGTCAATCCAAGTATCGATCAAATAGGTGGTTAGTTAATTTCACCTTCTTAAAGTCATTTCTACTCGAAGAACCTTAGGAAAATTGCAACTTTTTTATAGAAAACACTATTTTGATGTATCATCATTTTTTTATTTATTATTACACTTCAAATAATAGCTAGAGTCAAGTTAATGATCACTGCAAATGTTTTGCGCGGCCATCAAATAGTTAGTTAGGCATTTTTGTCATATTATGCTCTTTTCTGTTTGACGACTTGCCGAAAACTCCTACCTATTGAATATATAATCCTTTGTTGAAGAACCCTAAATTTTTATTTATTTGTTATCTTGAAATATTAAGTATTGTCAATCCAAGTATCGATCAAATAGGTGGTTAGTTAATTTCACCTTCTTAAAGTCATTTCTACTCGAAGAACTTTAGGAAAATTGCGACTTTTGTATAGATAACACTATGTTGATGTATCATCATTTTTTTATTTATTATTACGCTTCAAATAATAGCTAGAGTCAAGTTAAGGATCACTGCGAATGTTTTACGCGGCGATCAAATAGGTAGTTAGGCATTTTTGTCATATTATGCTCTTTTCTGTTTGAAGAATTGCCGAAAACTCCCACTTATTGATTATGTAATCCTTTGTTGAAGTACCCTAATTTTTTATTTACTAGTTATCTTGAAATATTAAACATTGTCAATCCAAGTATCCATCAAATAGGTAGTTAGTTAATTTCACCTTCTTAAAGTCACTTCAACTTGAAGAACCTTAGGAAAATTGCGACTTTTGTATAGATAACACTATGTTGATGTATCATCATTTATTTATTTATTATTACCCTTCAAATAATAGCTAGAGTAAAGTTAAGGATCAATGCAAATATTTTGCGCGGCGATCAAATTGGTAGTTAGGCATTTTTGTCATATTATTCTCATTTCTGTTTGACGAATTTCCGAAAACTCCTACCTATTGAATATATAATCTTTTGTTGAAGTACCCAAATTTTTTATTTACTGGTTATCTTGAAATATTAAGCATTGTCAATCCAAGTATCGATCAAATAGGTAGTTAGTTAATTTCACCTTCTTAAAGTCATTTCTACTCGAAGAACCTTAGGAAAATTGCGACTTTTGTATAGATAACACTATCTTGATGTATCATCATTTTTTTATTTATTATTACCCTTCCAATAATAGCTAGAGTCAAGTTAAGGATCACTGCAAATGTTTTGCGCGGCCATCAAATAGTTAGTTAGGCATTTTTGCATATTATGCTCTTTTCTGTTTGACGAATTGCCGAAAACTCTTAACTATTGAAAATATAATCCTTTGTTGAAGTACCCTAATTTTTTATTTATTAGTTATCTTGAAATATTAAGCATTGTCAATCCAAGTATCGATCAAATAGGTCGTTAGTTAATTTCACCTTCTTAAAGTCATTACTACTCGAAGAACCTTAAGAAAATTGCGACTTTTGTATAGATAAAACTATGTTGATGTATCATCATTTTTTTATTTATTATTACGCTTCCAATAAAAGCTAGAGTCAAGTTAAGGATCACTGCAAATGTTATACGCGGCGATCAAATAGGTAGTTAGGCATTTTTGTCATATTATGCTCTTTTCGGTTTGAAGAACTGCCGAAAACTCCCACCTATTGATTATATAATCCTTTGTTGAATTACCCTAATTTTTTATTTACTAGTTATCTTGAAATATTAAACATTGTCAATCCAAGTATCCATCAAATAGGTGGTTAGTTAATTTCACCTTCTTAAAGTCACTTCTACTCGAAGAACCTTAGGAAAATTGCGACTTTGTATAGATAACACTATGTTGATGTATCATCATTTTTTTATTTATTATTACGCTTCCAATAATAGCTAGAGTCAAGTTAAGGATCACTGCAAATGTTTTGCGCGGCCATCAAATAGTTAGTTAAGCATTTTTGTCATATTTTGCTCTTTTCTGTTTGACGAATTGCCGAAAACTCCTACCTATTGAATATATAATCCTTTGTTGACGTACCCTAATTTTTTATTTATTAGTTATCTTGAAATATTAAGCATTGTCAATCCAAGTATCGATCAAATAGGTGGTTAGTTAATTTCACCTTCTTAAAGTCATTTCTACTCGAAGAACCTTAAGAAAATTGCGACTTTTGTATAGATAACACTAAGTTGATGTATCATCATTTTTTTAATTATTATTACGCTTCAAATAATAGCTAGAGTCAAGTTAAGGATCACTGCAAATGTTTTGCGCGGCCATCAAATAGTTAGTTAGGCATTTTTGCATATTATGCTCTTTTCTGTTTGACGAATTGCCGAAAACTCTTAACTATTGAAAATATAATCCTTTGTTGAAGTACCCTAATTTTTTATTTATTAGTTATCTTGAAATATTAAGCATTGTCAATCCAAGTATCGATCAAATAGGTTGTTAGTTAATTTCACCTTCTTAAAGTCATTTCTACTCGAAGAACCTTAGGAAAATTGCGACTTTTGTAAAGATAACACTATTTTGATGTATGATCATTTTTTTATTTGTTATTACGCTTCAACAAATAGCTAGAGTCAAGTTAAGGATCACTGCAAATGTTTTGCGCGGCGATCAAATAGTTAGTTAGGCATTTTTGTCATATTATGCTCTTTTCTGTTTGACGAATTGCCGAAAACTCCTACCTATTGAATATATAATCCTTTGTTGAAGTACCCTAATTTTTTATTTATTAGTTATCTTGAAATATTAAGCATTGTCAATCCAAGTATCGATCAAATAGGTGGTTAGTTAATTTCACCTTCTTAAAGTCATTTCTACTCGAACAACCTTAAGAAAATTGCGACTTTTGTATCGATAACACTATGTTGATGTATCATTATTTTTTTATTTATTATTACGCTTCCAATAAAAGCTAGAGTCAAATTAAGGATCACTGCAAATATTATACGCGGCGATCAAATGGGTAGTTAGTTATTTTTGTCATATTATGCTCTTTTCGGTTTGAAGAATTGCCGAAAACTCCCACCTATTGATTATATAATCCTTTGTTGAAGTACCCTAATTTTTTATTTACTAGTTATCTTGAAATATTAAACATTGTCAATCCAAGTATCCATCAAATAGGTGGTTAGTTAATTTCACCTTCTTAAAGTCACTTCTACTCGAAGAACCTTAGGAAAATTGCGACTTTTGTATAGGTAACACTATGTTGATGTATCATCATTTTTTTATTTATTATTACGCTTCCAATAATAGCTAGAGTCAAGTTAAGGATCACTGCAAATGTTTTGCGCGGCCATCAAATAGTTAGTTAAGCATTTTTGTCATATTTTGCTCTTTTCTGTTTGACGAATTGCTGAAAACTCCTACCTATTGAATATATAATCCTTTGTTGACGTACCCTAATTTTTTATTTATTAGTTATCTTGAAATATTTAGCATTGTCAATCCAAGTATCGATCAAATAGGTGGTTAGTTAATTTCACCTTCTTAAAGTCATTTCTACTCGAAGAACCTTAAGAAAATTGCGACTTTTGTATAGATAACACTAAGTTGATGTATCATCATTTTTTTAATTATTATTACGCTTCAAATAATAGCTAGAGTCAAGTTAAGGATCACTGCAAATGTTTTGCGCGGCCATCAAATAGTTAGTTAGGCATTTTTGCATATTATGCTCTTTTCTGTTCGACGAATTGCCGAAAACTCTTACCTATTGAAAATATAATCCTTTGTTGAAGTACCCTAATTTTTTATTTATTAGTTATCTTGAAATATTAAGCATTGTCAATCCAAGTATCGATCAAATAGGTTGTTAGTTAATTTCACCTTCTTAAAGTCATTTCTACTCGAAGAACCTTAGGAAAATTGCGACTTTGGTATAGATAACACTATTTTGATGTATGATCATTTTTTTATTTGTTATTACGCTTCAACAAATAGCTAGAGTCAAGTTAAGGATCGTTGCAAATGTTTTACGCGGCGATCAAATCGGTAGTTAGGCATTTTTGTCATATTATGCTCATTTCTGTTTGACGGATTGCCGAAAACTCCTACCTATTGAATATATAATCCTTTGTTGAAGAACCCTAATTTTTTATCTATTAGTTATCGTAAAATTTTAAGCATTATCAATCCATGTATCGATCAAACAGGTGGTTAGTCAATTTTACCTTCTTAAAGTCATTTCTACCCGAAGAACCTTAGTAAAATTGCGACTTTTCTTTTGATAACACTATGTTGAGGTGTCATCATTTTTTTATGTATTATTACGCTTCAAATAATAGCAGGAGTCAAGTTAAGGATCACTGCAAATGTTTTGCGCGGCGATCAAATAGCTAGTTAGGTATTTTTGTCATATTATGCTCTTTTCTATTTGAAGAATTGACGAAAACCCCTACCTATTGATTATATAATCCTTTGTTGAAGTACCCTAATTTTTTATTTATTAGTTATCTTGAATTTTTAAGCATTTTCAATCCATGTATCGATCAAATAGGTAGTTAGTTAATTTTACCTTCTTAAAGTCATTTCTACTCGAAGAACCTTAGGAAAATTGCGACTTTTGTATAGATAACACTATGTTGAGGTATCATCATTTTTGTATTTGTTATTACGCTTCAAATAAAAGCTAGAGTCAAGTTAAGGATCACTGCAAGTGTTTTGCGCGGCGATCAAATAGGTAGTTAGGTATTTTTGTCATATTACGCTCTTTTCTGTTTGAAGAATTGCCGAAAACTCCTACCTATTGAATATATAATCCTTTGTTGAAGTACCCTAATTTTTTATTTACAGGTTATCTTGAAATATTAAGCATTGTCAATCCAAGTATCGATCAAATAGGTGGTTAGTTAATTTCACCTTCTTAAAGTCATTTCTACTCGAAGAACCTTAGGAAAATTGCAACTTTTTTATAGAAAACACTATTTTGATGTATCATCATTTTTTTATTTATTATTACACTTCAAATAATAGCTAGAGTCAAGTTAATGATCACTGCAAATGTTTTGCGCGGCCATCAAATAGTTAGTTAGGCATTTTTGTCATATTATGCTCTTTTCTGTTTGACGACTTGCCGAAAACTCCTACCTATTGAATATATAATCCTTTGTTGAAGAACCCTAAATTTTTATTTATTTTTTATCTTGAAATATTAAGTATTGTCAATCCAAGTATCGATCAAATAGGTGGTTAGTTAATTTCACCTTCTTAAAGTCATTTCTACTCGAAGAACTTTAGGAAAATTGCGACTTTTGTATAGATAACACTATGTTGATGTATCATCATTTTTTTATTTATTATTACGCTTCAAATAATAGCTAGAGTCAAGTTAAGGATCACTGCGAATGTTTTACGCGGCGATCAAATAGGTAGTTAGGCATTTTTGTCATATTATGCTCTTTTCTGTTTGAAGAATTGCCGAAAACTCCCACTTATTGATTATGTAATCCTTTGTTGAAGTACCCTAATTTTTTATTTACTAGTTATCTTGAAATATTAAACATTGTCAATCCAAGTATCCATCAAATAGGTAGTTAGTTAATTTCACCTTCTTAAAGTCACTTCAACTTGAAGAACCTTAGGAAAATTGCGACTTTTGTATAGATAACACTATGTTGATGTATCATCATTTATTTATTTATTATTACCCTTCAAATAATAGCTAGAGTAAAGTTAAGGATCAATGCAAATATTTTGCGCGGCGATCAAATTGGTAGTTAGGCATTTTTGTCATATTATTCTCATTTCTGTTTGACGAATTTCCGAAAACTCCTACCTATTGAATATATAATCTTTTGTTGAAGTACCCAAATTTTTTATTTACTGGTTATCTTGAAATATTAAGCATTGTCAATCCAAGTATCGATCAAATAGGTAGTTAGTTAATTTCACCTTCTTAAAGTCATTTCTACTCGAAGAACCTTAGGAAAATTGCGACTTTTGTATAGATAACACTATCTTGATGTATCATCATTTTTTTATTTATTATTACCCTTCCAATAATAGCTAGAGTCAAGTTAAGGATCACTGCAAATGTTTTGCGCGGCCATCAAATAGTTAGTTAGGCATTTTTGCATATTATGCTCTTTTCTGTTTGACGAATTGCCGAAAACTCTTAACTATTGAAAATATAATCCTTTGTTGAAGTACCCTAATTTTTTATTTATTAGTTATCTTGAAATATTAAGCATTGTCAATCCAAGTATCGATCAAATAGGTCGTTAGTTAATTTCACCTTCTTAAAGTCATTACTACTCGAAGAACCTTAAGAAAATTGCGACTTTTGTATAGATAAAACTATGTTGATGTATCATCATTTTTTTATTTATTATTACGCTTCCAATAAAAGCTAGAGTCAAGTTAAGGATCACTGCAAATGTTATACGCGGCGATCAAATAGGTAGTTAGGCATTTTTGTCATATTATGCTCTTTTCGGTTTGAAGAACTGCCGAAAACTCCCACCTATTGATTATATAATCCTTTGTTGAAGTACCCTAATTTTTTATTTACTAGTTATCTTGAAATATTAAACATTGTCAATCCAAGTATCCATCAAATAGGTGGTTAGTTAATTTCACCTTCTTAAAGTCACTTCTACTCGAAGAACCTTAGGAAAATTGCGACTTTTGTATAGATAACACTATGTTGATGTATCATCATTTTTTTATTTATTATTACGCTTCCAATAATAGCTAGAGTCAAGTTAAGGATCACTGCAAATGTTTTGCGCGGCCATCAAATAGTTAGTTAAGCATTTTTGTCATATTTTGCTCTTTTCTGTTTGACGAATTGCCGAAAACTCCTACCTATTGAATATATAATCCTTTGTTGACGTACCCTAATTTTTTATTTATTAGTTATCTTGAAATATTAAGCATTGTCAATCCAAGTATCGATCAAATAGGTGGTTAGTTAATTTCACCTTCTTAAAGTCATTTCTACTCGAAGAACCTTAAGAAAATTGCGACTTTTGTATAGATAACACTAAGTTGATGTATCATCATTTTTTTAATTATTATTACGCTTCAAATAATAGCTAGAGTCAAGTTAAGGATCACTGCAAATGTTTTGCGCGGCCATCAAATAGTTAGTTAGGCATTTTTGCATATTATGCTCTTTTCTGTTTGACGAATTGCCGAAAACTCTTACCTATTGAAAATATAATCCTTTGTTGAAGTACCCTAATTTTTTATTTATTACTTATCTTGAAATATTAAGCATTGTCAATCCAAGTATCGATCAAATAGGTTGTTAGTTAATTTCACCTTCTTAAAGTCATTTCTACTCGAAGAACCTTAGGAAAATTGCGACTTTGGTATAGATAACACTATTTTGATGTATGATCATTTTTTTATTTGTTATTACGCTTCAACAAATAGCTAGAGTCAAGTTAAGGATCGTTGCAAATGTTTTACGCGGCGATCAAATCGGTAGTTAGGCATTTTTGTCATATTATGCTCATTTCTGTTTGACGGATTGCCGAAAACTCCTACCTATTGAATATATAATCCTTTGTTGAAGAACCCTAATTTTTTATCTATTAGTTATCGTAAAATTTTAAGCATTATCAATCCATGTATCGATCAAACAGGTGGTTAGTCAATTTTACCTTCTTAAAGTCATTTCTACCCGAAGAACCTTAGTAAAATTGCGACTTTTCTTTTGATAACACTATGTTGAGGTGTCATCATTTTTTTATGTATTATTACACTTCAAATAATAGCAGGAGTCAAGTTAAGGATCACTGCAAATGTTTTGCGCGGCGATCAAATAGCTAGTTAGGTATTTTTGTCATATTATGCTCTTTTCTATTTGAAGAATTGACGAAAACCCCTACCTATTGATTATATAATCCTTTGTTGAAGTACCCTAATTTTTTATTTATTAGTTATCTTGAATTTTTAAGCATTTTCAATCCATGTATCGATCAAATAGGTAGTTAGTTAATTTTACCTTCTTAAAGTCATTTCTACTCGAAGAACCTTAGGAAAATTGTGACTTTTGTATAGATAACACTATGTTGAGGTATCATCATTTTTTTATTTGTTATTACGCTTCAAATAAAAGCTAGAGTCAAGTTAAGGATCACTGCAAGTGTTTTGCGCGGCGATCAAATAGGTAGTTAGGTATTTTTGTCATATTACGCTCTTTTCTGTTTGAAGAATTGCCGAAAACTCCTACCTATTGAATATATAATCCTTTGTTGAAGAACCCTAAATTTTTATTTACTGGTTATCTTGAAATATTAAGCATTGTCAATCCAAGTATCGATCGAATAGGTGGTTAGTTAATTTCACCTTCTTAAAGTCATTTCTACTCGAAGAACTTTAGGAAAATTGCGACTTTTGTATAGATAACACTATGTTGATGTATCATCATTTTTTTATTTATTATTACGCTTCAAATAATAGCTAGAGTCAAGTTAAGGATCACTGCGAATGTTTTACGCGGCGATCAAATAGGTAGTTAGGCATTTTTGTCATATTATGCGCTTTTCTGTTTGAAGAATTGCCGAAAACTCCCACCTATTGATTATGTAATCCTTTGTTGAAGTACCCTAATTTTTTATTTACTAGTTATCTTGAAATATTAAACATTGTCAATCCAAGTATCCATCAAATAGGTAGTTAGTTAATTTCACATTCTTAAAGTCACTTCAACTTGAAGAACCTTAGGAAAATTGCGACTTTTGTATAGATAACACTATGTTGATGTATCATCATTTTTTTATTTATTATTACCCTTCAAATAATAGCTAGAGTAAAGTTAAGGATCAATGCAAATATTTTGCGCGGCGATCAAATTGGTAGTTAGGCATTTTTGTCATATTATTCTCATTTCTGTTTGACGAATTGCCGAAAACTCCTACCTATTGAATATATAATCTTTTGTTGAAGTACCCAAAGTTTTTATTTACTGGTTATCTTGAAATATTAAGCATTGTCAATCCAAGTATCGATCAAATAGGTAGTTAGTTAATTTCACCTTCTTAAAGTCATTTCTACTCGAAGAACCTTAGGAAAATTGCGACTTTTGAATAGATAACACTATCTTGATGTATCATCATTTTTTTATTTATTATTACCATTCCAATAATAGCTAGAGTCAAGTTAAGGATCACTGCAAATGTTTTGCGCGGCGATCAAATAGTTAGTTAGGCATTTTTGCATATTATGCTCTTTTCTGTTTGACGAATTGCCGAAAACTCTTAACTATTGAAAATATAATCCTTTGTTGAAGTACCCTAATTTTTTATTTATTAGTTATCTTGAAATATTAAGCATTGTCAATCCAAGTATCGATCAAATAGGTCGTTAGTTAATTTCACCTTCTTAAAGTCATTTCTACTCGAAGAACCTTAAGAAAATTGCGACTTTTGTATAGATAACACTAAGTTGATGTATCATCATTTTTTTAATTATTATTACGCTTCAAATAATAGCTAGAGTCAAGTTAAGGATCACTGCAAATGTTTTGCGCGGCCATCAAATAGTTAGTTAGGCATTTTTGCATATTATGCTCTTTTCTGTTTGACGAATTGCCGAAAACTCTTACCTATTGAAAATATAATCCTTTGTTGAAGTACCCTAATTTTTTATTTATTACTTATCTTGAAATATTAAGCATTGTCAATCCAAGTATCGATCAAATAGGTTGTTAGTTAATTTCACCTTCTTAAAGTCATTTCTACTCGAAGAACCTTAGGAAAATTGCGACTTTGGTATAGATAACACTATTTTGATGTATGATCATTTTTTTATTTGTTATTACGCTTCAACAAATAGCTAGAGTCAAGTTAAGGATCGTTGCAAATGTTTTACGCGGCGATCAAATCGGTAGTTAGGCATTTTTGTCATATTATGCTCATTTCTGTTTGACGGATTGCCGAAAACTCCTACCTATTGAATATATAATCCTTTGTTGAAGAACCCTAATTTTTTATCTATTAGTTATCGTAAAATTTTAAGCATTATCAATCCATGTATCGATCAAACAGGTGGTTAGTCAATTTTACCTTCTTAAAGTCATTTCTACCCGAAGAACCTTAGTAAAATTGCGACTTTTCTTTTGATAACACTATGTTGAGGTGTCATCATTTTTTTATGTATTATTACACTTCAAATAATAGCAGGAGTCAAGTTAAGGATCACTGCAAATGTTTTGCGCGGCGATCAAATAGCTAGTTAGGTATTTTTGTCATATTATGCTCTTTTCTATTTGAAGAATTGACGAAAACCCCTACCTATTGATTATATAATCCTTTGTTGAAGTACCCTAATTTTTTATTTATTAGTTATCTTGAATTTTTAAGCATTTTCAATCCATGTATCGATCAAATAGGTAGTTAGTTAATTTTACCTTCTTAAAGTCATTTCTACTCGAAGAACCTTAGGAAAATTGTGACTTTTGTATAGATAACACTATGTTGAGGTATCATCATTTTTTTATTTGTTATTACGCTTCAAATAAAAGCTAGAGTCAAGTTAAGGATCACTGCAAGTGTTTTGCGCGGCGATCAAATAGGTAGTTAGGTATTTTTGTCATATTACGCTCTTTTCTGTTTGAAGAATTGCCGAAAACTCCTACCTATTGAATATATAATCCTTTGTTGAAGAACCCTAAATTTTTATTTACTGGTTATCTTGAAATATTAAGCATTGTCAATCCAAGTATCGATCGAATAGGTGGTTAGTTAATTTCACCTTCTTAAAGTCATTTCTACTCGAAGAACTTTAGGAAAATTGCGACTTTTGTATAGATAACACTATGTTGATGTATCATCATTTTTTTATTTATTATTACGCTTCAAATAATAGCTAGAGTCAAGTTAAGGATCACTGCGAATGTTTTACGCGGCGATCAAATAGGTAGTTAGGCATTTTTGTCATATTATGCGCTTTTCTGTTTGAAGAATTGCCGAAAACTCCCACCTATTGATTATGTAATCCTTTGTTGAAGTACCCTAATTTTTTATTTACTAGTTATCTTGAAATATTAAACATTGTCAATCCAAGTATCCATCAAATAGGTAGTTAGTTAATTTCACATTCTTAAAGTCACTTCAACTTGAAGAACCTTAGGAAAATTGCGACTTTTGTATAGATAACACTATGTTGATGTATCATCATTTTTTTATTTATTATTACCCTTCAAATAATAGCTAGAGTAAAGTTAAGGATCAATGCAAATATTTTGCGCGGCGATCAAATTGGTAGTTAGGCATTTTTGTCATATTATTCTCATTTCTGTTTGACGAATTGCCGAAAACTCCTACCTATTGAATATATAATCTTTTGTTGAAGTACCCAAAGTTTTTATTTACTGGTTATCTTGAAATATTAAGCATTGTCAATCCAAGTATCGATCAAATAGGTAGTTAGTTAATTTCACCTTCTTAAAGTCATTTCTACTCGAAGAACCTTAGGAAAATTGCGACTTTTGAATAGATAACACTATCTTGATGTATCATCATTTTTTTATTTATTATTACCATTCCAATAATAGCTAGAGTCAAGTTAAGGATCACTGCAAATGTTTTGCGCGGCGATCAAATAGTTAGTTAGGCATTTTTGCATATTATGCTCTTTTCTGTTTGACGAATTGCCGAAAACTCTTAACTATTGAAAATATAATCCTTTGTTGAAGTACCCTAATTTTTTATTTATTAGTTATCTTGAAATATTAAGCATTGTCAATCCAAGTATCGATCAAATAGGTCGTTAGTTAATTTCACCTTCTTAAAGTCATTTCTACTCGAAGAACCTTAAGAAAATTGCGACTTTTGTATAGATAACACTATGTTGATGTATCATCATTTTTTTATTTATTATTACGCTTCCAATAAAAGCTAGAGTCAAGTTAAGGATCACTGCAAATGTTATACGCGGCGATCAAATAGGTAGTTAGGCATTTTTGTCATATTATGCTCTTTTCGGTTTGAAGAACTGCCGAAAACTTCCACCTATTGATTATATAATCCTTTGTTGAAGTACCCTAATTTTTTATTTACTAGTTATCTTGAAATATTAAACATTGTCAATCCAAGTATCCATCAAATAGGTGGTTAGTTAATTTCACCTTCTTAAAGTCACTTCTACTCGAAGAACCTTAGGAAAATTGCGACTTTTGTATAGATAACACTATGTTGAGGTATCATCATTTTTTTATTTATTATTACGCTTCCAATAATAGCTAGAGTCAAGTTAAGGATCACTGCAAATGTTTTGCGCGGCCATCAAATAGTTAGTTAAGCATTTTTGTCATATTTTCCTCTTTTCTGTTGGACGAATTGCCGAAAACTCCTACCTATTGAATATATAATCCTTTGTTGACGTACCCTAATTTTTTATTTATTAGTTATCTTGAAATATTAAGCATTGTCAATCCAAGTATCCATCAAATAGGTGGTTAGTTAATTTCACCTTCTTAAAGTCATTTCTACTCGAAGAACCTTAAGAAAATTGCGACTTTTGTATAGATAACACTAAGTTGATGTATCATCATTTTTTTAATTATTATTACGCTTCAAATAATAGCTAGAGTCAAGTTAAGGATCACTGCAAATGTTTTGCGCGGCCATCAAATAGTTAGTTAGGCATTTTTGCATATTATGCTCTTTTCTGTTTGACGAATTGCCGAAAACTCTTAACTATTGAAAATATAATCCTTTGTTGAAGTACCCTAATTTTTTATTTATTAGTTATCTTGAAATATTAAGCATTGTCAATCCAAGTATCGATCAAATAGGTTGTTAGTTAATTTCACCTTCTTAAAGTCATTTCTACTCGAAGAACCTTAGGAAAATTGCGACTTTTGTAAAGATAACACTATTTTGATGTATGATCTTTTTTTTATTTGTTATTACGCTTCAACAAATCGCTAGAGTCAAGTTAAGGATCACTGCAAATGTTTTGCGCGGCGATCAAATAGTTAGTTAGGCATTTTTGTCATATTATGCTCTTTTCTGTTTGACGAATTGCCGAAAACTCCTACCTATTGAATATATAATCCTTTGTTGAAGTACCCTAATTTTTTATTTACTGGTTATCTTGAAATATTAAGCATTGTCAATCCAAGTATCGATCAAATAGGTGGTTAGTTAATTTCACCTTCTTAAAGTCATTTCTACTCGAAGAACCTTAAGAAAATTGCGACTTTTGTATAGATAACACTATGTTGATGTATCATTATTTTTTTATTTATTATTACGCTTCCAATAAAAGCTAGAGTCAAGTTAAGGATCACTGCAAATATTATACGCGGCGATCAAATAGGTAGTTAGTTATTTTTGTCATATTATGCTCTTTTCGGTTTGAAGAACTGCCGAAAACTCCCACCTATTGATTATATAATCCTTTGTTGAAGTACCCTAATTTTTTATTTACTAGTTATCTTGAAATATTAAACATTGTCAATCCAAGTATCGATCAAATAGGTGGTTAGTTAATTTCACCTTCTTAAAGTCACTTCTACTCGAAGAACCTTAGGAAAATTGCGACTTTTGTATAGATAACACTATGTTGATGTATCATCATTTTTTTATTTATTATTACGCTTCCAATAATAGCTAGAGTCAAGTTAAGGATCACTGCAAATGTTTTGCGCGGCGATCAAATAGTTAGTTAGGCATTTTTGTCATATTATGCTCTTTTCTGTTTTACGAATTGCCGAAAACTCCTACCTATTGAATATATAATCCTTTGTTGAAGTACCCTAATTTTTTATTTATTAGTTATCTTGAAATATTAAGCATTGTCAATCCAAGTATCGATCAAATAGGTGGTTAGTTAATTTCACCTTCTTAAAGTCACTTCTACTCGAAGAACCTTAGGAAAATTGCGACTTTTGTATAGATAACACTATGTTGATGTATCATCATTTTTTTATTTATTATTACGCTTCCAATAATAGCTAGAGTCAAGTTAAGGATCACTGCAAATGTTTTGCGCGGCCATCAAATAGTTAGTTAAGCATTTTTGTCATATTTTGCTCTTTTCTGTTTGACGAATTGCCGAAAACTCCTACTTATTGAATATATAATCCTTTGTTGACGTACCCTAATTTTTTATTTATTAGTTATCTTGAAATATTAAGCATTGTCAATCCAAGTATCGATCAAATAGGTGGTTAGTTAATTTCACCTTCTTAAAGTCATTTCTACTCGAAGAACCTTAAGAAAATTGCGACTTTTGTATAGATAACACTAAGTTGATGTATCATCATTTTTTTAATTATTATTACGCTTCAAATAATAGCTAGAGTCAAGTTAAGGATCACTGCAAATATTTTGCGCGGCCATCAAATAGTTAGTTAGGCATTTTTGCATATTATGCTCTTTTCTGATTGACGAATTGCCGAAAACTCTTACCTATTGAAAATATAATCCTTTGTTGAAGTACCCTAATTTTTTATTTATTAGTTATCTTGAAATATTAAGCATTGTCAATCCAAGTATCGATCAAATAGGTTGTTAGTTAATTTTACCTTCTTAAAGTCATTTCTACCCGAAGAACCTTAGTAAAATTGCGACTTTTCTTTTGATAACACTATGTTGAGGTGTCATCATTTTTTTATGTATTATTACGCTTCAAATAATAGCAGGAGTCAAGTTAAGGATCACTGCAAATGTTTTGCGCGGCGATCAAATAGCTAGTTAGGTATTTTTGTCATATTATGCTCTTTTCTATTTGAAGAATTGACGAAAACCCCTACCTATTGATTATATAATCCTTTGTTGAAGTACCCTAATTTTTTAT
The DNA here is from genome assembly GCA_021437785.1 of Rhodomyrtus psidioides. Lineage (NCBI taxonomy): Eukaryota > Viridiplantae > Streptophyta > Magnoliopsida > Myrtales > Myrtaceae > Rhodomyrtus > Rhodomyrtus psidioides. The sequence continues at coordinate 517,946 of JAILYB010000117.1, forward strand.
TTTTTAGTTATCTTGAATTTTTAAGCATTTTCAATCCATGTATCGATCAAATAGGTAGTTAGTTAATTTTACCTTCTTAAAGTCATTTCTACTCGAAGAACCTTAGGAAAATTGCGACTTTTGTATAGATAACACTATGTTGAGGTATCATCATTTATTATTTGTTATTACGCTTCAAATAAAAGCTAGAGTCAAGTTAAGGATCACTGCAAGTGTTTTGCGCGGCGATCAAATAGGTAGTTAGGTATTTTTGTCATATTACGCTCTTTTCTGTTTGAAGAATTGCCGAAAACTCCTACCTATTGAATATATAATCCTTTGTTGAAGTACCCTAATTTTTTATTTACTGGTTATCTTGAAATATTAAGCATTGTCAATCCAAGTATCGATCAAATAGGTGGTTAGTTAATTTCACCTTCTTAAAGTCATTTCTACTCGAAGAACCTTAGGAAAATTGTGACTTTTTTATAGATAACACTATGTTGATGTATCATCATTTTTTTAATTATTATTACGCTTCAAATAATAGCTAGAGTCAAGTTAAGGATCACTGCAAATGTTTTGCGCGGCCATCAAATAGTTAGTTAGGCATTTTTGCATATTATGCTCTTTTCTGTTTGACGAATTGCCGAAAACTCTTAACTATTGAAAATATAATCCTTTGTTGAAGTACCCTAATTTTTTATTTATTAGTTATCTTGAAATATTAAGCATTGTCAATCCAAGTATCGATCAAATAGGTTGTTAGTTAATTTCACCTTCTTAAAGTCATTTCTACTCGAAGAACCTTAGGAAAATTGCGACTTTTGTATAGATAACACTATGTTGATGTATCATCATTTTTTTATTTATTATTACCCTTCAAATAATAGCTAGAGTAAAGTTAAGGATCAATGCAAATATTTTGCGCGGCGATCAAATTGGTAGTTAGGCATTTTTGTCATATTATTCTCATTTCTGTTTGACGAATTGCCAAAAACTCCTACCTATTGAATATATAATCTTTTGTTGAAGTACCCAAATTTTTTATTTACTGGTTATCTTGAATCCAAGTATCGATCAAATAGGTAGTTAGTTAATTTCACCTTCTTAAAGTCATTTCTACTCGAAGAACCTTAGGAAAATTGCGACTTTTGTATAGATAACACTATGTTGATGTATCATCATTTTTGTATTTATTATTACCCTTCGAATAATAGCTAGAGTCAAGTTAAGGATCACTGCGAATGTTTTACGCGGCGACCAAATAGGTAGTTAGGCTTTTTTGTCATATTATTCTCATTTCTGTTTGACGAATTGCCGAAAACTCCTACCTATTGAATATATAATCTTTTGTTGAAGTACCCAAATTTTTTATTTACTGGTTATCTTGAAATATTAAGCATTGTCAATCCTAGTATCGATCAAATAGGTAGTTAGTTAATTTCACCTTCTTAAAGTCATTTCTACTCGAAGAACCTTAGGAAAATTGCGACTTTTGTATAGATAACACTATCTTGATGTATCATCATTTTTTTATTTATTATTACCCTTCCAATAATAGCTAGAGTCAAGTTAAGGATCACTGCAAATGTTTTGCGCGGCCAACAAATAGTTAGTTAGGCATTTTTGCATATTATGCTCTTTTCTGTTTGACGAATTGCCGAAAACTCTTAACTATTGAAAATATAATCCTTTGTTGAAGTACCCTAATTTTTTATTTATTAGTTATCTTGAAATATTAAGCATTGTCAATCCAAGTATCGATCAAATAGGTCGTTAGTTAATTTCACCTTCTTAAAGTCATTTCTACTCGAAGAACCTTAAGAAAATTGCGACTTTTGAATAGATAACACTATGTTGATGTATCATCATTTTTTTATTTATTATTACGCTTCCAATAAAAGCTAGAGTCAAGTTAAGGATCACTGCAAATGTTATACGCGGCGATCAAATAGGTAGTTAGGCATTTTTGTCATATTATGCTCTTTTCGGTTTGAAGAACTGCCGAAAACTCCCACCTATTGATTATATAATCCTTTGTTGAAGTACCCTAATTTTTTATTTACTAGTTATCTTGAAATATTAAACATAGTCAATCCAAGTATCCATCAAATAGGTGGTTAGTTAATTTCACCTTCTTAAAGTCACTTCTACTCGAAGAACCTTAGGAAAATTGCGACTTTTGTATAGATAACACTATGTTGAGGTATCATCATTTTTTTATTTATTATTACGCTTCCAATAATAGCTAGTGTCAAGTTAAGGATCACTGCAAATGTTTTGCGCGGCCATCAAATAGTTAGTTAAGCATTTTTGTCATATTTTGCTCTTTTCTGTTGGACGAATTGCCGAAAACTCTTACCTATTGAATATATAATCCTTTGTTGACGTACCCTAATTTTTTATTTATTAGTTATCTTGAAATATTAAGCATTGTCAATCCAAGTATCGATCAAATAGGTGGTTAGTTAATTTCACCTTCTTAAAGTCATTTCTACTCGAAGAACCTTAAGAAAATTGCGACTTTTGTATAGATAACACTAAGTTGATGTATCATCATTTTTTTAATTATTATTACGCTTCAAATAATAGCTAGAGTCAAGTTAAGGATCACTGCAAATGTTTTGCGCGGCCATCAAATAGTTAGTTAGGCATTTTTGCATATTATGCTCTTTTCTGTTTGACGAATTGCCGAAAACTCTTAACTATTGAAAATATAATCCTTTGTTGAAGTACCCTAATTTTTTATTTATTAGTTATCTTGAAATATTAAGCATTGTCAATCCAAGTATCGATCAAATAGGTTGTTAGTTAATTTCACCTTCTTAAAGTCATTTCTACTCGAAGAACCTTAGGAAAATTGCGACTTTTGTAAAGATAACACTATTTTGATGCATGATCTTTTTTTTTATTTGTTATTACGCTTCAACAAATAGCTAGAGTCAAGTTAAGGATCACTGCAAATGTTTTGCGCGGCGATCAAATAGTTAGTTAGGCATTTTTGTCATATTATGCTCTTTTCTGTTTGACGAATTGCCGAAAACTCCTACCTATTGAATATATAATCCTTTGTTGAAGTACCCTAATTTTTTATTTATTAGTTATCTTGAAATATTAAGCATTGTCAATCCAAGTATCGATCAAATAGGTGGTTAGTTAATTTCACCTTCTTAAAATCATTTCTACTCGAAGAACCTTAAGAAAATTGCGACTTTTGTATAGATAACACTATGTTGATGTATCATTATTTTTTTATTTATTATTACGCTTTCAATAAAAGCTAGAGTCAAGTGAAGGATCACTGCAAATATTATACGCGGCGATCAAATAGGTAGTTAGTTATTTTTGTCATATTATGCTCTTTTCGGTTTGAAGAACTGCCGAAAACTCCCACCTATTGATTATATAATCCTTTGTTGAAGTACCCTAATTTTTTATTTACTAGTTATCTTGAAATATTAAACATTGTCAATCCAAGTATCCATCAAATAGGTGGTTAGTTAATTTCACCTTCTTAAAGTCACTTCTACTCGAAGAACCTTAGGAAAATTGCGACTTTTGTATAGATAACACTATGTTGATGTATCATCATTTTTTTATTTATTATTACGCTTCCAATAATAGCTAGAGTCAAGTTAAGGATCACTGCAAATGTTTTGCGCGGCGATCAAATAGTTAGTTAGGCATTTTTGTCATATTATGCTCTTTTCTGTTTTACGAATTGCCGAAAACTCCTACCTATTGAATATATAATCCTTTGTTGAAGTACCCTAATTTTTTATTTATTAGTTATCTTGAAATATTAAGCATTGTCAATCCAAGTATCGATCAAATAGGTGGTTAGTTAATTTCACCTTCTTAAAGTCACTTCTACTCGAAGAACCTTAGGAAAATTGCGACTTTTGTATAGATAACACTATGTTGATGTATCATCATTTTTTTATTTATTATTACGCTTCCAATAATAGCTAGAGTCAAGTTAAGGATCACTGCAAATGTTTTGCGCGGCCATCAAATAGTTAGTTAAGCATTTTTGTCATATTTTGCTCTTTTCTGTTTGACGAATTGCCGAAAACTCCTACCTATTGAATATATAATCCTTTGTTGACGTACCCTAATTTTTTATTTATTAGTTATCTTGAAATATTAAGCATTGTCAATCCAAGTATCGATCAAATAGGTGGTTAGTTAATTTCACCTTCTTAAAGTCATTTCTACTCGAAGAACCTTAAGAAAATTGCGACTTTTGTATAGATAACACTAAGTTGATGTATCATCATTTTTTTAATTATTATTACGCTTCAAATAATAGCTAGAGTCAAGTTAAGGATCACTGCAAATATTTTGCGCGGCCATCAAATAGTTAGTTAGGCATTTTTGCATATTATGCTCTTTTCTGTTTGACGAATTGCCGAAAACTCTTACCTATTGAAAATATAATCCTTTGTTGAAGTACCCTAATTTTTTATTTATTAGTTATCTTGAAATATTAAGCATTGTCAATCCAAGTATTGATCAAATAGGTTGTTAGTTAATTTCACCTTCTTAAAGTCATTTCTACTCGAAGAACCTTAGGAAAATTGCGACTTTTGTAAAGATAACACTATTTTGATGTATGATCATTTTTTTATTTGTTATTACGCTTCAACAAATAGCTAGAGTCAAGTTAAGGATCGTTGCAAATGTTTTACGCGGCGATCAAATCGGTAGTTAGGCATTTTTGTCATATTATGCTCATTTCTGTTTGACGGATTGCCGAAAACTCCTACCTATTGAATATAATCCTTTGTTGAAGAACCCTAATTTTTTATCTATTAGTTATCGTAAAATTTTAAGCATTATCAATCCATGTATCCATCAAACAGGTGGTTAGTCAATTTTACCTTCTTAAAGTCATTTCTACCCGAAGAAACTTAGGAAAATTGTGACTTTTTTATAGATAACACTATGTTGAGGTGTCATCATTTTTTTATGTATTATTCCGCTTCAAATAATAGCAGGAGTCAAGTTAAGGATCACTGCAAATGTTTTGCGCGGCGATCAAATACCTAGTTAGGTATTTTTGTCATATTATGCTCTTTTCTATTTGAAGAATTGACGAAAACCCCTACCTATTGATTATATAATCCTTTGTTGAAGTACCCTAATTTTTTATTTATTAGTTATCTTGAATTTTTAAGCATTTTCAATCCATGTATCGATCAAATAGGTAGTTGGTTAATTTTACCTTCTTAAAGTCATTTCTACTCGAAGAACCTTAGGAAAATTGCGACTTTTGTATAGATAACACTATGTTGAGGTATCATCATTTTTTTATTTGTTATTACGCTTCAAATAAAAGCTAGAGTCAAGTTAAGGATCACTGCAAGTGTTTTGCGCGGCGATCAAATAGGTAGTTAGGTATTTTTGTCATATTACGCTCTTTTCTGTTTGAAGAATTGCCGAAAACTCCTACCTATTGAATATATAATCCTTTGTTGAAGTACCCTAATTTTTTATTTACTGGTTATCTTGAAATATTAAGCATTGTCAATCCAAGTATCGATCAAATAGGTGGTTAGTTAATTTCACCTTCTTAATGTCATTTCTACTCGAAGAACCTTAGGAAAATTGCAACTTTTTTATAGAAAACACTATGTTGATGTATCATCATTTTTTTTATTTATTATTACACTTCAAATAATAGCTAGAGTCAAGTTAATGATCACTGCAAATGTTTTGCGCGGCCATCAAATAGTTAGTTAGGCATTTTTGTCATATTATGCTCTTTTCTGTTTGATGACTTGCCGAAAACTCCTACCTATTGAATATATAATCCTTTGTTGAAGAACCCTAAATTTTTATTTATTTGTTATCTTGAAATATTAAGTATTGTCAATCCAAGTATCGATCAAATAGGTGGTTAGTTAATTTCACCTTCTTAAAGTCATTTCTACTCGAAGAACTTTAGGAAAATTGCGACTTTTGTATAGATAACACTATGTTGATGTATCATCATTTTTGTATTTATTATTACCCTTCCAATAATAGCTAGAGTCAAGTTAAGGATCACTGCGAATGTTTTACGCGGCGATCAAATAGGTAGTTAGGCATTTTTGTCATATTATGCTCTTTTCTGTTTGAAGAATTGCCCAAAACTCCCACCTATTGATTATGTAATCCTTTGTTGAAGTACCCTAATTTTTTATTTACTAGTTATCTTAAAATATTAAACATTGTCAATCCAAGTATCCATCAAATAGGTAGTTAGTTAATTTCACCTTCTTAAAGTCACTTCAACTCGAAGAACCTTAGGAAAATTGCGACTTTTGTATAGATAACACTATGTTGATGTATCATCATTTTTTTATTTATTATTACCCTTCAAATAATAGCTAGAGTAAAGTTAAGGATCAATGCAAATATTTTGCGCGGCGATCAAATTGGTAGTTAGGCATTTTTGTCATATTATGCTCATTTCTGTTTGACGAATTGCCGAAAACTCCTACCTATTGAATATATAATCTTTTGTTGAAGTACCCTAATTTTATTTTTACTGGTTATCTTGAAATATTAAGCGTTGTCAATCCAAGTATCGATCAAATAGGTAGTTAGTTAATTTCACCTTCTTAAAGTCATTTCTACTCGAAGAACCTTAGGAAAATTGCGACTTTTGTATAGATAACACTATGTTGATGTATCATCATTTTTTTATTTATTATTTCCCTTCAAATAATAGCTAGAGTAAAGTTAAGGATCAATGCAAATGTTTTGCGCAGCGATCAAATTGGTAGTTAGGCATTTTTGTCATATTCTGCTCATTTTTGTTTGACGAATTGCCGAAAACTCCTACCTATTGAATATATAATCCTTTGTTGAAGTACCCTAATTTTTTATTTACTGGTTATCTTGAAATTTTAAGCATTGTCAATCCAAGTATCGATCAAATAGGTAGTTAGTTAATTTCACCTTCTTAAAGTCATTTCTACTAGAAGAACCTTAGGAAAATTGCGACTTTTGTATAGATAACACTATGTTGATGTATCATCATTTTTTTATTTATTATTACGTTTCAAATAATAGCTAGAGTCAAGTTAAGGATCACTGCAAATGTTTTGCGCGGCCATCAAATAGTTAGTTAGGCATTTTTGTCATATTATGCTCTTTTCTGTTTGACGAATTGCCGAAAACTCCTACCTATTGAATATATAATCCTTTGTTGAAGTACCCAAATTTTTTATTTATTAGTTATCTTGAAATATTAAGCATTGTCAATCCAAGTATCGATCAAATTGGTGGTTAGTTAATTTCACATTCTTAAAGTCATTTCTACTCGAAAAACCTTAGGAAAATTGCAACTTTTGTATAGATAACACTATGTTGAGATATCATCATTTTTTGATTAGTTATTACGCTTCAAAAAATAGCTAGAGTCAAGTTAAGGATCGTTGCAAATACTTTGCGCGGCGATCAAATTGTTAGTTAGGCATTTTATTCATATTATGCTCATTTCTGTCTGACGAATTGCCGAAAACTCCTACCTATTGAATATATAATCCTTTGTTGAAGTACCCCAATTTATTATTTATTAGTTATCTTGAAATTTTAAGCATTGTCAATCCATGTATCGACCAAAAAGGTGGTTAGTTAATTTTACCTTCTTAAAGTCATTTCTACTCGAAGAACCTTAGGAAAATTGCGACTTTTGTATAGATAACACTATGTTGAGGTACGATCATTTTTTTATTGATTATTACTCTTCAAATAATAGCTAGAGTCAAGTTAAGGATCACTGCAAATGTTTTGCGAGGCGATCAAATAGGTAGTTAGGCATTTTTTGTCATATTATGCTCATTTCTATTTGACGAATTGCCGAAAACTCCTACCTATTGAATATATAATCCTTTGTTGAAGTACCCCAATTTATTATTTATTAGTTATCTTGAATTTGTAAGCATTTTCAATCCATGTATCGATCAAATTGGTAGTTAGTTAATTTTACCTTCTTAAAGTCATTTCTATTCGAAGAACCATAGGAAAATTGCGACTTTTGTATAGATAACACTATGTTGAGGTATCATCATTTTTTTATTTGTTATTATGCTTCAAATAATAGCTAGAGTCAAGTTAAGGATCACTGCAAATGTTTTGCGCGGCGATCAAATAGGTAGTTAGGCATTTTTGTCATATTATGCTCATTTCTGTTTGAAGAATTGCCGAAAACTCCTACCTATTGAATATATAATCCTTTGTTGAAGTACCCTAATTTTTTATTTACTGGTTATCTTGTAATATTAAGCATTGTCAATCCAAATATCGATCAAATAGGTGGTTAGTTAATTTCACCTTCTTAAAGTCATTTCTACTCGAAGAACCTTAGGAAAATTGCGACTTTTGTGTAGATAACAATATGTTGATGTATCATCATTTTTTAATTTATTATTACGCTTCAAATAATAGCTAGAGTCAAATTAAGGATCACTGCAAATGTTTTGCGCGGCCATCAAATAGTTAGTTAGGCATTTTTGTCATATTATGCTCTTTTCTGTTTGACGACTTGCCGAAAACTCCTACCTATTGAATATATAATCCTTTGTTGAAGAACCCTAATTTTTTATTTATTTGTTATCTTGAAATATTAAGCATTGTCAATCCAAGTATCGATCAAATAGGTGGTTAGTTAATTTCACCTTCTTAAAGTCATTTCTAATCGAAGAACCTCAGGAAAATTGCGACTTTTGTATAGATAACACTATGTTGATGTATCATCATTTTTTTTTATTACGCTTCAAATAATAGCTAGAGTCAAGTTAAGGATCACTGCAAATGTTTTGCGCATCCAACAAATAGTTAGTTAGGCATTTTTGTCATATTATGCTATTTTCTGTTTGACGAATTGCCGAAAACTCCTACCTATTGAATATATAATCCTTTGTTGAAGTACCCTAATTTTTTATTTATTAGTTATCTTGAAATATTAAGCATTGTCAATCCAAGTATCGATCAAATAGGTAGTTAGTTAATTTCACCTTCTTAAAGTCATTTCTACCCGAAAAACCTTTGGAAAATTACAACTTTTGTATAGATAACACTATGTTGATGTATCATCATTTTTTTATTTCTTATTACGCTTCAAATAATAGCTAAAGTCAAGTTAAGGATCACTCTAAATGTTTTGCGCGGCGATCAAATAGTTAGTTAGGCATTTTTGTCATATTATGCTCTTTTCTGTTTGACGAATTGCCGAAAACTCCTACCTATTGAATATGTAATCCTTTGTTGAAGTACCCTAATTTTTTATTTATTAGTTATCTTGAAATATTAAGCATTGTCAATCCAAGTATCGATCAAATAGGTGGTTAGTTAATTTCACCTTCTTAAAGTCATTTCTACTCGAAGAACCTTAAGAAAATTGCGACTTTTGTATAGATAACACTATGTTGATGTATCATCATTTTTTTTATTTATTATTACGCTTCCAATAATAGCTAGAGTCAAGTTAAGGATCACTGCAAATGTTATACGCGGCGATCAAATAGGTAGTTAGGCATTTTTGTCATATTATGCTCTTTTCTGTTTGAAGAACTGCCGAAAACTCCAACTTATTGATTATATAATCCTTTGTTGAAGTACCCTAATTATTTATTTATTAGTTATCTTGAATTTTTAAGCATTTTCAATCCATGTATCGATCAAATAGGTAGTTAGTTAATTTTACCTTCTTAAAGTCATTTCTACTCGAAGAACCTTAGGAAAATTGCGACTTTTGTAAAGATAACACTATTTTGATGTATGATCATTTTTTTATTTGTTATTACGCTTCAACAAATAGCTAGAGTCAAGTTAATGATCGTTGCAAATGTTTTACGCGGCGATCAAATAGTTAGTTAGGCATTTTTGTCATATTATGCTCTTTTCTGTTTGACGAATTGCCGAAAACTCCTACCTATCGAATATATAATCCTTTGTTGAAGTACCCTAATTTTTTATTTACTAGTTATCTTGAAATATTAAACATTGTCAATCCAAGTATCCATCAACTAGGTGGTTAGTTAATTTCACCTTCTTAAAGTCACTTCTACTCGAAGAACCTTAGGAAAATTGCGACTTTTGTATAGATAACACTATGTTGATGTATCATCATTTTTTTATTTATTATTACGCTTCAAATAATAGCTAGAGTCAAGTTAAGGATCACTGCAAATGTTTTGCGCGGCCATCAAATAGTTAGTTAAGCATTTTTGTCATATTATGCTCTTTTCTGTTTGACGAATTGCCGAAAACTCCTACCTATTGAATATATAATCCTTTGTTGACGTACCCTAATTATTTATTTATTAGTTATCTTGAAATATTAAGCATTGTCAATCCAAGTATCGATCAAATAGGTGGTTAGTTAATTTCACCTTCTCAAAGTCATTTCTACTCGAAGAACCTTAAAAAAAATTGCGACTTTTGTATAGATAACACTAAGTTGATGTATCATCATTTTTTTATTTATTATTACACTTCAAATAATAGCTAGAGTCAAGTTAAGGATCACTGCAAATGTTTTGCGCGGCCATCAAATAGTTTGTTAGGCATTTTTGTCATATTATGCTCTTTTTTGTTTGACGAATTGCCGAAAACTCCTACCTATTGATTATATAATCCTTTGTTGAAGTACCCTAATTTTTTATTTATTAGTTATCTTGAAATATTAAGCATTGTCAATCCAAGTATCGATCAAATAGGTTGTTAGTTAATTTCACCTTTTTAAAGTCATTTCTACTCGAAGAACCTTAGGAAAATTGCGACTTTTGTAAAGATAACACTATTTTGATGTATGATCATTTTTTTATTAGTTATTACGCTTCAACAAATAGCTAGAGTCAAGTTAAGGATCGTTGCAAAAGTTTTACGCGGCGATCAAATCGGTAGTTAGGCATTTTTGTCATATTATGCTCATTTCTGTTTGACGAATTGCCGAAAACTCCTACCTATTGAACATATAATCCTTTGTTGAAGAACCCTAATTTTTTATCTATTAGTTATCGTAAAATTTTATGCATTGTCAATCCATGTGTCGATCAAACAGGTGGTTAGTCAATTTTACATTCTTAAAGTCATTTCTACCCGAAGAACCTTAGGAAAATTGCGACTTTTCTATTGATAACACTATGTTGAGGTGTCATCATTTTTTTATGTATTATTACGCTTCAAATAATAGCAGGAGTCAAGTTAAGGATCACTGCAAATGTTTCGCGCGGCGATCAAATAGGTAGTTAGGCATTTTTGTCATATTACGCTCTTTTCTGTTTGAAGAATTGCCGAAAACTCCTACCTATTGAATATATAATCCTTTGTTGAAGTACCCTAATTTTTTATTTACTGGTTATCTTGAAATATTAAGCATTGTCAATCCAAGTATCGATCAAATAGGTGGTTAGTTAATTTCACCTTCTTAAAGTCATTTCTACTCGAAGAACCTTAGGAAAATTGCGACTTTTGTATAGATAACACTATGTTGATGTATCATCATTTTTTTATTTATTATTACACTTCAAATAATAGCTAGAGTCAAGTTAAGGATCACTGCAAATGTTTTGCGCGGTCATCAAATAGTTAGTTAGGCATTTTTGTCATATTATGCTCTTTTCTGTTTGACGACTTGCCGAAAACTCCTACCTATTGAATGTATAATCCTTTGTTGAAGAACCCTAATTTTTATTTATTTGTTATCTTGAAATATTAAGTATTGTCAATCCAAGTATCGATCAAATAGGTGGTTAGTTAATTTCACCTTGTTAAAGTCATTTCTACTCGAAGAACCTTAGGAAAATTGCGACTTTTGTATAGATAACACTATGTTGATGTATCATCATTTTTTTATTTATTATTACGCTTCAAATAATAGCTAGAGTCAAGTTAAGGATCACTGCAAATGTTTTGCGCGGCGATCAGATAGTTAGTTAGTCATTTTTGTCATATTATGCTCTTTTCAGTTTGACGAATTGCCGAAAACTCCTACCTATTGAATATATAATCTTTTGTTGAAGTACCCTAATTTTTTATTTATTAGTTATCTTGAAATATTAAGCATTGTCAATCCAAGTATCGATCAAATAGGTGGTTAGTTAATTTCACCTTCTTAAAGTCATTTCTACTCGAAGAACCTTAAGAAAATTTCGACTTTTGTATAGATAACACTATATTGATGTATCATCATTTTTTTATTTATTATTACCCTTCCAATAATAGCTAGAGTCAAGTTAAGGATCACTGCGAATGTTTTACGCGGCGATCAAATAGGTAGTAAGGCATTTTTGTCATATTATGCTCTTTTCTGTTTGAAGAATTGCCGAAAACTCCCACTTATTGATTATATAATCCTTTGTTGAAGTACCCTAATTTTTTATTTACTAGTTATCTTGAAATATTAAACATTGTCAATCCAAGTATCCATCAAATAGGTAGTTAGTTAATTTCACCTTCTTCAAGTCACTTCAACTCGAAGAACCTTAGGAAAATTGTGACTTTTGTATAGATAACACTATGTTGATGTATCATCATTTTTTTATTTATTATTACCCTTCAAATAATAGCTAGAGTAAAGTTAAGGATCAATGCAAATATTTTGCGCGGCGTTCAAATTGGTAGTTAGGCATTTTTGTCATATTATGCTCATTTCTGTTTGAAGAATTGCCGAAAACTCCTACCTATTGAATATATAATCCTTTGTTGATGTACCCTAATTTTTTATTTACTGGTTTTCTTGAAATTTTAAGCATTGTCAATCCATGTATCGATCAAATAGGTAGTTAGTTAATTTCACATTCTTAAAGTCATTTCTACTCGAAGAACCTTATGAAAATTGCGACTTTTGTATAGATAACACTATGTTGATGTATCATCATCTTTTTATTTATTATTACGCTTCAAATAATAGCTACAGTCAAGTTAAGGATCACTGAAAATGTTTTGCGCGGCCATCAAATAGTTAGTTAGGCATTTTTGTCATATTATGCTCTTTTCTGTTTGACGAATTGCCGAAAACTCCTACCTATTGAATATATAATCCTTTGTTGAAGTACCCTAATTTTTTATCTATTAGTTATCGTAAAATTTTAAGCATTGTCAATCCATGTATCGATCAAACAGGTGGTTAGTTAATTTTACCTTCTTAAAGTCATTTCTACACGAGGAACATTAGGAAAATTGCGACTTTTGTATAGATAACACTATGTTGAGGTATCATCGTTTTTTTATTAGTTATTACGCTTCAAAAAATAGCTAGAGTCAAGTTAAGGATCGTTGCAAATCTTTTGCGCGGCGATCAAATTGTTAGTTAGGCATTTTTTTCATATTATGCTCATTTCTGTCTGACGAATTGCCGAAAACGCCTACCTATTGAATATATAATCCTTTGTAGAATTAACCTAATTTTTTATCTATTAGTTATCTTAAAATTTTAAGCATTGTCAATCCATGTATCGACCAAAAAGGTGGTTAGTTAATTTGACCTTCTTAAAGTCATTTCTACTCGAAGAACCTTAGGAAAATTGCGACTTTTGTATAGATAACACTATGTTGATGTACGATCATTTTTTTATTGATTATTACGCTTCAAGTAATAGCTAGAGTCAAGTTAAGGATCACTGCAAATGTTTTGCGCGGCGATCAAATAGGTAGTTAGGCATTTTTTTTCATATTATGCTCATTTCTATTTGACGAATTGCCGAAAACTCCAACCTATTGAATATATAATCCTTTGTTGAAGTACCCCAATTTATTATTTTTTAGTTATATTGAATTTTAAGCATTGTCAATCCATGTATCCATCAAATAGGAAGTTAGTTAATTTTACCTTCTTAAAGTCATTTCTACTCGAAGAACCTTAGGAAAATTGCGACTTTTTTATAGATAACACTATGTTGAGGTATAATCCTTTTTTTATATGTTATTACGCTTCAAATAATAGCTAGAGTCAAGTTAAGGATCACTGCAAATGTTTTGCGCGGTCATCAAATAGTTAGTTAGGCATTTTTGTCATATTATGCTCTTTTCTGTTTGACGACTTGCCGAAAACTCCTACCTATTGAATGTATAATCCTTTGTTGAAGAACCCTAATTTTTATTTATTTGTTATCTTGAAATATTAAGTATTGTCAATCCAAGTATCGATCAAATAGGTGGTTAGTTAATTTCACCTTGTTAAAGTCATTTCTACTCGAAGAACCTTAGGAAAATTGCGACTTTTGTATAGATAACACTATGTTGATGTATCATCATTTTTTTATTTATTATTACGCTTCAAATAATAGCTAGAGTCAAGTTAAGGATCACTGCAAATGTTTTGCGTGGCGATCAGATAGTTAGTTAGTCATTTTTGTCATATTATGCTCTTTTCAGTTTGACGAATTGCCGAAAACTCCTACCTATTGAATATATAATCTTTTGTTGAAGTACCCTAATTTTTTATTTATTAGTTATCTTGAAATATTAAGCATTGTCAATCCAAGTATCGATCAAATAGGTGGTTAGTTAATTTCACCTTCTTAAAGTCATTTCTACTCGAAGAACCTTAAGAAAATTTCGACTTTTGTATAGATAACACTATATTGATGTATCATCATTTTTTTATTTATTATTACCCTTCCAATAATAGCTAGAGTCAAGTTAAGGATCACTGCGAATGTTTTACGCGGCGATCAAATAGGTAGTAAGGCATTTTTGTCATATTATGCTCTTTTCTGTTTGAAGAATTGCCGAAAACTCCCACCTATTGATTATATAATCCTTTGTTGAAGTACCCTAATTTTTTATTTACTAGTTATCTTGAAATATTAAACATTGTCAATCCAAGTATCCATCAAATAGGTAGTTAGTTAATTTCACCTTCTTAAAGTCACTTCAACTCGAAGAACCTTAGGAAAATTGTGACTTTTGTATAGATAACACTATGTTGATGTATCATCATTTTTTTATTTATTATTACCCTTCAAATAATAGCTAGAGTAAAGTTAAGGATCAATGCAAATATTTTGCGCGGCGTTCAAATTGGTAGTTAGGCATTTTTGTCATATTATGCTCATTTCTGTTTGAAGAATTGCCGAAAACTCCTACCTATTGAATATATAATCCTTTGTTGATGTACCCTAATTTTTTATTTACTGGTTTTCTTGAAATTTTAAGCATTGTCAATCCATGTATCGATCAAATAGGTAGTTAGTTAATTTCACATTCTTAAAGTCATTTCTACTCGAAGAACCTTATGAAAATTGCGACTTTTGTATAGATAACACTATGTTGATGTATCATCATCTTTTTATTTATTATTACGCTTCAAATAATAGCTACAGTCAAGTTAAGGATCACTGAAAATGTTTTGCGCGGCCATCAAATAGTTAGTTAGGCATTTTTGTCATATTATGCTCTTTTCTGTTTGACGAATTGCCGAAAACTCCTACCTATTGAATATATAATCCTTTGTTGAAGTACCCTAATTTTTTATCTATTCGTTATCGTAAAATTTTAAGCATTGTCAATCCATGTATCGATCAAACAGGTGGTTAGTTAATTTTACCTTCTTAAAGTCATTTCTACACGAGGAACATTAGGAAAATTGCGACTTTTGTATAGATAACACTATGTTGAGGTATCATCGTTTTTTTATTAGTTATTACGCTTCAAAAAATAGCTAGAGTCAAGTTAAGGATCGTTGCAAATCTTTTGCGCGGCGATCAAATTGTTAGTTAGGCATTTTTGTCTTATTATGCTCATTTCTGTCTGACGAATTGCCGAAAACTCCTACCTATTGAATATATAAACCTTTGTAGAATTAACCTAATTTTTTATCTATTAGTTATCTTAAAATTTTAAGCATTGTCAATCCATGTATCGACCAAAAAGGTGGTTAGTTAATTTGACCTTCTTAAAGTCATTTCTACTCGAAGAACCTTAGGAAAATTGCGACTTTTGTATATATAACACTATGTTGATGTACGATCATTTTTTTATTGATTATTACGCTTCAAGTAATAGCTAGAGTCAAGTTAAGGATGACTGCAAATGTTTTGCGCGGCGATCAAATAGGTAGTTAGGCATTTTTTTTTCATATTATGCTCATTTCTATTTGACGAATTGCCGAAAACTCCAACCTATTGAATATATAATCCTTTGTTGAAGTACCCCAATTTATTATTTTTTAGTTATATTGAAATTTTAAGCATTGTCAATCCATGTATCCATCAAATAGGAAGTTAGTTAATTTTACCTTCTTAAAGTCATTTCTACTCGAAGAACCTTAGGAAAATTGCGACTTTTTTATAGATAACACTATGTTGAGGTATCATCCTTTTTTTATATGTTATTACGCTTCAAATAATAGCTAGAGTCAAGTTAAGGATCACTGCAAATGTTTTGCGCGGCGATCAAATAGGTAGTTAGGCATTTTTGTCATATTATGCTCTTTTCTGTTTGAAGAATTGCCGAAAACTCCAACCTATTGAATATATAATCCTTTATTGAAGTACCCTAATTTTTTATTTACTAGTTATTTTGAAATATTAAGCAATGTCAATCCAAGTATCCATCAAATAGGTGGTTAGTTAATTTCACCTTCTTAAAGTCATTTCTACTCGAAAAACCTTAGGAAAATTGCAACTTTTGCATAGATAACACTATGTTCATGTATCATCATTTTTTCATTTATTATTTCGCTTCAAATAATAGCTAGAGTCAAGTTAAGGATCACTGCAAATGTTTTGCGCGGCCATCAAATAGTTAGTTAGGCATTTTTGTCATATTATGCTCTTTTCTGTTTGACGACTTGCCGAAAACTCCTAACTACTGAATATATAATCCTTTGTTGAAATACCCTAATTTTTTATTTATTTGTTATCTTGAAATATTAAGCATTGTCAATCCAAGTATCGATCAAATATGTAGTTAGTTAATTTCACATTCTTAATGTCATTTCTACTCGAAGAACCTTAGGAAAATTGCGACTTTTGTATAGATAACACTATGTTGATGTATCATCATTTTTTTTTATTTATTATTACGCTTCAAATAATAGCTAGAGTCAAGTTAAGGATCACTGCAAAAGTTTTGCGCGGCCATGAAATAGTTAGTTAGGCATTTTTGTCATATTATGCTCTTTTCTGTTTGGCGAATTGCCGAAAACTCCTACCTATTGAATATATAATCCTTTGTTGAAGTACCCTAATTTTTTTATTTATTAGTTATCTTGAAATATTAAGAATTGTCAATCCAAGTATCGATCAAATAGGTGGTTAGTTAATTTCACCTTCTTAAAGTCATTTCTACTCGAAGAACCTTAAGAAAATTGCGACTTTTGTATAGATAACACTATGTTGATGTATCATCATTTTTTTATTTATTATTACGCTTCAAATAATAGCTAGAGTCAATTTAGAATCGCTGCAAATGTTTTGCGCGGCCATCAAATAGTTAGTTAGGCATTTTTGTCATATTATGCTCGTTTCTGTTTGACGACTTGCCGAAAACTCCTACCTATTGAATATATAATCCTTTGTTTAAGTACCCTAATTTTTTATTTATTAGTTATCTTGAAATATTAAGCGTAGTCAATCCAAGTATCGATCAAATAGGTAGTTAGTTAATTTCACATTCTTAAAGTCATTTCTACTCGAAGAACCTTAGGAAAATTGCGACTGTTGTATAGATAACACTATGTTGATGTATCATCATTTTTTTTTATTTATTATTACGCTTCAAATAATAGCTTGACTCAAGTTAAGGATCACTGCAAATATTTTGCGCGGCCATCAAATAGTTAGTTAGGCATTTTTGTCATATTATGCTCTTTTCTGTTTGGCGAATTGCCGAAAACTCCTACCTATTGAATATATAATCCTTTGTTGAAGTACCCTAATTTTTTATTTATTTGTTATCTTGAAATATTAAGTATTGTCAATCCAAGTATCGATCAAATAGGTGGTTAGTTAATTTCACCTTGTTAAAGTCATTTCTACTCGAAGAACCTTAGGAAAATTGCGACTTTTGTATAGATAACACTATGTTGATGTATCATCATTTTTTTATTTATTATTACGCTTCAAATAATAGCTAGAGTCAAGTTAAGGATCACTGCAAATTTTTTGCGCGGCGATCAGATAGTTAGTTAGTCATTTTTGTCATATTATGCTCTTTTCAGTTTGACGAATTGCCGAAAACTCCTACCTATTGAATATATAATCTTTTGTTGAAGTACCCTAATTTTTTATTTATTAGTTATCTTGAAATATTAAGCATTGTCAATCCAAGTATCGATCAAATAGGTGGTTAGTTAATTTCACCTTCTTAAAGTCATTTCTCCTCGAAGAACCTTAAGAAAATTTCGACTTTTGTATAGATAACACTATATTGATGTATCATCATTTTTTTATTTATTATTACCCTTCCAATAATAGCTAGAGTCAAGTTAAGGATCACTGCGAATGTTTTACGCGGCGATCAAATAGGTAGTAAGGCATTTTTGTCATATTATGCTCTTTTCTGTTTGAAGAATTGCCGAAAACTCCCACCTATTGATTATATAATCCTTTGTTGAAGTACCCTAATTTTTTATTTACTAGTTATCTTGAAATATTAAACATTGTCAATCCAAGTATCCATCAAATAGGTAGTTAGTTAATTTCACCTTCTTAAAGTCACTTCAACTCGAAGAACCTTAGGAAAATTGTGACTTTTGTATAGATAACACTATGTTGATGTATCATCATTTTTTTATTTATTATTACCCTTCAAATAATAGCTAGAGTAAAGTTAAGGATCAATGCAAATATTTTGCGCGGCGTTCAAATTGGTAGTTAGGCATTTTTGTCATATTATGCTCATTTCTGTTTGAAGAATTGCCGAAAACTCCTACCTATTGAATATATAATCCTTTGTTGATGTACCCTAATTTTTTATTTACTGGTTTTCTTGAAATTTTAAGCATTGTCAATCCATGTATCGATCAAATAGGTAGTTAGTTAATTTCACATTCTTAAAGTCATTTCTACTCGAAGAACCTTATGAAAATTGCGACTTTTGTATAGATAACACTATGTTGATGTATCATCATCTTTTTATTTATTATTACGCTTCAAATAATAGCTACAGTCAAGTTAAGGATCACTGAAAATGTTTTGCGCGGCCATCAAATAGTTAGTTAGGCATTTTTGTCATATTATACTCTTTTCTGTTTGACGAATTGCCGAAAACTCCTACCTATTGAATATATAATCCTTTGTTGAAGTACCCTAATTTTTTATCTATTAGTTATCGTAAAATTTTAAGCATTGTCAATCCATGTATCGATCAAACAGGTGGTTAGTTAATTTTACCTTCTTAAAGTCATTTCTACACGAGGAACATTAGGAAAATTGCGACTTTTGTATAGATAACACTATGTTGAGGTATCATCGTTTTTTTATTAGTTATTACGCTTCAAAAAATAGCTAGAGTCAAGTTAAGGATCGTTGCAAATCTTTTGCGCGGCGATCAAATTGTTAGTTAGGCATTTTTATCATATTATGCTCATTTCTGTCTGACGAATTGCCGAAAACTCCTACCTATTGAATATATAATCCTTTGTAGAATTAACCTAATTTTTTATCTATTAGTTATCTTAAAATTTTAAGCATTGTCAATCCATGTATCGACCAAAAAGGTGGTTAGTTAATTTGACCTTCTTAAAGTCATTTCTACTCGAAGAACCTTAGGAAAATTGCGACTTTTGTATAGATAACACTATGTTGATGTACGATCATTTTTTTATTGATTATTACGCTTCAAGTAATAGCTAGAGTCAAGTTAAGGATGACTGCAAATGTTTTGCGCGGCGATCAAATAGGTAGTTAGGCATTTTTTTTCATATTATGCTCATTTCTATTTGACGAATTGCCGAAAACTCCAACCTATTGAATATATAATCCTTTGTTGAAGTACCCCAATTTATTATTTTTTAGTTATATTGAAATTTTAAGCATTGTCAATCCATGTATCCATCAAATAGGAAGTTAGTTAATTTTACCTTCTTAAAGTCATTTCTACTCGAAGAACCTTAGGAAAATTGCGACTTTTTTATAGAAAACACTATGTTGAGGTATCATCCTTTTTTTATATGTTATTATGCTTCAAATAATAGCTAGAGTCAAGTTAAGGATCACTGCAAATGTTTTGCGCGGCGATCAAATAGGTAGTTAGGCATTTTTGTCATATTATGCTCTTTTCTGTTTGAAGAATTGCCGAAAACTCCAACCTATTGAATATATAATCCTTTATTGAAGTACCCTAATTTTTTATTTACTAGTTATTTTGAAATATTAAGCAATGTCAATCCAAGTATCCATCAAATAGGTGGTTAGTTAATTTCACCTTCTTAAAGTCATTTCTACTCGAAAAACCTTAGGAAAATTGCAACTTTTGCATAGATAACATTATGTTCATGTATCATCATTTTTTCATTTATTATTTCGCTTCAAATAATAGCTAGAGTCAAGTTAAGGATCACTGCAAATGTTTTGCGCGGCCATCAAATAGTTAGTTAGGCATTTTTGTCATATTATGCTCTTTTCTGTTTGACGACTTGCCGAAAACTCCTAACTACTGAATATATAATCCTTTGTTGAAATACCCTAATTTTTTATTTATTTGTTATCTTGAAATATTAAGCATTGTCAATCCAAGTATCGATCAAATATGTAGTTAGTTAATTTCACATTCTTAATGTCATTTCTACTCGAAGAACCTTAGGAAAATTGCGACTTTTGTATAGATAACACTATGTTGATGTATCATCATTTTTTTTTATTTATTATTACGCTTCAAATAATAGCTAGAGTCAAGTTAAGGATCACTGCAAAAGTTTTGCGCGGCCATGAAATAGTTAGTTAGGCATTTTTGTCATATTATGCTCTTTTCTGTTTGGCGAATTGCCGAAAACTCCTACCTATTGAATATATAATCCTTTGTTGAAGTACCCTAATTTTTTATTTATTAGTTATCTTGAAATATTAAGAATTGTCAATCCAAGTATCGATCAAATAGGTGGTTAGTTAATTTCACCTTCTTAAAGTCATTTCTACTCGAAGAACCTTAAGAAAATTGCGACTTTTGTATAGATAACACTATGTTGATGTATCATCATTTTTTTATTTATTATTACGCTTCAAATAATAGCTAGAGTCAATTTAGAATCGCTGCAAATGTTTTGCGCGGCCATCAAATAGTTAGTTAGGCATTTTTGTCATATTATGCTCGTTTCTGTTTGACGACTTGCCGAAAACTCCTACCTATTGAATATATAATCCTTTGTTTAAGTACCCTAATTTTTTATTTATTAGTTATCTTGAAATATTAAGCGTAGTCAATCCAAGTATCGATCAAATAGGTAGTTAGTTAATTTCACATTCTTAAAGTCATTTCTACTCGAAGAACCTTAGGAAAATTGCGATTGTTGTATAGATAACACTATGTTGATGTATCATCATTTTTTTTTATTTATTATTACGCTTCAAATAATAGCTTGACTCAAGTTAAGGATCACTGCAAATATTTTGCGCGGCCATCAAATAGTTAGTTAGGCATTTTTGTCATATTATGCTCTTTTCTGTTTGGCGAATTGCCGAAAACTCCTACCTATTGAATATATAATCCTTTGTTGAAGTACCCTAATTTTTTATTTATTAGTTATCTTGAAATATTTAGCATTGTCAATCCAAGTATCGATCAAATAGGTGGTTAGTTAATTTCACATTCTTAAAGTCACTTCTACTCGAAGAACCTTAGGAAAATTGCGACTTTTGTATAGATAACACTATGTTGATGTGTCATCATTTTTTTTATTTATTATTACGCTTCAAATAATAGCTAGAGTAAAGTTAAGGATCACTGCAAATGTTTTGTGCGGCGATCAAATATGTAGTTAGGCATTTTTTGTCATATTATGCTCATTTCTGTTTGACGAATTGTCGAAAACTCCTACCTATTGAATATATAATCCTTTGTTGAAGTACCCAAATTTTTTATTTATTAGTTATCTTGAAAGTTTAAGCATTGTCAATCCATGTATCGACCAAAAAGGTGGTTAGTTAATTTAACCTTCTTAAAGTCATTTCTACTCGAAGAACCTTAGGAAAATTGCGACTTTTCTATAGATAACACTATGTTGAGGTATCATCATTTTTTTATATGTTATTACGCTTCAAATAATAGCTAGAGTCAAGTTAAGGATCACTGAAAATGTTTTGCGCGGCCATCAAATAGTTAGTTAGGCATTTTTGTCCTATTATGCTCATTTCTGTTTGACGAATTGCCGAAAACTCCTACCTATTGAATATATAAACCTTTTTTGAAGTACCCTAATTTTTTATTTTTTAGTTATCTTGAAATATTAAGCATTGTCAATCCATGTATCGACCAAAAAGGTGGTTAGTTAATTTTACCTTCTTAAAGTCATTTATACTCGAAGAACCTTAGGAAAATTGCGACTTTTGTATAGATAACACTATGTTGATGTTCGATCATTTTTTTATTGATTATTACGCTTCAAATAATAGCTAGAGTCAAGTTAAGGATCACTGCAAATGTTTTGCGCGGCGATCAAATAGGTAGTTAGGCATTTTTGTCATATTATGCTCTTTTCTGTTTGACGAATTGCCGAAAACTCCTACCTATTCAATATATAATCCTTTGTTGAAGTACCCTAATTTTTTATTTATTAGTTATCTTGAAATTTTAAGCATTGTCAATCCAAGTATCGATCAAATAGCTAGTTAGTTAATTTCACTTTCTTAAAGTCATTTCTACTCGAAGAACCTTAGGAAAATTGCAACTTTTGTATAGATAACACTATTTTGATGTATGATCATTTTTCTATTTGTTATTATGCTTCAAAAAATAGCTAGAGTCAAGTTAAGGATCGTTGCAAATGTTTTGCGCGGCGATCAAATAGGTAGTTAGGCATTTTTGTCATATTATGCACATTTCTGTTTCACGAATTGCCGAAAACTCCTACCTATAGAATATATAATCCTTTGTTGAAGTACCCTAATTTTTTATTTATTAGTTATCTTGAAATATTAAGCATTGGCAATACAAGTATCGATCAAATAGGTGGTTAGTTAATTTTACCTTCTTAAAGTCATTTCTACTCGAAGAACCTTAAGAAAATTGCGACTTTTGTATAGATAACACTATGTTGAGGTATCATCATTTTTTTATTAGTTATTACGCTTCAAAAAATAGCTAGAGTCAAGTTAAGGATCGTTGCAAATCTTTTGCGCGGCGATCAAATTGTTAGTTAGGCATTTTTGTCATATAATGCTCATTTCTGTCTGACGAATTGCCGAAAACTCCTACCTATTGAATATATAATCCTTTGTAGAAGTAACCTAATTTTTTATCTATTAGTTATCTTAAAATTTTAAGCATTGTCAAGTAACCTAATTTTTTATCTATTAGTTATCTTAAAATTTTAAGCATTGTCAATCCATGTATCGACCAAAAAGGTGGTTAGTTAATTTTACCTTCTTAAAGTCATTTCTACTTGAAGAACCTTAGGAAAATTGCGACTTTTGTATAGATAACACTCTGTTGATGTACGATCATTTTTTTTATTGATTATTACGCTTCAAATAATAGCTAGATTCAAGTTAAGGATCACTGCAAATGTTTTGCGCGGCGATCAAATAGGTAGTTAGGCATTTTTTGTAATATTATGCTCATTTCTATTTGACGAATTGCCGAAAACTCCTACCTATTGAATATATAATCCTTTGTTGAAGTACCCCAATTTATTATTTATTAGTTATCTTGAAATTTTAAGCATTGTCAATCCATGTATCCATCAAATAGGAAGTTAGTTTATTTTACCTTCTTAAAGTCATTTCTACTCGAAGAACCTTAGGATAATTGCGACTTTTCTATAGATAACACTATGTTGAGGTATCATCATTTTTTTATATGTTATTACGCTTCAAATAATAGCTAGAGTCAAGTTAAGGATCACTGCAAATGTTTTGCGCGGCGATCAAATAGGTAGTTAGGCATTTTTGTCATATGATTCTCATTTCTGTTTGACGAATTGCCGAAAACTTCTACCTATTGAATATATAATCGTTTGTTGATGGACCCTAATTTTTTATTTACTTGTTTTCTTGAAATTTTAAGCATTGTCAATCCATGTATCGATCAAATAGGTAGTTAGTTAATTTCACATTCTTAAAGTCATTTCTACTCGAAGAACCTTAGGAAAATTGCGACTTTTGTATAAATAACACTATGTTGATGTATCATCATTTTTTTTATTTATTATTACGCTTCAAATAATAGCTACAATCATGTTAAGGATCACTGCAAATGTTTTGCGCGGCGATCAAATAGGTAGTTAGGCATTTTTGTCATATTATGCTCTTTTCTGTTTGAAGAATTGCCGAAAACTCCTACCTATTGAATATATAATCCTTTGTTGAAGTACCCTAATTTTTTATTTATTAGTTATCTTGAAATATTAAGCATTGTCAATACAAGTATCGATCAAATAGGTGGTTAGTTAATTTTACCTTCTTAAAGTCATTTCTACTCGAAGAACCTTAAGAAAATTGCGACTTTTGTATAGATAACACTATGTTGAGGTATCATCATTTTTTTATTAGTTATTACGCTTCAAAAAATAGCTAGAGTCAAGTTAAGGATCGTTGCAAATGTTTAGCGCGGCGATCAAATAGGTAGTTAGGCATTTTTGTCATATTATGCTCATTTCTGTTTGACGAATTGCCGAAAACTTCTACCTATTGAATATATAATCCTTTGTTGAAGTGCCCTAATTTTTTATTTATTAGTTATCTTGAAATTTTAGGCATTGTCAATCCATGTATCGATCAAATAGGTAGTTAGTTAATTTCACATTCTTAAAGTCATTTCTACTCGAAGAACCTTAGGAAAATTGCGACTTTTGTATAGATAACACTATGTTGATGTATCATCATTTTTTTATTTATTATTACGGTTCAAATAATAGCTACAGTCAAGTTAAGGATAACTGCAAATGTTTTGCGCGGCCGTGAAATAGTTAGTTAGGCATTTTTGTCATATTATGCTCTTTTCTGTTTGACGAATTGCCGAAAACTCCTACCTATTCAATATATAATCCTTTGTTGAAGTACCCTAATTTTTTATTTATTAGTTATCTTGAAATTTTAAGCATTGTCAATCCAAGTATCGATCAAATAGCTAGTTAGTTAATTTCACTTTCTTAAAGTCATTTCTACTCGAAGAACCTTAGGAAAATTGCAACTTTTGTATAGATAACACTATTTTGATGTATGATCATTTTTTTATTTGTTATTATGCTTCAAAAAATAGCTAGAGTCAAGTTAAGGATCGTTGCAAATGTTTTGCGCGGCGATCAAATAGGTAGTTAGGCATTTTTGTCATATTATGCACATTTCTGTTTCAAGAATTGCCGAAAACTCCTACCTATAGAATATATAATCCTTTGTTGAAGTACCCTAATTTTTTATTTATTAGTTATCTTGAAATATTAAGCATTGTCAAAACAAGTATCGATCAAATAGGTGGTTAGTTAATTTTACCTTCTTAAAGTCATTTCTACTCGAAGAACCTTAAGAAAATTGCGACTTTTGTATAGATAACACTATGTTGATGTATCATCATTTTTTTTATTTATTATTACGCTTCAAATAATAGCTACAATCATGTTAAGGATCACTGCAAATGTTTTGCGCGGCGATCAAATAGGTAGTTAGGCATTTTTGTCATATTATGCTCTTTTCTGTTTGAAGAATTGCCGAAAACTCCTACCTATTGAATATATAATCCTTTGTTGAAGTACCCTAATTTTTTATTTATTAGTTATCTTGAAATATTAAGCATTGTCAATACAAGTATCGATCAAATAGGTGGTTAGTTAATTTTACCTTCTTAAAGTCATTTCTACTCGAAGAACCTTAAGAAAATTGCGACTTTTGTATAGATAACACTATGTTGAGGTATAATCATTTTTTTATTAGTTATTACGCTTCAAAAAATAGCTAGAGTCAAGTTAAGGATCGTTGCAAATCTTTTGCGCGGCGATCAAATTGTTAGTTAGGCATTTTTGTCATATTATGCTCATTTCTGTCTGACGAATTGCCGAAAACTCCTACCTATTGAATATATAATCCTTTGTAGAAGTAACCTAATTTTTTATCTATTAGTTATCTTAAAATTTTAAGCATTGTCAAGTAACCTAATTTTTTATCTATTAGTTATCTTAAAATTTTAAGCATTGTCAATCCATGTATCGACCAAAAAGGTGGTTAGTTAATTTTACCTTCTTAAAGTCATTTCTACTTGAAGAACCTTAGGAAAATTGCGACTTTTGTATAGATAACACTCTGTTGATGTACGATCATTTTTTTATTGATTATTACGCTTCAAATAATAGCTAGATTCAAGTTAAGGATCACTGCAAATGTTTTGCGCGGCGATCAAATAGGTAGTTAGGCATTTTTTGTAATATTATGCTCATTTCTATTTGACGAATTGCCGAAAACTCCTACCTATTGAATATATAATCCTTTGTTGAAGTACCCCAATTTATTATTTATTAGTTATCTTGAAATTTTAAGCATTGTCAATCCATGTATCCATCAAATAGGAAGTTAGTTTATTTTACCTTCTTAAAGTCATTTCTACTCGAAGAACCTTAGGAAAATTGCGACTTTTCTATAGATAACACTATGTTGAGGTATTATCATTTTTTTATATGTTATTACGCTTCAAATAATAGCTAGAGTCAAGTTAAGGATCACTGCAAATGTTTTGCGCGGCGATCAAATAGGTAGTTAGGCATTTTTGTCATATGATGCTCATTTCTGTTTGACGAATTGCCGAAAACTTCTACCTATTGAATATATAATCCTTTGTTGATGGACCCTAATTTTTTATTTACTAGTTTTCTTGAAATTTTAAGCATTGTCAATCCATGTATCGATCAAATAGGTAGTTAGTTAATTTCACATTCTTAAAGTCATTTCTACTCGAAGAACCTTAGGAAAATTGCGACTTTTGTATAAATAACACTATGTTGATGTATCATCATTTTTTTATTTATTATTACGCTTCAAATAATAGCTACAATCATGTTAAGGATCACTGCAAATGTTTTGCGCGGCGATCAAATAGGTAGTTAGGCATTTTTGTCATATTATGCTCTTTTCTGTTTGAAGAATTGCCGAAAACTCCTACCTATTGAATATATAATCCTTTGTTGAAGTACCCTAATTTTTTATCTATTAGTTATCGTAAAATTTTAAGCATTGTCAATGCATGTATCGATCAAACAGGTGGTTAGTTAATTTTACCATCTTAAAGTCATTTCTACTCGAGGAACCTTAGGAAAATTGCGACTTTTGTATAGATAACACTATGTTGAGGTATCATCAATTTTTTATTAGTTATTACGCTTCAAAAAATAGCTAGAGTCAAGTTAAGGATCGTTGCAAATCTTTTGCGCAGCGATCAAATTGTTACTTAGGCATTTTTGTCATATTATGCTCATTTCTGTCTGACGAATTGCCGAAAACTCCTACCTATTGAATATATAATCCTTTGTAGAAGTAACCTAATTTTTTATCTATTAGTTATCTTAAAATTTTAAGCATTGTCAATCCATGTATCGACCAAAAAGGTGGTTAGTTAATTTTACCTTCTTAAAGTCATTTCTACTCGAAGAACCTTAGGAAAATTGCGACTTTTGTATAGATAACACTATGTTGATGTACGATCATTTATTTATTGATTATTACGCTTCAAGTAATAGCTAGAGTCAAGTTAAGGATGACTGCAAATGTTTTGCGCGGCGATCAAATAGGTAGTTAGGCATTTGTTTGTCATATTATGCTCATTTCTATTTGACGAATTGCCGAAAACTCCAACCTATTGAATATATAATCCTTTGTTGAAGTACCCTAATTTATTATTTATTAGTTATCTTGAAATTTTAAGCATTGTCAATCCATGTATCCATCAAATAGGAAGTTAGTTAATTTTACCTTCTTAAAGTCATTTCTACTCGAAGAACCTTAGGAAAATTGCGACTTTTCTATAGATAACACTATGTGGAGGTATCATCATTTTTTTATATGTTATTACGCTTCAAATAATAGCTTGAGTCAAGTTAAGGATCACTGCAAATGGTTTATGCGGCGATCAAATAGTTAGTTAGGCATTTTTGTCATATTATGCTCTTTTCTGTTTGAAGAATTGCCGAAAACTCCTCCCTATTAAATATATAATCCTTTGTTGAAGTACCCTAATTTTTTATTTATTAGTTTTCTTGAAATATTAAGCATTGTCAATCCAAGTATCGATCAAATAGGTAGTTAGTTAATTTCACCTTCATAAAGTCATTTCCACTCGAAGAACCTTAGGAAAATTGCGACTTTTCCATTGATAACACAATGTTGATGTACGATCATTTTTTTATTTATTATTACGTTTCAAATAATAGCTAGAGTCAAGTTAAGGATCCCTGCAAATGTTTTGCGCGGCCATCAAATAGTTAGTTAGGCATATTTGTCATATTATGCTCTTTTCTTTTTGACGAATTGCCGAAAACTCCTACCTATTGAATATATAATCCTTTGTTGAAGTACCCTAATTTTTTATCTATTAGTTATCGTAAAATTTTAAGCATTGTCAATCCATGTATCGATCAAACAGGTGGTTAGTTAATTTTACCTTCTTAAAGTCATTTCTACTCGAGGAACATTAGGAAAATTGCGACTTTTGTATAGATAACACTATTTTGATGTATGATCATTTTTTTATTAGTTATTACGCTTCAAAAAATAGCTAGAGTCAAGTTAAGGATCGTTGCAAATCTTTTGCGCGGCGATCAAATTGTTAGTTAGGCATTTTTGTCATATTATCCCCATTTCTGTCTGACGAATTGCCGAAAACTCCTACCAATTGAATATATAATCCTTTGTAGAAGTAACCTAATTTTTTATCTATTAGTTATCTTAAAATTTTAAGCATTGTCAATCCATGTATCGACCAAAAAGGTGGTTAGTTAATTTTACCTTCTTAAAGTCATTTCTACTCGAAGAACCTTTGGAAAATTGCGACTTTTGTATATATAACACTATGTTGATGTACGATCATTTTTTTATTGATTATTACGCTTCAAATAATAGCTAGAGTCAAGTTAAGGATCACTGCAAATGTTTTGCGCGGCGATCAAATAGGTAGTTAGGCATTTTTGTCATATTATGCTCTTTTCTGTTTGAAGAATTGCCGAAAACTCCTCCCTATTAAATATATAATCCTTTGTTGAAGTACCCTAATTTTTTATTTACTAGTTATCTTGAAATATTAAGCAATGTCAATCCAAGTATCGGTCAAATAGGTGGTTAGTTAATTTCACCTTCTTAAAGTCATTTCTACTCGAAGAACCTTAGGAAAATTGCAACTTTTGTATAGATAACACTATGTTGATGCATCATCATTTTTTTATTTATTATTACGCTTCAAGAATATATAGAGTCAAGTTAAGGATCACTGCAAATGTTTTGCGCGGCCATCAAATAGTTAGTTAGGTATTTTTGTCATATTATGCTCTTTTCTGTTTGACGACTTGCCGAAAACTCCCACCTATTGAATATATAATCCTTTGTTGCAGTACCCTAATTTTTTATTTATTTGTTATCTTGAAATATTAAGCATTGTCAATCCAAGTATCGATCAAATAGGTAGTTAGTTAATTTCACATTCTCAAAGTCATTTCTAGGCGAAGAACCTTAGGAAAATTGCGACTTTTGTATAGATAACACTATGTTGATGTATCATCATTTTTTTTATTTATTATTACGCTTCAAATAATAGCTAGAGTCAAGTTAAGGATCACTGCAAATGTTTTGCGCGGCCTTCAAATAGTTAGTTAGGCATTTTTGTCATATTATGCTCTTTTCTATTTGACGAATTGCCGAAAACTTCTACCTATTCAATATATAATCCTTTGTTGAAGTACTTGAAGTACCCTAATTTTTTATTTATTAGTTATCTTGAAATTTTAAGCATTGTCAATCTAAGTATCGATCAAATAGCTAGTTAGTTAATTTCACTTTCTTAAAGTCATTTCTACTCGAAGAACCTTAGGAAAATTGCAACTTTTGTATAGATAACACTATTTTGATCTATGATCATTTTTTTATTTGTTATTATGCTTCAAAAAATAGCTAGAGTCAAGTTAAGGATCGTTGCAAATGTTTTGCGCGGCGATCAAATAGGTAGTTAGGCATTTTTGTCATATTATGCTCATTTCTGTTTGACGAATTGGCGAAAACTCCTACCTATTGAATATATAATCCTTTGTTGAAGTACCCTAATTTTTTATCTATTAGTTATCGTAAAATTTTAAGCATTGTCAATCCATGTATCGATCAAACAGGTGGTTAGTTAATTTTACCTTCTTAAAATCATTTCTACTCGAGGAACCTTAGGAAAATTGTGACTTTTGTATAGATAACTCTATGTTGAGGTATCATCATTTTTTTATTAGTTATTACGCTTCAAATAATAGCTAGAGTCAAGTCAAGGATCACTGCAAATGTTTTGCGCGGCGATCAAATAGGTAGTTAGGCATTTTTTGTCATATTATGCTCATTTCTATGTGACGAATTGCCGAAAACTCCTACCTATTGAATATATAATCCTTTGTTGAAGTACCCCAATTTATTATTTATTAGTTATCTTGAAATTTTAAGCATTGTCAATCCATGTATCCATCAAATAGGAAGTTAGTTAATTTTACCTTCTTAAAGTTATTTCTACTCGAAGAACCTTAGGAAAATTGTGACTTTTGTATAGATAACACTATGTTGAGGTATCATCATTTTCTTATTTGTTATTACGCTTCAAATAATAGCTAGAGTCAAGTTAAGGATCACTGCAAATGTTTTGCGCGGCGATCAAATAGGTAGTTAGGCATTTTTGTCATATTATGCTCTTTTCTGTTTGAAGAATTGCCGAAAACTCCTCTCTATTAAATATATAATCCTTTGTTGAAGTACCCTAATTTTTTATTTACTAGTTATCTTGAAATATTAAGCAATGTCAATCCAAGTATCGATCAAATAGGTGGTTAGTTAATTTCACCTTCTTAAAGTCATTTCTGCTCGAAGAACCTTAGGAAAATTGCAACTTTTGTATAGATAACACTATGTTGATGTATCATCATTTTTTTATTTATTATTACGCTTCAATAATATCTAGAGTCAAGTTAAGGATCACTGCAAATGTTTTGCGCGGCCATCAAATAGTTAGTTAGGTATTTTTGTCATATTATGCTCTTTTCTGTTTGACGACTTGCCGAAAACTCCCACCTATTGAATATATAATCCTTTGTTGCAGTACCCTAATTTTTTATTTATTTGTTATCTTGAAATATTAAGCATTGTCAATCCAAGTATCGATCAAATAGGTAGTTAGTTAATTTCACATTCTCAAAGTCATTTCTAGGCGAAGAACCTTAGGAAAATTGCGACTTTTGTATAGATAACACTATGTTGATGTATCATCATTTTTTTTATTTATTATTACGCTTCAAATAATAGCTAGAGTCAAGTTAAGGATCACTGCAAATGTTTTGCGCGGCCTTCAAATAGTTAGTTAGGCATTTTTGTCATATTATGCTCTTTTCTATTTGACGAATTGCCGAAAACTTCTACCTATTCAATATATAATCCTTTGTTGAAGTACCCTAATTTTTTATTTATTAGTTATCTTGAAATTTTAAGCATTGTCAATCTAAGTATCGATCAAATAGCTAGTTAGTTAATTTCACTTTCTTAAAGTCATTTCTACTCGAAGAACCTTAGGAAAATTGCAACTTTTGTATAGATAACACTATTTTGATCTATGATCATTTTTTTATTTGTTATTATGCTTCAAAAAATAGCTAGAGTCAAGTTAAGGATCGTTGCAAATGTTTTGCGCGGCGATCAAATAGGTAGTTAGGCATTTTTGTCATATTATGCTCATTTCTGTTTGACGAATTGGCGAAAACTCCTACCTATTGAATATATAATCCTTTGTTGAAGTACCCTAATTTTTTATCTATTAGTTATCGTAAAATTTTAAGCATTGTCAATCCATGTATCGATCAAACAGGTGGTTGGTTAATTTTACCTTCTTAAAATCATTTCTACTCGAGGAACCTTAGGAAAATTGTGACTTTTGTATAGATAACTCTATGTTGAGGTATCATCATTTTTTTATTAGTTATTACGCTTCAAATAATAGCTAGAGTCAAGTCAAGGATCACTGCAAATGTTTTGCGCGGCGATCAAATAGGTAGTTAGGCATTTTTTGTCATATTATGCTCATTTCTATGTGACGAATTGCCGAAAACTCCTACCTATTGAATATATAATCCTTTGTTGAAGTACCCCAATTTATTATTTATTAGTTATCTTGAAATTTTAAGCATTGTCAATCCATGTATCCATCAAATAGGAAGTTAGTTAATTTTACCTTCTTAAAGTTATTTCTACTCGAAGAACCTTAGGAAAATTGTGACTTTTGTATAGATAACACTATGTTGAGGTATCATCATTTTCTTATTTGTTATTACGCTTCAAATAATAGCTAGAGTCAAGTTAAGGATCACTGCAAATGTTTTGCGCGGCGATCAAATAGGTAGTTAGGCATTTTTGTCATATTATGCTCTTTTCTGTTTGAAGAATTGCCGAAAACTCCTCTCTATTAAATATATAATCCTTTGTTGAAGTACCCTAATTTTTTATTTACTAGTTATCTTGAAATATTAAGCAATGTCAATCCAAGTATCGATCAAATAGGTGGTTAGTTAATTTCACCTTCTTAAAGTCATTTCTACTCGAAGAACCTTAGGAAAATTGCAACTTTTGTATAGATAACACTATGTTGATGCATCATCATTTTTTTATTTATTATTACGCTTCAATAATATCTAGAGTCAAGTTAAGGATCACTGCAAATGTTTTGCGCGGCCATCAAATAGTTAGTTAGGTATTTTTGTCATATTATGCTCTTTTCTGTTTGACGACTTGCCGAAAACTCCCACCTATTGAATATATAATCCTTTGTTGCAGTACCCTAATTTTTTATTTATTTGTTATCTTGAAATATTAAGCATTGTCAATCCAAGTATCGATCAAATAGATAGTTAGTTAATTTCACATTCTCAAAGTCATTTCTACTCGAAGAACCTTAGAAAAATTGCGACTTTTGTATAGATAACACTATGTTGATGTATCATCATTTTTTTTATTTATTATTACGCTTCAAATAATAGCTAGAGTCAAGTTAAGGATCACTGCAAATGTTTTGCGCGGCCATCAAATAGTTAGTTAGGCATTTTTGTCATATTATGCTCTTTTCTGTTTGACGAATTGCCGAAAACTCCTACCTATTCAATATATAATCCTTTGTTGAAGTACCCTAATTTTTTTTATTGATTATTACGCTTCAAATAATAGCTAGAGTCAAGTTAAGGATCACTGCAAATGTTTTGCGCGGCGATCAAATAAGTAGTTAGGCATTTTTGGTCATATTATGCTCATTTCTATTTGACGAATTGCCGAAAACTCCAACCTATTGAATATATAATCCTTTGTTGAAGTACCCCAATTTATTATTTATTAGTTATCTTGAAATTTTAAGCATTGTCAATCCATGTATCCATCAAATAGGAAGTTAGTTAATTTTACCTTCTTAAAGTTATTTCTACTCGAAGAACCTTAGGAAAATTGCGACTTTTGTATAGATAACACTATGTTGAGGTATCATCATTTTTTTATTTGTTATTACGCTTCAAATAATAGCTAGAGTCAAGTTAAGGATCACTGCAAATGTTTTGCGCGGCGATCAAATAGGTAGTTAGGCATTTTTGTCATATTATGCTCTTTTCTGTTTGAAGAATTGCCGAAAACTCCTCCCTATTAAATATATAATCCTTTGTTGAAGTACCCTAATTTTTTATTTACTAGTTATCTTGAAATATTAAGCAATGTCAATCCAAGTATCGGTCAAATAGGTGG
Source organism: Rhodomyrtus psidioides (assembly GCA_021437785.1). NCBI lineage: Eukaryota > Viridiplantae > Streptophyta > Magnoliopsida > Myrtales > Myrtaceae > Rhodomyrtus > Rhodomyrtus psidioides. The sequence continues at coordinate 552,007 of JAILYB010000117.1, forward strand.
TTAGTTAATTTCACCTTCTTAAAGTCATTTCTACTCGAAGAACCTTAGGAAAATTGCAACTTTTGTATAGATAACACTATGTTGATGCATCATCATTTTTTTATTTATTATTACGCTTCAATAATATATAGAGTCAAGTTAAGGATCACTGCAAATGTTTTGCGCGGCCATCAAATAGTTAGTTAGGTATTTTTGTCATATTATGCTCTTTTCTGTTTGACGACTTGCCGAAAACTCCCACCTATTAAATATCTAATCCTTTGTTGCAGTACCCTAATTTTTTATTTATTAGTTATCTTGAAATATTAAGCATTGTCAATCCAAGTATCGATCAAATAGGTGGTTAGTTAATTTCACCTTCTTAAAGTCATTTCTACTCGAAGAACCTTAGGAAAATTGCAACTTTTGTATAGATAACACTATGTTGATGTATCATCATTTTTTTATTTATTATTACGCTTCAAATAACAGCTAGACTCAAGTTAAGGATCACTGCTAATGTTTTGCGTGACCATCAAATAGTTAGTTAGGCATTTTTGTCATATTATGCTCTTTTCTGTTTGACGACTTGCCGAAAACTCCTACCAATTGAATAAATAATCCTTTGTTGAAGTACCCTAATTTTTTATTTATTTGTTTTCTTGAAATATTAAGCATTGTCAATCCAAGTATCGATCAAATAGGTGGTTAGTTAATTTCACCTTCTTAAAGTCATTTCTACTCGAAGAACCTTAAGAAAATTGTGACTTTTGTATAGATAACACTATGTTGATGTATCATCATTTTTTTATTTATTATTACGCTTCAAATAAAAGCTAGAGTGAAGTTAAGGATCGCTGCAAATGTTTTGCGCGGCCATCAAATAGTTAGTTAGGCATTTTTGTCATATTATGCTCTTTTCTGTTTGACGACTTGCCGAAAACTCCTACCTATTGAATATATAATCCTTTGTTGAAGTACCCTAATTTTTTATTTATTTGTTATCTTGAAATATTAAGCATTGTCAATCCAAGTATCGATCAAATAGGTGGTTAGTTAATTTTACCTTCTTAAAGTCATTTCTACTCGAAGAACCTTAGTAAATTTGCGACTTTTGTATAGATAACAATATGTTGATGTATCATCATTTTTTTATTTATTATTACGCTTCAAATAATAGCTTGAGTCAAGTTAAGGATCTCTCCAAATGTTTTGCGCGGCCATCAAATAGTTAGTTAGGCATTTTTGTCATATTATGCTCTTTTCTGTTTGACGAATTGTCGAAAACTCCTACCTATTGTATATATAATCCTTTGTTTAAGTACCCTAATTTTTTATTTATTTGTTATCTTGAAATATTAAGCGTTGTCAATCCAAGTATCGATCAAATAGGTGGTTAGTTAATTTCACCTTCTTAAAGTCATTTCTACTAGAAGAACCTTAGGAAAATTGCGACTTTTGTATAGATAACACTATGTTGATGTATCATCATTTTATTTATTTATTATTGCGCTTCAAACAATAGCTTGAGTCAAGTTAAGGATCACTGGAAATATTTTGCGCGGCCATCAAATAGTTAGTTAGGCATTTTTGTCATATTATGCTCTTTTCTGTTTGACGACTTGCCGAAAACTCCTACCAATTGAATAAATAATCCTTTGTTGAAGTACCCTAATTTTTTATTTATTTGTTTTCTTGAAATATTAAGCATTGTCAATCCAAGTATCGATCAAATAGGTGGTTAGTTAATTTCACCTTCTTAAAGTCATTTCTACTCGAAGAACCTTAAGAAAATTGTGACTTTTGTATAGATAACACTATGTTGATGTATCATCATTTTTTTATTTATTATTACGCTTCAAGTAAAAGCTAGAGTGAAGTTAAGGATCGCTGCAAATGTTTTGCGCGGCCATCATATAGTTAGTTAGGCATTTTTGTCATATTATGCTCTTTTCTGTTTGACGACTTGCCGAAAACTCCTACCTATTGAATATATAATCCTTTGTTGCAGTACCCTAATTTTTTATTTATTTGTTATCTTGAAATATTAAGCATTGTCAATCCAAGTATCGATCAAATAGGTGGTTAGTTAATTTTACCTTCTTAAAGTCATTTCTACTCGAAGAACCTTAGTAAATTTGCGACTTTTGTATAGATAACAATATGTTGATGTATCATCATTTTTTTATTTATTATTACGCTTCAAATAATAGCTTGAGTCAAGTTAAGGATCTCTCCAAATGTTTTGCGCGGCCTTCAAATAGTTAGTTAGGCATTTTTGTCATATTATGCTCTTTTCTGTTTGACGAATTGCCGAAAACTCCTACCTATTGTATATATAATCCTTTGTTTAAGTACCCTAATTTTTTATTTATTTGTTATCTTGAAATATTAAGCGTTGTCAATCCAAGTATCGATCAAATAGGTGGTTAGTTAATTTCACCTTCTTAAAGTCATTTCTACTAGAAGAACCTTAGGAAAATTGCGACTTTTGTATAGATAACACTATGTTGATGTATCATCATTTTATTTATTTATTATTGCGCTTCAAATAATAGCTTGAGTCAAGTTAAGGATCACTGGAAATATTTTGCGCGGCCATCAAATAGTTAGTTAGGCATTTTTGTCATATTATGCTCTTTTCTGTTTGGCGAATTGCCGAAAACTCCTACCTATTGAATATATAATCCTTTGTTGAAGTACCCTAATTTTTTATTTATTAGTTATCTTGAAATATTAAGCATTGTCAATCCAAGTATCGATCAAATAGGTGGTTAGTTAATTTCACCTTCTTAAAGTCATTTCTACTCGAAGAATCTTAAGAAAATTGTGACTTTTGTATAGATAACACCATGTTGATGTATCATCATTTTTTTATTTATTATTACGCTTCAAATAATAGCTAGAGTAAAGTTAAGGATCGCTGCAAATGTTTTGTGCGGTGATCAAATATTTAGTTAAGCATTTTTTGTCATATTATGCTCATTTCTGTTTGACGAATTGCCGAAAACTCCTACCTATTGAATATATAATCCTTTGTTGAAGTACCCTAATTTTTTATTTATTAGTTATCTCGAAAGTTTAAACATTGTCAATCCACGTATCGATCAAATAGGTAGTTAGTTAATTTTACATTCTTAAAGTCATTTCTACTCGAAGAACCTTAGGAAAATTGCGACTTTTCCATAGATAACACTATGTTGATGTATCATCATTTTTTTATTTTTTATTAAGCTACCAATAATAGCTAGAGTTAAGTTAAGGATCACGGAACATGTTTTGCGCGGTGATCAAATAGGTAGTTAGGCATTTTTGTCATATTATGCTATTTTTTGTATGAAGAATTGCCGAAAAGTCCTACCTATTGAATATATAATCCTTTGTTGATGTACCCTAATTTTTTATTTACTAGTTATCTTGAAATTTTAGACATTGTCAATCCATGTATCGATCAAATAGGTAGTTAGTTAATTTTACCTTCTTAAAGTCATTTCTACTCGAAGAACCTTAGGAAAATTGCGACTTTTGTATAGATAACACTATGTTGATGTATCATCATTTTTTTATTTATTATTACCCTTCAAATAATAGCTAGAGTCAAGTTAAGGATCACTGCAAATGTTTTGGGCGGCTATCAAATAGTTAGTTAGGTATTTTTGTCATATTATGCTCTTTTCTGTTTGACGAATTACCGAAAACTCCTACCTATTGAATATATAATCCTTTGTTGAAGTACCCTAATTTTTTATTTATTAGTTATCTTGAAATATTAAGCATTGTCAATCCAAGTATCGATCAAATAGGTAGTTAGTTAATTTCACCTTCTTAAAGTCATTTCTACTCGAAGAACCTTAGGAAAATTGCGACTTTTGTATAGATAACACTATTTTGATGTATGATCATTTTTTTATTTGTTATTCTGCTTCACAAAATAGCTAGAGTCAAGTTAAGGATCATTGCAAATGTTTTGCGCGGCGATCAAATAGGTAGTTAGGCATTTTTATCATATTATGCTCATTTCTGTTTGCCGAATTTCCGAAAACTCCTACCTATTGAATATATAATCCTTTGTTGAAGTACCCTAATTTTTTATCTATTAGTTATCATAAAATTTTAATCATTGTCAATCCATGTATCGATCAAACAGGTGGTTAGTTAATTTTACCTTCTTAAAGTCATTTCTACTCGAAGAACCTTAGGAAAATTGCGACTTTTCTATAGATAACACTATGTTGAGGTATCATCATTTTTTTATTAGTTATTACGCTTCAAAAAATTGCTAGTGTCAAGTTAAGGATCGTTGCAAATCTTTTGCGCGGCGATCAAATAGGTAGTTAGGCATTTTTGTCATATTATGCTCATTTCTGTATTCAATAGGTAGGAGTTTTCGGCAATTCGTCAAACAGAAAAGAGCATAATTGGACAAAAATGCCTAACTAACTATTTGATGGCCGTGCAAAACATTTGCAGTGATCCTTAACTTGACTCTAGCAATTATTTGAAGCGTAATAAAAAATAAAAAAATAATGATACATCAACATAGTGTTATCTATACAAAAGTCGCAATTTTCCTAAGGTTCTTCGAGTAGAAATGACTTTAAGAAGGTGAAATTAACTAACTACCTATTTGATCGATACATGGATTGACAATGCTTAATATTTCAAGATAACTAATAAATAAAAAATTAGGGTACTTCAACAAAGGATTATATATTCAATAGGTAGGAGTTTTCGGCAATTTGTCAAACAGAAAAGATGATAATATGACAAAAATGCCTAACCAACTATTTGATGGACGCGCAAAACATTTGCAGTGATCCTTAACTTGACTCTAGCTATTATTTGAAGTGTAATAATAAATAAAAAAATGATGATACATCAACATAGTGTTATCCATACAAAAGTCGAAATTTTCCTAAGGTTCTTTGAGTAGAAATGACTTTAAGAAGGTGAAAATAATTAACTACCTATTTGATCGATACTTTGATTGACAATGCTTAATATTTCAAGATAACTAATAAATAAAAAATTAGGGTACTTCAACAAAGGATTATATATTCAATAGGTAGGAGTTTTCGGCAATTCGTCAAACAGAAATGCGCATAATATGACAAAAAATTCCTAACTACATATTTGATCGCCGCACAAAACATTTGCAGTGATCCTTAACTTTACTCTAGCTATTATTTGAAGTTTAATAATAAATTTAAAATGATGATACAACAACATAGTGTTATCTATACAAAAGTCGCAATTGTCCTAAGGTTCTTCGAGTAGAAGTGACTTTAAGAAGGTGAAATTAACTAACCACCTATTTGATCGATACTTGGATTGACAATGCTTAATATTTCAAGATAACTAGTAAATAAAAAATTGGGGTACTTCAACAAAGCATTATATAATCAATAGGTGGGAGTTTTCGGCAATTCGTCAAACAGAAAAGAGCATAATATGACAAAAATGCCTAATTAACTATTTGATGGCCGCGCAAAACATTTGCAGTGATCCTTAACTTGACTCTAGCACTTATTTGTAGCGTAATAAAAAATAAAAAATGATGATACATCAACATAGTGTTATCTATACAAAAGTCGCAATTTTCCTAAGGTTCTTCGAGTAGAAATGACTTTAAGAAGGTGAAATTAACTAACCACATATTTGATCGATACTTGGATTGACAATGCTTAATATTTCAAGATAACTAATAAATAAAAAATTAGGGTACTTCAACAAAGGATTATATATTCAATAGGTAGGAGTTTTCGGCAATTCGTCAAACAGAAAAGAGCATAATATGACAAAAATGCCTAACTAACTATTTGATGGCCGCGCAAAACATTTGCAGTGATCCTTAACTTGACTCTAGCAATTATTTGAAGCGTAATAAAAAATAAAAAAAATTATGATACAACAACATAGTGTTATCTATACAAAAGTCGAAATTTTCCTAAGGTTCTTTGAGTAGAAATGACTTTAAGAAGGTGAAAATAATTAACTACCTATTTGATCGATACTTTGATTGACAATGCTTAATATTTCAAGATAACTAGTAAATAAAAAATTAGGGTACTTCAACAAAGGATTATATATTCAATAGGTAGGAGTTTTCGGCAATTCGTCAAACAGAAATGCGCATAATATGACAAAAAATTCCTAACTACATATTTGATCGCCGCACAAAACATTTGCAGTGATCCTTAACTTTACTCTAGCTATTATTTGAAGTTTAATAGAAAATTAAAAATGATGATACAACAACATAGTGTTATCTATACAAAAGTCGCAATTTTCCTAAGGTTCTTCGACTAGAAGTGACTTTAAGAAGGTGAAATTAACTAACCACCTATTTGATCGATACTTGGATTGACAATGCTTAATATTTCAAGATAACTAGTAAATAAAAAATTGGGGTACTTCAACAAAGCATTATATAATCAATAGGTGGGAGTTTTCGGCAATTCGTCAAACAGAAAAGAGCATAATATGACAAAAATGCCTAACCAACTATTTGATGGCCGCGCAAAACATTTGCAGTGATCCTTAACTTGACTCTAGCTATTATTTGAAGCGTAATAATAAATAAAAAAATGATGATACATCAACATAGTGTTATCTATACAAAAGTCGCAATTTTCCTAAGGTTCTTCGAGTAGAAATGACTTTAAGAAGGTGAAATTAACTAACCACATATTTGATCGATACTTGGATTGACAATGCTTTATATTTCAAGATAACTAATAAATAAAAAATTAGGGTACTTCAACAAAGGATTATATATTCAATAGGTAGGTGTTTTCGGCAATTCGTCAAACAGAAAAGAGCATAATATGACAAAAATGCCTAATTAACTATTTGATGGCCGCGCAAAACATTTGTAGTGATCCTTAACTTGACTCTAGCACTTATTTGTAGCGTAATAAAAAATAAAAAATGATGATACATCAACATAGTGTTATCTATACAAAAGTCGCAATTTTCCTAAGGTTCTTCGAGTAGAAATGACTTTAAGAAGGTGAAATTAACTAACCACATATTTGATCGATACTTGGATTGACAATGCTTAATATTTCAAGATAACTAATAAATAAAAAATTAGGGTACTTCAACAAAGGATTATATATTCAATAGGTAGGAGTTTTCGGCAATTCGTCAAACAGAAAAGAGCATAATATGACAAAAATGCCTAACTAACTATTTGATGGCCGCGCAAAACATTTGCAGTGATCCTTAACTTGACTCTAGCAATTATTTGAAGCGTAATAAAAAATAAAAAAATTATGATACATCAACATAGTGTTATCTATACAAAAGTCGCAATTTTCTTAGGGTTCTTCGAGTAGAAGTGACTTTAAGAAGGTGAAATTAACTAACCACCTATTTGATCGATACTTGGATTGACAATGTTTAATATTTCAAGATAACTAGTAAATAAAAAATTGGGGTACTTCAACAAAGCATTATATAATCAATAGGTGGGAGTTTTCGGCAATTCTTCAAACATAAAAGAGCATAATATCACAAAAATGCCTAACTACCTATTTGATCGCCGCGCAAAACATTTGCAGCGATCCTTAACTTTACTCTAGCTATTATTGGAAGCGTAATAATAAATAAAAAAATGATGATACATCAACATAGTGTTATCTATACAAAAGTCGCAATTTTCCTAAGGTTCTTCGAGTAGAAATGACTTTAAGAAGGTGAAATTAACTAACCACCTATTTGATCGATACTTGGATTGACAATGCTTAATATTTCAAGATAACTAATAAATAAAAAATTAGGGTACTTCAACAAAGGATTGTATATTTAATAGGTAGGAGTTTTCGGCAATTCGTCAAACAGAAAAGAGCATAATTGGACAAAAATGCCTAACTAACTATTTGATGGCCGCGCAAAACATTTGCAGTGATCCTTAACTTGACTCTAGCAATTATTTGAAGCGTAATAAAAAATAAAAAAACAATGATACATCAACATAGTGTTATCTATACAAAAGTCGCAATTTTCCTAAGGTTCTTCGAGTAGAAATGACTTTAAGAAGGTGAAATTAACTAACTACCTATTTGATCGATACATGGATTGACAATGCTTAATATTTCAAGATAACTAATAAATAAAAAATTAGGGTACTTCAACAAAGGATTATATATTCAATAGGTAGGAGTTTTCGGCAATTCGTCAAACAGAAAAGAGGATAATATGACAAAAATGCCTAACCAACTATTTGATGGCCGCGCAAAACATTTGCAGTGATCCTTAACTTGACTCTAGCTATTATTTGAAGCGTAATAATAAATAAAAAAATGATGATACATCAACATAGTGTTATCTATACAAAAGTCGAAATTTTCCTAAGGTTCTTTGAGTAGAAATGACTTTAAGAAGGTGAAAATAATTAACTACCTATTTGATCGATACTTTGATTGACAATGCTTAATATTTCAAGATAACTAGTAAATAAAAAATTAGGGTACTTCAACAAAGGATTATATATTCAATAGGTAGGAGTTTTCGGCAATTCGTCAAACAGAAATGCGCATAATATGACAAAAAATTCCTAACTACATATTTGATCGCCGCACAAAACATTTGCAGTGATCCTTAACTTTACTCTAGCTATTATTTGAAGTTTAATAGAAAATTAAAAATGATGATACAACAACATTGTGTTATCTATACAAAAGTCGCAATTTTCCTAAGGTTCTTCGACTAGAAGTGACTTTAAGAAGGTGAAATTAACTAACCACCTATTTGATCGATACTTGGATTGACAATGCTTAATATTTCAAGATAACTAGTAAATAAAAAATTGGGGTACTTCAACAAAGCATTATATAATCAATAGGTGGGAGTTTTCGGCAATTCGTCAAACAGAAAAGAGCATAATATGACAAAAATGCCTAACCAACTATTTGATGGCCGCGCAAAACATTTGCAGTGATCCTTAACTTGACTCTAGCTATTATTTGAAGCGTAATAATAAATAAAAAAATGATGATACATCAACATAGTGTTATCTATACAAAAGTCGCAATTTTCCTAAGGTTCTTCGAGTAGAAATGACTTTAAGAAGGTGAAATTAACTAACCACATATTTGATCGATACTTGGATTGACAATGCTTAATATTTCAAGATAACTAATAAATAAAAAATTAGGGTACTTCAACAAAGGATTATATATTCAATAGGTAGGAGTTTTCGGCAATTCGTCAAACAGAAAAGAGCATAATATGACAAAAATGCCTAACTAACTATTTGATGGCCGCGCAAAACATTTGCAGTGATCCTTAACTTGACTCTAGCAATTATTTGAAGCGTAATAAAAAATAAAAAAAATTATGATACAACAACATAGTGTTATCTATACAAAAGTCGAAATTTTCCTAAGGTTCTTTGAGTAGAAATGACTTTAAGAAGGTGAAAATAATTAACTACCTATTTGATCGATACTTTGATTGACAATGCTTAATATTTCAAGATAACTAGTAAATAAAAAATTAGGGTACTTCAACAAAGGATTATATATTCAATAGGTAGGAGTTTTCGGCAATTCGTCAAACAGAAATGCGCATAATATGACAAAAAATTCCTAACTACATATTTGATCGCCGCACAAAACATTTGCAGTGATCCTTAACTTGACTCTAGCAATTATTTGTAGCGTAATAAAAAATAAAAAATGATGATACATCAACATAGTGTTATCTATACAAAAGTCGCAATTTTCCTAAGGTTCTTCGAGTAGAAATGACTTTAAGAAGGTGAAATTAACTAACCACATATTTGATCGATACTTGGATTGACAATGCTTAATATTTCAATATAACTAATAAATAAAAAATTAGGGTACTTCAACAAAGGATTATATATTCAATAGGTAGGAGTTTTCGGCAATTCGTCAAACAGAAAAGAGCATAATATGACAAAAATGCCTAACTAACTATTTGATGGCCGCGCAAAACATTTGCAGTGATCCTTAACTTGACTCTAGCAATTATTTGAAGCGTAATAAAAAATAAAAAAATTATGATACATGAACATAGTGTTATCTATACAAAAGTCGCAATTTTCCTAGGGTTCTTCGAGTATAAATGACTTTAAGTAGGTGAAATTAACTAACTACCTATTTGATCGATACATGGATTGACAATGCTTAATATTTCAAGATAACTAATAAATAAAAAATTAGGGTACTTCAACAAAGGATTATATATTCAATAGGTAGGAGTTTTCGGAAATTCGTCAAACAGAAATGCGCATAATATGACAAAAAATTCCTAACTACATATTTGATCGCCGCACAAAACATTTGCAGTGATCCTTAACTTTACTCTAGCTATTATTTGAAGTGTAATAATAAATAAAAAATGATGATACAACAACATAGTGTTATCTATACAAAAGTCGCAATTTTCCTAAGGTTCTTCGAGTAGAAGTGACTTTAAGAAGGTGAAATTAACTAACCACCTATTTGATCGATACTTGGATTGACAATGTTTAATATTTCAAGATAACTAGTAAATAAAAAATTGGGGTACTTCAACAAAGCATTATATAATCAATAGGTGGGAGTTTTCGGCAATTCCTCAAACATAAAAGAGCATAATATCACAAAAATGCCTAACTACCTATTTGATCGCCGCGCAAAACATTTGCAGCGATCCTTAACTTTACTCTAGCTATTATTGGAAACGTAATAATAAATAAAAAAATGATGATACATCAACATAGTGTTATCTATACAAAAGTCGCAATTTTCCTAAGGTTCTTCGAGTAGAAATGACTTTAAGAAGGTGAAATTAACTAACCACCTATTTGATCGATACTTGGATTGACAATGCTTAATATTTCAAGATAACTAATAAATAAAAAATTAGGGTACTTCAACAAAGGATTCTATATTCAATAGGTAGGAGTTTTCGGCAATTCGTCAAACAGAAAAGAGCATAATTGGACAAAAATGCCTAACTAACTATTTGATGGCCGCGCAAAACATTTGCAGTGATCCTTAACTTGACTCTAGCAATTATTTGAAGCGTAATAAAAAATAAAAAAACAATGATACATCAACATAGTGTTATCTATACAAAAGTCGCAATTTTCCTAAGGTTCTTCGAGTAGAAATGACTTTAAGAAGGTGAAATTAACTAACTACCTATTTGATCGATACATGGATTGACAATGCTTAATATTTCAAGATAACTAATAAATAAAAAATTAGGGTACTTCAACAAAGGATTATATATTCAATAGGTAGGAGTTTTCGGCAATTTGTCAAACAGAAAAGAGGATAATATGACAAAAATGCCTAACCAACTATTTGATGGCCGCGCAAAACATTTGCAGTGATCCTTAACTTGACTCTAGCTATTATTTGAAGCGTAATAATAAATAAAAAAATGATGATACATCAACATAGTGTTATCTATACAAAAGTCGCAATTTTCCTAAGGTTCTTCGAGTAGAAATGACTTTAAGAAGGTGAAATTAACTAACCACATATTTGATCGATACTTGGATTGACAATGCTTAATATTTCAAGATAACTAATAAATAAAAAATTAGGGTACTTCAACAAAGGATTATATATTCAATAGGTAGGTGTTTTCGGCAATTCGTCAAACAGAAAAGAGCATAATATGACAAAAATGCCTAATTAACTATTTGATGGCCGCGCAAAACATTTGCAGTGATCCTTAACTTGACTCTAGCAATTATTTGTAGCGTAATAAAAAATAAAAAATGATGATACATCAACATAGTGTTATCTATACAAAAGTCGCAAATTTCCTAAGGTTCTTCGAGTAGAAATGACTTTAAAAGGTGAAATTAACTAACTACCTATTTGATCGATACATGGATTGACAATGCTTAATATTTCAAGATAACTAATAAATAAAAAATTAGGGTACTTCAACAAAGGATTATATATTCAATAGGTAGGAGTTTTCGGCAATTCGTCAAACAGAAAATAGCATAATATGACAAAAATGCCTAACTAACTATTTGATGGCCGCGCAAAACATTTGCAGTGATCCTTAACTTGACTCTAGCTATTATTTGAAGTGTAATAATAAATAAAAAAATGATGATACATCAACATAGTGTTATCTATACAAAAGTCGCAATTTTCCTAAGGTTCTTCGAGTAGAAGTGACTTTAAGAAGGTGAAATTAAGTAACCACCTATTTGATCGATACTTGGATTGACAATGCTTAATATTTCAAGATAACAAATAAATAAAAAATTAGGGTACTTCAACAAAGGATTATATATTCAATAGGTATGAGTTTTCGGCAAGTCGTAAAACCGAAAAGAGCGTAATATGACAAAAATGCCTAACTAACAATTTGATGGCCGCGCAAAACGTTTGCAGTGATCCTTAACTTGACTCTAGCTATTATTTGAAGCGTAATAATAAATTAAAAAATGATGATCCATCAACATAGTGTTATCTATACAAAAGTCGCAATTTTCCTAAGGTTCTTCGAGTAGAAATGACTTTAAGAAGGTGAAATTAACTAACCACCTATTTGAACGATACTTGGATTGACAATGCTTAATATTTAAAGATAACTAGTAAATAAAAAATTAGGGTACTTCAACAAAGGATTATATATTCAATAGGTAGGAGTTTTCGGCAATTCGTCAAACAGAAAAGAGCATAATATGACAAAAATGCCTAACTAACTATTTGATGGCCGCGCAAAACATTTGCAGTGATCCTTAACTTGACTCTAGCTATTATTTGAAGCGTAATAATAAATAAAAAAATTATGATACATCAACATAGTGTTATCTATAGAAAAGTCGCAATTTTCCTAAGGTTCTTCGAGTAGAAATGACTTTAAGAAGGTGAAATTAACTAACTACCTATTTGATCGATACTTGGATTGACAATGCTTAATATTTTAAGATAACTAATAAATAAAAAATTAGGGTACTTCAACAAAGGATTATATATTCAATAGGTAGGAGTTTTCGGCAATTCGTCAAACAGAAATGTGCATAATATGACAAAAAATTCCTAACTACATATTTGATCGCCGCACAAAACATTTGCTGTGATCCTTAACTTTACTCTAGCTATTATTTGAAGTGTAATAATAAATAAAAAATGATGATACAACAACATAGTGTTATCTATACAAAAGTCGCAATTTTCCTAAGGTTCTTCGAGTAGAAGTGACTTTAAGAAGGTGAAATTAAGTAACCACCTATTTGATCGATACTTGGATTGACAATGCTTAATATTTCAAGATAACAAATAAATAAAAAATTAGGGTACTTCAACAAAGGATTATATATTCAATAGGTATGAGTTTTCGGCAAGTCGTAAAACCGAAAAGAGCGTAATATGACAAAAATGCCTAACTAACAATTTGATGGCCGCGCAAAACGTTTGCAGTGATCCTTAACTTGACTCTAGCTATTATTTGAAGCGTAATAATAAATTAAAAAATGATGATCCATCAACATAGTGTTATCTATACAAAAGTCGCAATTTTCCTAAGGTTCTTCGAGTAGAAATGACTTTAAGAAGGTGAAATTAACTAACCACCTATTTGAACGATACTTGGATTGACAATGCTTAATATTTAAAGATAACTAGTAAATAAAAAATTAGGGTACTTCAACAAAGGATTATATATTCAATAGGTAGGAGTTTTCGGCAATTCGTCAAACAGAAAAGAGCATAATATGACAAAAATGCCTAACTAACTATTTGATGGCCGCGCAAAACATTTGCAGTGATCCTTAACTTGACTCTAGCTTTTATTTGAAGCGTAATAATAAATAAAAAAATTATGATACATCAACATAGTGTTATCTATAGAAAAGTCGCAATTTTCCTAAGGTTCTTCGAGTAGAAATGACTTTAAGAAGGTGAAATTAACTAACTACCTATTTGATCGATACTTGGATTGACAATGCTTAATATTTTAAGATAACTAATAAATAAAAAATTAGGGTACTTCAACAAAGGATTATATATTCAATAGGTAGGAGTTTTCGGCAATTCGTCAAACAGAAATGTGCATAATATGACAAAAAATTCCTAACTACATATTTGATCGCCGCACAAAACATTTGCTGTGATCCTTAACTTTACTCTAGCTATTATTTGAAGTGTAATAATAAATAAAAAATGATGATACAACAACATAGTGTTATCTATACAAAAGTCGCAATTTTCCTAAGGTTCTTCGAGTAGAAGTGACTTTAAGAAGGTGAAATTAAGTAACCACCTATTTGATCGATACTTGGATTGACAATGCTTAATATTTCAAGATAACAAATAAATAAAAAATTAGGGTACTTCAACAAAGGATTATATATTCAATAGGTATGAGTTTTCGGCAAGTCGTAAAACCGAAAAGAGCGTAATATGACAAAAATGCCTAACTAACAATTTGATGGCCGCGCAAAACGTTTGCAGTGATCCTTAACTTGACTCTAGCTATTATTTGAAGCGTAATAATAAATTAAAAAATGATGATCCATCAACATAGTGTTATCTATACAAAAGTCGCAATTTTCCTAAGGTTCTTCGAGTAGAAATGACTTTAAGAAGGTGAAATTAACTAACCACCTATTTGAACGATACTTGGATTGACAATGCTTAATATTTAAAGATAACTAGTAAATAAAAAATTAGGGTACTTCAACAAAGGATTATATATTCAATAGGTAGGAGTTTTCGGCAATTCGTCAAACAGAAAAGAGCATAATATGACAAAAATGCCTAACTAACTATTTGATGGCCGCGCAAAACGTTTGCAGTGATCCTTAACTTGACTCTAGCTATTATTTGAAGCGTAATAATAAATTAAAAAATGATGATCCATCAACATAGTGTTATCTATACAAAAGTCGCAATTTTCCTAAGGTTCTTCGAGTAGAAATGACTTTAAGAAGGTGAAATTAACTAACCACCTATTTGAACGATACTTGGATTGACAATGCTTAATATTTAAAGATAACTAATAAATAAAAAATTAGGGTACTTCAACAAAGGATTATATATTCAATAGGTAGGAGTTTTCGGCAATTCGTCAAACAGAAATGTGCATAATATGACAAAAAATTCCTAACTACATATTTGATCGCCGCACAAAACATTTGCTGTGATCCTTAACTTTACTCTAGCTATTATTTGAAGTGTAATAATAAATAAAAAATGATGATACAACAACATAGTGTTATCTATACAAAAGTCGCAATTTTCCTAAGGTTCTTCGAGTAGAAGTGACTTTAAGAAGGTGAAATTAACTAACCACCTATTTGATCGATACTTGGATTGACAATGTTTAATATTTCAAGTTAACTAGTAAATAAAAAATTGCGGTACTTCAACAAAGCATTATATAATCAATAGGTGGGAGTTTTCGGCAATTCGTCAAACAGAAAAGAGCATAATATGACAAAAATGCCTAACCAACTATTTGATGGCCGCGCAAAACATTTGCAGTGATCCTTAACTTGACTCTAGCTATTATTCGAAGTGTAATAATAAATAAAAAAATGATGATACATCAACATAGTGTTATCTATACAAAAGTTGCAATTTTCCTAAGGTTCTTCGAGTAGAAGTGACTTTAAGAAGAAGAAATTAACTAACCACCTATTTGATCGATACTTGGATTGACAATGTTTAATATTTCAAGATAACTAGTAAATAAAAAATTGGGGTACTTCAACAAAGCATTATATAATCAATAGGTGGGAGTTTTCGGCAATTCGTCAAACAGAAAAGAGCATAATATGACAAAAATGCCTAACCAACTATTTGATGGCCGCGCAAAACATTTGCAGTGATCCTTAACTTGACTCTAGCTATTATTCGAAGCGTAATAATAAATAAAAAAATGATGATACATCAACATAGTGTTATCTATACAAAAGTTGCAATTTTCCTAAGGTTCTTCGAGTAGAAGTGACTTTAAGAAGATGAAATTAACTAACCACCTATTTGATCGATACTTGGATTGACAATGTTTAATATTTCAAGATAACTAGTAAATAAAAAATTGGGGTACTTCAACAAAGCATTATATAATCAATAGGTGGGAGTTTTCGGCAATTCTTCAAACATAAAAGAGCATAATATGACAAAAATGCCTAACTACCTATTAGATCGCCGCGCAAAACATTTGCAGTGATCCTTAACTTGACTCTAGCTATTATTGGAAGCATAATAATAAATAAAAAAATGATGATACATCAACATACTGTTATCTATACAAAAGTCGCAATTTCCCTAAGGTTCTTCGAGTAGAAGTGACTTTAAGAAGGTGAAATTAACTAACCACCTATTTGATCGATACTTGGATTGACAATGCTTAATATTTCAAGATAACTAGTAAATAAAAAATTGCGGTACTTCAACAAAGCATTATGTAATCAATAGGTGGGAGTTTTCGGCAATTCGTCAAACAGAAAAGAGCATAATATGACCAAAATGCCTAACCAACTATTTGACGGCCGCGCAAAACATTTGCAGTGATCCTTAACTTGACTCTAGCTATTATTTGAAGCGTAATAATAAATAAAAAAATGATGATACATCAACATAGTGTTATCTATACAAAACTCGCAATTTTCCTAAGGTTCTTCGAGTAGAAGTGACTTTAAGAAGGTGAAATTAACTAACCACCTATTTGATCGATACTTGGATTGACAATGATTAATATTTCAAGATAACTAGTAAATAAAAAATTGCGGTACTTCAACAAAGCATTATATAATCAATAGGTGGGAGTTTTCGGCAATTCGTCAAACAGAAAAGAGCATAATATGAGAAAAATGCCTAACCAACTATTTGATGGCCGCGCAAAACATTTGCAGTGATCCTTAACTTGACTCTAGCTATTATTTGAAGCGTAATAATAAATAAAAAAATGATGATACATCAACATAGAGTTATCTATACAAAAGTCGCAATTTTCCTAAGGTTCTTCGAGTAGAAGTGACTTTAAGAAGGTGAAATTAACTAACCACCTATTTGATCGATACTTGGATTGACAATGTTTAATATTTCAAGATAACTACTAAATAAAAAATTGCGGTACTTCAACAAAGCATTATATAATCAATAGGTGGGAGTTTTCGGCAATTCGTCAAACAGAAAAGAGCATAATATGACAAAAATGCCTAACCAACTATTTGATGGCCGCGCAAAACATTTGCAGTGATCCTTAACTTGACTCTAGCTATTATTTGAAGCGTAATAATAAATAAAAAAATGATGATACATCAACATAGTGTTATCTATACAAAAGTCGCAATTTTCCTAAGGTTCTTCGAGTAGAAGTGACTTTAAGAAGATGAAATTTACTAACCACCTATTTGATCGATACTTGCATTGACAATGTTTAATATTTCAAGATAACTAGTAAATAAAAAATTGGGGTACTTCAACAAAGCATTATATAATCAATAGGTGGGAGTTTTCGGCAATTCTTCAAACATAAAAGCGCATAATATGACAAAAATGCCTAACTACCTATTAGATCGCCGCGCAAAACATTTGCAGTGATCCTTAACTTGACTCTAGCTATTATTGGAAGCATAATAATAAATAAAAAAAAGATGGTACATCAACATAGTGTTATCTATACAAAAGTCGCAATTTTCCTAAGGTTCTTCGAGTAGAAGTGACTTTAAGAAGGTGAAATTAACTAACCACCTATTTGATCGATACTTGGATTGACAATGTTTAATATTTCAAGATAACTAGTAAATAAAAAATTGCGGTACTTCAACAAAGCATTATATAATCAATAGGTGGGAGTTTTCGGCAATTCGTCAAACAGAAAAGAGCATAATATGACAAAAATGCCTAATTAACTATTTGATGGCCGCGCAAAACATTTGCAGTGATCCTTAACTTGACTCTAGCTATTATTTGAAGCGTAATAATAAATAAAAAAATGATGATACATCAACATAGTGTTATCTATACAAAAGTCGCAATTTTCCTAAGGTTCTTCGAGTAGAAGTGACTTTAAGAAGGTGAAATTAAGTAACCACATATTTGATCGATACTTGGATTGACAATGCTTAATATTTAAACATAACAAATAAATAAAAAATTAGGGTACTTCAACGAAGGATTATATATTCAATAGGTATGAGTTTTCGGCAAGTCGTAAAACCGAAAAGAGCGTAATATGACAAAATTGCCTAACTAACAATTTGATGGCCGCGCAAAACGTTTGCAGTGATCCTTAACTTGACTCTAGCTATTATTTGAAGCGTAATAATAAATTAAAAAATGATGATCCATCAACATAGTGTTATCTATACAAAAGTCGCAATTTTCCTAAGGTTCTTCGAGTAGAAATGACTTTAAGAAGGTGAAATTAACTAACCACCTATTTGAACGATACTTGGATTAACAATGCTTAATATTTAAAGATAACTAGTAAATAAAAAATTAGGGTACTTCAACAAAGGATTATATATTCAATAGGTAGGAGTTTTCGGCAATTCGTCAAACAGAAAAGAGCATAATATGACAAAAATGCCTAACTAACTATTTGATGGCCGCGCAAAACATTTGCAGTGATCCTTAACTTGACTCTAGCTATTATTTGAAGCGTAATAATAAATAAAAAAATTATGATACATCAACATAGTGTTATCTATAGAAAAGTCGCAATTTTCCTAAGGTTCTTCGAGTAGAAATGACTTTAAGAAGGTGAAATTAACTAACTACCTATTTGATCGATACTTGGATTGACAATGCTTAATATTTCAAGATAACTAATAAAAAAAAAATTAGGGTACTTCAACAAAGGATTATATATTCAATAGGTAGGAGTTTTCGGCAATTCGTCAAACAGAAATGTGCATAATATGACAAAAAATTCCTAACTACATATTTGATCGCCGCACAAAACATTTGCAGTGATCCTTAACTTTACTCTAGCTATTATTTGAAGTGTAATAATAAATAAAAAATGATGATACAACAACATAGTGTTATCTATACAAAAGTTGCAATTTTCCTAAGGTTCTTCGAGTAGAAGTGACTTTAAGAAGAAGAAATTAACTAACCACCTATTTGATCGATACTTGGATTGACAATGTTTAATATTTCAAGATAACTAGTAAATAAAAAATTGGGGTACTTCAACAAAGCATTATATAATCAATAGGTGGGAGTTTTCGGCAATTCGTCAAACAGAAAAGAGCATAATATGACAAAAATGCCTAACCAACTATTTGATGGCCGCGCAAAACATTTGCAGTGATCCTTAACTTGACTCTAGCTATTATTCGAAGCGTAATAATAAATAAAAAAATGATGATACATCAACATAGTGTTATCTATACAAAAGTTGCAATTTTCCTAAGGTTCTTCGAGTAGAAGTGACTTTAAGAAGATGAAATTAACTAACCACCTATTTGATCGATACTTGGATTGACAATGTTTAATATTTCAAGATAACTAGTAAATAAAAAATTGGGGTACTTCAACAAAGCATTATATAATCAATAGGTGGGAGTTTTCGGCAATTCTTCAAACATAAAAGAGCATAATATGACAAAAATGCCTAACTACCTATTAGATCGCCGCGCAAAACATTTGCAGTGATCCTTAACTTGACTCTAGCTATTATTGGAAGCATAATAATAAATAAAAAAATGATGATACATCAACATACTGTTATCTATACAAAAGTCGCAATTTTCCTAAGGTTCTTCGAGTAGAAGTGACTTTAAGAAGGTGAAATTAACTAACTACCTATTTGATGGATACTTGGATTGACAATGCTTAATATTTCATGATAACTAATAAATACAAAATTAGGGTACTTCAACAAAGGATTATATATTCAATAGGTGGGAGTTTTCGGCAATTCGTCAAACAGAAATGCGCATAATATGACAAAACATTCCTAACTACAAATTTGATCGCCGCACAAAACATTTGTAGTGATCCTTAACTTTAGTCTAGCTATTATTTGAAGTGTAATAATAAATAAAAAATGATGATACAACAACATAGTGTTATCTATACAAAAGTCGCAATTTTCCTAAGGTTCTTCGAGTAGAAGTGACTTTAAGAAGGTGAAATTAACTAACCACCTATTTGATCGATACTTGGATTGACAATGTTTAATATTTCAAGATAACTAGTAAATAAAAAATTGCGGTATTTAAACAAAGCATTATAGAATCAATAGGTGGGAGTTTTCGGCAATTCGTTAAATAGAAAAGAGCATAATATGACAAAAATGCCTAACCAACTATTTGATAGCCGCGCAAAACATTTGCAGTGATCCTTAACTTGACTCTAGCTATTATTTGAAGCGTAATAATAAATAAAAAAATGATGATACATCAACATAGTGTTATCTATACAAAAGTCGCAATTTTCCTAAGGTTCTACGAGTAGAAGTGACTTTAAGAAGATGAAATTTACTAACCACCTATTTGATCGATACTTGGATTGACAATGTTTAATATTTCAAGATAACTAGTAAATAAAAAATTGGGGTACTTCCACAAAGCATTATATAATCAATAGGTGGGAGTTTTCGGCAATTCTTCAAACATAAAAGAGCATAATATGACAAAAATGCCTAACTACCTATTAGATCGCCGCGCAAAACATTTGCAGTGATCCTTAACTTGACTCTAGCTATTATTGGAAGCATAATAATAAATAAAAAAATGATGATACATCAACATACTG
This sequence comes from Rhodomyrtus psidioides, assembly GCA_021437785.1. Lineage (NCBI taxonomy): Eukaryota > Viridiplantae > Streptophyta > Magnoliopsida > Myrtales > Myrtaceae > Rhodomyrtus > Rhodomyrtus psidioides. The sequence goes on from JAILYB010000117.1 coordinate 572,697, forward strand.
TTATCTATACAAAAGTCGCAATTTTCCTAAGGTTCTTCGAGTAGAAGTGACTTTAAGAAGATGAAATTTACTAACCACCTATTTGATCGATACTTGGATTGACAATGTTTAATATTTCAATATAACTAGTAAATAAAAAATTGCGGTACTTCAACAAAGCATTATATAATCAATAGGTGGGAGTTTTCGACAATTCGTCAAACAGAAAAGAGCATAATATGACAAAAATGCCTAACCAACTATTTGATGGCCGCGCAAAACATTTGCAGTGATCCTTAACTTGACTCTAGCTATTATTTGAAGCGTAATAATAAATAAAAAAATGATGATACATCAACATAGTGTTATCTATACAAAAGTCGCAATTTTCGTAAGGTTCTTCGAATAGAAGTGACTTTAAGAAGATGAAATTTACTAACCACCTATTTGATCGATACTTGGATTGACAATGTTTAATATTTCAAGATAACTAGTAAATAAAAAATTGGGGTACTTCAACAAAGCATTATATAATCAATAGGTGGGAGTTTTCGGCAATTCTTCAAACATAAAAGAGCATAATATGACAAAAATGCCTAACTACCTATTAGATCGCCGCGCAAAACATTTGCAGTGGTCCTTAACTTGACTCTAGCTATTATTGGAAGCATAATAATAAATAAAAAAATGATGATACATCAACATACTGTTATCTATACAAAAGTCGCAATTTTCGTAAGGTTCTTCGAGTAGAAGTGACTTTAAGAAGATGAAATTTACTAACCACCTATTTGATCGATACTTGGATTGACAATGTTTAATATTTCAAGATAACTAGTAAATAAAAAATTGGGGTACTTCAACAAAGCATTATATAATCAATAGGTGGGAGTTTTCGGCAATTCTTCAAACATAAAAGAGCATAATATGACAAAAATGTCGAACTACCTATTTGATCGCCGCGCAAAACATTTGCAGTGATCCTTAACTTGACTCTAGCTATTATTGGAAGTATAATAATAAATAAAAAAATGATGATACATCAACATAGTGTTATCTACACAAAAGTCGCAATTTTCCTATGGTTCTTCGAGTAGAAATTACTTTAAGAAGGTGAAATTAACTAACCACCTATTTGATCGATACTTGGATTGACAATGCTTAATATTTCAAGATAACTATTAAATAAAAAATTAGGGTACTTCAACAAAGGGTTAAATATTCAATAGGTAGGAGTTTTCGGCAATTCGTCAAACAGAAAAGAGCATAATATGACAAAAATGCCTAACTAACTATTTGATGGCCGCGCAAAACATTTGCAGTGATCCTTAACTTGACTCTAGCTATTATTTGAAGCGTAATAATAAATAAAAAAATGATGATACATCAACATAGTGTTATCTATACAAAAGTCGCAATTTTCGTAAGGTTCTTCGAATAGAAGTGACTTTAAGAAGATGAAATTTACTAACCACCTATTTGATCGATACTTGGATTGACAATGTTTAATATTTCAAGATAACTAGTAAATAAAAAATTGGGGTACTTCAACAAAGCATTATATAATCAATAGGTGGGAGTTTTCGGCAATTCTTCAAACATAAAAGAGCATAATATGACAAAAATGCCTAACTACCTATTAGATCGCCGCGCAAAACATTTGCAGTGGTCCTTAACTTGACTCTAGCTATTATTGGAAGCATAATAATAAATAAAAAAATGATGATACATCAACATACTGTTATCTATACAAAAGTCGCAATTTTCGTAAGGTTCTTCGAGTAGAAGTGACTTTAAGAAGATGAAATTTACTAACCACCTATTTGATCGATACTTGGATTGACAATGTTTAATATTTCAAGATAACTAGTAAATAAAAAATTGGGGTACTTCAACAAAGCATTATATAATCAATAGGTGGGAGTTTTCGGCAATTCTTCAAACATAAAAGAGCATAATATGACAAAAATGTCGAACTACCTATTTGATCGCCGCGCAAAACATTTGCAGTGATCCTTAACTTGACTCTAGCTATTATTGGAAGTATAATAATAAATAAAAAAATGATGATACATCAACATAGTGTTATCTACACAAAAGTCGCAATTTTCCTATGGTTCTTCGAGTAGAAATTACTTTAAGAAGGTGAAATTAACTAACCACCTATTTGATCGATACTTGGATTGACAATGCTTAATATTTCAAGATAACTATTAAATAAAAAATTAGGGTACTTCAACAAAGGGTTAAATATTCAATAGGTAGGAGTTTTCGGCAATTCGTCAAACAGAAAAGAGCATAATATGACAAAAATGCCTAACTAACTATTTGATGGCCGCGCAAAACATTTGTAGTGATCCTTAACTTGACTCTAGCTATTATTTGAAGCGTAATAATAAATAAAAAAATGATGATACATCAACATAGTGTTATCTATATAAAAGTCCAAATTTTCCTAAGGTTCTTCGAGTAGAAATGACTTTAAGAAGGTGAAATTAACTAACTACCTATTTGATCAATACTTGGATTGACAATGTTTAATATTTCAAGATAACTAGTGAATAAAAAATTGGGGTACTTCAACAAAGCATTATATAATCAATAGGGCGGAGTTTTCGGGAATTCTTCAAACATAAAAGAGCATAATATGACAAAAATGCCTAACTACCTATTTGATCGCCGCGCAATACATTTGCAGCGATCCTTAACTTGACTCTAGCTATTATTGGAAGCATAATGATAAATAAAAAAATGATGATACATCAACATAGTGTTATCTACACAAAAGTCGCAATTTTCCTAAGGTTCTTCGAGTAGAAGTGACTTTAAGAAGGAGAAATTAACTAACCACCTATTTGATCGATACTTAGATTGACAATGTTTAATATTTCAAGATAACTAGTAAATAAAAAATTGCGGTACTTCAACAAAGCATTATATAATCAATAGGTGGGAGTTTTCGGCAATTCGTCAAACAGAAAAGAGCATAAATGACAAAAATGCCTAACGAACTATTTGATGGCCGCGCAAAACATTTGCAGTGATCCTTAACTTGACTCTAGCTATTATTTGAAGCGTAATAATAAATAATAAAATGATGATACATCAACATAGTGTTACCTATACAAAAGTCGCAATTTTCCTAAGGTTCTTAGAGTAGAAGTGACTTTAAGAAGATGAAATTAACTAACCACCTATTTGATTGATACTTGGATTGACAATGTTTAATATTTCAAGATAACTAGTAATTAAAAAATTAGGGTACTTCAACAAAGCATTATATAATCAATAGGTGGGAGTTTTCGGCAATTCTTCAAACATAAAAGAGCATAATATGACTAAAATGCCTAACTACCTATTTGATCGCCGCGCAAAACATTTGCAGTGATCCTTAACTTGACTCTAGCTATTATTGGAAGCATAATAATAAATAAAAAAAATGATGATACATCAACATAGTGTTATCTACACAAAAGTCGCAATTTTCCTAATGTTCTTCGAGTAGAAATTACTTTAAGAAGGTGAAATTAACTAACCACCTATTTGATCGATACTTGGATTGACAATGCTTAATATTTCAAGATAACTAATAAATAAAAAATTAGGGTACTTCAACAAAGGGTTAAATATTCAATAGGTAGGAGTTTTCGGCAATTCGTCAAACAGAAAAGAGCATAATATGAGAAAAATGCCTAACTAACTATTTGATGGCCGCGCAAAACATTTGCAGTGATCCTTAACTTGACTCTAGCTATTATTTCAAGCGTAATAATAAATAAATAAAATGATGATACATCAACATAGTGTTATCTATACAAAAGTCGCAATTTTCCCAAGGTTCTTCGAGTAGAAGTGACTTTAGGAAGGTGAAATTAACTAACCACCTATTTGATCGATACTTGGATTGACAATGCTTAATATTTAAAGATAACTAGTAAATAAAAAGTTAGGGTTCTTCAACAAAGGATTATATATTCAATAGGTAGGAGTTTTCGGCAATTCGTCATACAGAAAAGAGCATAATATGACAAAAATACCTAACTAACTATTTGATGGCCGCGCAAAACATTTGCAGTGATCCTTAACTTGACTCTAGCTATTATTTGAAGCGTAATAATAAATAAAAAAATGATGATACATCAACATAGTGTTATCTATACAAAAGTCGCAATTTCCCTGTGATTCTTCGAGTAGAAATGACTTTAAGAAGGTTAAATTAACTAACTACCTATTTGATCGATACTTGGATTAACAATGCTTAATATTTCAAGATAACTAATAAATAAAAAATTAGGGTACTTCAACAAAGGATTATATATTCAATAGGTAGGAGTTTTCAGCAATTCGTCAAATAGAAAAGAGCATAATATGACAAAAATGCCTAACTAACTATTTGATGGCCGCGTAAAACATATGCAGTGATCCTTAACTTGACTCTAGCTATTATTTGAAGTGTAATAATAAATAAAAAAAATGATGATACATCAACATCGTGTTATCTATACAAAAGTCGCAATTTTCCTAAGGTTCTTCGAGTAGAAATGACTTTAAGAATGTGAAATTAACTAACCACCTATTTGATCGATACTTGGATTGACAATGCTTAATATTTCAAGATAACTTATAAATAAAAAATTAGGGTACTTCAACAAAGGATTATATATTCAATAGGCAGGAATTTTCGGCATGTCGTAAAACAGAAAAGAGCATAATATGACAAAAATGCCTAACTAACTATTTGATGGCCGCGCAAAACATTTGCAGTGATCCTTAACTTGACTCTAGCTATTATTTGAAGCGTAATAATAAATAAAAAAATGATGATACATCAACATAGTGTTATCTGTACAAAAATCGCAATTTTACTAAGGTTCTTCCGGAAGAAATGACTTTAAGAAGGTGAAATTAACTAACCACCTATTTGATCGATACTTGGATTGACAATGCTTAATATTTCAAGATAACTAGAAATAAAAAATTAGGGTACTTCAACAAAGGATTATATATTCAATAGGTAGGAGTTTTCGGCAATTCTTCAAACAGAAAAGAGCATAATATGACAAAAATGCCTAACTAACTATTTGATGGCCGCGCAAAACATATGCAGTGATCCTTAACTTGACTCTAGCTATTATTTGAAGCGTAATAATAAATAAAAAAATGATGATGCATCAACATAGTGTTATCTATACAAAAGTCGCAATTTTCCTAAGGTTCTTCGAGTAGAAATGACATTAAGAATGTGAAATTAACTAACCACCTATTTGATCGATACTTGGATTGAGAATGCTTAATATTTCAAGATAACTAATAAATAAAAAATTAGTGTACTTCAACAAAGGATTATATATTCGATTGGTAGGAGTTTTCGGCAATTCGTCAAACAGAAATGAGCATATTATGACAAAAATGCCTAACTACATATTTGATCGCCGCGCAAAACATTTGCAGTGATCCTTAACTTGACTCTAGCTATTATTTGAAGCGTAATAATAAATAAAAAAATGATGATACATCAACACAGTGAATCTATACAAAAGTCGCAATTTTCCTAAGGTTCTTCGAGTAGAAATGACTTTAAGAAGGTGAAATTAACTAACTACCTATTTGATCGATACTTGGATTGACAATGCTTAATATTTCAAGATAACTAATAAATAAAAAATTAGGGTACTTCAACAAAGGATTATATATTCAATAGGTAGGAGTTTTTGGCAATTCGTCAAACAGAAAAGAGCATAATATGACAAAAATGCCTAACTAATTATTTGATGGCCGCGCAAAACATTTGCAGTGATCCTTAATTTGACTCCAGCTATTTTTTGAAGCGTAATAATAAATAAAAAAATGATGATACATCAACATAGTGTTATCTATACAAAAGTCGCAATTTTCCTTAGGTTCTTCGAGTAGAAATGACTTTAAGAAGGTTAAATTAACTAACTACCTATTTGATCGATACTAGGATTGACAATGCTTAATATTTCAAGATAACTAATAAATAAAAAATTAGGGTACTTCAACAAAGGATTATATATTCAATAGGTAGGAGTTTTTGGCAATTCGTCAAACAGAAAAGAGCATAATATGACAAAAATGCCTAACTAATTATTTGATGGCCGCGCAAAACATTTGCAGTGATCCTTAATTTGACTCCAGCTATTTTTTGAAGCGTAATAATAAATAAAAAAATGATGATACATCAACATAGTGTTATCTATACAAAAGTCGCAATTTTCCTAAGTTTATTCGAGTAGAAATGACTTTAAGAAGGTAAAATTAACTAACTACCTATTTGATCGATACATGGATTGACAATGCTTAATATTTCAAGATTAATAATAAATAAAAAATTAGGGTACTTCAACAAAGGATTATATTTTCAATAGGTAGGAGTTTTCGGCAATTCGTCAAACAGAAATGAGCATAATATGACAAAAAATTCCTAACTACATATTTGATCGCCGCACAAAACATTTGCAGTGATCCTTAACATTACTCTAGCTATTATTTGAAGTGTAATAATAAATAAAAAAAATGATGATACAACAACATAGTGTTATCAATACAAAAGTCGCAATTTTCCTAAGGTTCTTCGAGTAGAAGTGACTTTAAGAAGGTGAAATTAACTAACCACCTATTTGATCGATACTTGGATTGACAATGTTTAATATTTCAAGCTAACTAGTAAATAAAAAATTGGGGTACTTCAACAAAGCATTATATAATCAATAGGTGGGAGTTTTCGGCAATTCTTCAAACATAAAAGAGCATAATATGACAAAAATGCCTAACTACCAATTTGATCGCCGCGCATAACATTTGCAGTGATCCTTAACTTGACTCTAGCTATTATTGGAAGCATAATAATAAATAAAAAAATGATGATACATCAACATAGTGTTATCTATACAAAAGTCGCAATTTTCCTAAGGTTATTCGAGTAGAAATGACTTTAAGAAGGTGAAATTAACTAACCACCTATTTGATCGATACTTGGATTGAAAATGCTTAATATTTAAAGATAACTAGTAAATAAAAAGTTAGGGTTCTTCAACAAAGGATTATATATTCAATAGGTAGGAGTTTTCGGCAATTCGTTAAACAGAAAAGAGCGTAATATGATAAAAATGCCTAACTAACAATTTGATGACCGCGCAAAACATTTGCAGTGATCCTTAACTTGACTCTAGCTATTATTTGAAGCGTAATAATAAATAAAAAAATGATGATACATCAACATAGTGTTATCTATACAAAAGTCGCAATTTTCCTAAGGTTCTTCGAGTAGAAATGACTTTAAGAAGGTTAAATTAACTAACTACCTATTTGATCAATACTTGGATTAACAATGCTTAATATTTCAAGATAACTAATAAATAAAAAATTAGGGTACTTCAACAAAGGATTATATATTCAATAGGTAGGAGTTTTCGGCAATTCGTCAAAGAGAAAAGAGCATAATATGACAAAAATGCCTAACTAACTATTTGATGGCCGCGCAAAACATATGCAGTGATCCTTAACTTGACTCTAGCTATTATTTGAAGCGTAATAATAAATAAAAAAATGATGATACATCAACATCGTGTTATCTATACAAAAGTCGCAATTTTCCTAAGGTTCTTCGAGTAGAAATGACTTTAAGAATGTGAAATTAACTAACCACATATTTGATCGATACTTGGATTGAAAATGCTTAATATTTCAAGATAACTAATAAATAAAAAATTAGGGTACTTCAGCAAAGGATTATATTTTCAATAGGTAGGAGTTTTCGGCAATTCGTCAAACAGAAAAGAGCGTAATATGACAAAAATGCCTAACTAACAATTTGATGGCCACGCAAAACATTTGCAATAATCCTTAACTTGACTCTAGCTATTATTTGAAGCGTAATAATAAATAAAAAAATGATGATACATCAACATAGTGTTATCTATATAAAATTCGCAATTTTCCTAAGGTTCTTCGAGTAGAAAAGACTTTAAGAAGGTGAAATTAACTAACCACCTATTTCATCGATACTTGGATTGACAATGCTTAATATTTCAAGATAACAAATAAATAAAAAATTAGGGTACTTCAACAAAGGATTATATATTCAATAGGTAGAAGTTTTTGGCAAGTCGTAAAACAGAAAAGAACATAATATGATAAAAATGCCTAACTAACTATTTGATGGCCGCGCAAAACATTTGCAGTGATCCTTAACTTGACTCTAGCTATTATTTGAAGCGTAATAATAAATAAAAAAATGATGATACATCAACATAGTGTTATCTATACAAAAGTCGCAATTTTCCTAAGGTTCTTCGAGTAGAAATGACTTTAAGAAGGTTAAATTAACTAACTACCTATTTGATCGATACTTGGATTAACAATGCTTAATATTTCAAGATAACTAATAAATAAAAAATTAGGGTACTTCAACAAAGGATTATATATTCAATAGGTAGGAGTTTTCGGCAATTCGTCAAATAGAAAAGAGCATAATATGACAAAAATGCCTAACTAACTATTTGATGGCCGCGCAAAACATATGCAGTGATCCTTAACTTGACTCTAGCTATTATTTGAAGCGTAATAATAAATAAAAAAATGATGATACATCAACATCGTGTTATCTATACAAAAGTCGCAATTTTCCTAAGGTTCTTCGAGTAGAAATGACTTTAAAAATGTGAAATTAACTATCCACCTATTTGATCGATACTTGGATTGACAATGCTTAATATTTCAAGATAACAAATAAATAAAAAATTAGGGTACTTCAACAAAGGATTATATATTCAATAGGTAGGAGTTTTCGGCATGTCGTAAAACAGAAAAGAGCATAATATGACAAAAATGCCTAACTAACAATTTGATGGCCGCGCAAAACATTTGCAGTGATCCTTAACTTGACTCTAGCTATTATTTGAAGCGTAATAATAAATAAAAAAATGATGATACATCAACATAGTGTTATCTGTACAAAAGTCGCAATTTTACTAAGGTTCTTCCGGTAGAAATGACTTTAAGAAGGTGAAATTAACTAACCACCTATTTGATCGATACTTGGATTGACAATGCTTAATATTTCAAGATAACTAATAAATAAAAAATTAGTGTACTTCAACAAAGGATTATATATTCAATTGGTAGGAGTTTTCGGCAATTCGTCAAACAGAAATGAGCATATTATGACAAAAATGCCTAACTACATATTTGATCGCCGCGCAAAACATTTGAAGTGATCCTTAACTTGACTCTAGCTATTATTTGAAGCGTAATAATAAATAAAAAAATGATGATACATCAACACAGTGAATCTATACAAATGTCGCAATTTTCCTAAGGTTCTTCGAGTAGAAATGACTTTAAAAATGTGAAATTAACTATCCACCTATTTGATCGATACTTGGATTGACAATGCTTAATATTTCAAGATAACAAATAAATAAAAAATTAGGGTACTTCAACAAAGGATTATATATTCAATAGGTAGGAGTTTTCGGCATGTCGTAAAACAGAAAAGAGCATAATATGACAAAAATGCCTAACTAACTATTTGATGGCCGCGCAAAACATTTGCAGTGATCCTTAACTTGACTCTAGCTATTATTTGAAGCGTAATAATAAATAAAAAAATGATGATACATCAACATAGTGTTATCTATACAAAAGTCGCAATTTTCCTAAGGTTCTTCGAGTAGAAATGACTTTAAGAAGGTTAAATTAACTAACTACCTATTTGATCGATACTTGGATTAACAATGCTTAATATTTCAAGATAACTAATAAATAAAAAATTAGGGTACTTCAACAATGGATTATATATTCAATAGGTAGGAGTTTTCGGCAATTCGTCAAATAGAAAAGAGCATAATATGACAAAAATGCCTAACTAACTATTTGATGGCCGCGCAAAACATATGCAGTGATCCTTAACTTGACTCTAGCTATTATTTGAAGCGTAATAATAAATAAAAAAATGATGATACATCAACATCGTGTTATCTATACAAAAGTCGCAATTTTCCTATGGTTCTTCCAGTAGAAATGACTTTAAGAATGTGAAATTAACTATCCACCTATTTGATCGATACTTGGATTGACAATGCTTAATATTTCAAGATAACAAATAAATAAAAAATTAGGGTACTTCAACAAAGGATTATATATTCAATAGGTAGGAGTTTTCGGCATGTCGTAAAACAGAAAAGAGCATAATATGACAAAAATGCCTAACTAACAATTTGATGGCCGCGCAAAACATTTGCAGTGATCCTTAACTTGACTCTAGCTATTATTTGAAGCGTAATAATAAATAAAAAAATGATGATACATCAACATAGTGTTATCTGTACAAAAGTCGCAATTTTACTAAGGTTCTTCCGGTAGAAATGACTTTAAGAAGGTGAAATTAACTAACCACCTATTTGATCGATACTTGGATTGACAATGCTTAATATTTCAAGATAACTAATAAATAAAAAATTAGTGTACTTCAACAAAGGATTATATATTCAATTGGTAGGAGTTTTCGGCAATTCGTCATACAGAAATGAGCATATTATGACAAAAATGCCTAACTACATATTTGATCGCCGCGCAAAACATTTGAAGTGATCCTTAACTTGACTCTAGCTATTATTTGAAGCGTAATAATAAATAAAAAAATGATGATACATCAACACAGTGAATCTATACAAAAGTCGCAATTTTCCTAAGGTTCTTCGAGTAGAAATGACTTTAAAAATGTGAAATTAACTATCCACCTATTTGATCGATACTTGGATTGACAATGCTTAATATTTCAAGATAACAAATAAATAAAAAATTAGGGTACTTCAACAAAGGATTATATATTCAATAGGTAGGAGTTTTCGGCATGTCGTAAAACAGAAAAGAGCATAATATGACAAAAATGCCTAACTAACTATTTGATGGCCGCGCAAAACATTTGCAGTGATCCTTAACTTGACTCTAGCTATTATTTGAAGCGTAATAATAAATAAAAAAATGATGATACATCAACATAGTGTTATCTATACAAAAGTCGCAATTTTCCTAAGGTTCTTCGAGTAGAAATGACTTTAAGAAGGTTAAATTAACTAACTACCTATTTGATCGATACTTGGATTAACAATGCTTAATATTTCAAGATAACTAATAAATAAAAAATTAGGGTACTTCAACAATGGATTATATATTCAATAGGTAGGAGTTTTCGGCAATTCGTCAAATAGAAAAGAGCATAATATGACAAAAATGCCTAACTAACTATTTGATGGCCGCGCAAAACATATGCAGTGATCCTTAACTTGACTCTAGCTATTATTTGAAGCGTAATAATAAATAAAAAAATGATGATACATCAACATCGTGTTATCTATACAAAAGTCGCAATTTTCCTATGGTTCTTCCAGTAGAAATGACTTTAAGAATGTGAAATTAACTATCCACCTATTTGATCGATACTTGGATTGACAATGCTTAATATTTCAAGATAACAAATAAATAAAAAATTAGGGTACTTCAACAAAGGATTATATATTCAATAGGTAGGAGTTTTCGGCATGTCGTAAAACAGAAAAGAGCATAATATGACAAAAATGCCTAACTAACAATTTGATGGCCGCGCAAAACATTTGCAGTGATCCTTAACTTGACTCTAGCTATTATTTGAAGCGTAATAATAAATAAAAAAATGATGATACATCAACATAGTGTTATCTGTACAAAAGTCGCAATTTTACTAAGGTTCTTCCGGTAGAAATGACTTTAAGAAGGTGAAATTAACTAACCACCTATTTGATCGATACTTGGATTGACAATGCTTAATATTTCAAGATAACTAATAAATAAAAAATTAGTGTACTTCAACAAAGGATTATATATTCAATTGGTAGGAGTTTTCGGCAATTCGTCAAACAGAAATGAGCATATTATGACAAAAATGCCTAACTACATATTTGATCGCCGCGCAAAACATTTGAAGTGATCCTTAACTTGACTCTAGCTATTATTTGAAGCGTAATAATAAATAAAAAAATGATGATACATCAACACAGTGAATCTATACAAAAGTCGCAATTTTCCTAAGGTTCTTCGAGTAGAAATGACTTTAAGAAGGTGAAATTAACTAACTACCTATTTGATCGACACTTGGATTGACAATGCTTAATATTTCTAGATAACTAATAAATAAAAAATTAGGGTACTTCAACAAAGGATTATATATTCAATAGGTAGGAGTTTTCGGCAATTCGTCAAACAGAAAAGAGCATAATATGACAAAAATGCCTAACTAATTATTTGATGGCCTCGCAAAACATTTGCAGTGATCCTTAATTTGACTCCAGCTATTTTTTGAAGCGTAATAATAAATAAAAAAATGATGATACATCAACATAGTGTTATCTATACAAAAGTCGCAATTTTCCTAAGGTTATTCGAGTAGAAATGACTTTAAGAAGGTAAAATTAACTAACTACCTATTTGATCGATACATGGATTGACAATGCTTAATATTTCAAGATTAATATTAAATAAAAAATTAGGGTACTTCAACAAAGGATTATATATTCAATAGGTAGGAGTTTTCGGCAATTCGTCAAACAGAAATGAGCATAATATGACAAGAAATTCCTAACTACATATTTGATCGCCGCACAAAACATTTGCAGTGATCCTTAACATTACTCTAGGTATTATTTGAAGTGTAATAATAAATAAAAAAATGATGATACAACAACATAGTGTTATCAAAACAAAAGTCGCAATTTTCCTAAGGTTCTTCGAGTAGAAGTGACTTTAAGAAGGTGAAATTAACTAACCACCTATTTGATCGATACTTGGATTGACAATGTTTAATATTTCAAGATAACTAGTAAATAAAAAATTGGGGTACTTCAACAAAGCATTACATAATCAAAAGGTGAGAGTTTTCGGCAATTCTTCAAACATAAAAGAGCATAATATGACAAAAATGCCTAACTACCAATTTGATCGCCGCGCAAAACATTTGCAGTGATCCTTAACTTGACTCTAGCTATTATTAGAAGCGTAATAATAAATAAAAAAATGATGATACATCAACATAGTGTTATCTATACAAAAGTCGCAATTTTCCTAAGGTTATTCGAGTAGAAATGACTTTAAGAAGGTGAAATTAACTAACCACCTATTTGATCGATACTTGGATTGACAATGCTTAATATTTCAAGATAACAAATAAATAAAAAATTAGGGTACTTCAACAAAGGATTATATATTCAATAGGTAGGAGTTTTCGGCATGTCGTAAAACAGAAAAGAGCATAATATGACAAAAATGCCTAACTAACTATTTGATGGCCGCGCAAAACATTTGCAGTGATCCTTAACTTGACTCTAGCTATTATTTGAAGCGTAATAATAAATAAAAAAATGATGATACATCAACATAGTGTTATCTGTACAAAAGTCGCAATTTTACTAAGGTTCTTCCGGTAGAAATGACTTTAAGAAGGTGAAATTAACTAACCACCTATTTGATCGATACTTGGATTGACAATGCTTAATATTTCAAGATAACTAATAAATAAAAAATTAGTGTACTTCAACAAAGGATTTTATATTCAATTGGTAGGAGTTTTCGGCAATTCGTCAAACAGAAAAGAGCATAATATGATAAAAATGCCTAACTAACTATTTGATGGCCGCGCAAAACATTTGCAGTGATCCTTAACTTGACTCTAGCTATTATTTGAAGCGTAATAATAAATAAAAAAATGATGATACATCAACATAGTGTTATCTGTACAAAAGTCGCAATTTTACTAAGGTTCTTCCGGTAGAAATGACTTTAAGAAGGTGAAATTAACTAACCACCTATTTGATCGATACTTGGATTGACAATGCTTAATATTTCAAGATAACTAATAAAGAAAAAATTAGTGTACTTCAACAAAGGATTATATATTCAATTGGTAGGAGTTTTCGGCAATTCGTCAAACAGAAATGAGCATATTATGACAAAAATGCCTAACTACATATTTGATCGCCGCGCAAAACATTTGCAGTGATCCTTAACTTGACTCTAGCTATTATTTGAAGCGTAATAATAAATAAAAAAATGATGATACATCAACACAGTGAATCTATACAAAAGTCGCAATTTTCCTAAGGTTCTTCGAGTAGAAATGACTTTAAGAAGGTGAAATTAACTAACTACCTATTTGATCGACACTTGGATTGACAATGCCTAATATTTCAAGATAACTAATAAATAAAAAATTAGGGTACTTCAACAAAGGATTATATATTCAATAGGTAGGAGTTTTCGGCAATTCGTCAAACAGAAAAGAGCATAATATGACAAAAATGCCTAACTAATTATTTGATGGCCTCGCAAAACATTTGCAGTGATCCTTAATTTGACTCCAGCTATTTTTTGAAGCGTAATAATAAATAAAAAAATGATGATACATCAACATAGTGTTATCTATACAAAAGTCGCAATTTTCCTAAGGTTCTTCGAGTAGAAATGACTTTAAGAAGGTGAAATTAACTAACTACCTATTTGATCGATACTTGGATTGACAATGCTTAATATTTCAAGATAACTAATAAATAAAAAATTAGGGTACTTCAACAAAGGATTATATATTCAATAGGTAGGAGTTTTTGGCAATTCGTCAAACAGAAAAGAGCATAATATGACAAAAATGCCTAACTAATTATTTGATGGCCGCGCAAAACATTTGCAGTGATCCTTAATTTGACTCCAGCTATTTTTTGAAGCGTAATAATAAATAAAAAAATGATGATACATCAACATAGTGTTATCTGTACAAAAGTCGCAATTTTCCTTAGGTTCTTCGAGTAGAAATGACTTTAAGAAGGTTAAATTAACTAACTACCTATTTGATCGATACTAGGATTGACAATGCCTAATATTTCAAGATAACTAATAAATAAAAAATTAGGGTACTTCAACAAAGGATTATATATTCAATAGGTAGGAGTTTTTGGCAATTCGTCAAACAGAAAAGAGCATAATATGACAAAAATGCCTAACTAATTATTTGATGGCCGCGCAAAACATTTGCAGTGATCCTTAATTCGACTCCAGCTATTTTTTGAAGCGTAATAATAAATAAAAAAATGATGATACATTAACATAGTGTTATCTATACAAAAGTCGCAATTTTCCTAAGTTTATTCGAGTATAAATGACTTTAAGAAGGTAAAATTAACTAACTACCTATTTGATCGATACATGGATTGACAATGCTTAATATTTCAAGATTAATAATAAATAAAAAATTAGGGTACTTCAACAAAGGATTATATTTTCAATAGGTAGGAGTTTTCGGCAATTCGTCAAACAGAAATGAGCATAATATGACAAAAAATTCCTAACTACATATTTGATCGCCGCACAAAACATTTGCAGTGATCCTTAACATTACTCTAGCTATTATTTGAAGTGTAATAATAAATAAAAAAAATGATGATACAACAACATAGTGTTATCAATACAAAAGTCGCAATTTTCCTAAGGTTCTTCGAGTAGAAGTGACTTTAAGAAGGTGAAATTAACTAACCACCTATTTGATCGATACTTGGATTGACAATGTTTAATATTTCAAGCTAACTAGTAAATAAAAAATTGGGGTACTTCAACAAAGCATTATATAATCAATAGGTGGGAGTTTTCGGCAATTCTTCAAACATAAAAGAGCATAATATGACAAAAATGCCTAACTACCAATTTGATCGCCGCGCATAACATTTGCAGTGATCCTTAACTTGACTCTAGCTATTATTGGAAGCATAATAATAAATAAAAAAATGATGATACATCAACATAGTGTTATCTATACAAAAGTCGCAATTTTCCTAAGGTTATTCGAGTAGAAATGACTTTAAGAAGGTGAAATTAACTAACCACCTATTTGATCGATACTTGGATTGAAAATGCTTAATATTTAAAGATAACTAGTAAATAAAAAGTTAGGGTTCTTCAACAAAGGATTATATATTCAATAGGTAGGAGTTTTCGGCAATTCGTTATACAGAAAAGAGCGTAATATGATAAAAATGCCTAACTAACAATTTGATGACCGCGCAAAACATTTGCAGTGATCCTTAACTTGACTCTAGCTATTATTTGAAGCGTAATAATAAATAAAAAAATGATGATACATCAACATAGCGTTATCTATACAAAAGTCGCAATTTTCCTAAGGTTCTTCGAGTAGAAATGACTTTAAGAAGGTTAAATTAACTAACTACCTATTTGATCAATACTTGGATTAACAATGCTTAATATTTCAAGATAACTAATAAATAAAAAATTAGGGTACTTCAACAAAGGATTATATATTCAATAGGTAGGAGTTTTCGGCAATTCGTCAAATAGAAAAGAGCATAATATGACAAAAATGCCTAACTAACTATTTGATGGCCGCGCAAAACATATGCAGTGATCCTTAACTTGACTCTAGCTATTATTTGAAGCGTAATAATAAATAAAAAAATGATGATACATCAACATCGTGTTATCTATACAAAAGTCGCAATTTTCCTAAGGTTCTTCGAGTAGAAATGACTTTAAGAATGTGAAATTAACTAACCACATATTTGATCGATACTTGGATTGAAAATGCTTAATATTTCAAGATAACTAATAAATAAAAAATTAGGGTACTTCAGCAAAGGATTATATTTTCAATAGGTAGGAGTTTTCGGCAATTCGTCAAACAGAAAAGAGCGTAATATGACAAAAATGCCTAACTAACAATTTGATGGCCACGCAAAACATTTGCAATAATCCTTAACTTGACTCTAGCTATTATTTGAAGCGTAATAATAAATAAAAAAATGATGATACATCAACATAGTGTTATCTATATAAAATTCGCAATTTTCCTAAGGTTCTTCGAGTAGAAAAGACTTTAAGAAGGTGAAATTAACTAACCACCTATTTGATCATACTTGGATTGACAATGCTTAATATTTCAAGATAACAAATAAATAAAAAATTAGGGTACTTCAACAAAGGATTATATATTCAATATGTAGAAGTTTTTGGCAAGTCGTAAAACAGAAAAGAACATAATATGACAAAAATGCCTAACTAACTATTTGATGGCCGCGCAAAACATTTGCAGTGATCCTTAACTTGACTCTAGCTATTATTTGAAGCGTAATAATAAATAAAAAAATGTTGATACATCAACATAGTGTTATCTATACAAAAGTCGCAATTTTCCTAAGGTTCTTCGAGTAGAAATGACTTTAAGAAGGTTAAATTAACTAACTTCCTATTTGATCGATACTTGGATTAACAATGCTTAATATTTCAAGATAACTAATAAATAAAAAATTAGGGTACTTCAACAATGGATTATATATTCAATAGGTAGGAGTTTTCGGCAATTCGTCAAATAGAAAAGAGCATAATATGACAAAAATGCCTAACTAACTATTTGATGGCCGCGCAAAACATATGCAGTGATCCTTAACTTGACTCTAGCTATTATTTGAAGCGTAATAATAAATAAAAAAATGATGATACATCAACATCGTGTTATCTATACAAAAGTCGCAATTTTCCTAAGGTTCTTCGAGTAGAAATGACTTTAAAAATGTGAAATTAACTATCCACCTATTTGATCGATACTTGGATTGACAATGCTTAATATTTCAAGATAACAAATAAATAAAAAATTAGGGTACTTCAACAAAGGATTATATATTCAATAGGTAGGAGTTTTCGGCATGTCGTAAAACAGAAAAGAGCATAATACGACAAAAATGCCTAACTAACAATTTGATGGCCGCGCAAAACATTTGCAGTGATCCTTAACTTGACTCTAGCTATTATTTGAAGCGTAATAATAAATAAAAAAATGATGATACATCAACATAGTGTTATCTGTACAAAAGTCGCAATTTTACTAAGGTTCTTCCGGTAGAAATGACTTTAAGAAGGTGAAATTAACTAACCACCTATTTGATCGATACTTGGATTGACAATGCTTAATATTTCAAGATAACTAATAAATAAAAAATTAGTGTACTTCAACAAAGGATTATATATTCAATTGGTAGGAGTTTTCGGCAATTCGTCAAACAGAAATGAGCATATTATGACAAAAATGCCTAACTACATATTTGATCGCCGCGCAAAACATTTGCAGTGATCCTTAACTTGACTCTAGCTATTATTTGAAGCGTAATAATAAATAAAAAAATGATGATACATCAACACAGTGAATCTATACAAAAGTCGCAATTTTCCTAAGGTTCTTCGAGTAGAAATGACTTTAAGAAGGTGAAATTAACTAACTACCTATTTGATCGACACTTGGATTGACAATGCTTAATATTTCTAGATAACTAATAAATAAAAAATTAGGGTACTTCAACAAAGGATTATATATTCAATAGGTAGGTGTTTTCGGAAATTCGTCAAACAGAAAAGAGCATAATATGACAAAAATGCCTAACTAATTATTTGATGGCCTCGCAAAACATTTGCAGTGATCCTTAATTTGACTCCAGCTATTTTTTGAAGCGTAATAATAAATAAAAAAATGATGATACATCAACATAGTGTTATCTATACAAAAGTCGCAATTTTCCTAAGGTTATTCGAGTAGAAATGACTTTAAGAAGGTAAAATTAACTAACTACCTATTTGATCGATACATGGATTGACAATGCTTAATATTTCAAGATTAATATTAAATAAAAAATTAGGGTACTTCAACAAAGGATTATATATTCAATAGGTAGGAGTTTTCGGCAATTCGTCAAACAGAAATGAGCATAATATGACAAGAAATTCCTAACTACATATTTGATCGCCGCACAAAACATTTGCAGTGATCCTTAACATTACTCTAGGTATTATTTGAAGTGTAATAATAAATAAAAAAATGATGATACAACAACATAGTGTTATCAAAACAAAAGTCGCAATTTTCCTAAGGTTCTTCGAGTAGAAGTGACTTTAAGAAGGTGAAATTAACTAACCACCTATTTGATCGATACTTGGATTGACAATGTTTAATATTTCAAGATAACTAGTAAATAAAAAATTGGGGTACTTCAACAAAGCATTACATAATCAATAGGTGAGAGTTTTCGGCAATTCTTCAAACATAAAAGAGCATAATATGACAAAAATGCCTAACTACCAATTTGATCGCCGCGCAAAACATTTGCAGTGATCCTTAACTTGACTCTAGCTATTATTAGAAGCGTAATAATAAATAAAAAAATGATGATACATCAACATAGTGTTATCTATACAAAAGTCGCAATTTTCCTAAGGTTATTCGAGTAGAAATGACTTTAAGAAGGTGAAATTAACTAACCACCTATTTGATCGATACTTGGATTGACAATGCTTAATATTTCAAGATAACAAATAAATAAAAAATTAGGGTACTTCAACAAAGGATTATATATTCAATAGGTAGGAGTTTTCGGCATGTCGTAAAACAGAAAAGAGCATAATATGACAAAAATGCCTAACTAACTTTTTGATGGCCGCGCAAAACATTTGCAGTGATCCTTAACTTGACTCTAGCTATTATTTGAAGCGTAATAATAAATAAAAAAATGATGATACATCAACATAGTGTTATCTGTACAAAAGTCGCAATTTTACTAAGGTTCTTCCGGTAGAAATGACTTCAAGAAGGTGAAATTAACTAACCACCTATTTGATCGATACTTGGATTGACAATGCTTAATATTTCAAGATAACTAATAAATAAAAAATTAGTGTACTTCAACAAAGGATTTTATATTCAATTGGTAGGAGTTTTCGGCAATTCGTCAAACAGAAAAGAGCATAATATGATAAAAATGCCTAACTAACTATTTGATGGCCGCGCAAAACATTTGCAGTGATCCTTAACTTGACTCTAGCTATTATTTGAAGCGTAATAATAAATAAAAAAATGATGATACATCAACATAGTGTTATCTGTACAAAAGTCGCAATTTTACTAAGGTTCTTCCGGTAGAAATGACTTTAAGAAGGTGAAATTAACTAACCACCTATTTGATCGATACTTGGATTGACAATGCTTAATATTTCAAGATCACTAATAAAGAAAAAATTAGTGTACTTCAACAAAGGATTATATATTCAATTGGTAGGAGTTTTCGGCAATTCGTCAAACAGAAATGAGCATATTATGACAAAAATGCCTAACTACATATTTGATCGCCGCGCAAAACTTTTGCAGTGATCCTTAACTTGACTCTAGCTATTATTTGAAGCGTAATAATAAATAAAAAAATGATGATACATCAACACAGTGAATCTATACAAAAGTCGCAATTTTCCTAAGGTTCTTCGAGTAGAAATGACTTTAAGAAGGTTAAATTAACTAACTACCTATTTGATCGACACTTGGATTGACAATGCTTAATATTTCAAGATAACTAATAAATAAAAAATTAGGGTACTTCAACAAAGGATTATATATTCAATAGGTAGGAGTTTTCGGCAATTCGTCAAACAAAAAAGAGCATAATATGACAAAAATGCCTAACTAATTATTTGATGGCCTCGCAAAACATTTGCAGTGATCCTTAATTTGACTCCAGCTATTTTTTGAAGCGTAATAATAAATAAAAAAATGATGATACATCAACATAGTGTTATCTATACAAAAGTCGCAATTTTCCTAAGGTTATTCGAGTAGAAATGACTTTAAGAAGGTAAAATTAACTAACTACCTATTTGATCGATACATGGATTGACAATGCTTAATATTTCAAGATTAATATTAAATAAAAAATTAGGGTACTTCAACAAAGGATTATATATTCAATAGGTAGGAGTTTTCGGCAATTCGTCAAACAGAAATGAGCATAATATGACAAAAAATTCCTAACTACATATTTGATCGCCGTGCAAAACATTTGCAGTGATCCTTAACATTACTCTAGGTATTATTTGAAGTGTAATAATAAATAAAAAAATGATGATACAACAACATAGTGTTATCAAAACAAAAGTCGCAATTTTCCTAAGGTTCTTCGAGTAGAAGTGACTTTAAGAAGGTGAAATTAACTAACCACCTATTTGATCGATACTTGGATTGACAATGTTTAATATTTCAAGATAACTAGTAAATAAAAAATTGGGGTACTTCAACAAAGCATTACATAATCAATAGGTGAGAGTTTTCGGCAATTCTTCAAACATAAAAGAGCATAATATGACAAAAATGCCTAACTACCAATTTGATCGCCGCGCAAAACATTTGCAGTGATCCTTAACTTGACTCTAGCTATTATTAGAAGCGTAATAATAAATAAAAAAATGATGATACATCAACATAGTGTTATCTATACAAAAGTCGCAATTTTCCTAAGGTTATTCGAGTAGAAATGACTTTAAGAAGGTGAAATTAACTAACCACCTATTTGATCGATACTTGGATTGAAAATGCTTAATATTTCAAGATAACTAATAAATAAAAAATTAGGGTACTTCAACAAAGGATTATATTTTCAATAGGTAGGAGTTTTCGGCAATTCGTCAAACAGAAAAGAGCGTAATATGACAAAAATGCCTAACTAACAATTTGATGGCCACGCAAAACATTTGCAGTAATCCTTAACTTGACTCTAGCTATTATTTGAAGCGTAATAATAAATAAAAAAAATGATGATACATCAACATAGTGTTATCTATATAAAATGCGCAATTTTCCTAAGGTTCTTCGAGTAGAAATGACTTTAAGAAGGTGAAATTAACTAACCACCTATTTGATCGATACTTGGATTGACAATGCTTAATATTTCAAGATAACAAATAAATAAAAAATTAGGGTACTTCAACAAAGGATTATATATTCAATAGGTAGGAGTTTTCGGCAATTCGTCAAACAGAAAAGAGCATAATATGATAAAAATGCCTAACTAACTATTTGATGGCCGCGCAAAACATTTGCAGTGATCCTTAACTTGACTCTAGCTATTATTTGAAGCGTAATAATAAATAAAAAAATGATGATACATCAACATAGTGTTATCTGTACAAAAGTCGCAATTTTACTAAGGTTCTTCCGGTAGAAATGACTTTAAGAAGGTGAAATTAACTAACCACCTATTTGATCGATACTTGGATTGACAATGCTTAATATTTCAAGATCACTAATAAAGAAAAAATTAGTGTACTTCAACAAAGGATTATATATTCAATTGGTAGGAGTTTTCGGCAATTCGTCAAACAGAAATGAGCATATTATGACAAAAATGCCTAACTACATATTTGATCGCCGCGCAAAACTTTTGCAGTGATCCTTAACTTGACTCTAGCTATTATTTGAAGCGTAATAATAAATAAAAAAATGATGATACATCAACACAGTGAATCTATACAAAAGTCGCAATTTTCCTAAGGTTCTTCGAGTAGAAATGACTTTAAGAAGGTTAAATTAACTAACTACCTATTTGATCGACACTTGGATTGACAATGCTTAATATTTCAAGATAACTAATAAATAAAAAATTAGGGTACTTCAACAAAGGATTATATATTCAATAGGTAGGAGTTTTCGGCAATTCGTCAAACAAAAAAGAGCATAATATGACAAAAATGCCTAACTAATTATTTGATGGCCTCGCAAAACATTTGCAGTGATCCTTAATTTGACTCCAGCTATTTTTTGAAGCGTAATAATAAATAAAAAAATGATGATACATCAACATAGTGTTATCTATACAAAAGTCGCAATTTTCCTAAGGTTATTCGAGTAGAAATGACTTTAAGAAGGTAAAATTAACTAACTACCTATTTGATCGATACATGGATTGACAATGCTTAATATTTCAAGATTAATATTAAATAAAAAATTAGGGTACTTCAACAAAGGATTATATATTCAATAGGTAGGAGTTTTCGGCAATTCGTCAAACAGAAATGAGCATAATATGACAAAAAATTCCTAACTACATATTTGATCGCCGCGCAAAACATTTGCAGTGATCCTTAACATTACTCTAGGTATTATTTGAAGTGTAATAATAAATAAAAAAATGATGATACAACAACATAGTGTTATCAAAACAAAAGTCGCAATTTTCCTAAGGTTCTTCGAGTAGAAGTGACTTTAAGAAGGTGAAATTAACTAACCACCTATTTGATCGATACTTGGATTGACAATGTTTAATATTTCAAGATAACTAGTAAATAAAAAATTGGGGTACTTCAACAAAGCATTACATAATCAATAGGTGAGAGTTTTCGGCAATTCTTCAAACATAAAAGAGCATAATATGACAAAAATGCCTAACTACCAATTTGATCGCCGCGCAAAACATTTGCAGTGATCCTTAACTTGACTCTAGCTATTATTAGAAGCGTAATAATAAATAAAAAAATGATGATACATCAACATAGTGTTATCTATACAAAAGTCGCAATTTTCCTAAGGTTATTCGAGTAGAAATGACTTTAAGAAGGTGAAATTAACTAACCACCTATTTGATCGATACTTGGATTGAAAATGCTTAATATTTCAAGATAACTAATAAATAAAAAATTAGGGTACTTCAACAAAGGATTATATTTTCAATAGGTAGGAGTTTTCGGCAATTCGTCAAACAGAAAAGAGCGTAATATGACAAAAATGCCTAACTAACAATTTGATGGCGACGCAAAACATTTGCAGTAATCCTTAACTTGACTCTAGCTATTATTTGAAGCGTAATAATAAATAAAAAAAATGATGATACATCAACATAGTGTTATCTATATAAAATGCGCAATTTTCCTAAGGTTCTTCGAGTAGAAATGACTTTAAGAAGGTGAAATTAACTAACCACCTATTTGATCGATACTTGGATTGACAATGCTTAATATTTCAAGATAACAAATAAATAAAAAATTAGGGTACTTCAACAAAGGATTATATATTCAATAGGTAGGAGTTTTCGGCAATTCTTCAAACAGAAAAGAGCATAATATGACAAAAATGCCTAACTAACAATTTGATGGCCACGCAAAACATTTGCAGTAATCCTTAACTTGACTCTAGCTATTATTGGAAGCGTAATAATAAATAAGAAAATGGTGATACATCAACATAGTGTTATCTATACAAAAGTCGCATTTTTGCTAAGGTTCTTCGAGTAGAAATGACTTTAAGAAGGTGAAATTAACTAACTACCTATTTGATCGATACTTGGATTGACCAAGCTTAATATTTCAAGATAACTAATAAATAAAAAATTAGGGTACTTGAACAAAGGATTATATATTCAATAGGTAGGAGTTTTCGGCAATTCGTCAAACAGAAAAGAGCATAATATGACAAAAATGCCTAACTAACTATTTGATGGCCGCGCAAAACATATGCAGTGATCCTTAACTTGACTCTAGCTATTATTTGAAGCGTAATAATAAATAAAAAAATGATGATGCATCAACATAGTATTATCTATACAAAAGTCGCAATTTTCCTAAGGTTCTTCGAGTAGAAATGACATTAAGAATGTGAAATTAACTAACCACCTATTTGATCGATACTTGGATTGACAATGCTTAATATTTCAAGGTAACTAACAAATAAAAAATTAGTGTACTTCAACAAAGGATTATATATTCAATAGGTAGGAGTTTTCGGCAATTCGTCAAACAGAAATGAGCATAATATGACAAACAATTCCTAACTACATATTTGATCGCCGCACAAAACATTTGCAGTGATCCTTAACATTACTCTAGGTATTATTTGAAGTGTAATAATAAATAAAAAAATGATGATACAACAACATAGTGTTATCAAAACAAAAGTCGCAATTTTCCTAAGGTTCTTGGAGTAGAAGTGACTTTAAGAAGGTGAAATTAACTAACCACCTATTTGATCGATACTTGGATTGACAATGTTTAATATTTCAAGATAACTAGTAAATAAAAAATTGGGGTACTTCAACAAAGCATTACATAATCAATAGGTGGGAGTTTTCGGCAATTCTTCAAACATAAAAGAGCATAATATGACAAAAATGCCTAACTACCAATTTGATCGCCGCGCAAAATATTTGCAGTGATCCTTAACTTGACTCTAGCTATTATTGGAAGCGTAATAATAAATAAAAAAATGATGATACATCAACATAGTGTTATCTATACAAAAGTCGCAATTTTCCTAAGGTTATTCGAGTAGAAATGACTTTAAGAAGGTGAAATTAACTAACCACCTATTTGATCGATACTTGGATTGAAAATGCTTAATATTTCAAGATAACTAATAAATAAAAAATTAGGGTACTTCAACAAAGGATTATATTTTCAATAGGTAGGAGTTTTCGGTAATTCGTCAAACAGAAAAGAGCGTAATGTGACAAAAATGCCTAACTAACAATTTGATGGCCACGCAAAACATTTGCAGTAATCCTTAACTTGACTCTAGCTATTATTTGAAGCGTAATAATAAATAAAAAAAATGATGATACATCAACATAGTGTTATCTATATAAAATTCGCAATTTTCCTAAAGTTCTTCGAGTAGAAATGACTTTAAGAAGGTGAAATTAACTAACCACCTATTTGATCGATACTTGGATTGACAATGCTTAATATTTCAAGATAACAAATAAATAAAAAATTAGGGTACTTCAACAAAGGATTATATATTCAATAGGTAGAAGTTTTCGGCAAGTCGTAATACAGAAAAGAACATAATATGACAAAAATGCCTAACTAACTATTTGATGGCCGCGCAAAACATTTGCAGTGATCCTTAACTTGACTCTAGCTATTATTTGAAGCGTAATAATAAATAGAAGAATGATGATACATCAACATAGTGTTATCTATACAAAAGTTGCAATTTTCCTAAGGTTCTTCGAGTAGAAATGACTTTAAGAAGCTGAAATCAACTAACCACCTATTTGATCGATACTTGGATTGACAATGCTTAATATTTAGAGATAACTAGTAAATAAAAAATTAGGGTGCTTCAACAAAGGATTATATATTCAATAGGTAGGAGTTTTCGGCAATTCGTTAAATAGAAAAGAGCATAATATGACAAAAATGCCAAACTAACTGTTTGATCGCCGCGCAAAACATTTGCAGTGATCCTTAACTTGACTCTAGCTATTATTTGAAGAGAAATAATAAATAAAAAAATGATGACACATCAACATAGTGTTATCTATACAAAAGTCGCAATTTTCCCAAGGTTATTCGAGTAGAAATGACTTTAAGAATGTAAAATTAACTAACTACCTATTTGATCGATAAATGGATTGACAATGCTTAATATTTCAAGATAACTAATAAATAAAAAATTAGGGTACTTCAACAAAGGATTATATATTCAATAGGTTGGAGTTTTCGACAATTTGTCAAACAGAAATGAGCATAATATGACAAAAAATTCTTAACTACATATTTGATCGCCGCACAAAGCATTTGGAGTGATCCTTAACTTTACACTAGCTATTATTTGAAGTGTAATAATAAATAAAAAAATGATGATACAACAACATAGTGTTATCTATACAAAAGTCGCAATTTTCCTAAGGTTCTTCGAGTAGAAGTGATTTTAAGAAGGTGAAATTAACTAACCACCTATTTGATCGATACTTGGATTGACAATGTTTAATATTTCAAGATAACTAGTAAATAAAAAATTGGGGTACTTCAACAAAGCATTATATAATCAATAGGTGGGAGTTTTCGGCAATTCTTGAAACATAAAAGAGCTTAATATGACAAAAATGCCTAACTACCAATTTGATCGCCGCGCAAAACATTTGCAGTGATCCTTAACTTGATTCTATCTATTATTGGAAGCGTAATAATAAATAAAAAAATGATGATACATCAACATAGTGTTATCTATACAAAAGTCGCAATTTTCCTAAGGTTATTCGAGTAGAAATGACTTTAAGAAGGTGAAATTAACTAACCACTTATTTGATCGATACTTGGATTGACAATGTTTAATATTTCAAGATAACTAGTAAATAAAAAATTGGGGTACTTCAACAAAGCATTACATAATCAATAGGTGAGAGTTTTCGGCAATTCTTCAAACATAAAAGAGCATAATATGACAAAAATGCCTAACTACCAATTTGATCGCCGCGCAAAACATTTGCAGTGATCCTTAACTTGACTCTAGCTATTATTGGAAGCGTAATAATAAATAAAAAAATGATGAAACATCAACATAGTGTTATCTATACAAAAATCGCAATTTTCCTAAGGTTATTCGAGTAGAAATGACTTTAAGAAGGTGAAATTAACTAACCACTTATTTGATCGATACTTGGATTGACAATGTTTAATATTTCAAGATAACTAGTAAATAAAAAATTAGGGTACTTCAACAAAGCATTACATAATCAATAGGTGAGAGTTTTCGGCAATTCGTCAAACAGAAAAGAGCATAATATGACAAAAATGCCTAACTACCAATTTGATCGCCGCGCAAAACATTTGCAGTGATCCTTAACTTGACTCTAGCTATTATTGGAAGCGTAATAATAAATAAAAAAATGATGAAACATCAACATAGTGTTATCTATACAAAAGTCGCAATTTTCCTAAGGTTATTCGAGTAGAAATGACTTTAAGAAGGTGAAATTAACTAACCACCTATTTGATCGATACTTGGATTGAAAATGCTTAATATTTCAAGATAACTAATAAATAAAAAATTAGGGTACTTCAACAAAGGATTATATTTTCAATAGGTGGGAGTTTTCGGCAATTCTTCAAACAGAAAAGAGCGTAATGTGACAAAAATGCCTAACTACCAATTTGATGGCCACGCAAAACATTTGCAGTGATCCTTAACTTGACGCTAGCTATTATTTGAAGCGTAATAATAAATAAAAAAAATGATGATACATCAACATAGTGTTATCTATATAAAAGTCGCAATTTTCCTAAGGTTATTCGAGTAGAAATGACTTTAAGAAGGTGAAATTAACTAACCACCTATTTGATCGATACTTGGATTGACAATGCTTAATATTTCAAGATAACAAATAAATAAAAAATTAGGGTACTTCAACAAAGGATTATATATTCAATAGGTAGAAGTTTTCGGCAAGTTGTAATACAGAAAAGAACATAATATGACAAAAATGCCTAACTAACTATTTGATGGCCGCGCAAAACATTTGCAGTGATCCTTAACTTGACTCTAGCTATTATTTGAAGCGTAATAATAAATAGAAGAATGATGATACATCAACATAGTGTTATCTATACAAAAGTTGCAATTTTCCTAAGGTTCTTCGAGTAGAAATGACTTTAAGAAGCTGAAATCAACTAACCACCTATTTGATCGATACTTGGATTGACAATGCTTAATATTTAGAGATAACTAGTAAATAAAAAATTAGGGTGCTTCAACAAAGGATTATATATTCAATAGGTAGGAGTTTTCGGCAATTCGTCAAACAGAAAAGGGCATAATATGACAAAAATGCCAAACTAACTGTTTGATCGCCTCGCAAAACATTTGCAGTGATCCTTAACTTGACTCTAGCTATTATTTGAAGCGTAATAATAAATAAAAAAATGATGACACATCAACATAGTGTTATCTATACAAAAGTCGCAATTTTCCCAAGGTTATTCGAGTAGAAATGACTTTAAGAATGTAAAATTAACTAACTACCTATTTGATCGATAAATGGATTGACAATGCTTGATATTTCAAGATAACTAATAAATAAAAAATTAGGGTACTTCAACAAAGGATTATATATTCAATAGGTTGGAGTTTTCGACAAATTGTCAAACAGAAATGAGCATAATATGACAAAAAATTCTTAACTACATATTTGATCGCCGCACAAACCATTTGTAGTGATCCTTAACTTTACACTAGCTATTATTTGAAGTGTAATAATAAATAAAAAAATGATGATACAACAACATAGTGTTATCTATACAAAAGTCGCAATTTTCCTAAGGTTCTTCGAGTAGAAGTGACTTTAAGAAGGTGAAATTAACTAACCACATATTTGATCGATATATGGATTGACAATGTTTAATATTTCAAGATAACTAGTAAATAAAAAATATGGGTACTTCAACAAAGATTTACATAATCAATAGGTGGGATTTTTTGGCAATTCCTCAAACATAAAATAGCATAATATGACAAAAATGCCTAACTACCTATTTGATCGCCGCGCAAAACATTTACAGTGATCCTTAACTTGACTCTTGCTATTATTGGAAGCGTAATAATAAATAAAAAAATGATGATACATCAACATAGTGTTATCTATACAAAATTCGCAATTTTCCTAAGGTTCTTCGAGTAGAAATGAATTTAAGAAGGTGAAATTAACTAACCACCTATTTGATCGATACTTGGATTGACAATGCTTAATATTTCAAGATAACAAATAAATAAAAAATTAGGGTACATCAACAAAGGATTATATATTCAAGAGGTAGAAGTTTTCGGCAAGTCGTAAAACAGAAAAGAACATAATATGACAAAAATGCCTAACTAACTATTTGATGGCCGCGCAAAACATTTGCAGTGATCCTTAACTTGACTCTAGCTATTATTTGAAGCGTAATAATAAATAAAAGAATGATGATACATCAACATAGTGTTATCTATACAAAAGTTGCCATTTTCCCAAGGTTATTCGAGTAGAAATGACTTTAAGAATGTAAAATTAACTAACTACCTATTTGATCGATAAATGGATTGACAATGCTTGATATTTCAAGATAACTAATAAATAAAAAATTAGGGTACTTCAACAAAGGATTATATATTCAAGAGGTAGAAGTTTTCGGCAAGTCGTAAAACAGAAAAGAACATAATATGACAAAAATGCCTAACTAACTATTTGATGGCCGCGCAAAACATTTGCAGTGATCCTTAACTTGACTCTAGCTATTATTTGAAGCGTAATAATAAATAAAAGAATGATGATACATCAACATAGTGTTATCTATACAAAAGTTGCAATTTTCCTAAGGTTCTTCGAGTAGAAATGACTTTAAGAAGCTGAAATCAACTAACCACCTATTTGATCGATACTTGGATTGACAATGCTTAATAATTAGAGATAACTAGTAAATAAAAAATTAGGGTTCTTCAACAAAGGATTATATATTGAATAGGTAGGAGTTTTCGGCAATTCGTCAAACAGAAAAGAGCATAATATGACAAAAATGCCAAACTAACTATTTGATCGCCGCGCAAAACTTTTGCAGTGATCCTTAACTTGACTCTAGGTATTATTTGAAGCGTAATAATAAATAAAAAAATGATGACGCATCAACATAGTGTTATCTATACAAAAGTCGCAATTTTCCCAAGGTTATTCTAGTAGAAATGACTTTAAGAATGTAAAATTAACAAACTACCTATTTGATCGATAAATGGATTGACAATGCTTACTATTTCAAGATAACTAATAAATAAAAAATTAGGGTACTTCAACAAAGGATTATATATTAAATAGGTATGAGTTTTCGGCAATTCGTCAAACAGAAAAGAGCATAATATGACAAAAATGCCTAACTACATATTTGATCGCCGCACAAAGCATTTGGAGTGATCCTTAACTTTACTCTAGCTATTATTTGAAGTGTAATAACAAATAAAAAAATGATGAAACAACAACATAGTGTTATCAAAACAAAAGTCGCAATTTTCCTAAGGTTCTTCGAGTAGAAGTGACTTTAAGAAGGTGAAATTAACTAACCACCTATTTGATCGATACTTGGATTGACAATGTTTAATATTTCAAGATAACTAGTAAATAAAAAATTGGGGTACTTCAACAAAGCATTACATAATCAATAGGTGGGAGTTTTCGGCAATTCTTCAAACATAAAAGAGCATAATATGACAAAAATGCCTAACTACCAATTTGATCGCCGCGCAAAACATTTGCAGTGATCCTTAACTTGACGCTAGCTATTATTGAAAGCGTAATAATAAATAAAAAAATGATGATACATCAACATAGTGTTATCTATACAAAAGTCGCAATTTTCCTAAGGTTATTCGAGTAGAAATG
Source organism: Rhodomyrtus psidioides (assembly GCA_021437785.1). Taxonomy (NCBI): domain Eukaryota; kingdom Viridiplantae; phylum Streptophyta; class Magnoliopsida; order Myrtales; family Myrtaceae; genus Rhodomyrtus; species Rhodomyrtus psidioides. The sequence goes on from JAILYB010000117.1 coordinate 603,713, forward strand.
ACTTTAAGAAGGTGAAATTAACTAACCACATATTTGATCGTTACTTGGATTGACAATGCTTAATATTTCAAGATAACAAATAAATAAAAAATTAGGGTACTTCAACAAAGGATTATATATTCAATAGGTAGAAGTTTTCGGCAAGTTGTAATACAGAAAAGAACATAATATGACAAAAATGCCTAACTAACTATTTGATGGCCGCGCAAAACATTTGCAGTGATCCTTAACTTGACTCTAGCTATTATTTGAAGCGTAATAATAAATAGAAGAATGATGATACATCAACATAGTGTTATCTATACAAAAGTTGCAATTTTCCTAAGGTTCTTCGAGTAGAAATGACTTTAAGAAGCTGAAATCAACTAACCACCTATTTGATCGATACTTGGATTGACAATGCTTAATATTTAGAGATAACTAGTAAATAAAAAATTAGGGTGCTTCAACAAAGGATTATATATTCAATAGGTAGGAGTTTTCGGCAATTCGTCAAACAGAAAAGGGCATAATATGACAAAAATGCCAAACTAACTGTTTGATCGCCTCGCAAAACATTTGCAGTGATCCTTAACTTGACTCTAGCTATTATTTGAAGCGTAATAATAAATAAAAAAATGATGACACATCAACATAGTGTTATCTATACAAAAGTCGCAATTTTCCCAAGGTTATTCGAGTAGAAATGACTTTAAGAATGTAAAATTAACTAACTACCTATTTGATCGATAAATGGATTGACAATGCTTGATATTTCAAGATAACTAATAAATAAAAAATTAGGGTACTTCAACAAAGGATTATATATTCAATAGGTTGGAGTTTTCGACAAATTGTCAAACAGAAATGAGCATAATATGACAAAAAATTCTTAACTACATATTTGATCGCCGCACAAACCATTTGTAGTGATCCTTAACTTTACACTAGCTATTATTTGAAGTGTAATAATAAATAAAAAAATGATGATACAACAACATAGTGTTATCTATACAAAAGTCGCAATTTTCCTAAAGTTCTTCGAGTAGAAGTGACTTTAAGAAGGTGAAATTAACTAACCACATATTTGATCGATACATGGATTGACAATGTTTAATATTTCAAGATAACTAGTAAATAAAAAATATGGGTACTTCAACAAAGATTTACATAATCAATAGGTGGGATTTTTTGGCAATTCCTCAAACATAAAATAGCATAATATGACAAAAATGCCTAACTACCTATTTGATCGCCGCGCAAAACATTTACAGTGATCCTTAACTTGACTCTTGCTATTATTGGAAGCGTAATAATAAATAAAAAAATGATGATACTTCAACATAGTGTTATCTATACAAAAGTCGCAATTTTCCTAAGGTTCTTCGAGTAGAAATGACTTTAAGAAGGTGAAATTAACTAACCACCTATTTGATCGATACTTGGATTGACAATGCTTAATATTTCAAGATAACTAATAAATAAAAAATTAGGGTACTTCAACAAAGGATTATTTATTCAATAGGTAGGAGTTTTCGGCAATTCGTCAAACAGAAAAGAGCATAATATGACAAAAATGCCTAACTAACTATTTGATGGCCGCGCAAAACATTTGCAGTGATCCTTAACTTGACTCTAGCTATTATTTGAAGCGTAATAATAAATAAAAAAATGATGATACATCAACATAGTGTTATCTATACAAAATTCGCAATTTTCCTAAGGTTCTTCGAGTAGAAATGAATTTAAGAAGGTGAAATTAACTAACCACCTATTTGATCGATACTTGGATTGACAATGCTTAATATTTCAAGATAACAAATAAATAAAAAATTAGGGTACATCAACAAAGGATTATATATTCAAGAGGTAGAAGTTTTCGGCAAGTCGTAAAACAGAAAAGAACATAATATGACAAAAATGCCTAACTAACTATTTGATGGCCGCGCAAAACATTTGCAGTGATCCTTAACTTGACTCTAGCTATTATTTGAAGCGTAATAATAAATAAAAGAATGATGATACATCAACATAGTGTTATCTATACAAAAGTTGCAATTTTCCTAAGGTTCTTCGAGTAGAAATGACTTTAAGAAGCTGAAATCAACTAACCACCTATTTGATCGATACTTGGATTGACAATGCTTAATAATTAGAGATAACTAGTAAATAAAAAATTAGGGTTCTTCAACAAAGGATTATATATTAAATAGGTAGGAGTTTTCGGCAATTCGTCAAACAGAAAAGAGCATAATATGACAAAAATGCCAAACTAACTATTTGATCGCCGCGCAAAACTTTTGCAGTGATCCTTAACTTGACTCTAGGTATTATTTGAAGCGTAATAATAAATAAAAAAATGATGACGCATCAACATAGTGTTATCTATACAAAAGTCGCAATTTTCCCAAGGTTATTCTAGTAGAAATGACTTTAAGAATGTAAAATTAACAAACTACCAATTTGATCGATAAATGGATTGACAATGCTTACTATTTCAAGATAACTAATAAATAAAAAATTAGGGTACTTCAACAAAGGATTATATATTAAATAGGTATGAGTTTTCGGCAATTCGTCAAACAGAAAAGAGCATAATATGACAAAAATGCCTAACTACATATTTGATCGCCGCACAAAGCATTTGGAGTGATCCTTAACTTTACTCTAGCTATTATTTGAAGTGTAATAACAAATAAAAAAATGATGAAACAACAACATAGTGTTATCAAAACAAAAGTCGCAATTTTCCTAAGGTTCTTCGAGTAGAAGTGACTTTAAGAAGGTGAAATTAACTAACCACCTATTTGATCGATACTTGGATTGACATTGCTTAATATTTCAAGATAACTAATAAATAAAAAATTAGGGTACTTCAACAAAGGATTATTTATTCAATAGGTAGGAGTTTTCGGCAATTCGTCAAACAGAAAAGAGCATAATATGACAAAAATGCCTAACTAACTATTTGATGGCCGCGCAAAACATTTGCAGTGATCCTTAACTTGACTCTAGCTATTATTTGAAGCGTAATAATAAATAAAAAAATGATGATACATGAACATAGTGTTATCTATACAAAAGTCGCAATTTTCCTAAGGTTCCTCGAGTAGAAATGACTTTAAGAAGGTGAAATTAACTTACCACCTATTTGATCGATACTTGGATTGACAATGCTTAATATTTCAAGATAACTAATAAATAAAAAATTAGGGTACTTCAACAAAGGATTATATATTCAATAGTAGGAGTTTTCGGCAATTCGTCAAAGAGAAAGGAACATAATATGACAAAAATGCTAACTAACTATTTGATGGCCGCGCAAAACATTTGCAGTGATCCTTAACTTGACTCTAGCTATTATTTGAAGCGTAATAATAAATAAAAAAATGATGATACATCAACATAGTGTTATCTATACAAAAGTCGCAATTTTCCTAAGGTTCTTCGAGTAGAAATGACTTTAAGAAGGTGAAATTAACTAACTACCTATTTGATCGATACTAGGATTGACAATGCTTAATATCTCAAGATAACTAACAAATAAAAAATTAGGGTACTTCAACAAAGGATTATATATTCAATAGGTAGGAGTTTTCGGCAATTCGTCAAACAGAAAAGAGCATAATATGACAAAAATGCCTAACTAACTATTTGATGGCCGCGCAAAACATTTGCAGCGATACTTAACTTGGCTCTAGCTATTATTTGAAGCGTAATAATAAATAAAAAAATGATGATACATCAACATAGTGTTATCTATACAAAAGTCGCAATTTTCCTAAGGTTCTTCGAGTAGAAATGACTTTAAGAAGCTGAAATTAACTAACCATCTATTTGATCAATACTTGGAATGACAATGCTTAATATTTAAAGATAACTAGTAAATAAAAAATTAGGGTACTTCAACAAAGGATTATATATTCAATAGGTAGGAGTTTTCGGCAATTCTTCAAACAGAAAAGAGCATAATATGACAAAAATGCATAACTACATATTTGATCGCCGCGCAAAACATTTGCAGTGATCCTTAACTTGACTCTAGCTATTATTTGAAGCGTAATAATAAATAAAAAAATGATGATACATCAACATAGTGTTATCTATACAAAAGTCGCAATTTTCCTAAGGTTCTTCGAGTAGAAATGACTTTAAAAAGGTGAAATTAACTAACTACCTATTTGATCGATACTAGGATTGACAATGCTTAATATCTCAAGATAACTAACAAATAAAAAATTAGGGTACTTCAACAAAGGATTATATATTCAATAGGTAGGAGTTTTCGGCAATTCGTCAAACAGAAAAGAGCATAATATGACAAAAATGCCTAACTACATATTTGATCGCCGCACAAAGCATTTGGAGTGATCCTTAACTTTACTCTAGCTATTATTTGAAGTGTAATAATAAATAAAAAAATGATGAAACAACAACATAGTGTTATCTATACAAAAGTCGCAATTTTCCTAAGGTTCTTCGAGTAGAAGTGACTTTAAGAAGGTGAAATTAACTAACCACCTATTTGATCGATACTTGGATTGACATTGCTTAATATTTCAAGATAACTAATAAATAAAAAATCAGGGTACTTCAACAAAGGATTATATATTCAATTGGTATGAGTTTTCGGCAATTCGTCAAACAGAAAAGAGCATAATATGACAAAAATGCCTAACTAACTATTTGATGGCCGCGCAAAACATTTGCAGTGATCCTTAACTTGACTCTAGCTATTATTTGAAGCGTAATAATAAATAAAAAAATGATGATACATCAACATAGTGTTATCTATACAAAAGTTGCAATTTTCCTAAGGTTCTTCAAGTAGAAATGACTTTAAGAAGCAGAAATTAACTAACCACCTATTTGATCGATACTTGGATTGACAATGCTTAATATTTAGAGATAACTAGTAAATAAAAAATTAGGGTGCTTCAACAAAGGATTATATATTCAATTGGTAGGAGTTTTCGGCAATTCGTCAAACAGAAATGAGCATAATATGACAAAATACCAAACTAACTATTTGATCGCCGCGCAAATCATTTGCAGTGATCCTTAACTTGACTCTAGCTATTATTTGAAGCGTAATAATAAATAAAAAAATGATGACACATCAACATAGTGTTATCTATACAAAAGTCGCAATTTTCCTAAGGTTATTCGAGTAGAAATGACTTTAAGAAGGTAAAATTAACTAACTACCTATTTGATCGATACATGGATTGACAATGCTTAATATTTCAAGATAACTAATAAATAAAAAATTAGCGAACTTCAACAAAGGATTATATATTCAATAAGTAGGAGTTTTCGACAATTCGTCAAACAGAAATGAGCATAATATGACAAAAAATTCCTAACTACATATTTGATCGCCGGGCAAAGCATTTGGAGTGATCCTTAACTTTACTCTAGCTATTATTTGAAGTGTAATAATAAATAAAAAACTGATGATACAACAACATAGTGTTATCTATACAAAAGTCGCAATTTTCCTATGGTTCTTCGAGTAGAAATGACTTTAAAAAGGTGAAATTAACTAACTACCTATTTGATCGATACTAGGATTGACAATGCTTAATATTTCAAGATAACTAACAAATAAAAAATTAGGGTACTTCAACAAAGGATTATATATTCAATAGGTAGGAGTTTTCGGCAATTCGTCAAAAAGAAAAGAGCATAATATGACAAAAATGCCTAACTAACTATTTGATGGCCGCGCAAAACATTTGCAGCGATACTTAACTTGACTCTAGCTATTATTTGAAGCGTAATAATAAATAAAAAAATGATGACACATCAACATAGTGTTATCTATACAAAAGTTGCAATTTTCCTAAGGTTCTTCGAGTAGAAATGACTTTAAGAAGCTGAAATTAACTAACCATCTATTTGATCAATACTTGGAATGACAATGCTTAATATTTAAAGATAACTAGTAAATAAAAAATTAGGATACTTAAACAAAGGATTATATATTTAATAGGTAGGAGTTTTCGGCAATTCTTCAAACAGAAAAGAGCATAATATGACAAAAATGCATAACTACCTTTTTGATCGCTGCGCAAAACATTTGCAGTGATCCTTAACTTGACTCTAGCTATTATTTGAAGCGTAATAATAAATAAAAAAATGATGATACATCAACATAGTGTTATCTATACAAAAGTCGCAATTTTCCTAAGGTTCTTCGAGTAGAAATGACTTTAAAAAGGTGAAATTAACTAACTACCTATTTGATCGATACTAGGATTGACAATGCTTAATATCTCAAGATAACTAACAAATAAAAAATTAGGGTACTTCAACAAAGGATTATATATTCAATAGGTAGGAGTTTTCGGCAATTCGTCAAACAGAAAAGAGCATAATATGACAAAAATGCCTAACTAACTATTTGATGGCCGCGCAAAACATTTGCAGTGATCCTTAACTTGACTCTAGCTATTATTGGAAGCGTAATAATAAATAAAAAAATGATGATACATCAACATAGTGTTATCTATACAAAAGTCGCAATTTTCCTAAGGTTCTTCGAGTAGAAATGACTTTAAGAAGCTGAAATTAACTAACCACCTATTTGATCAATACTTGGATTGACAATGCTTAATATTTAAAGATAACTAGTAAATAAAAAATTAGGGTACTTCAACAAAGGATTATATATTCAATAGGTAGGAGTTTTCGGCAATTCTTCAAACAGAAAAGAGCATAATATGACAAAAATGCCTAACTACCTTTTTGATCGCCGCGCAAAATATTTGCAGTGATCCTTAACTTGACTCTAGCTATTATTTGAAGCGTAATAATAAATAAAAAAATGATGATACATCAACATAGTGTTTTCTATACAAAAGTCGCAATTTTCCTAAGGTTCTTCGAGTAGAAATGACTTTAAGAAGCTGAAATTAACTAACCACCTATTTGATCAATACTTGGATTGACAATGCTTAATATTTAAAGATAACTAGTAAATAAAAAATTAGGGTACTTCAACAAAGGATTATATATTCAATAGGTAGGAGTTTTCGGCAATTCTTCAAACAGAAAAGAGCATAATATGACAAAAATGCCTAACTACCTTTTTGATCGCCGCGCAAAACATTTGCAGTGATCCTTAACTTGACTCTAGCTATTATTTGAAGCGTAATAATAAATAAAAAAATGATGATACATCAACATAGTGTTATCTATACAAAAGTCGCAATTTTCCTATGGTTCTTCGAGTAGAAATGACTTTAAAAAGGTGAAATTAACTAACTACCTATTTGATCGATACTAGGATTGACAATGCTTAATATCTCAAGATAACTAACAAATAAAAAAATTAGGGTACTTCAACAAAGGATTATATATTCAATAGGTAGGAGTTTTCGGCAATTCGTCAAACAGAAAAGAGCATAATATGACAAAAATGCCTAACTAACTATTTGATGGCCGCGCAAAACATTTGCAGTGATCCTTAACTTGACTCTAGCTATTATTGGAAGCGTAATAATAAAGAAAAAAATGATGATACATCAACATAGTGTTATCTATACAAAAGTCGCTATTTTCCTAAGGTTCTTCGAGTAGAAATGACTTTAAGAAGCTGAAATTAACTAACCACCTATTTGATCAATACTTGGATTGACAATGCTTAATATTTAAAGATAACTAGTAAATAAAAAATTAGGGTACTTCAACAAAGGATTATATATTCAATAGGTAGGAGTTTTCGGCAATTCTTCAAACAGAAAAGAGCATAATATGACAAAAATGCCTAACTACCTTTTTGATCGCCGCGCAAAATATTTGCAGTGATCCTTGTCGCGACCCTCTCGAGGTTCGCCGTGGGCTCTCGAGGGCTAATGGGCCGTCCAGTCTGGTCGGACGCGGGCCTCTCCCAGGGCCCGTTACCCAAATCGCAACGGAGGTATACCCAGTCGACCTTCAGTATGGTCTAGTGACATGTGTTAAGTGTGCATGCCATGGAGTCGCCACCAATCATTTTTTGGAGGGTATGATTGGACCACCCTATTGAATAGTCGGGAGTTTCTATTCAATTCTGCGATAACCAGAGAAATGGGTTTGGGGACTTAGTTACGCCAACTGTCAGAGTTGACGCCCTTTCGGTACCTAAGTTGACTGAATTTTCTGACCTAAGATTTCATGCAGATGAGTGGAGTACGAATCCTAAATCTAGGAATTCATGCAAATAGGAATGACTATCCTGGCAATCACAATAAATAATAAAATGCGCAAATCAATGAATCCAAATATGCAAAATAAACACATCAAATCAACATGACACTCATAAGAAGGCTCTATTAACCTAAATAAGTATCAATCAAGCTTGGGAATGATTTAGACATGATTTTACTCATAAGGGGTAAAGTCGTAATTTTGAGACAAAAGGGACGATTTGCCCAAAAAGGGCAAAATCATCATTTCGGAATGAATTCGGAGTAAAACAATGACAAAAATAGGTTTGGTCACTCAATTGACCCATTTCCTATTTCTTTTTTTTTTTTTGCAATTTTCATGATTTTCTGGAATTTTAGAAACCGATTTACCATTCGAATGGTAAAATCGTCATTTTCTAAAAATGGGAATGAAATGTGGAAATCTTAGACATAAGGTTTAGTCACCTATCTGACCCATCGCCAAATTCTAAGCAATTTCCACAATTCATCGGAATATCAAAGACGATTTACCCTTTGAGGGGTGAAATCGTCATTTTGGATTAAAGGGGAGAAGATCCCAAAAATGAAAACAAATCAATTTTTCTGTCATTTTCAGCCTTGGAAAAGCTTTAGAATTTTTCAGGAATTTTCTGCAATTTTTCTCAATTTGTTTTTGAATTTTTCCTTAATAATTCATTTTTTGGAATTTTTTTTATTTGATTTTTTTTTTATAAATTTCTGAAAATAAATCCCAACTGACGGTCCCTAACTCGCCACGTGACGTCTCGGTGACAATCGAATCATTTTAATTTTTGTAAAATTCGAAATTCATTTCTTTTAATGTTAAAAATATTTTTTATTCTGAAAATCACCGGATCACGACACGTGGCTCATCTGCAGCCGTCCGATCTAGCATTTTTTTGTTTTTGTTTTTATAGGACGCAACACAATGCAAATTATAATAAAAATAAAGAAGATATTAAGTCATTATACAACATAAACATAAGCAAATGAGATGGGATCCGGTGAATTTTTACGACGTCGGAGTCCGTCGGTGCTCGTACAACAATGTGTGGGGGTATAAACCACCAGCAGGAGGCTCGGCCTTCCGATTCTGGGGTAGCACAATATAATTTGCAGAAAATAAATGAATAAAATACCTTGGACACCAATAGGAGGCTTGGCCTTCCGATTCTGGGTCTGATAGGCGAAATAACATAAAGTAAATATACAGCAAATATTTAGACACCAACAGGAGGCTCGGCCTTCCGATTCTGGGTCTAATAAGTAAAAATGTAGAAAATGCACACTTTTATTAGATGCAATACAATGCAAATTAACTATATGATGCATGAAATGCTATGACATAAAGTAAATACACAGCAAATACAACATAATACAAAATAGACAATGATCCGAGCTCGGATGAAGATGATGTTGAACTTAAAGCAAATATGCCCGCCGCTAGAATTGTTTGCGACGAAGTACGTCGACCACATGCATGTCTGGGCTTGCTGAGACGAAGTAGGATTCGACCTTTACTCGTACCCTTGTATGGATGCTCTCTTCAGTGATGATCTAAAAGAACGAGAGAAAGAGTCGGCATGGTGTTTAGAACCCAAAATCAAACATGGAAAAGGGAAGCTAACTTAGCTTTTGCGATCGGATGATGAAGAGCCGAGCGTGCAGGAGTAGTTTCTGATTGAACTGTTGCACAACCACTAAGAATGCTCTTTCCCTAGATCCGAACGGTGAAGGTGAAGAAGGGATTGAGATGACCTTGTACAAAAAATTTCAGCTCGATCCAATGGTGCAATTGATCGGAAACTCAAGATCAGCCAGCGGATACATAGTACTCGCGGCCTGGAACAGCTTCTGATCGAGCTATCATACAACCATCAGGAGAGATCTTATCAAATATCCGAACGGTGAGTATGAATAAGGGATCAAGGTGACCACGGACACAAAATTTCGGCTCGATCCAACGGTCCACTTGGCCGGAAACTCAGAATTAAGATGGCCGGCGGATACATAATACCCGTGACCCAGAACAACTTCTAGATGAGCTGTTATACCACTACCAAGATAGCTCCGTTCCAAGATCCGAACGGTGGAGATGAAGGAGGGATTGAGATGATCTTGGACACAAAAATTCAGCTCGATCCAATGGTCCAATTCGTAGAAAACGCAGAAGAAGTAACGGGAAGCAAAATGAAAACCTCTTGAGAGGAGCAGAAAAATCTTTTCTTTGCCGTGTGTCCTGCCCTCCAATTCTTTGGCCGTCTCCCTCCTCCTTATGTCCCTTCCTTCAGCAATCCCCGCTGGCCATGATAGAAAGTGATGGATCATTATGACAAAGCAATGAATGATTGTGCAATGGTGATGATGAAGAGAAATCTCATGATGAATGTTCCCTCCCCATTTCTTTAGGACCACTTCTCTTTAGCCGGCCATGAGGTTGGTTAAGAAACTCCACCAGCTCATTTCATCTGCACCCCCACGAGCTCTCTCTTATATATATATATAAAAGCCAAATTTAACACTATGTGTAACAAAGAAGCACATGTAATTGAACTAGAATTTTCACTTTTTTATGGGGTTAAAATTACAAGAGATCAAAATAAAAATTATAGCCTATTCTTATACATTTTTGTGACATCAAATTCTATTATTTTATTTTATTTTTATTTTTTGATGCATTTTTTTAAATTTCGAAAATATGAAAAAAATAGTTTTGGTCAAAATGGTTCCTTAGGGTTGGCCAAGGTTACCAAAATTGATTTTTCAATTTTTCAACTTTTTATTTATTTTCTATGATTTTTTTTTAAAAAAAAATAAAAATAAAAAATAAAGCAAAAAAGTTTGATCAAAATTTAGGTGTCAACAATCCTTAACTTGACTCTAGCTATTATTGGAAGCGTAATAATAAATAAAAAAATGATGATACATCAACATAGTGTTATCTATACAAAAGTCGCAATTTTCCTAAGGTTCTTCGAGTAGAAATGACTTTAAGAAGCTGAAATTAACTAACCACCTATTTGATCAATACTTGGATTGACAATGCTTAATATTTAAAGATAACTAGTAAATAAAAAATTAGGGTACTTCAACAAAGGATTATATATTCAATAGGTAGGAGTTTTCGGCAATTCTTCAAACAGAAAAGAGCATAATATGAGAAAAATGCCTAACTACCTTTTTGATCGCCGCGCAAAACATTTGCAGTGATCCTTAACTTGACTCTAGCTATTATTTGAAGCGTAATAATAAATAAAAAAAATGATGATACATCAACATAGTCTTATCTATACAAAAGTCGCAATTTTCTTAAGGTTCTTCGAGTAGAAATGACTTTAAAAAGGTGAAATTAACTAACTACCTATTTGATCGATACTAGGATTGACAATGCTTAATATTTCAAGATAACTAATAAATAAAAAATTAGGGTACTTCAACAAAGGATTATATATTCAATAGGTAAGAGTTTTCGGCAATTCGTCAAATAGAAAAGAGCATAATATGACAAAAATGCCTAACTAACTATTTGATGGCCGCGCAAAACATTTGCAGTGATCCTTAACTTGACTCTAGCTATTATTTGAAGCGTAATAATAAATAAAAAAATGATGATACATCAACATAGTGTTATCTATACAAAAGTCGCAATTTTCCTAAGGTTCTTCGAGTAGAAATGACTTTAAAAAGGTGAAATTAACTAACTACCTATTTGATCGATACTAGGATTGACAATGCTTAATATCTCAAGATAACTAACAAATAAAAAATTAGGGTACTTCAACAAAGGATTATATATTCAATAGGTAGGAGTTTTCAGCAATTCGTCAAACAGAAAAAAGCATAATATGACAAAAATGCCTAACAAACTATTTGATGGCCGCGCAAAACATTTGCAGTGATCCTTAACTTGACTCTAGCTATTATTGGAAGCGTAATAATAAATAAAAAAATGATGATACATCAACATAGTGTTATCTATACAAAAGTCACTATTTTCCTAAGGTTCTTCGAGTAGAAATGACTTTAAGAAGCTGAAATTAACTAACCACCTATTTGATCAATACTAGGATTGACAATGCTTAATATTTCAAGATAACTAATAAATAAAAAATTAGGGTACTTCAACAAAGGATTATATATTCAATAGGTAGGAGTTTTCGGCAATTCGTCAAAGAGAAAAGAGCATAATATGACAAAAAAGCCTAACTACCTTTTTGATCGCCGCGCAAAATATTTGCAGTGATCCTTAACTTGACTCTAGCTATTATTGGAAGCGTAATAATAAATAAAAAAATGATGATACATCAACATAGTGTTATCTATACAAAAGTAGCAATTTTCCTAAGGTTCTTCGAGTAGAAATGACTTTAAGAAGCTGAAATTAACTAACCACCGATTTGATCAATACTTGGATTGACAATGCTTAATATTTAAAGATAACTAGTAAATAAAATATTAGGGTACTTCAACAAGGATTATATATTCAATAGGTAGGAGTTTTCGGCAATTCTTCAAACAGAAAAGAGCATAATATGACAAAAATGCCTAACTACCTTTTTGATCGCCGCGCAAAACATTTGCAGTGATCCTTAACTTGACTCTAGCTATTATTTGAAGCGTAATAATAAATAAAAAAATGATGATACATCAACATAGTGTTATCTATACAAAAGTCGCAATTTTCCTAAGGTTCTTCGAGTAGAAATGACTTTAAAAGGTGAAATTAACTAACTACCTATTTGATCGATACTAGGATTGACAATGCTTAATATCTCAAGATAACTAACAAATAAAAAATTAGGGTACTTCAACAAAGGATTATATATTCAATAGGTAGGAGTTTTCAGCAATTCGTCAAACAGAAAAAAGCATAATATGACAAAAATGCCTAACTACCTTTTGATCGCCACGCAAAATATTTGTAGTGATCCTTAACTTGACTCTAGCTATTATTGGAAGCGTAATAATAAATAAAAAAATGATGATACATCAACATAGTGTTATCTATACAAAAGTCACTATTTTCCTAAGGTTCTTCGAGTAGAAATGACTTTAAGAAGCTGAAATTAACTAACCACCTATTTGATCAATACTAGGATTGACAATGCTTAATATTTCAAGATAACTAATAAATAAAAAATTAGGGTACTTCAACAAAGGATTATATATTCAATAGGTAGGAGTTTTCGGCAATTCGTCAAAGAGAAAAGAGCATAATATGACAAAAAAGCCTAACTACCTTTTTGATCGCCGCGCAAAATATTTGCAGTGATCCTTAACTTGACTCTAGCTATTATTGGAAGCGTAATATTAAATAAAAAAATGATGATACATCAACATAGTGTTATCTATACAAAAGTAGCAATTTTCCTAAGGTTCTTCGAGTAGAAATGACTTTAAGAAGCTGAAATTAACTAACCACCGATTTGATCAATACTTGGATTGACAATGCTTAATATTTAAAGATAACTAGTAAATAAAATATTAGGGTACTTCAACAAAGGATTATATATTCAATAGGTAGGAGTTTTCGGCAATTCTTCAAACAGAAAAGAGCATAATATGACAAAAATGCCTAACTACCTTTTTGATCGCCGCGCAAAACATTTGCAGTGATCCTTAACTTGACTCTTGCTATTATTTGAAGCGTAATAATAAATAAAAAAATGATGATACATCAACATAGTGTTATCTATACAAAAGTCGCAATTTTCCTAAGGTTCTTCGAGTAGAAATGACTTTAAAAAGGTGAAATTAACTAACTACCTATTTGATCGATACTAGGATTGACAATGCTTAATATCTCAAGATAACTAACAAATAAAAAATTAGGGTACTTCAACAAAGGATTAAATATTCAATAGGTAGGAGTTTTCGGCAATTCGTCAAACAGAAAAGAGCATAATATGACAAAAATGCCTAACTAACTATTTGATGGCCGCGCAAAACATTTGCAGTGATCCTTAACTTGACTCTAGCTATTATTGGAAGCTTAATAATAAATAAAAAAATGATGATACATCAACATAGTGTTATCTATACAAAAGTCGCAATTTTCCTAAGGTTCTTCGAGTAGAAATGACTTTAAGAAGCTGAAATTAACTAACCACCTATTTGATCAATACTTGGATTGACAATGCTTAATATTTAAAGATAACTAGTAAATAAAAAATTAGGGTACTTCAACAAAGGATTATATATTCAATAGGTAGGAGTTTTCGGCAATTCTTCAAACAGAAAAGAGCATAATATGACAAAAATGCCTAACTACCTTTTTGATCGCCACGCAAAATATTTGCAGTGATCCTTAACTTGACTCTAGCTATTATTGGAAGCGTAATAATAAATAAAAAAATGATGATACATCAACATAGTGTTATCTATACAAAAGTCGCAATTTTCCTAAGGTTCTTCGAGTAGAAATGACTTTAAGAAGCTGAAATTAACTAACCACCTATTTGATCAATACTTGGATTGACAATGCTTAATATTTAAAGATAACTAGTAAATAAAAAATTAGGGTACTTCAACAACGGATTATATATTCAATAGGTAGGAGTTTTCGGCAATTCTTCAAACAGAAAAGAGCATAATATGACAAAAATGCCTAACTACCTTTTTGATCGCCGCGCAAAACATTTGCAGTGATCCTTAACTTGACTCTAGCTATTATTTGAAGCGTAATAATAAATAAAAAAATGATGATACATCAACATAGTGTTATCTATACAAAAGTCGTAATTTTCCTAAGGTTCTTCGAGTAGAAATGACTTTAAAAAGGTGAAATTAACTAACTACCTATTTGATCGATACTAGGATTGACAATGCTTAATATTTCAAGATAACTAATAAATAAAAAATTAGGGTACTTCAACAAAGGATTATATATTCAATAGGTAGGAGTTTTCGGCAATTCTTCAAACAGAAAAGAGCATAATATGACAAAAATGCTTAACTACCTTTTTGATCGCCACGCAAAATATTTGCAGTGATCCTTAACTTGACTCTAGCTATTATTGGAAGCGTAATAATAAATAAAAAAATGATGATACATCAACATAGTGTTATCTATACAAAAGTCGCAATTTTCCTAAGGTTCTTCGAGTAGAAATGACTTTAAGAAGCTGAAATTAACTAACCACCTATTTGATCAATACTTGGATTGACAATGCTTAATATTTAAAGATAACTAGTAAATAAAAAATTAGGGTACTTCAACAACGGATTATATATTCAATAGGTAGGAGTTTTCGGCAATTCTTCAAACAGAAAAGAGCATAATATGACAAAAATGCCTAACTACCTTTTTGATCGCCGCGCAAAACATTTGCAGTGATCCTTAACTTGACTCTAGCTATTATTTGAAGCGTAATAATAAATAAAAAAATGATGATACATCAACATAGTGTTATCTATACAAAAGTCGTAATTTTCCTAAGGTTCTTCGAGTAGAAATGACTTTAAAAAGGTGAAATTAACTAACTACCTATTTGATCGATACTAGGATTGACAATGCTTAATATTTCAAGATAACTAATAAATAAAAAATTAGGGTACTTCAACAAAGGATTATATATTCAATAGGTAGGAGTTTTCGGCAATTCGTCAAATAGAAAAGAGCATAATATGACAAAAATGCCTAACTAACTATTTGATGGCCGCGCAAAACATTTGCAGTGATCCTTAACTTGACTCTAGCTATTATTTGAAGCGTAATAATAAATAAAAAAATGATGATACATCAACATAGTGTTATCTATACAAAAGTCGCAATTTTCCTAAGGTTCTTCGAGTAGAAATGACTTTAAGAATGTGAAATTAACTAACCACCTATTTGATCGATACTTGGATTGACAATGCTTAATATTTCAAGATAACTAATAAATAAAAAAATTAGGGTACTTCAACAAAGGATTATATATTCAATAGGTAGGAGTTTTCGGCAATTCGTCAAACAGAAAAGAGCATAATATGACAAAAATGCCAAACTAACTATTTGATGGCCGCGCAATACATTTGCAGTGATCCTTAACTTGACTCTACCTATTATTTGAAGCGTATTAATAAATAAAAAAATGATGATACATCAACATAGTGTTATCTATACAAAAGTCGCAATTTTCCTAAGGTTCTTCGAGTAGAAATGACTTTAAAAAGGTGAAATTAACTAACTACCTATTTGATCGATACTAGGATTGACAATGCTTAATATTTCAAGATAACTAATAAATAAAAAATTAGGGTACTTCAACAAAGGATTATATATTCAATAGGTAGGAGTTTTCGGCAATTCGTCAAAGAGAAAAGAGCATAATATGACAAAAAGGCTAACTAACTATTTGATGGCCGCGCAAAACATTTGCAGTGATCCTTAACTTGACTCTAGCTATTATTTGAAGCGTAATAATAAATAAAAAAATGATGATACATCAACATAGTGTTATCTATACAAAAGTCGCAATTTTCCTAAGGTTCTTCAAGTAGAAATGACTTTAAGAAGGTGAAATTAACTAACCACCTATTTGATCAATACTTGGATTGACAATGCTTAATATTTCAATATAACAAATAAATAAAAAATTAGGGTACTTCAATAAAGGATTATATATTCAATAGGTAGGAGTTTTCGGCAAGTCGTAAAATAGAAAGGAGCGTAATATGACAAAAATGCCTAACTAACTATTTGATGGCCGCGCAAAACATTAGCAGTGATCCTTAACTTGACTCTAGCTATTATTTGAAGCGTAATAATAAATAAAAAAAATGATGACACATCAACATAGTGTTATCTATACAAAAGTTGCAATTTTCCTAAGGTTCTTCGAGTATAAATGACTTTAAGAAGCTGAAATTAACTAACCACCTATTTGATCAATACTTGGATTGACAATGCTTAATATTTAAAGATAACTAGTAAATAAAAAATTAGGGTACATCAACAAAGGATTATATATTCAATAGGTAGGAGTTTTCGGCAATTCTTCAAATAGAAAAGAGCATAATATGACAAAAATGCCTAACTACCTTTTTGATCGCTGGGCAAAACATTTGCAGTGATCCTTAACTTGACTCTAGCTATTATTTGAAGCGTAATAATAAATAAAAATATGATGATACATCAAGATAGTGTCATCTATACAAAAGTCACAATATTCCTAAGGTTCTTCGAGTAGAAATGATTTTAAAAAGGTGAAATTAACTAACTACCTATTTGATCGATACTAGGATTGACAATGCTTAATATTTCAAGATACTAACAAATAAAAAATTAGGGCACTTCAACAAAGGATTATGTATTCAATAGGTAGGAGTTTTCGGCAATTCGTCAAACAGAAAAGAGCATAATATGACAAAAATGCCTAACTAACTATTTGATGGCCGCGCAAAACATTTGCAGTGATCCTTAACTTGACTCTAGCTATTATTTGAAGCGTAATAATAAATAAAAAAATGATGATACATCAACATAGTGTTATCTATACAAAAGTCGCAATTTTCCTAAGGTTCTTCGAGTAGAAATGACTTTAAAAAGGTGAAATTAACTAACTACCTATTTGATCGATACTAGGATTGACAATGCTTAATATCTCAAGATAACTAACAAATAAAAAATTAGGGTACTTCAACAAAGGATTATATATTCAATAGGTAGGAGTTTTCAGCAATTCGTCAAACAGAAAAAAGCATAATATGACAAAAATGCCTAACAAACTATTTGATGGCCGCGCAAAACATTTGCAGTGATCCTTAACTTGACTCTAGCTATTATTGGAAGGGTAATAATAAATAAAAAAATGATGATACATCAACATAGTGTTATCTATACAAAAGTCACTATTTTCCTAAGGTTCTTCGAGTAGAAATGACTTTAAGAAGCTGAAATTAACTAACCACCTATTTGATCAATACTAGGATTGACAATGCTTAATATTTCAAGATAACTAATAAATAAAAAATTAGGGTACTTCAACAAAGGATTATATATTCAATAGGTAGGAGTTTTCGGCAATTCGTCAAAGAGAAAAGAGCATAATATGACAAAAAAGCCTAACTACCTTTTTGATCGCCGCGCAAAATATTTGCAGTGATCCTTAACTTGACTCTAGCTATTATTGGAAGCGTAATAATAAATAAAAAAATGATGATACATCAACATAGTGTTATCTATACAAAAGTAGCAATTTTCCTAAGGTTCTTCGAGTAGAAATGACTTTAAGAAGCTGAAATTAACTAACCACCGATTTGATCAATACTTGGATTGACAATGCTTAATATTTAAAGATAACTAGTAAATAAAATATTAGGGTACTTCAACAAAGGATTATATATTCAATAGGTAGGAGTTTTCGGCAATTCTTCAAACAGAAAAGAGCATAATATGACAAAAATGCCTAACTACCTTTTTGATCGCCGCGCAAAACATTTGCAGTGATCCTTAACTTGACTCTAGCTATTATTTGAAGCGTAATAATAAATAAAAAAATGATGATACATCAACATAGTGTTATCTATACAAAAGTCGCAATTTTCCTAAGGTTCTTCGAGTAGAAATGACTTTAAAAAGGTGAAATTAACTAACTACCTATTTGATCGATACTAGGATTGACAATGCTTAATATCTCAAGATAACTAACAAATAAAAAATTAGGGTACTTCAACAAAGGATTAAATATTCAATAGGTAGGAGTTTTCGGCAATTCGTCAAACAGAAAAGTGCATAATATGACAAAAATGCCTAACTAACTATTTGATGGCCGCGCAAAACATTTGCAGTGATCCTTAACTTGACTCTAGCTATTATTGGAAGCTTAATAATAAATAAAAAAATGATGATACATCAACATAGTGTTATCTATACAAAAGTCGCAATTTTCCTAAGGTTCTTCGAGTAGAAATGACTTTAAGAAGCTGAAATTAACTAACCACCTATTTGATCAATACTTGGATTGACAATGCTTAATATTTAAAGATAACTAGTAAATAAAAAATTAGGGTACTTCAACAAAGGATTATATATTCAATAGGTAGGAGTTTTCGGCAATTCTTCAAACAGAAAAGAGCATAATATGACAAAAATGCCTAACTACCTTTTTGATCGCCACGCAAAATATTTGCAGTGATCCTTAACTTGACTCTAGCTATTATTGGAAGCGTAATAATAAATAAAAAAATGATGATACATCAACATAGTGTTATCTATACAAAAGTCGCAATTTTCCTAAGGTTCTTCGAGTAGAAATGACTTTAAGAAGCTGAAATTAACTAACCACCTATTTGATCAATACTTGGATTGACAATGCTTAATATTTAAAGATAACTAGTAAATAAAAAATTAGGGTACTTCAACAACGGATTATATATTCAATAGGTAGG
This sequence comes from Rhodomyrtus psidioides, assembly GCA_021437785.1. NCBI lineage: Eukaryota > Viridiplantae > Streptophyta > Magnoliopsida > Myrtales > Myrtaceae > Rhodomyrtus > Rhodomyrtus psidioides. The sequence goes on from JAILYB010000117.1 coordinate 623,260, forward strand.
AGTTTTCGGCAATTCTTCAAACAGAAAAGAGCATAATATGACAAAAATGCCTATCTACCTTTTTGATCGCCGCGCAAAACATTTGCAGTGATCCTTAACTTGACTCTAGCTATTATTTGAAGCGTAATAATAAATAAAAAAATGATGATACATCAACATAGTGTTATCTATACAAAAGTCGTAATTTTCCTAAGGTTCTTCGAGTAGAAATGACTTTAAAAAGGTGAAATTAACTAACTACCTATTTGATCGATACTAGGATTGACAATGCTTAATATTTCAAGATAACTAATAAATAAAAAATTAGGGTACTTCAACAAAGGATTATATATTCAATAGGTAGGAGTTTTCGGCAATTCGTCAAATAGAAAAGAGCATAATATGACAAAAATGCCTAACTAACTATTTGATGGCCGCGCAAAACATTTGCAGTGATCCTTAACTTGACTCTAGCTATTATTGGAAGCGTAATAATAAATAAAAAAATGATGATACATCAACATAGTGTTATCTATACAAAAGTCACTATTTTCCTAAGGTTCTTCGAGTAGAAATGACTTTAAGAAGCTGAAATTAACTAACCACCTATTTGATCAATACTAGGATTGACAATGCTTAATATTTCAAGATAACTAATAAATAAAAAATTAGGGTACTTCAACAAAGGATTATATATTCAATAGGTAGGAGTTTTCGGCAATTCGTCAAAGAGAAAAGAGCATAATATGACAAAAAAGCCTAACTACCTTTTTGATCGCCGCGCAAAATATTTGCAGTGATCCTTAACTTGACTCTAGCTATTATTGGAAGCGTAATAATAAATAAAAAAATGATGATACATCAACATAGTGTTATCTATACAAAAGTAGCAATTTTCCTAAGGTTCTTCGAGTAGAAATGACTTTAAGAAGCTGAAATTAACTAACCACCGATTTGATCAATACTTGGATTGACAATGCTTAATATTTAAAGATAACTAGTAAATAAAATATTAGGGTACTTCAACAAAGGATTATATATTCAATAGGTAGGAGTTTTCGGCAATTCTTCAAACAGAAAAGAGCATAATATGACAAAAATGCCTAACTACCTTTTTGATCGCCGCGCAAAACATTTGCAGTGATCCTTAACTTGACTCTAGCTATTATTTGAAGCGTAATAATAAATAAAAAAATGATGATACATCAACATAGTGTTATCTATACAAAAGTCGCAATTTTCCTAAGGTTCTTCGAGTAGAAATGACTTTAAAAAGGTGAAATTAACTAACTACCTATTTGATCGATACTAGGATTGACAATGCTTAATATCTCAAGATAACTAACAAATAAAAAATTAGGGTACTTCAACAAAGGATTAAATATTCAATAGGTAGGAGTTTTCGGCAATTCGTCAAACAGAAAAGTGCATAATATGACAAAAATGCCTAACTAACTATTTGATGGCCGCGCAAAACATTTGCAGTGATCCTTAACTTGACTCTAGCTATTATTGGAAGCTTAATAATAAATAAAAAAATGATGATACATCAACATAGTGTTATCTATACAAAAGTCGCAATTTTCCTAAGGTTCTTCGAGTAGAAATGACTTTAAGAAGCTGAAATTAACTAACCACCTATTTGATCAATACTTGGATTGACAATGCTTAATATTTAAAGATAACTAGTAAATAAAAAATTAGGGTACTTCAACAAAGGATTATATATTCAATAGGTAGGAGTTTTCGGCAATTCGTCAAACAGAAAAGAGCATAATATGACAAAAATGCCTAACTACCTTTTTGATCGCCACGCAAAATATTTGCAGTGATCCTTAACTTGACTCTAGCTATTATTGGAAGCGTAATAATAAATAAAAAAATGATGATACATCAACATAGTGTTATCTATACAAAAGTCGCAATTTTCCTAAGGTTCTTCGAGTAGAAATGACTTTAAGAAGCTGAAATTAACTAACCACCTATTTGATCAATACTTGGATTGACAATGCTTAATATTTAAAGATAACTAGTAAATAAAAAATTAGGGTACTTCAACAACGGATTATATATTCAATAGGTAGGAGTTTTCGGCAATTCTTCAAACAGAAAAGAGCATAATATGACAAAAATGCCTATCTACCTTTTTGATCGCCGCGCAAAACATTTGCAGTGATCCTTAACTTGACTCTAGCTATTATTTGAAGCGTAATAATAAATAAAAAAATGATGATACATCAACATAGTGTTATCTATACAAAAGTCGTAATTTTCCTAAGGTTCTTCGAGTAGAAATGACTTTAAAAAGGTGAAATTAACTAACTACCTATTTGATCGATACTAGGATTGACAATGCTTAATATTTCAAGATAACTAATAAATAAAAAATTAGGGTACTTCAACAAAGGATTATATATTCAATAGGTAGGAGTTTTCGGCAATTCGTCAAATAGAAAAGAGCATAATATGACAAAAATGCCTAACTAACTATTTGATGGCCGCGCAAAACATTTGCAGTGATCCTTAACTTGACTCTAGCTATTATTGGAAGCGTAATAATAAATAAAAAAATGATGATACATCAACATAGTGTTATCTATACAAAAGTCACTATTTTCCTAAGGTTCTTCGAGTAGAAATGACTTTAAGAAGCTGAAATTAACTAACCACCTATTTGATCAATACTAGGATTGACAATGCTTAATATTTCAAGATAACTAATAAATAAAAAATTAGGGTACTTCAACAAAGGATTATATATTCAATAGGTAGGAGTTTTCGGCAATTCGTCAAAGAGAAAAGAGCATAATATGACAAAAAAGCCTAACTACCTTTTTGATCGCCGCGCAAAATATTTGCAGTGATCCTTAACTTGACTCTAGCTATTATTGGAAGCGTAATAATAAATAAAAAAATGATGATACATCAACATAGTGTTATCTATACAAAAGTAGCAATTTTCCTAAGGTTCTTCGAGTAGAAATGACTTTAAGAAGCTGAAATTAACTAACCACCGATTTGATCAATACTTGGATTGACAATGCTTAATATTTAAAGATAACTAGTAAATAAAATATTAGGGTACTTCAACAAAGGATTATATATTCAATAGGTAGGAGTTTTCGGCAATTCTTCAAACAGAAAAGAGCATAATATGACAAAAATGCCTAACTACCTTTTTGATCGCCGCGCAAAACATTTGCAGTGATCCTTAACTTGACTCTAGCTATTATTTGAAGCGTAATAATAAATAAAAAAATGATGATACATCAACATAGTGTTATCTATACAAAAGTCGCAATTTTCCTAAGGTTCTTCGAGTAGAAATGACTTTAAAAAGGTGAAATTAACTAACTACCTATTTGATCGATACTAGGATTGACAATGCTTAATATCTCAAGATAACTAACAAATAAAAAATTAGGGTACTTCAACAAAGGATTAAATATTCAATAGGTAGGAGTTTTCGGCAATTCGTCAAACAGAAAAGTGCATAATATGACAAAAATGCCTAACTAACTATTTGATGGCCGCGCAAAACATTTGCAGTGATCCTTAACTTGACTCTAGCTATTATTGGAAGCTTAATAATAAATAAAAAAATGATGATACATCAACATAGTGTTATCTATACAAAAGTCGCAATTTTCCTAAGGTTCTTCGAGTAGAAATGACTTTAAGAAGCTGAAATTAACTAACCACCTATTTGATCAATACTTGGATTGACAATGCTTAATATTTAAAGATAACTAGTAAATAAAAAATTAGGGTACTTCAACAAAGGATTATATATTCAATAGGTAGGAGTTTTCGGCAATTCGTCAAAAAGAAAAGAGCATAATATGACAAAAATGCCTAACTACCTTTTTGATCGCCACGCAAAATATTTGCAGTGATCCTTAACTTGACTCTAGCTATTATTGGAAGCGTAATAATAAATAAAAAAATGATGATACATCAACATAGTGTTATCTATACAAAAGTCGCAATTTTCCTAAGGTTCTTCGAGTAGAAATGACTTTAAGAAGCTGAAATTAACTAACCACCTATTTGATCAATACTTGGATTGACAATGCTTAATATTTAAAGATAACTAGTAAATAAAAAATTAGGGTACTTCAACAACGGATTATATATTCAATAGGTAGGAGTTTTCGGCAATTCTTCAAACAGAAAAGAGCATAATATGACAAAAATGCCTATCTACCTTTTTGATCGCCGCGCAAAACATTTGCAGTGATCCTTAACTTGACTCTAGCTATTATTTGAAGCGTAATAATAAATAAAAAAATGATGATACATCAACATAGTGTTATCTATACAAAAGTCGTAATTTTCCTAAGGTTCTTCGAGTAGAAATGACTTTAAAAAGGTGAAATTAACTAACTACCTATTTGATCGATACTAGGATTGACAATGCTTAATATTTCAAGATAACTAATAAATAAAAAATTAGGGTACTTCAACAAAGGATTATATATTCAATAGGTAGGAGTTTTCGGCAATTCGTCAAATAGAAAAGAGCATAATATGACAAAAATGCCTAACTAACTATTTGATGGCCGCGCAAAACATTTGCAGTGATCCTTAACTTGACTCTAGCTATTATTGGAAGCGTAATAATAAATAAAAAAATGATGATACATCAACATAGTGTTATCTATACAAAAGTCACTATTTTCCTAAGGTTCTTCGAGTAGAAATGACTTTAAGAAGCTGAAATTAACTAACCACCTATTTGATCAATACTAGGATTGACAATGCTTAATATTTCAAGATAACTAATAAATAAAAAATTAGGGTACTTCAACAAAGGATTATATATTCAATAGGTAGGAGTTTTCGGCAATTCGTCAAAGAGAAAAGAGCATAATATGACAAAAAAGCCTAACTACCTTTTTGATCGCCGCGCAAAATATTTGCAGTGATCCTTAACTTGACTCTAGCTATTATTGGAAGCGTAATAATAAATAAAAAAATGATGATACATCAACATAGTGTTATCTATACAAAAGTAGCAATTTTCCTAAGGTTCTTCGAGTAGAAATGACTTTAAGAAGCTGAAATTAACTAACCACCGATTTGATCAATACTTGGATTGACAATGCTTAATATTTAAAGATAACTAGTAAATAAAATATTAGGGTACTTCAACAAAGGATTATATATTCAATAGGTAGGAGTTTTCGGCAATTCTTCAAACAGAAAAGAGCATAATATGACAAAAATGCCTAACTACCTTTTTGATCGCCGCGCAAAACATTTGCAGTGATCCTTAACTTGACTCTAGCTATTATTTGAAGCGTAATAATAAATAAAAAAATGATGATACATCAACATAGTGTTATCTATACAAAAGTCGCAATTTTCCTAAGGTTCTTCGAGTAGAAATGACTTTAAAAAGGTGAAATTAACTAACTACCTATTTGATCGATACTAGGATTGACAATGCTTAATATCTCAAGATAACTAACAAATAAAAAATTAGGGTACTTCAACAAAGGATTAAATATTCAATAGGTAGGAGTTTTCGGCAATTCGTCAAACAGAAAAGTGCATAATATGACAAAAATGCCTAACTAACTATTTGATGGCCGCGCAAAACATTTGCAGTGATCCTTAACTTGACTCTAGCTATTATTGGAAGCTTAATAATAAATAAAAAAATGATGATACATCAACATAGTGTTATCTATACAAAAGTCGCAATTTTCCTAAGGTTCTTCGAGTAGAAATGACTTTAAGAAGCTGAAATTAACTAACCACCTATTTGATCAATACTTGGATTGACAATGCTTAATATTTAAAGATAACTAGTAAATAAAAAATTAGGGTACTTCAACAAAGGATTATATATTCAATAGGTAGGAGTTTTCGGCAATTCTTCAAACAGAAAAGAGCATAATATGACAAAAATGCCTAACTACCTTTTTGATCGCCACGCAAAATATTTGCAGTGATCCTTAACTTGACTCTAGCTATTATTGGAAGCGTAATAATAAATAAAAAAATGATGATACATCAACATAGTGTTATCTATACAAAAGTCGCAATTTTCCTAAGGTTCTTCGAGTAGAAATGACTTTAAGAAGCTGAAATTAACTAACCACCTATTTGATCAATACTTGGATTGACAATGCTTAATATTTAAAGATAACTAGTAAATAAAAAATTAGGGTACTTCAACAACGGATTATATATTCAATAGGTAGGAGTTTTCGGCAATTCTTCAAACAGAAAAGAGCATAATATGACAAAAATGCCTATCTACCTTTTTGATCGCCGCGCAAAACATTTGCAGTGATCCTTAACTTGACTCTAGCTATTATTTGAAGCGTAATAATAAATAAAAAAATGATGATACAACAACATAGTGTTATCTATACAAAAGTCGTAATTTTCCTAAGGTTCTTCGAGTAGAAATGACTTTAAAAAGGTGAAATTAACTAACTACCTATTTGATCGATACTAGGATTGACAATGCTTAATATTTCAAGATAACTAATAAATAAAAAATTAGGGTACTTCAACAAAGGATTATATATTCAATAGGTAGGAGTTTTCGGCAATTCGTCAAATAGAAAAGAGCATAATATGACAAAAATGCCTAACTAACTATTTGATGGCCGCGCAAAACATTTGCAGTGATCCTTAACTTGACTCTAGCTATTATTTGAAGCGTAATAATAAATAAAAAAATGATGATACATCAACATAGTGTTATCTATACAAAAGTCGCAATTTTCCTAAGGTTCTTCGAGTAGAAATGACTTTAAGAATGTGAAATTAACTAACCACCTATTTGATCGATACTTGGATTGACAATGCTTAATATTTCAAGATAACTAATAAATAAAAAAATTAGGGTACTTCAACAAAGGATTATATATTCAATAGGTAGGAGTTTTCGGCAATTCGTCAAACAGAAAAGAGCATAATATGACAAAAATGCCAAACTAACTATTTGATGGCCGCGCAAAACATTTGCAGTGATCCTTAACTTGACTCTACCTATTATTTGAAGCGTATTAATAAATAAAAAAATGATGATACATCAACATAGTGTTATCTATACAAAAGTCGCAATTTTCCTAAGGTTCTTCGAGTAGAAATGACTTTAAAAAGGTGAAATTAACTAACTACCTATTTGATCGATACTAGGATTGACAATGCTTAATATTTCAAGATAACTAATAAATAAAAAATTAGGGTACTTCAACAAAGGATTATATATTCAATAGGTAGGAGTTTTCGGCAATTCGTCAAAGAGAAAAGAGCATAATATGACAAAAAGGCTAACTAACTATTTGATGGCCGCGCAAAACATTTGCAGTGATCCTTAACTTGACTCTAGCTATTATTTGAAGCGTAATAATAAATAAAAAAATGATGATACATCAACATAGTGTTATCTATACAAAAGTCGCAATTTTCCTAAGGTTCTTCAAGTAGAAATGACTTTAAGAAGGTGAAATTAACTAACCACCTATTTGATCGATACTTGGATTGACAATGCTTAATATTTCAATATAACAAACAAATAAAAAATTAGGGTACTTCAATAAAGGATTATATATTCAATAGGTAGGAGTTTTCGGCAAGTCGTAAAATAGAAAGGAGCGTAATATGACAAAAATGCCTAACTAACTATTTGATGGCCGCGCAAAACATTAGCAGTGATCCTTAACTTGACTCTAGCTATTATTTGAAGCGTAATAATAAATAAAAAAAATGATGACACATCAACATAGTGTTATCTATACAAAAGTTGCAATTTTCCTAAGGTTCTTCGAGTATAAATGACTTTAAGAAGCTGAAATTAACTAACCACCTATTTGATCAATACTTGGATTGACAATGCTTAATATTTAAAGATAACTAGTAAATAAAAAATTAGGGTACATCAACAAAGGATTATATATTCAATAGGTAGGAGTTTTCGGCAATTCTTCAAATAGAAAAGAGCATAATATGACAAAAATGCCTAACTACCTTTTTGATCGCTGGGCAAAACATTTGCAGTGATCCTTAACTTGACTCTAGCTATTATTTGAAGCGTAATAATAAATAAAAATATGATGATACATCAAGATAGTGTCATCTATACAAAAGTCACAATATTCCTAAGGTTCTTCGAGTAGAAATGATTATAAAAAGGTGAAATTAACTAACTACCTATTTGATCGATACTAGGATTGACAATGCTTAATATTTCAAGATACTAACAAATAAAAAATTAGGGCACTTCAACAAAGGATTATGTATTCAATAGGTAGGAGTTTTCGGCAATTCGTCAAACAGAAAAGAGCATAATATGACAAAAATGCCTAACTAACTATTTGATGGCCGCGCAAAACATTTGCAGTGATCCTTAACTTGACTCTAGCTATTATTGGAAGCGTAATAATAAATAAAAAAATCATGATACATCAACATAGTGTTATCTATACAAAAGTCGCAATTTTCCTAAGGTTCTTCGAGTAGAAATGACTTTAAGAAGCTGAAATTAACTAACCACCTATTTGATCAATACTTGGATTGACAATGCTTAATATTTAAAGATAACTAGTAAATAAAAAATTAGGGTACTTCAACAAAGGATTATATATTCAATAGGTAGGAGTTTTCGGCAATTCTTCAAACAGAAAAGAGCATAATATGACAAAAATGCCTAACTACCTTTTTGATCGCCACGCAAAATATTTGCAGTGATCCTTAACTTGACTCTAGCTATTATTGGAAGCGTAATAATAAATAAAAAAATGATGATACATCAACATAGTGTTATCTATACAAAAGTCGCAATTTTCCTAAGGTTCTTCGAGTAGAAATGACTTTAAGAAGCTGAAATTAACTAACCACCTATTTGATCAATACTTGGATTGACAATGCTTAATATTTAAAGATAACTAGTAAATAAAAAATTAGGGTACTTCAACAAAGGATTATATATTCAATAGGTAGGAGTTTTCGGCAATTCTTCAAACAGAAAAGAGCATAATATGACAAAAATGCCTAACTACCTTTTTGATCGCCGCGCAAAACATTTGCAGTGATCCTTAACTTGACTCTAGCTATTATTTGAAGCGTAATAATAAATAAAAAAAATGATGATACATCAACATAGTGTTATCTATACAAAAGTCGCAATTTTCCTAAGGTTCTTCGAGTAGAAATGACTTTAAAAAGGTGAAATTAACTAACTACCTATTTGATCGATACTAGGATTGACAATGCTTAATATTTCAAGATAACTAATAAATAAAAAAATTAGGGTACTTCAACAAAGGATTATATATTCAATAGGTAAGAGTTTTCGGCAATTCGTCAAATAGAAAAGAGCATAATATGACAAAAATGCCTAACTAACTATTTGATGGCCGCGCAAAACATTTGCAGTGATCCTTAACTTGACTCTAGCTATTATTTGAAGCGTAATAATAAATAAAAAAATGATGATACATCAACATAGTGTTATCTATACAAAAGTCGCAATTTTCCTAAGGTTCTTCGAGTAGAAATGACTTTAAAAAGGTGAAATTAACTAACTACCTATTTGATCAATACTTGGATTGACAATGCTTAATATTTAAAGATAACTAGTAAATAAAAAATTAGGGTACTTCAACAAAGGATTATATATTCAATAGGTAGGAGTTTTCGGCAATTCTTCAAACAGAAAAGAGCATAATATGACAAAAATGCCTAACTACCTTTTTGATCGCCGCGCAAAACATTTGCAGTGATCCTTAACTTGACTCTAGCTATTATTTGAAGCGTAATAATAAATAAAAAAAAATGATGATACATCAACATAGTGTTATCTATACAAAAGTCGCAATTTTCCTAAGGTTCTTCGAGTAGAAATGACTTTAAAAAGGTGAAATTAACTAACTACCTATTTGATCGATACTAGGATTGACAATGCTTAATATTTCAAGATAACTAATAAATTAAAAATTAGGGTACTTCAACAAAGGATTATATATTCAATAGGTAAGAGTTTTCGGCAATTCGTCAAATAGAAAAGAGCATAATATGACAAAAATGCCTAACTAACTATTTGATGGCCGCGCAAAACATTTGCAGTGATCCTTAACTTGACTCTAGCTATTATTTGAAGCGTAATAATAAATAAAAAAATGATGATACATCAACATAGTGTTATCTATACAAAAGTCGCAATTTTCCTAAGGTTCTTCGAGTAGAAATGACTTTAAGAATGTGAAATTAACTAACCACCTATTTGATCGATACTTGGATTGACAATGCTTAATATTTCAAGATAACTAATAAATAAAAAAATTAGGGTACTTCAACAAAGGATTATATATTCAATAGGTAGGAGTTTTCGGCAATTCTTCAAACCGAAAAGAGCATAATATGACAAAAAAGCCTAACTACCTTTTTGATCGTCGCGCAAAATATTTGCAGTGATCCTTAACTTGACTCTAGCTATTATTGGAAGCGTAATAATAACTAAAAAATTGATGATACATCAACATAGTGTTATCTATACAAAAGTAGCAATTTTCCTAAGGTTCTTCGAGTAGAAATGACTTTAAGAAGCTGAAATTAACTAACCACCGATTTGATCAATACTTGGATTGACAATGCTTAATATTTAAAGATAACTAGTAAATAAAATATTAGGGTACTTCAACAAAGGATTATATATTCAATAGGTAGGAGTTTTCGGCAATTCTTCAAACAGAAAAGAGCATAATATGACAAAAATGCCTAACTACCTTTTTGATCGCCACGCAAAACATTTGCAGTGATCCTTAACTTGACTCTAGCTATTATTTGAAGCGTAATAATAAATAAAAAAATGATGATACATCAACATAGTGTTATCTATACAAAAGTCGCAATTTTCCTAAGGTTCTTCGAGTAGAAATGACTTTAAAAAGGTGAAATTAACTAACTACCTATTTGATCGATACTAGGATTGACAATGCTTAATATCTCAAGATAACTAACAAATAAAAAATTAGGGTACTTCAACAAAGGATTAAATATTCAATAGGTAGGAGTTTTCGGCAATTCGTCAAACAGAAAAGAGCATAATATGACAAAAATGCCTAACTAACTATTTGATGGCCGCGCAAAACATTTGCAGTGATCCTTAACTTGACTCTAGCTATTATTGGAAGCTTAATAATAAATAAAAAAATGATGATACATCAACATAGTGTTATCTATACAAAAGTCGCAATTTTCCTAAGGTTCTTCGAGTAGAAATGACTTTAAGAAGCTGAAATTAACTAACCACCTATTTGATCAATACTTGGATTGACAATGCTTAATATTTAAAGATAACTAGTAAATAAAAAATTAGGGTACTTCAACAAAGGATTATATATTCAATAGGTAGGAGTTTTCGGCAATTCTTCAAACAGAAAAGAGCATAATATGACAAAAATGCCTAACTACCTTTTTGATCGCCACGCAAAATATTTGCAGTGATCCTTAACTTGACTCTAGCTATTATTGGAAGCGTAATAAAAAATAAAAAAATGATGATACATCAACATAGTGTTATCTATACAAAAATCGCAATTTTCCTAAGGTTCTTCGAGTAGAAATGACTTTAAGAAGCTGAAATTAACTAACCACCTATTTGATCAATACTTGGATTGACAATGCTTAATATTTAAAGATAACTAGTAAATAAAAAATTAGGGTACTTCAACAACGGATTATATATTCAATAGGTAGGAGTTTTCGGCAATTCTTCAAACAGAAAAGAGCATAATATGACAAAAATGCCTAACTACCTTTTTGATCGCCGCGCAAAACATTTGCAGTGATCCTTAACTTGACTCTAGCTATTATTTGAAGCGTAATAATAAATAAAAAAATGATGATACATCAACATAGTGTTATCTATACAAAAGTCGCAATTTTCCTAAGGTTCTTCGAGTAGAAATGACTTTAAAAAGGTGAAATTAACTAACTACCTATTTGATCGATACTAGGATTGACAATGCTTAATATTTCAAGATAACTAATAAATAAAAAATTAGGGTACTTCAACAAAGGATTATATATTCAATAGGTAGGAGTTTTCGGCAATTCGTCAAACAGAAAAGAGCATAATATGACAAAAATGCCTAACTAACTATTTGATTGCCGCACAAAACATTTGCAGTGATCCTTAACTTGACTCTACCTATTATTTGAAGCGTAATAATAAATAAAAAAATGATGATACATCAACATAATGTTATCTATACAAAAGTCGCAATTTTCCTAAGGTTCTTCGAGTAGAAATGACTTTAAAAAGGTGAAATTAACTAACTACCTATTTGATCGATACTAGGATTGACAATGCTTAATATTTCAAGATAACTAATAAATAAAAAATTAGGGTACTTCAACAAAGGATTATATATTCAATAGGTAGGAGTTTTCGGCAATTCGTCAAAGAGAAAAGAGCATAATATGACAAAAAGGCTAACTAACTATTTGATGGCCGCGCAAAACATTTGCAGTGATCCTTAACTTGACTCTAGCTATTATTTGAAGCGTAATAATAAATAAAAAAATGATGATACATCAACATAGTGTTATCTATACAAAAGTCGCAATTTTCCTAAGTTTCTTCAAGTAGAAATGACTTTAAGAAGGTGAAATTAACTAACCACCTATTTGATCGATACTTGGATTGAGAATGCTTAATATTTCAATATAACAAATAAATAAAAAATTAGGGTACTTCAATAAAGGATTATATATTCAATAGGTAGGAGTTTTCGGCAAGTCGTAAAATAGAAAGGAGCGTAATATGACAAAAATGCCTAACTAACTATTTGATGGCCGCGCAAAACATTAGCAGTGATCCTTAACTTGACTCTAGCTATTATTTGAAGCGTAATATTAAATAAAAAAAATGATGACACATCAACATAGTGTTATCTATACAAAATTTGCAATTTTCCTAAGGTTCTTCGAGTAGAAATGACTTTAAGAAGCTGAAATTAACTAACCACCTATTTGATCCATACTTGGATTGACAATGCTTAATATTTAAAGATAACTAGTAAATAAAAAATTAGGGTACATCAACAAAGGATTATATATTCAATAGGTAGGAGTTTTCGGCAATTTTTCAAATAGAAAAGAGCATAATATGACAAAAATGCCTAACTACCTTTTTGATCGCTGGGCAAAACATTTGCAGTGATCCTTAACTTGACTCTAGCTATTATTTGAAGCGTAATAATAAATAAAAATATGATGATACATCAAGATAGTGTCATCTATACAAAAGTCACAATTTTCCTAAGGTTCTTCGAGTAGAAATGACTTTAAAAAGGTGAAATTAACTAACTACCTATTTGATCGATACTAGGATTGACAATGCTTAATATTTCAAGATACTAACAAATAAAAAATTAGGGCACTTCAACAAAGGATTATGTATTCAATAGGTAGGAGTTTTCGGCAATTCGTCAAACAGAAAAGAGCATAATATGACAAAAATGCCTAACTAACTATTTGATGGCCGCGCAAAACATTTGCAGTGATCCTTAACTTGACTCTAGCTATTATTGGAAGCGTAATAATAAATAAAAAAATGATGATACATCAACATAGTGTTATCTATACAAAAGTCGCAATTTTCCTAAGGTTCTTCGAGTAGAAATGACTTTAAGAAGCTGAAATTAACTAACCACCTATTTGATCAATACTTGGATTGACAATGCTTAATATTTAAAGATAACTAGTAAATAAAAAATTAGGGTACTTCAACAAAGGATTATATATTCAATAGGTAGGAGTTTTCGGCAATTCTTCAAACAGAAAAGAGCATAATATGACAAAAATGCCTAACTACCTTTTTGATCGCCACGCAAAATATTTGCAGTGATCCTTAACTTGACTCTAGCTATTATTGGAAGCGTAATAATAAATAAAAAAATGATGATACATCAACATAGTGTTATCTATACAAAAGTCACAATTTTCCTAAGGTTCTTCGAGTAGAAATGACTTTAAGAAGCTGAAATTAACTAACCACCTATTTGATCAATACTTGGATTGACAATGCTTAATATTTAAAGATAACTAGTAAATAAAAAATTAGGGTACTTCAACAAAGGATTATATATTCAATAGGTAGGAGTTTTCGGCAATTCTTCAAACAGAAAAGAGCATAATATGACAAAAATGCCTAACTACCTTTTTGATGGCCGCGCAAAACATTTGCAGTGATCCTTAACTTGACTCTAGTTATTATTTGAAGCGTAATAATAAATAAAAAAATGATGATACATCAACATAGTGTTATCTATACAAAAGTCGCAATTTTCCTAAGGTTCTTCGAGTAGAAATGACTTTAAAAAGGTGAAATTAACTAACTACCTATTTGATCGATACTAGGATTGACAATGCTTAATATTTCAAGATAACTAATAAATAAAAAATTAGGGTACTTCAACAAAGGATTATATATTCAATAGGTAGGAGTTTTCGGCAATTCGTCAAATAGAAAAGAGCATAATATGACAAAAATGCCTAACTAACTATTTGATGGCCGCGCAAAACATTTGCAGCGATCCTTAACTTGACTCTAGCTATTATTTGAAGCGTAATAATAAATAAAAAAATGATGATACATCAACATAGTGTTATCTATACAAAAGTCGCAATTTTCCTAAGGTTCTTCGAGTAGAAATGACTTTAAGAATGTGAAATTAACTAACCACCTATTTGATCGATACTTGGATTGACAATGCTTAATATTTCAAGATAACTAATAAATAAAAAAATTAGGGTACTTCAACAAAGGATTATATATTCAATAGGTAGGAGTTTTCGGCAATTCGTCAAACAGAAAAGAGCATAATATGACAAAAATGCCTAACTAACTATTTGATGGCCGCGCAAAACATTTGCAGTGATCCTTAACTTGACTCTAGCTATTATTTGAAGCGTAATAATAAATAAAAAAATGATGATACATCAACATAGTGTTATCTATACAAAAGTCGCAATTTTCCTAAGGTTCTTCGAGTAGAAATGACTTTAAAAAGGTGAAATTAACTAACTACCTATTTGATCGATACTAGGATTGACAATGCTTAATATTTCAAGATAACTAATAAATAAAAAATTAGGGTACTTCAACAAAGGATTATATATTCAATAGGTAGGAGTTTTCGGCAATTCGTCAAACAATAAAGAGCATAATATGACAAAAATGCCTAACTAACTATTTGATGGCCGCGCAAAACATTTGCAGTGATCCTTAACTTGAGTCTAGCTATTATTTGACGCGTAATAATAAATAAAAAAATGATGATACATCAACATAGTGTTATCTATACAAAAGTCGCAATTTTCCTAAGGTTCTTCAAGTAGAAATGACTTTAAGAAGGTGAAATTAACTAACCACCTATTTGATCGATACTTGGATTGACAATGCTTAATATTTAAAGATAACTAGTAAATAAAAAATTAGGGTACTTCAACAAAGGATTATATATTCAATAGGTAGGAGTTTTCGGC
This sequence comes from Rhodomyrtus psidioides, assembly GCA_021437785.1. NCBI lineage: Eukaryota > Viridiplantae > Streptophyta > Magnoliopsida > Myrtales > Myrtaceae > Rhodomyrtus > Rhodomyrtus psidioides. The sequence continues at coordinate 638,755 of JAILYB010000117.1, forward strand.
AATTCTTCAAACAGAAAAGATCATAATATGACAAAAATGCCTAACTACCTTTTTGATCGCCACGCAAAATATTTGCAGTGATCCTTAACTTGACTCTAGCTATTATTGGAAGCGTAATAATAAATAAAAAAATGATGATACATCAACATAGTGTTATCTATACAAAAGTAGCAATTTTCCTAAGGTTCTTCGAGTAGAAATGACTTTAAGAAGCTGAAATTAACTAACCACCGATTTGATCAATACTTGGATTGACAATGCTTAATATTTAAAGATAACTAGTAAATAAAATATTAGGGTACATCAACAAAGGATTATATATTCAATAGGTAGGAGTTTTCGGCAATTCTTCAAACAGAAAAGAGCATAATATGACAAAAAGGCTAACTAACTATTTGATGGCCGCGCAAAACATTTGCAGTTATCCTTAACTTGACTCTAGCTATTATTTGAAGCGTAATAATAAATAAAAAAATGATGATACATCAACATAGTGTTATCTATACAAAAGTCGCAATTTTCCTAAGGTTCTTCGAGTAGAAATGACTTTAAGAAGCTGAAATTAACTAACCACCGATTTGATCAATACTTGGATTGACAATGCTTAATATTTAAAGATAACTAGTAAATAAAATATTAGGGTACTTCAACAAAGGATTATATATTCAATAGGTAGGAGTTTTCGGCAATTCTTCAAACAGAAAAGAGCATAATATGACAAAAATGCCTAACTACCTTTTTGATCGCCGCGCAAAACATTTGCAGTGATCCTTAACTTGACTCTAGCTATTATTTGAAGCGTAATAATAAATAAAAAAATGATGATACATCAACATAGTGTTATCTATACAAAAGTCGCAATTTTCCTAAGGTTCTTCGAGTAGAAATGACTTTAAAAAGGTGAAATTAACTAACTACCTATTTGATCGATACTAGGATTGACAATGCTTAATATCTCAAGATAACTAACAAATAAAAAATTAGGGTACTTCAACAAAGGATTATATATTCAATAGGTATGAGTTTTCGGCAATTCTTCAAACAGAAAAGATCATAATATGACAAAAATGCCTAACTACCTTTTTGATCGCCGCGCAAAACATTTGCAGTGATCCTTAACTTGACTCTAGCTATTATTGGAAGCGTAATAATAAATAAAAAAATGATGATACATCAACATAGTGTTATCTATACAAAAGTAGCAATTTTCCTAAGGTTCTTCGAGTAGAAATGACTTTAAGAAGCTGAAATTAACTAACCACCGATTTGATCAATACTTGGATTGACAATGCTTAATATTTAAAGATAACTAGTAAATAAAATATTAGGGTACATCAACAAAGGATTATATATTCAATAGGTAGGAGTTTTCGGCAATTCTTCAAACAGAAAAGAGCATAATATGACAAAAAGGCTAACTAACTATTTGATGGCCGCGCAAAACATTTGCAGTTATCCTTAACTTGACTCTAGCTATTATTTGAAGCGTAATAATAAATAAAAAAATGATGATACATCAACATAGTGTTATCTATACAAAAGTCGCAATTTTCCTAAGGTTCTTCAAGTAGAAATGACTTTAAGAAGGTGAAATTAACTAACCACCTATTTGATCGATACTTGGATTGACAATGCTTAATATTTAAAGATAACTAGTAAATAAAAAATTAGGGTACTTCAACAAAGGATTATATATTCAATAGGTAGGAGTTTTCGGCAATTCTTCAAACAGAAAAGATCATAATATGACAAAAATGCCTAACTACCTTTTTGATCGCCACGCAAAATATTTGCAGTGATCCTTAACTTGACTCTAGATATTATTGGAAGCGTAATAATAAATAAAAAAATGATGATACATCAACATAGTGTTATCTATACAAAAGTCGCAATTTTCCTAAGGTTCTTCGAGTAGAAATGACTTTAAGAAGCTGAAATTAACTAACCACCTATTTGATCAATACTTGGATTGACAATGCTTAATATTTAAAGATAACTAGTAAATAAAAAATTAGGGTACTTCAACAAAGGATTATATATTCAATAGGTAGGAGTTTTCGGCAATTCTTCAAATAGAAAAGAGCATAATATGACAAAAAAGCCTAACGACCTTTTTGATCGCCGCGCAAAATATTTGCAGTGATCCTTAACTTGACTCTAGCTATTATTGGAAGCGTAATAATAAATAAAAAAATGATGATACATCAACATAGTGTTATCTATACAAAAGTAGCAATTTTCCTAAGGTTCTTCGAGTAGAAATGACTTTAAGAAGCTGAAATTAACTAACCACCGATTTGATCAATACTTGGATTGACAATGCTTAATATTTAAAGATAACTAGTAAATAAAATATTAGGGTACATCAACAAAGGATTATATATTCAATAGGTAGGAGTTTTCGGCAATTCTTCAAACAGAAAAGAGCATAATATGACAAAAAGGCTAACTAACTATTTGATGGCCGCGCAAAACATTTGCAGTTATCCTTAACTTGACTCTAGCTATTATTTGAAGCGTAATAATAAATAAAAAAATGATGATACATCAACATAGTGTTATCTATACAAAAGTCGCAATTTTCCTAAGGTTCTTCGAGTAGAAATGACTTTAAGAAGCTGAAATTAACTAACCACCGATTTGATCAATACTTGGATTGACAATGCTTAATATTTAAAGATAACTAGTAAATAAAATATTAGGGTACTTCAACAAAGGATTATATATTCAATAGGTAGGAGTTTTCGGCAATTCTTCAAACAGAAAAGAGCATAATATGACAAAAATGCCTAACTACCTTTTTGATCGCCGCGCAAAACATTTGCAGTGATCCTTAACTTGACTCTAGCTATTATTTGAAGCGTAATAATAAATAAAAAAATGATGATACATCAACATAGTGTTATCTATACAAAAGTCGCAATTTTCCTAAGGTTCTTCGAGTAGAAATGACTTTAAAAAGGTGAAATTAACTAACTACCTATTTGATCGATACTAGGATTGACAATGCTTAATATCTCAAGATAACTAACAAATAAAAAATTAGGGTACTTCAACAAAGGATTATATATTCAATAGGTATGAGTTTTCGGCAATTCGTCAAACAGAAAAGAGCATAATATGACAAAAATGCCTAACTAACTATTTGATGGCCGCGCAAAACATTTGCAGTGATCCTTAACTTGACTCTAGCTATTATTGGAAGCTTAATAATAAATAAAAAAATGATGATACATCAACATAGTGTTATCTATACAAAAGTCGCAATTTTCCTAAGGTTCTTCGAGTAGAAATGACTTTAAGAAGCTGAAATTAACTAACCACCTATTTGATCAATACTTGGATTGACAATGCTTAATATTTAAAGATAACTAGTAAATAAAAAATTAGGGTACTTCAACAAAGGATTAAATATTCAATAGGTAGGAGTTTTCGGCAATTCTTCAAACAGAAAAGAGCATAATATGACAAAAATGCCTAACTACCTTTTTGATCGCCGCGCAAAACATTTGCAGTGATCCTTAACTTGACTCTAGCTATTATTTGAAGCGTAATAATAAATAAAAAAATGATGATACATCAACATAGTGTTATCTATACAAAAGTCGCAATTTTCCTAAGGTTCTTCGAGTAGAAATGACTTTAAAAAGGTGAAATTAACTAACTACCTATTTGATCGATACTAGGATTGACAATGCTTAATATTTCAAGATAACTAATAAATAAAAAATTAGGGTACTTCTACAAAGGATTATATATTCAATAGGTAGGAGTTTTCGGCAATTCGTCAAATAGAAAAGAGCATAATACGACAAAAATGCCTAACTAACTATTTGATGGCCGCGCAAAACATTTGCAGTGATCCTTAACTTGACTCTAGCTATTATTTGAAGCGTAATAATAAATAAAAAAATGATGATACATCAACATAGTGTTATCTATACAAAAGTCGCAATTTTCCTAAGGTTCTTCGAGTAGAAATGACTTTAAGAATGTGAAATTAACTAACCACCTATTTGATCGATACTTGGATTGACAATGCTTAATATTTCAAGATAACTAATAAATAAAAAAATTAGGGTACTTCAACAAAGGATCATATATTCAATAGGTAGGAGTTTTCGGCAATTCGATAAACAGAAAAGAGCATAATATGACAAAAATGCCTAACTACCTTTTTGATCGCCACGCAAAATATTTGTAGTGATCCTTAACTTGACTCTAGCTATTATTGGAAGCGTAATAATAAATAAAAAAAATGATGATACATCAACATAGTGTTGACTATACAAAAGTCGCAATTTTCCTAAGGTTCTTCGAGTAGAAATGACTTTAAGAAGCTGAAATTAACTAACCACCTATTTGATCAATACTTGGATTGACAATGCTTAATATTTAAAGATAACTAGTAAATAAAAAATTAGGGTACTTCAACAAAGGATTATATATTCAATAGGTAGGAGTTTTCGGCAATTCTTCAAACAGAAAAGAGCATAATATGACAAAAATGCCTAACTACCTTTTTGATCGCCGCGCAAAACATTTGCAGTGATCCTTAACTTGACTCTAGCTATTATTTGAAGCGTAATAATAAATAAAAAAATGATGATACATCAACATAGTGTTATCTATACAAAAGTCGCAATTTTCCTAAGGTTCTTCGAGTAGAAATGACTTTAAAAAGGTGAAATTAACTAACTACCTATTTGATCGATACTAGGATTGACAATGCTTAATATTTCAAGATAACTAATAAATAAAAAATTAGGGTACTTCAACAAAGGATTATATATTCAATAGGTAGGAGTTTTCGGCAATTCGTCAAAGAGAAAAGAGCATAATATGACAAAAAGGCTAACTAACTATTTGATGGCCGCGCAAAACATTTGCAGTTATCCTTAACTTGACTCTAGCTATTATTTGAAGCGTAATAATAAATAAAAAAATGATGATACATCAACATAGTGTTATCTATACAAAAGTCGCAATTTTCCTAAGGTTCTTCGAGTAGAAATGACTTTAAGAAGCTGAAATTAACTAACCACCTATTTGATCAATACTTGGATTGACAATGCTTAATATTTAAAGATAACTAGTAAATAAAAAATTAGGGTACTTCAACAACGGATTATATATTCAATAGGTAGGAGTTTTCGGCAATTCTTCAAACAGAAAAGAGCATAATATGACAAAAATGCCTAACTACCTTTTTGATCGCCGCGCAAAACATTTGCAGTGATCCTTAACTTGACTCTAGCTATTATTTGAAGCGTAATAATAAATAAAAAAATGATGATACATCAACATAGTGTTATCTATACAAAAGTCGCAATTTTCCTAAGGTTCTTCGAGTAGAAATGACTTTAAAAAGGTGAAATTAACTAACTACCTATTTGATCGATACTAGGATTGACAATGCTTAATATTTCAAGATAACTAATAAATAAAAAATTAGGGTACTTCAACAAAGGATTATATATTCAATAGGTAGGAGTTTTCGGCAATTCGTCAAAGAGAAAAGAGCATAATATGACAAAAAGGCTAACTAACTATTTGATGGCCGCGCAAAACATTTGCAGTTATCCTTAACTTGACTCTAGCTATTATTTGAAGCGTAATAATAAATAAAAAAATGATGATACATCAACATAGTGTTATCTATACAAAAGTCGCAATTTTCCTAAGGTTCTTCCAGTAGAAATGACTTTAAGAAGGTGAAATTAACTAACCACCTATTTGATCGATACTTGGATTGACAATGCTTAATATTTCAATATAACAAATAAATAAAAAATTAGGGTACTTCAATAAAGGATTATATATTCAATAGGTAGGAGTTTTCGGCAAGTCGTAAAATTGAAAGGAGCGTAATATGACAAAAATGCCTAACTAACTATTTGATGGCCGCGCAAAACATTAGCAGTGATCCTTAACTTGACTCTAGCTATTATTTGAAGCGTAATAATAAATAAAAAAAATGATGACACATCAACATAGTGTTATCTATACAAAAGTCGCTATTTTCCTAAGGTTCTTCGAGTAGAAATGACTTTAAGAAGCTGAAATTAACTAACCACCTATTTGATCAATACTTGGATTGACAATGCTTAATATTTAAAGATAACTAGTAAATAAAAAATTAGGGTACATCAACAAAGGATTATATATTCAATAGGTAGGAGTTTTCGGCAATTCTTCAAACAGAAAAGAGCATAATATGACAAAAATGCCTAACTACCTTTTTGATCGCCACGCAAAATATTTGTAGTGATCCTTAACTTGACTCTAGCTATTATTGGAAGCGTAATAATAAATAAAAAAAATGATGATACATCAACATAGTGTTGACTATACAAAAGTCGCAATTTTCCTAAGGTTCTTCGAGTAGAAATGACTTTAAGAAGCTGAAATTAACTAACCACCTATTTGATCAATACTTGGATTGACAATGCTTAATATTTAAAGATAACTAGTAAATAAAAAATTAGGGTACTTCAACAACGGATTATATATTCAATAGGTAGGAGTTTTCGGCAATTCTTCAAACAGAAAAGAGCATAATATGACAAAAATGCCTAACTACCTTTTTGATCGCCGCGCAAAACATTTGCAGTGATCCTTAACTTGACTCTAGCTATTATTTGAAGCGTAATAATAAATAAAAAAATGATGATACATCAACATAGTGTTATCTATACAAAAGTCGCAATTTTCCTAAGGTTCTTCGAGTAGAAATGACTTTAAAAAGGTGAAATTAACTAACTACCTATTTGATCGATACTAGGATTGACAATGCTTAATATTTCAAGATAACTAATAAATAAAAAATTAGGGTACTTCAACAAAGGATTATATATTCAATAGGTAGGAGTTTTCGGCAATTCGTCAAATAGAAAAGAGCATAATATGACAAAAATGCCTAACTAACTATTTGATGGCCGCGCAAAACATTTGCAGTGATCCTTAACTTGACTCTAGCTATTATTTGAAGCGTAATAATAAATAAAAAAATGATGATACATCAACATAGTGTTATCTATACAAAAGTCGCAATTTTCCTAAGGTTCTTCGAGTAGAAATGACTTTAAGAATGTGAAATTAACTAACCACCTATTTGATCGATACTTGGATTGACAATGCTTAATATTTCAAGATAACTAATAAATAAAAAAATTAGGGTACTTCAACAAAGGATTATATATTCAATAGGTAGGAGTTTTCGGCAATTCGATAAACAGAAAAGAGCATAATATGACAAAAATGCCAAACTAACTATTTGATGGCCGCGCAAAACATTTGCAGTGATCCTTAACTTGACTCTAGCTATTATTTGAAGCATAATAATAAATAAAAAAATGATGATACATCAACATAGTGTTATCTATACAAAAGTCGCAATTTTCCTAAGGTTCTTCGAGTAGAAATGACTTTAAAAAGGTGAAATTAACTAACTACCTATTTGATCGATACTAGGATTGACAATGCTTAATATTTCAAGATAACTAATAAATAAAAAATTAGGGTACTTCAACAAAGGATTATATATTCAATAGGTAGGAGTTTTCGGCAATTCGTCAAAGAGAAAAGAGCATAATATGACAAAAAGGCTAACTAACTATTTGATGGCCGCGCAAAACATTTGCAGTTATCCTTAACTTGACTCTAGCTATTATTTGAAGCGTAATAATAAATAAAAAAATGATGATACATCAACATAGTGTTATCTATACAAAAGTCGCAATTTTCCTAAGGTTCTTCAAGTAGAAATGACTTTAAGAAGGTGAAATTAACTAACCACCTATTTGATCGATACTTGGATTGACAATGCTTAATATTTCAATATAACAAATAAATAAAAAATTAGGGTACTTCAATAAAGGATTATATATTCAATAGGTAGGAGTTTTCGGCAAGTCGTAAAATTGAAAGGAGCGTAATATGACAAAAATGCCTAACTAACTATTTGATGGCCGCGCAAAACATTAGCAGTGATCCTTAACTTGACTCTAGCTATTATTTGAAGCGTAATAATAAATAAAAAAAATGATGACACATCAACATAGTGTTATCTATACAAAAGTCGCTATTTTCCTAAGGTTCTTCGAGTAGAAGTGACTTTAAGAAGGTGAAATTAACTAACCACCTATTTGATCGATACTTGGATTGACAATGCTTAATATTTCAATATAACAAATAAATAAAAAATTAGGGTACTTCAATAAAGGATTATATATTCAATAGGTAGGAGTTTTCGGCAAGTCGTAAAATTGAAAGGAGCGTAATATGACAAAAATGCCTAACTAACTATTTGATGGCCGCGCAAAACATTAGCAGTGATCCTTAACTTGACTCTAGCTATTATTTGAAGCGTAATAATAAATAAAAAAAATGATGACACATCAACATAGTGTTATCTATACAAAAGTCGCTATTTTCCTAAGGTTCTTCGAGTAGAATGACTTTAAGAAGCTGAAATTAACTAACCACCTATTTGATCAATACTTGGATTGACAATGCTTAATATTTAAAGATAACTAGTAAATAAAAAATTAGGGTACATCAACAAAGGATTATATATTCAATAGGTAGGAGTTTTCGGCAATTCTTCAAATAGAAAAGAGCATAATATGACAAAAATGCCTAACTACCTTTTTGATCGCTGGGCAAAACATTTGCAGTGATCCTTAACTTGACTCTAGCTATTATTTGAAGCGTAAAAATAAATAAAAATATGATGATACATCAAGATAGTGTCATCTATACAAAAGTCACAATTTTCCTAAGGTTCTTCGAGTAGAAATGACTTTAAAAAGGTGAAATTAACTAACTACCTATTTGATCGATACTAGGATTGACAATGCTTAATATTTCAAGATACTAACAAATAAAAAATTAGGGTACTTCAACAAAGGATTATGTATTCAATAGGTAGGAGTTTTCGGCAATTCGTCAAACAGAAAAGAGCATAATATGACAAAAATGCCTAACTAACTATTTGATGGCCGCGCAAAACATTTGCAGTGATCCTTAACTTGACTCTAGCTATTATTGGAAGCGTAATAATAAATAAAAAAATGATGATACATCAACATAGTGTTATCTATACAAAAGTCGCAATTTTCCTAAGGTTCTTCGAGTAGAAATGACTTTAAGAAGCTGAAATTAACTAACCACCTAT